>CM060903.1:567910687-569128812 GCA_030737815.1 Allium fistulosum
GGCAATCCATATACTAAAGGTACAAATCAAAATCGTAGTGGTCGCGTATAAATGGAATACAAGTATGACAAGGCACATGAGGCAATACCCAAGGTAGTGATACTACCGTTCGCCTGATCCGGACTGGTGAGAACGCAACGCCGCAGCGCCCGCAACACCGTGAAACAACACTCCCAAAATCAAGGGTGCACCAATCGACAACAAGTAATGAGTAGTTCGAAGAAGTGTGTCCACTTGAGGTAGCTAATCCTCCATTGGCCCGGCACGGCTCCTGTTTTAGTCATTTCCAATTTGACACAAGTGTCAAGGCTATCCATTATCGTTCACTTTCTTTAGTCATCACGTACACCATTCCAACCACTTCATTCTGGATCATCACTCCGCGTATAGTTATTAAAGTGGTTTTCGGTTTAGATAGAGAGTATATCCATAACCGACTCCGGTCTCTTTAATAACTTTCGTAATTATTACACCGATTGGTCATTTATATATTTCAAAACCAAATCAATTACAATTTCAATTAGAATTTGCAAACCAACATTTCATTTGTCTTTCCAAATCAATTTCCATAATTTACGTTTCAAAACTTCCAAATTACTATTTCAAAATCTTATAATTCAATTTCAATTCCTATTTTAAACAATTCAAATATTGATTCAAGTTCGTATAGCAGTTTCATTTCAAAATCATTTAAATTAAAAATTTAACATTCAAATCAATTTAAATTCATTAATCGATTTCATTTAATATTCGTTAAGTAAATTTGTCATTCAAAACAATTTCTATTAAATTTCCAATTCATTAAATCAATTTCTTAAGTTCAACTTCATTAAAACAAAACTTACAATTTTGAATTAAATTAAATTCGTCAAATCATTTCTTTCAATTACAAGTCTTACATTAATTCCAAAAATATCACATTTTCATTTCTTGTTAAACAAAAATTCAATTTCAATTATTTATTTACTTACTTTAAATAATTTTCCAAAAACTTAATTAATAAAGAAATCTCAATTTCAATTTTTCTTCGAAGTAAATTTCACTTATTCAAAAGTTCAATTTCACTTATTAAAGAATTCAATTCAATTTGATCATTAAATCATTCAATCTTATCTAATTATTAAATAATTCAAACTTAATTATTAAATAATTTCAAAGTTTAATTATTAAATAATTTCAAAGTTTAATAATTTCAAACTTAATTATAATTTCAAACTTAATTATTAAATCATTTCAAACTTAATTCAATCATTTCTCAAATTAAACAAAATTCTTTCATCAATTACATTGTTAATATTTTGTTTCAAATTTTTTTATATATTAACATTTTCCTTTCATTAAAAATTCAAATTTCAACTTCATTTCAAAACCATATTGTTTATTCAAATAAAATCTTCGTTTTATTTTAAATCAAATTATTTGACCAATCGGGTTTTATTTAATTCTCTATATCCAAGGTCAAAGTTCAATTTGGGTATTTATCATTTCAACCCGATTCCAATTCAATTCAAAATCAAAGCATATTAAAGGGAACTTGCAGTGTGATAACTGGGATGGTGTCAAAGTAAATAAACAAGCAATAACAACAATCAATAACAATCCAATAATCAATTCAAATAATCCCGAAATAACCGTATTAATTCGCATTGTTATTTGTACGAATTAATATAATTATCTCTAGAATCTACACTATCATTTCATGTAGATTAAAGATTATTACATTACGGTTTTCACTTGTCATCAAATTTCAATTTTTACACTACAACAATTAATCCAATATACGTCGATGGTTCAAAGTGTAATTATCGCTATTCTATATGTCAATTAATTTAACAATTAAAAGGGGTCATATTCACTAATCAAATTTAACTTATAAATCAGTTTTAAAAGTGTTAACTATCCTATATCCATTTCAATTTTGCATACTATTTCATTTAACACTAACAATTTAACATCCAATATAAACATCAACAATCAATCAATTATCAGCTAAACTGTATTATCATCACATAAATAATTAACAGATAATGGTGTCAAATGTCACAGGTGAACTGATACAGTCAATAGCATATATAACAGGGTAATTAACTAATAGCAGTATATTTCAATTGTCGTTTCAATTGAAATCAGATTTAATAAATAAAAGAACGTTAATCGTGAGTGATTGCTCACCTTTCGAGGCTAAATAGATTTGGCGAGGCAATGAGCTATAAATTTCAAAGTAACGCAGGATGGACACTATTCGACGGAGAAGACAGGCACGACGGACAAAGCTGGTAACAGTGAACGATAAAACGAATCAGAACCGGATGGATAAGGATAGATGGTATAAATGAACATATATATAAAATTATGTACATAAATTTATATCATATATTCAAACACACATTTTTTTAAATATATATGCATTTCGAATCATTGTTTTAAATTAAACACATATATAAAACCAAACATGTATACATAGTATATGTTGAAATAATACATATATATATATACACTAAATATGCAACTTAAATAATTTTATAAAACAACAACTTATAAAGTTTTTCATATGCCAGATCTTCATATAAGAAGTATATATACAATAATATATAAGAAAAAGAGACACAGTAACCTTCAGATTGTAGATATATATATATATATATATATATATATATATATATATACGACATCAAACTTCATATATACTAACAATATAAACAGCTTGTTATTTGCATACCTAGAATATAACTAAACTGTTATATGTACCAGCTTATAATATAAACAAGATATATCTATACATATATATTATATCAATGTCAATACAAAATCAATATTTTTCAACATTCCGGAAATCAATACATATATATTCGAATGTATAATATGTACTTGTGTGAACTTATATATACAACATCTCAGTTATGTTATAAATAGCTTTCTATATATATAAACAAACCCTTATAACCGTTCATATAACAGACTTTACATAAAGATCATGTACATACCTTTAAATAAATTAACAGAATATTGCTTATCTTTATATATATATCATATGCAGCTTATACATACAACTAATCATACAAAGTCTTACATAAACATATAAGTCTATTTAACATATATATATATACCGTACCCTTAAAGTATACTTTTCTTCAGAAAATAACAGATAATATAATATAACACTTACTATGTAAATACTAATATATACAGGCGACGACTCTATAAATCTAAACACACATACTCATGCGTATATAAACAAGTATATAATTAATACTACTATGCTATAAACTTATATTAAAATATATCTAAATAAATACATTTATGAATAGATATACACACTTACAAAAATGCAACGAGGAAGACAGCTAGAGGAGTGATGGGTGGAAGGCATGGGTAGAGGCACTGTTAAGTGGTTCTCGGCTGAGCTTGGTTATGCTGAAGGGGAGAGCGAGAGGGGAGGAGATAAAGGTTTGGTGGATCTGGGCTGTCGAGGTTCGGTTGTGGCTGGGGTTGACAGTGCGGCGGAGGTGGTGGTGTTGGGTGAGGGGACGTGAGGCCGAGAGGCTTGAGCGAAGGGCTGCTGGGTTTGAAGGCAGGCGACAGGGAGGAGGTCGGGGTGCGGATGGGTTCGGTGGTGGTTGTCGAGAGGAGGCAGTGCAGTGGCTGCCGTGGGGATCGGTGATAGGCCGGAGGAGATACAAGCATGGGGAAGAGAACATGTAACAATTTGAGAGGAAGAGATAAACCTGCCTCATCAAATATGGATGTTGGCATGAGCTGTCATTTGAAGATTGTGAACCGAAAAGTGAAAGGAAACATAACATTTCGAATTCACAAATTAATAAATGAAATATAGGGAAAAGCAAAGGTCATTGGTTTAATTCAAAAATCATTAAATCGACAGATTTTTTGGTTTACCCAGTGAGAATGTAAAAGACACATTTTGAACAGACAAGTAATAAATGAAAATGTAAAGTAGTAACTTTGATTTCCAGGAATATTAAAAGTTTTACTGATATAGGATTTGCACGGTAGGAAATAGGAAAGGTAAGCAACTAAAAAGGCTCGGTTGCGGACCCGATACGCTGGGCGTTTCACAGATTGCACCGCACAACGAACTCCGAAACGCAGAGTTGAATATATCCCGGAGATCAGCACGATGAGACGGTCAAAACGGTATCCGGATATCAGTGATATGATTGAACTTATAAAATTCGAATTTTTCTACTGGCGGAAAATGCAAGAAAAACGTAGAAAAATAAGATCGACGGGGCCAAAAATGTCCGAATTTGGAAAAACGACAAACTGACATCTTGCTCAGAAGATGGTTTAGAATTTTTCTATGTAAAAATATTTAGGTTTCGAAAATATTTTATTTTCACCGCTTTTTAACTGATTAAATTGAAGTGAATTTACGCGCGAAATAAACTTTCATATTTTCGGACGAAAATTTACCAGTTGCTATGTTTAACTGGACGTATTCCAAATATTAAATTTATATTTCAAAATTTTATCGTTTAAAATTTCACAAAATTTCAAGTAATTACGTTATTAAAACAGTTGAAATTTTACGGGTCGTTACAGGGCCACTTCTATTATCTTGCTTATTAACTCAATTTAAGTCTTAAGTTTATTAAAAGTAGCCTCTTCTATTATTTCTGCTCTATTTGCTTATTAACTTAATTTAGGTCTTAAATAAGCCTTTTCGTTCTTTCTACTTAATTATAACCTATGTTATAATTTTACTTGTAATTGTCACTTTTATTTTCTTTTATAACATGTATATAATTACAAGTGTCTCTTTTCTATTCTTGTCTGTCTCCTTTTATTATGATATTGAATTTTCTTTAATTCTCTTATATTATATAATTTACTTATCATTATAACTATCTTATTTTATTTTCGGCGCAGTAAATGCAGATCTAGGTTCATTACCGTTTATAACTTCTAATTTTATTTAATAATTAACTCAATTTCTTCAATTCATTACTTTATTTTCTTCTATTCTAGGAAATAGTTCTATTTTATTTGGTTGGTTACGAAAACTGTACTAAAAATCCATTTCCGTATTTTAATACTAAATTAAACAATAAGTCGTAACTGCGAGATATTTCTTTTATTATTTCTTTACTTTTTGGATAGTGTAAATGTAAGGACCCGACTTTCTATGCCCAGAAAGTCGCATCATTATGAAGAAAGAAAGGGGTAGAAAATAGAAAAGAAGAGAAGAAAGAAAGAAACAACAACAACGATCTCACAGCGGAACGAATAAATTATATTAATAACATAAACTATTACATAGTATACAACACTTATCAGAGTTTACACAACTATACAACACATACTAGACAGTTATAAACATCTGTCTAGATATTACAACTCAAATACAATACAAGACTCTAACACAGATATCAACACAGCGGAATACTATATCTACGAACGCCGAAGCCTCCTGCTCCATTGCTTCTCCAGAATATTCGTCAAAGCTAAACCTGAATCCCTTGGCTACTCGTAAAAATTTGAGTACCCAAGAGTTTAATAAAACAGAAAATAAACACTTGGGTCAGACATGGGTCTGGTGTGAGTAAACGATTAGATTGCTTAACTTTGAAAACTTTTGAAAACAAAAGTATCACGTAAGACTTCCCACAAATAAACATGGGTAAGTTTTTACCTTACGCTAACTAAAACGTTTGATAGGAAATCTGATTGTATTATAATAGGGTCTAGGGTTTTCAAATAAATATGAAATAGCTGAAATGCTTACATCTCACATTCCAACATAGTTGGGCACAACTAATACGTACGGCACTTATTGGAGTTTGGATTCCATACAATGGCAGGGCTACTGGGGTACCGCCCGTCACAGTACGTGGCCTAGATCACCGTACCGAGGAGTACTGTAACATTCCCCCTTTTGACCGTCTCCAATCGGTAATTAAACCAACTCGAAACGTTCAAAAAGACGAATTGTTATTTAGTTTATAAGGTTTAAACAGAATCAGCCACAGAAACACAGAATAATAACAATCAATTAAAACAAATGAATCTTTTATTTCATTACTATAAATCTTTTTATATACATCAGAGTTTATACAATTTTAATACTGATACAGCAGAATATCTAAAAATACAATTTTCTTCTGAACTAAAAATGATTCTTTACTCTCTCTCTAACTTCGCTGCTCGAAAATCTTCAAGCTGTAAAAATACTCGGTCTGACCCGAGTATTACATTCAAAAGAAAATAATACACATGTCAGTCTAATTCAAACCAGTTTATTAGTGCATAGAGGCAGTAATAATTTAAATAGACGACAGTCACAATAATTCTCGTCTATCCGACTCTTTTAACAAAGAAATCGGATAACGAAAATTTTAACACTAAACAGTGTTAAACAATAAATCAGCAGATTTAAATCATCAACAGAGATAAACAGTGTTATTGGCTGCCGTACACGCACGCGTGTACGGCCTCGCCAATACGGCATAAAAGATCAATGCATCACGACGCAAAGAAATATCAATTCAAAACTGTCGATTTGGTGGTGGCTGCAGTTCACGCAAACGTGCACTGCCTCGCCAACTCGAGTGAAGAAACAGAAATCAGCACGAGGTCAAATCCGAGCGCTTGGGCTGGATTCAACTCAGTTGTACAAATCAATGTACAAAACTCAATACCCCAATGTCCAGACCAAATATCATCCATATGGTCGAACAAAAATTTCAAATCAGTGCATCAATGCAATGCAACCCAAAAATGTCAAAACCCTCAACAAAAAGTACTGCAGCCGTCACATAGAAACAAGGGTAGGACTGCAACAAGAATGCAGCCACCACATGAATTCAAGGGCACGGCGACTATACAAACTGCAACTACAACATGTTGCTATTTTATTTGAAAACAAATGCACATCTAACTAGCAGTAATCAGTGCCAAAAGAACAACAACAAAAGCATGTTCAGACAAGAAGATTTATATCACAGCATCTACTTCAAATATCATACTGAATACAACATAACTATTAATATGCAAGCATCAACTATCACCAGAATTTTCACAAGCAATAAGATTACTTAAGTATTTTTTTTAAAAGAAGTTACTCACAGACATTGAGTAAAATTTTAAAGAAGCATAATTATCCAGAATCAAACAAGTATGAGCACAATTCAAAATGTACACATGAATGTACAAAACTGCTAACCAGCCTGGAAACATGATTATCAAAGTGAACTACATGAACCAGACAGTGATCGAACAAATAAAAGTTCGAACAAAGAACAACAGTAAGTAATTGATCAAGCAGTGATAACAAGTTCAAAGCCGATGTCAAAAAAAAAAAAAAAAAAACAAAAGTCAAGCCAAAATCAAAATCAAAGCCGTAAATGAACAAGACAGAACACAAGCTAGGTTCGAATTTAGATGTAAGTGAAGGAATCACTTACTTGATTTACGAGCTCGATCGAAGAAAATCGAAGCCGCCGTTTTTGCTCGTCGCCGATCGAACGAAGATTGATCGCTCCCCCCCTGTTTTCTTTTCTCGAAGCCCTAATTTTGGAAACGAGGCCGAAGTCCAGAATCGCCAAAGAATTGAAATCGTCGAAACCCTAAAATTTATCCAGTCGCCATTTTTTTCTTCGTTCGAATTTTTTTCGTTTGTCTGATTGAAGAGAAGGAGGGTGCGGGTTTAACAGAGTTAAGGTAGGGGATCGGTATGGTTTAACAGAAGAAAGATCGTGGGGGGGGGGGGGGGGAAATGGGTCGGTATGGGCTTGAACGTGAATAAGGGTATGGTGTATTTTTTTATTTTATTTTTTTCTTTTTAAAATCTAATTTTGTTTTTTTTATTTATAAAAATTTTATGTCATATATTTTGCTTTAATTATGTTGTAAAAAAAAATTTTCTATGTGTATTTATTCATTTCGTACAAATAAAATTTAATAAAAGAATTTTAATCGATTCAAAAATTCTAACAGAATTTAACAACAAATTTTAAATCGTTAATTGACGAAAATTTTATCGTTATAAAAATGTCAACAACAAACAGAAATTTAACTGTCAACTTAAATCATTTACTGATGATTATAATTTTGGGCAAAACCCCGGTTGTTACAGAAATTCAATTTGAATCCGATTAAATTTTCTACGCGTTTATACGTCGTGTATTCACAAAACAATTCTGATAAATACGAAAATTTGAAATCCAGTAATAATTCAATATTACGGACACAATGTAACTGTTTCGTCAAATTCCGAGACTGTGCCTCGGAAGACTATTTTTAAATTCGATTTCAAACGATACAATTTCAAAGTTGAACAAATCGCTTTCAAATTCAATTCTGAAGCTTCTATTATCTTCAGTATTATCAATATGAATTTTCCAAGCCTTTAAATTATTTTTAACCGGCTTAAAATTGAAGATTCAAATTTATTCAACTTTCAATGGATTAAATTCAAAAATTAAATCGCCAATCCATTCTGATAATTTGAAATTCAAGTCAAATCATCGTTCAAATATTTAAAATTAATTAAATATTCTCAATTCAAATTGTTCAAACTTCAGGGTCGTTACAAACTCCCCTCCTTAAAAACTTTTCGTCCACGAAAAGGAAAGGTTGTTAAAATTTTACCGATATTTATACTCTAGTCAATTTTTCTAAGCTTAAAACTTATTACAAATAAATGAATATAGGATTCATTCCATTTGTTTAATCTCACTAGTTTTGTTTAACTTCTCTTTTGTTCATTGATTTCTAAAATCAAAACGCAAGTCTTTTACCAAATTTCTCAATTTATAACTCAGATTCAAACTTAAAATTCTTCACATTAGAGATTTATATAATATATCTCTTCCAAAGCTGTGGACTTTCAAAACATTACAAAGATCCTCTTTCTTAATTCATTAGGTAGGAATTTCGTAATTTTACTTTCAAATCATTGATTCACTATTTACAGTTTGAAAATACTTGCTAACTCGAAATTTAACAAGTCCATCTTCGTTCTCACAGACATTAGACATACGCTGGCCAGGCGCAAGTCTAAAAATCTCCAAGTACTAAACATACTTGCTTCAATTCCCAGTGAAAATACTTTTAAAAATTCTTTTAAAAATGGATATGGAAAGCACGTTCCCCCATGGATTACAGTTCCACCCGGCGGTTACGCTACTATCCCAGTAGAGTCGCTTGTGGCTGTAGATTTCTCATCTCTTAAATTTCGCCATGGTTGTCGCCATAGATTGCAGTACACACGGCGGTTACGCTACTATCCCAGTAGAATCGCTCGTGTCTGTAGGCATCACGCCCCTCAAATTTCGCCTGGCATTAGATTGCAGTTTACTCGGCGGTTACGCCACTATCCCAGTGGAGTCGCTCGTAACTGTGGGCATCTCGCCCCTCAAATTACGCTAACATCATCAATCAAATCTAATCTCATCGCGATGAACTATCGCGAAGGATTTCCGATTCAAATAGTCACTCTGACTAAAATTCTACGTAGCTACGAATTTCAAATGGATACTCTTCACGAGTTCCAATACCTTCTCTAATAATAAATGGAAGGTACTTTTCCATATCCTCAGTTTGGAAAACATAATATCATATATATGTAGTACTACATTTCACATTTCGTACATATAACATCTATGTAAACATACATAAGATTTCCATAACAATGTCTTTCTAAACTAACGGTTTTCAATTCACCGCATTCATATATATAAGTTCTAAAAACTTACATATCCATATTCATAACAAAATAGAGGATTTCAAAATTTTCCTCTAAGTCGATTTGGAAATTTAAGGTTATCTCAAAACCTAATTCATATTCATAATTCCATTTCATTATCGACTTTCACATTCGATTTGAATTACACGTTTACATCGTCAATTCTCAACACAGAATTGATGTCTATCGATATATAACCTCTAAGCTCATACGTCTCAGAGAAGGGTGTTAAGCTAAGAGAATAAATTCTCCACCACCAACAGATATATATTTAATAGAGATCAATTGCTATGTCATCAATTCACAATGTTAGACATGCAATCCAAATCATCATCTGAAATTCAAAGCTCAACTTATATTGTCTTTGATGTCGAAGTTAAACTCAATTTTAACTTAACGATTCAATCTTTTTGAAAAATTTCAAATTGAACAAATTGTTCAAATTCTCATTCAACTTTTCAACTTCGACTTCAAAAATGAATTTCAAATCATTTATTCCTTACGGAATATATTCACAACATTTCACATTTGGAAAAACATTTCCATACTTACTTAAAAATAAGTAATTCACAAATCCATTTTATTTTCAACATCTGAAAATATTCGATATACTTAAATCAAAATTAAGTATATATTTCATCTTTAAGGAAATCATTCTTTTTCACATATTTATTTGAGTCAAAAACGGATGTTACGTAAAACATCATTACGACAACTCAAAATCACTAGTATAGGGATTCGAAATTTAGATAGATATATAAATCCCAATACTATACAAAACATTTCCTTTCGGAAATCATTTACTATAACAACAGTGTTATAGTCCACCATTTCCTTATATTCGAAAACGTCTATTTCAACAATGAATGTTGAAATCTATGGTTTCGATATTCAATGCCTTTGAAAACATCTTTTTAAAACAATTACTTCGTTTTAAAATATCACTTTCCCAAAACATGTCCATTTTATTCAATAATATATTCACTGTCCAAAATCGTGAATATACTACTTTTAACAAACTATACAGAATTTTACTTATCAAAATAAGTCAGTTTCGAATTTATAAACAACATTTATAAATTCTATTCCTATTTATAAAGACTTCAATTTATAAAAATTTGCTTTATTAATCATTCCTTTATAGCTCAGTTTTATATCAGAATTTTAATCTATAAGTAAATTACTTATAAATTCTTTTATTTCGCAACTTCGATTCATTTTATAACTTCACAATCTTAATTCTGTAATTTCCATTCACTTATGAAATCCATTAAATATTTCACTTTTAACACTTATACAAATTCATTTTAAAATTCCAATATAATATCAATCTTTTCAAATCTTCAATATAAACCGGTTATAATAATTCAAAAATTCCAATTTAAACTATTATATAAATTTATCACTTTTCCATTTCCAAGATAATCAACTAGTTCTTTAGTAAATTCATCATTGAATTGATTTTCAATTTAATCACATTTGATTCATTCACATTGGATTTTCTACTAACATTCATTCATATTCAATTAGTTCACTTTCACTAATTCATATTCAAGTCAGTTTGCTTTCAATTCAAATCAAATTCTATTTTGATTTCTTACCTTTCAATTTGAATTCAATTACATAGCTTTCAATTTCCATTAATACAATTTCATTAACACTTAATGAATTTCTATACGATCAACGAACAACCAATGCCCATTTAACCAAATTTATTTACTTTGCTTATATTCAATTTGGTTCAACACACTTAATTTCAATTGGTTTATATTCCAATTCAGATTAAATTTTTTATACTCACCATATTCACAACTTCTTAACTTAAGTTTTATTCAACTCTTAACAACATTTCTAATCCACGTTTATTCACTTTTACAAAATAAAGTTGAATTTTCTTTATATAACTCAATTTCATATTCATTCTTCACTTTATTAATTCATTTTGGTATCAAATTCAATTTGATTCAACATTACTTAAGCTATGTTTCATTTTTATCTTCACTTGCATTTATTTTCACCATACAACTTAAGTTCGTCTCATATTTATCTGAAATTCTATTTTATTTAACTTTTACTAAAGTCAAATTCATATCACTATTCAGAATTCAGATTTTGTTTCACTTAACAAAACTGTTCAACCATTTAAAAACTGGTTTTACTTAAACTTTCTCATTTTATAAGTTATACAACTTATTAATTTAAACTTCCCAATTCATATCATATAATCACTTATCTTTTAAGTTTAAATTTCCATCTCAACAATTTATCAAATCAAGTTCGATTTATTTAACTTCCTTTAGTTAAATTTCAAATCATATATTTATTACTGCTAATTCCATTTAATTTAACTTTTCTTAAGTTAAAAATTTTTATTTTCATATTCAACCTTCACTTTACTTATATAAGATCTATTCCAAATTCATTTATCTTATATTTTCTAAAACAATTTTATACCTCTTTGGATTTGAAAAACATTCTCCTTTTTAAAATGTTTCTAGTAACTATTCATATTAAACATCATAAACTAAGCTTTGTGTAAACCAAAGCTCTGATACCACTCTGTAACATTCCCCCTTTTGACCGTCTCCAATCGGTAATTAAACCAACTCGAAACGTTCAAAAAGACGAATTGTTATTTAGTTTATAAGGTTTAAACAGAATCAGCCACAGAAACACAGAATAATAACAATCAATTAAAACAAATGAATCTTTTATTTCATTACTATAAATCTTTTTATATACATCAGAGTTTATACAATTTTAATACTGATACAGCGGAATATCTAAAAATACAATTTTCTTCTGAACTAAAAATGATTCTTTACTCTCTCTCTAACTTCGCTGCTCGAAAATCTTCAAGCTGTAAAAATACTCGGTCTGACCCGAGTATTACATTCAAAAGAAAATAATACACAGGTCAGTCTAATTCAAACCAGTTTATTAGTGCATAGAGGCAGTAATAATTTAAATAGACGACAGTCACAATAATTCTCGTCTATCCGACTCTTTTAACAAAGAAATCGGATAACGAAAATTTTAACACTAAACAGTGTTAAACAATAAATCAGCAGATTTAAATCATCAACAGAGATAAACAGTGTTATTGGCTGCCGTACACGCACGCGTGTACGGCCTCGCCAATACGGCATAAAAGATCAATGCATCACGACGCAAAGAAATATCAATTCAAAACTGTCGATTTGGTGGTGGCTGCAGTTCACGCAAACGTGCACTGCCTCGCCAACTCGAGTGAAGAAACAGAAATCAGCACGAGGTCAAATCCGAGCGCTTGGGCTGGATTCAACTCAGTTGTACAAATCAATGTACAAAACTCAATACCCCAATGTCCAGACCAAATATCATCCATATGGTCGAACAAAAATTTCAAATCAGTGCATCAATGCAATGCAACCCAAAAATGTCAAAACCCTCAACAAAAAGTACTGCAGCCGTCACATAGAAACAAGGGTAGGACTGCAACAAGAATGCAGCCACCACATGAATTCAAGGGCACGGCGACTATACAAACTGCAACTACAACATGTTGCTATTTTATTTGAAAACAAATGCACATCTAACTAGCAGTAATCAGTGCCAAAAGAACAACAACAAAAGCATGTTCAGACAAGAAGATTTATATCACAGCATCTACTTCAAATATCATACTGAATACAACATAACTATTAATATGCAAGCATCAACTATCACCAGAATTTTCACAAGCAACAAGATTACTTAAGTATTTTTTTTAAAAGAAGTTACTCACAGACATTGAGTAAAATTTTAAAGAAGCATAATTATCCAGAATCAAACAAGTATGAGCACAATTCAAAATGTACACATGAATGTACAAAACTGCTAACCAGCCTGGAAACATGATTATCAAAGTGAACTACATGAACCAGACAGTGATCGAACAAATAAAAGTTCGAACAAAGAACAACAGTAAGTAATTGATCAAGCAGTGATAACAAGTTCAAAGCCGATGTCAAAAAAAAAAAAAAAAAAAAACAAAAGTCAAGCCAAAATCAAAATCAAAGCCGTAAATGAACAAGACAGAACACAAGCTAGGTTCGAATTTAGATGTAAGTGAAGGAATCACTTACTTGATTTACGAGCTCGATCGAAGAAAATCGAAGCCGCCGTTTTTGCTCGTCGCCGATCGAACGAAGATTGATCGCTCCCCCCTGTTTTCTTTTCTCGAAGCCCTAATTTTGGAAACGAGGCCGAAGTCCAGAATCGCCAAAGAATTGAAATCGTCGAAACCCTAAAATTTATCCAGTCGCCATTTTTTTCTTCGTTCGAATTTTTTTCGTTTGTCTGATTGAAGAGAAGGGGGGTGCGGGTTTAACAGAGTTAAGGTAGGGGATCGGTATGGTTTAACAGAAGAAAGATCGTGGGGGGGGGGGGGGAAATGGGTCGGTATGGGCTTGAACGTGAATAAGGGTATGGTGTATTTTTTTATTTTATTTTTTTATTTTTAAAATCTAATTTTGTTTTTTTTTATTTATAAAAATTTTATGTCATATATTTTGCTTTAATTATGTTGTAAAAAAAAATTTTCTATGTGTATTTATTCATTTCGTACAAATAAAATTTAATAAAAGAATTTTAATCGATTCAAAAATTCTAACAGAATTTAACAACAAATTTTAAATCGTTAATTGACGAAAATTTTATCGTTATAAAAATTTCAACAACAAACAGAAATTTAACTGTCAACTTAAATCATTTACTGATGATTATAATTTTGGGCAAAACCCCGGTTGTTACAGAAATTCAATTTGAATCCGATTAAATTTTCTACGCGTTTATACGTCGTGTATTCACAAAACAATTCTGATAAATACGAAAATTTGAAATCCAGTAATAATTCAATATTACGGACACAATGTAACTGTTTCGTCAAATTCCGAGACTGTGCCTCGGAAGACTATTTTTAAATTCGATTTCAAACGATACAATTTCAAAGTTGAACAAATCGCTTTCAAATTCAATTCTGAAGCTTCTATTATCTTCAGTATTATCAATATGAATTTTCCAAGCCTTTAAATTATTTTTAACCGGCTTAAAATTGAAGATTCAAATTTATTCAACTTTCAATGGATTAAATTCAAAAATTAAATCGCCAATCCATTCTGATAATTTGAAATTCAAGTCAAATCATCGTTCAAATATTTAAAATTAATTAAATATTCTCAATTCAAATTGTTCAAACTTCAGGGTCGTTACAAGTACGCCCGCTCCCCTGCAACACAAAGCCGGAACCATCCCTTACTGGATAATTCCGAACAAGATAATCCCGTAGTTGGCGCGACCAACCACACACTAAGCCGAATAAAAGAAAAGGGACCTCTAGACAGGGATCTATCTTGCTCTCAGTGGGTGCTACCCACGAAACCTTGCTGCACCTCCCCTGTTTTAGCCATTCCCGGTTGATGAGGCTTGAGGTTACGATTACCTTTGATCAGAACATATCACTTAGAATGCTCATCGTCCGCCTGACGATGTGCTGAAAGCATTCAATCCATATAAGTTCGTTCCGGGTTCGAACGAAACCGAAGGCATTATCTCGTTACACTCGTTTTGGAATCACCCTCAGAGTTAACGACAATAACCCTTGCACTCTAAATCTTCATCTTCACTTGAGATTCACGACCTATCGTTAATTTGGATCGATGTGGTATTCGGGTCTCCAGACCTGGAATTCCGGTATACGGAAACCCGATCCCGGTCTCATCGAAATCCAAAGCGTATCTTTTAAGGCCAAGTTGTTTAAAGGTTTAAACAATTTAACTTATTTATATTCATACAGATAGATAATTCACAAATCACAATTGATAATCACATTATCAAATAAACAAATGATCTATAACCAAATAGGTAATCCATATCAACATCACAATAGTTAATCTATATTACCATCATAATGCAACCAAGCATTTATACCACACAACATTACTTATCTCATTTCTGAGATTACATCCATTCAGATAATCAATGTCATCCATTCTTATATAAGCAATGATTTACTTAATCACAACATAATTAATTTAAAATGAATTAAATTAACTATCTCTATCTTTAATTAATTTAAAGTGAATTAAATTAATTACTTCTTCTCTTAATTAATTTAAAATAAATTAAATTAATTACTTCTTCATAAATCTTACTTATATAATCATTAATTAATTACAAATAAATTAATTAATCTTTCTCTAATTATCCATTTCATAAATCACCTTGATTAATTATACTTTAATTACATTTAAGTAATTATCCTTAATTAATTTCACAAATTAATTATTCTTAACCAATACAGTAATTAACCTTTAATTACTTCATTAATTAATTAATTAATTATAATCAATTACTTTAATTCTTAATTAATTACAATTATTCACTTATCATTTGATTAATTAATCTTAATTAATCAATTCTTAATTACATCATTAATTATAAACTAATGATCCCTAATTACACCTTTAATTATTTTATTAATTACATTAAGTAATTATTCTTAATTGATCATAATTATTAATCACCTTTGATTAATATAATCCAGTAATTAACTTCACTTAATTACTTCCCTTAATTAATTACTTTTTAATTAATTACCTTAACAAATAATTAATTACCTTGTTAATTAACCTTAATCCTTTAATTAAATAAATTATTTAATTAATAACACTAGGTAATTAACCTTAATCACTTCTTATTTAATTACTTCCATAAAATAATTATCCTCTAATTACTTTATTAAATAATCTACCTTTACTTAATTACATCCAGTAATTATTCCTAAATTACTTCATTAATTAATTATACTTAATTAATTTCTAAATGATTTTCTTAATTAATCACAAATAAATAAATTAATTATTAATTTAACTTAATCATTTAAATTTAATTAAACGATTCTTAACTTACTATACTAAAGGTTCTTAATTAAGAAACTATTATCTTAATTAAACCAATTATTTACCAATAACACTTGATAATTAAAATAATTTAATTATCTAAATTTCCTTCAAATTCAAATTTACATATGTAAATCTTTATTATAATTGATTTTAAATCATTAAACTTATTTAAAACTTTTTACATTTCAAAATATAAAAACTTTGTTTAAAACATTAACTTAAAACGAATTAATTTTATAAACAAAACTTGTTTAACTGGTTTTAAAAACTTAGAAACATTTCAAAACAAATTCTTTTGTTTTAAAACTTTTTAAAACTTCATGTACCATTTTTAAAACCCACTCCTACCAAAACTCGAGCAAAACCCTCAGAAACCCGAAGTAGCTCTCGAGTCACTCCTCTAATCTTTCTGCTTCGAGTAAAACTCGAAAATTCCCGAAGAAAAACCTGGTATCCACTTCTTCCCTAAACCAAATTCTCAGATGCACGCTAACGTAGCCATGCACGTGCACCCCCACGATGATCAATGGCGATCACTATTTCGACCTCCAGCAAGTCACCTTCGGTCACGGCAACCCTATCGTCCACCCCAAACTTCTCGATTCGATCGAGATTTCACTTCGACCATTTCGAACCCATTCCTGGAACGAAGCATCACCAGAAAATTCGACATCACCGATGATCCCCTGGTTGAAACACCATGCCAACTCCACCGTAGCATCGCCTAGCCTTCCAGCATCCATCAATCACCTCGCGATCGATCTCGACTTCATCACGTAAACGAGAAACCCATTCGAATATCAATGATAAAAACACAGTGACAAACCCTATTCCAAAGGTCTCCGGCCATCACGTTTATTGATAAATCACTCCACTATTTTTTCGAGGAACCCCATCATCTCCTCTACCTTCAAATTCAACCACGACTTCCAGTTCGTCTCGAATCGCCTCAGATTGGTTAAAATGTCCAAAACAGTTTATCCCAAAATTCTCTTTAATTACCCAACTAGAAATCATGACCCATATCTCAAAATTCATGATTTAGAATTATGAATTCAATTATGCAATTCAAACTTAAAATTAAATTGATAAAATTTAGACTCAATTTACTTTTTTTTTTACTGCTATTCATAAATTTCCAGACAATATAAGTTATAAAATTTCAGAACTTATGTTTATTAGTAATATTACATGATTCCACCCATCTTTTATTACAATTCAAAGGTTATCAAAGATTAAATGATGAGATGTAGATATTTAAAAAGAAAATTAAACTCTGTAAACATACAGAGCCTATATTCCAACATAACTTGTTATTCACAGGCAACAATACTAGTATACATGCATACATCCATTTCAATTCAAACATGAAGGCTAACACATGATTTTCTTCACATAACAAAGTGGAAACAAAATTTTAAAACTGTTTTTAAAACTTAAGTTTACTCACCTGTAATTTAAAACAGAAAACAGATTTTGTTTCCAGGCTTTTGAATTATCATCTGCATGTTGATTTTTGAACTTGATTTCTTTTGCTTAGTTGAATATAGACTTCCTGTTGATTGATTTGGAACTGCTACTGAATTGCCTTCTTATCTTTCTTATCTGATTGTATTAGAAGATCTGAAGATGCTATTGAGTTTGCCTTTGATCTCCTTTAAGTTTGCATTAGAATTTCCAGTTTTTACATTTCTTCTTTGCAATTTGATTTCAGGTTTCATCCTTCTTTGCATTTTTAGATTCGAATTGCTTTTTGTTGAGAAAGATGAAAAGATAATCTTAAAACTGAAAAGAGAAAAACAGATTTTTCTTCTTTTATTTAATTTAATTTTAAATTAAATAATCAAGGAAATTGACACTTGTCTTCTTTACCTAGCTTACACATATGTTTACAAATTACAAATGTCTTTAAACTACCTTTAAAAACTTACAAGTGTACAATCTTATTTTAATTAATTTACTTAAGCTATACCTATGTATTTATAAAATATTTACATGTATATAAAATGTATTTATCTTTTATAAATAAGCTTTTAGATTTTAATAAAGGTACACATGTGAGAAACAATTATTTAAAACAACTTATGCTTTAACCAAATCTTTATAACATATTTATAAATGCTTGAGAAATTGAGTTTAACTCTATGTATATTTTCACAAATCAAATTTGACTTATGTTTGAATTTTTTTTTTAAAAAGAAAAGAATATTAAAACAAATGAATTTCTTAATTTAAATCTTAACTAAAATAAAAACTTAAAATATATGCTTATAATAAATAAGAAATTATTCTTGTTATTTAAATCATAAATATCATTTTCAAAAGTATTAAGTTAAATTACAAATTTCCAAATTACAAATTATATAAATATTAAAGTTTGAAAATACTTTATTAAATTCAAATTCAATATTCTTTCCATTTCAATATATACAATTATATATATTCTAAATGGAAATACTTTTAACATTAGCTTTGATAATTACTATATTGAATTTAATACATAACTCCAAATCACAATATATATATATACATATATATTATAATTTGAAAACATAGTTTTAAAAGGCTACCTATTTATAATATATACCTATATATATACATTATAAATATAAAACATTTATATATAAGTTTTAGAAAGATAAATCTTCCCAATTTAAAATTGTTAGAAAAGATATTCCCAAATTAAAATGTTATTAGTTTTTAAAGAAATAAACTTGCCAATTAAAATGTTATTAACCTTTTAAAATGAATAAACTTGTCAATTTATAAAATAAATCAACAAATCAATTTAATTATTTATAAAGATTATTAAATTGATATTGCCAAAATTCCGGGATATCACATTCCTCCCCCCTTAAAAATAATTTCGTCCCCGAAATTTAAAAGCAAAGATAATTTAATAACCCAGCAAAATTTTAATTTTAATTTCAAACAGCAACCATACATATCAATCATATTCTAACAATCATAGCAAACAATTTAATCAAACAAATTTAACTATCCAGACAAATTCTGGATAGAATTTCCTCGAGTTTCCCCAAGTATATATGTATATACCGGGATACTCGTTCTACAGGATCTTAACTAACTATCTACAATAGTCTAGAACTCCTTCCCATCTAGATTACAAATCTGAACAAAATATCAAACTAAACTCAACCAGCCCAACTATCATAACTATCTGAACTGCTGATCCCACAACCAGATGAATCATACACGTATTCCCTCAGAGATACGTGAAATACAATGAATTCCAGCTATCCGAACTGGCAATTCAATCCTGTAGATCAAAGAACTAATCCTCTTGAGAACACAGGAAAAATCTCATAATACTTCCGGAGCTTGCTCTCCAGTCTTATCAAATCTTATATCTCCTTTGATCGGATAAAACTTAAACAATATCCAAATTTCAACTTCAAATTCCAAATTCCATCCATTCTTAACTGTTTAACTCTTTTGACGATCCTGAGTCACTTCATCCTTCCTGATCAGCTTAACTCTTGCTGATGCCTCTTGAAATAATCTAGACCAACATCAAATCAATTTCTGGATCCTACTCAACAAAATGGTTCCCCAAAAATCACCGAAATCCAGAACACAACTCTACTCCACAACATTAGCGCATTTCGAACTACTTCTCCTTTCTGGAATAGCCAAACAGTTGCACTTGACAATCTTATCTCCAAATCCTGAATATTCCTTCAAACTTAGAGATACACTTGAATTTCCTATAGAAATCCTCTACTCGAAGAAAATTACAACTCTCGGTTGCTTCCACTCTAGAATAGCTGCTATCTTGCTTTCGCTGCACAATTCTGATCTTGAACAGATGAGAATGCCATCGGAGAAACTCGAGCACAAACTTGATCATCCAAAGTTCATCAGACCATAAAATCTTAGCGACTCCATTCCATTTGGTCAGAAACATCTCGCAGAAACTTCTCCAGAAAAACTCGGTGTGATCAATCCCTCTCCAAAGAATTCTGAGCTGCTTCCCAAATTCTTCTCTCGGAGACATCCTTCTACTAAGCTGAACTTCCGGTAACTTCATGAATCAAGTCGATACGGAATCTCAATCTCCAATAATCCCAAGAGAATACTTAAACAATCGCAAGTCACTTTTGCGATCAGCTTGGCCTAATTTCCAAAGATAACTGTTCTCTCTTTACTAATCAGAACAGCTTATATTTGACTAACCAATCCATCGAAGAAATGGATTCACTCTACTGCTTCTGAACTTCACCTTCAGAAAAACTGCTTAGCCAGAAACATTCTGCCAACATAGAACACTCCGAGTCGCACTACTGTCACAGATACCAAAGACTTCTTATCCGAAACTCTTTGAGAAACTCGGACTTCAAAGCAAAAAGAAACACCCCACTGGACTCAGCCACAACACCGAAGCAGACACTCTTCCTCAAACTTACTTCAGAAGAAACATCTTCAGAAATGTCCATAGTCACTGCGTCTCACTATACAGCTACTACTTCTTGAAGTTACCAAAATACCATCACTCGCTTCAGCTCATCCAATAGATCTACTCTATTCATCCAACTTCAAAGATAAACTCCGAACTTAAACAGTTTCCTTCGGAGATCGATGAAATCCTTACACCACAACAAAGTTTACTCGAGACGGTATTTGGTCTACAGTCTCGTCAGATACACTTCCAACCTCAACACTCAAACTCTAACCATTGGTAATTGTGTTACACACACTACCACCCTATCTACCTTTATAACTCATATTGGAAAACCCGAACAGGTAACCCAACAAATAGGTAGAAATAAATATATATATATTTAAAATGATACTTTTTATATAGAAATTATTTCTGGGTAAAATTATTTCATCTACCTCTTTTAAAAAAAATATTGTGTCCGTTGGCCTGGTTCAAGTGTTTAGAGATCCCTATCAATAACGTTAGCTACTCGTATTGACCAGAATCCATATACCACTCAACCGATCAATTAACACAATATAAAACCATTTTTATATAACTAACAATTACGCGCTCTCATATATATATATATATATATATATATATATATATACTCGGACTCAAACAGGTTGCTACAGATCCTATTTCTAATGAACAATCCTTACGAACCTAGGTATTCACTCAACCTAGTGTTCTGATATTCACTTAACCAAAAGCTTAGGCATTCGCTCAACCTGGCTCTGATACCATATGTAACGACCCGACTTTCTATGCCCAGAAAGTCGCATCATTATGAAGAAAGAAAGGGGTAGAAAATAGAAAAGAAGAGAAGAAAGAAAGAAACAACAACAACGATCTCACAGCGGAACGAATAAATTATATTAATAACATAAACTATTACATAGTATACAACACTTATCAGAGTTTACACAACTATACAACACATACTAGACAGTTATAAACATCTGTCTAGATATTACAACTCAAATACAATACAAGACTCTAACACAGATATCAACACAGCGGAATACTATATCTACGAACGCCGAAGCCTCCTGCTCCATTGCTTCTCCAGAATATTCGTCAAAGCTAAACCTGAATCCCTTGGCTACTCGTAAAAATTTGAGTACCCAAGAGTTTAATAAAACAGAAAATAAACACTTGGGTCAGACATGGGTCTGGTGTGAGTAAACGATTAGATTGCTTAACTTTGAAAACTTTTGAAAACAAAAGTATCACGTAAGACTTCCCACAAATAAACATGGGTAAGTTTTTACCTTACGCTAACTAAAACGTTTGATAGGAAATCTGATTGTATTATAATAGGGTCTAGGGTTTTCAAGTAAAATACAGAAATAGCTGAAATGCTTACATCTCACATTCCAACATAGTTGGGCACAACTAATACGTACGGCACTTATTGGAGTTTGGATTCCATACAATGGCAGGGCTACTGGGGTACCGCCCGTCACAGTACGTGGCCTAGATCACCGTACCGAGGAGTACGCCCGCTCCCCTGCAACACAAAGCCGGAACCATCCCTTACTGGATAATTCCGAACAAGATAATCCCGTAGTTGGCGCGACCAACCACACACTAAGCCGAATAAAAGAAAAGGGACCTCTAGACAGGGATCTATCTTGCTCTCAGTGGGTGCTACCCACGAAACCTTGCTGCACCTCCCCTGTTTTAGCCATTCCCGGTTGATGAGGCTTGAGGTTACGATTACCTTTGATCAGAACATATCACTTAGAATGCTCATCGTCCGCCTGACGATGTGCTGAAAGCATTCAATCCATATAAGTTCGTTCCGGGTTCGAACGAAGCCGAAGGCATTATCTCGTTACACTCGTTTTGGAATCACCCTCAGAGTTAACGACAATAACCCTTGCACTCTAAATCTTCATCTTCACTTGAGATTCACGACCTATCGTTAATTTGGATCGATGTGGTATTCGGGTCTCCAGACCTGGAATTCCGGTATACGGAAACCCGATCCCGGTCTCATCGAAATCCAAAGCGTATCTTTTAAGGCCAAGTTGTTTAAAGGTTTAAACAATTTAACTTATTTATATTCATACAGATAGATAATTCACAAATCACAATTGATAATCACATTATCAAATAAACAAATGATCTATAACCAAATAGGTAATCCATATCAACATCACAATAGTTAATCTATATTACCATCATAATGCAACCAAGCATTTATACCACACAACATTACTTATCTCATTTCTGAGATTACATCCATTCATCCATTCTTATATAAGCAATGATTTACTTAATCACAACATAATTAATTTAAAATGAATTAAATTAACTATCTCTATCTTTAATTAATTTAAAGTGAATTAAATTAATTACTTCTTCTCTTAATTAATTTAAAATAAATTAAATTAATTACTTCATCATAAATCTTACTTATATAATCATTAATTAATTACAAATAAATTAATTAATCTTTCTCTAATTATCCATTTCATAAATCACCTTGATTAATTATACTTTAATTACATTTAAGTAATTATCCTTAATTAATTTCACAAATTAATTATTCTTAACCAATACAGTAATTAACCTTTAATTACTTCATTAATTAATTAATTAATTATAATCAATTACTTTAATTCTTAATTAATTACAATTATTCACTTATCATTTGATTAATTAATCTTAATTAATCAATTCTTAATTACATCATTAATTATAAACTAATGATCCCTAATTACACCTTTAATTATTTTATTAATTACATTAAGTAATTATTCTTAATTAATCATAATTATTAATCACCTTTGATTAATATAATCCAGTAATTAACTTCACTTAATTACTTCCCTTAATTAATTACTTTTTAATTAATTACCTTAACAAATAATTAATTACCTTATTAATTAACCTTAATCCTTTAATTAAATAAATTATTTAATTAATAACACTAGGTAATTAACCTTAATCACTTCTTATTTAATTACTTCCATAAAATAATTATCCTCTAATTACTTTATTAAATAATCTACCTTTACTTAATTACATCCAGTAATTATTCCTAAATTACTTCATTAATTAATTATACTTAATTAATTTCTAAATGATTTTCTTAATTAATCACAAATAAATAAATTAATTATTAATTTAACTTAATCATTTAAATTTAATTAAACGATTCTTAACTTACTATACTAAAGGTTCTTAATTAAGAAACTATTATCTTAATTAAACCAATTATTTACCAATAACACTTGATAATTAAAATAATTTAATTATCTAAATTTCCTTCAAATTCAAATTTACATATGTAAATCTTTATTATAATTGATTTTAAATCATTAAACTTATTTAAAACTTTTTACATTTCAAAATATAAAAACTTTGTTTAAAACATTAACTTAAAACGAATTAATTTTATAAACAAAACTTGTTTAACTGGTTTTAAAAACTTAGAAACATTTCAAAACAAATTCTTTTGTTTTAAAACTTTTTAAAACTTCATGTACCATTTTTAAAACCCGCTCCTACCAAAACTCGAGCAAAACCCTCAGAAACCCGAAGTAGCTCTCGAGTCACTCCTCTAATCTTTCTGCTTCGAGTAAAACTCGAAAATTCCCGAAGAAAAACCTGGTATCCACTTCTTCCCTAAACCAAATTCTCAGATGCACGCTAACGTAGCCGTGCACGTGCACCCCCACGATGATCAACGGCGATCACTATTTCGACCTCCAGCAAGTCACCTTCGGTCACGGCAACCCTATCGTCCACCCCAAACTTCTCGATTCGATCGAGATTTCACTTCGACCATTTCGAACCCATTCCTGGAACGAAGCATCACCAGAAAATTCGACATCACCGATGATCCCCTGGTTGAAACACCATGCCAACTCCACCGTAGCATCGCCTAGCCTTCCAGCATCCATCAATCACCTCGCGATCGATCTCGACTTCATCACGTAAACGAGAAACCCATTCGAATATCAATGATAAAAACACAGTGACAAACCCTATTCCAAAGGTTTCCGGCCATCACGTTTATTGATAAATCACTCCACTATTTTTTCGAGGAACCCCATCATCCCCTCTACCTTCAAATTCAACCACGACTTCCAGTTCGTCTCGAATCGCCTCAGATTGGTTAAAATGTCCAAAACAGTTTATCCCAAAATTCTCTTTAATTACCCAACTAGAAATCATGACCCATATCTCAAAATTCATGATTTAGAATTATGAATTCAATTATGCAATTCAAACTTAAAATTAAATTGATAAAATTTAGACTCAATTTACTTTTTTTTTACTGCTATTCATAAATTTCCAGACAATATAAGTTATAAAATTTCAGAACTTATGTTTATTAGTAATATTACATGATTCCACCCATCTTTTATTACAATTCAAAGGTTATCAAAGATTAAATGATGAGATGTAGATATTTAAAAAGAAAATTAAACTCTGTAAACATACAGAGCCTATATTCCAACATAACTTGTTATTCACAGGCAACAATACTAGTATACATGCATACATCCATTTCAATTCAAACATGAAGGCTAACACATGATTTTCTTCACATAACAAAGTGGAAACAAAATTTTAAAACTGTTTTTAAAACTTAAGTTTACTCACCTGTAATTTAAAACAGAAAACAGATTTTGTTTCCAGGCTTTTGAATTATCATCTGCATGTTGATTTTTGAACTTGATTTCTTTTGCTTAGTTGAATATAGACTTCCTGTTGATTGATTTGGAACTGCTACTGAATTGCCTTCTTATCTTTCTTATCTGATTGTATTAGAAGATCTGAAGATGCTATTGAGTTTGCCTTTGATCTCCTTTAAGTTTGCATTAGAATTTCCAGTTTTTACATTTCTTCTTTGCAATTTGATTTCAGGTTTCATCCTTCTTTGCATTTTTAGATTCGAATTGCTTTTTGTTGAGAAAGATGAAAAGATAATCTTAAAACTGAAAAGAGAAAAACAGATTTTTCTTCTTTTATTTAATTTAATTTTAAATTAAATAATCAAGGAAATTGACACTTGTCTTCTTTACCTAGCTTACACATATGTTTACAAATTACAAATGTCTTTAAACTACCTTTAAAAACTTACAAGTGTACAATCTTATTTTAATTAATTTACTTAAGCTATACCTATGTATTTATAAAATATTTACATGTATATAAAATGTATTTATCTTTTATAAATAAGCTTTTAGATTTTAATAAAGGTACACATGTGAGAAACAATTATTTAAAACAACTTATGCTTTAACCAAATCTTTATAACATATTTATAAATGCTTGAGAAATTGAGTTTAACTCTATGTATATTTTCACAAATCAAATTTGACTTATGTTTGAATTTTTTTTTTAAAAAGAAAAGAATATTAAAACAAATGAATTTCTTAATTTAAATCTTAACTAAAATAAAAACTTAAAATATATGCTTATAATAAATAAGAAATTATTCTTGTTATTTAAATCATAAATATCATTTTCAAAAGTATTAAGTTAAATTACAAATTTCCAAATTACAAATTATATAAATATTAAAGTTTGAAAATACTTTATTAAATTCAAATTCAATATTCTTTCCATTTCAATATATACAATTATATATATTCTAAATGGAAATACTTTTAACATTAGCTTTGATAATTACTATATTGAATTTAATACATAACTCCAAATCACAATATATATATATACATATATATTATAATTTGAAAACATAATTTTAAAAGACTCCCTATTTATAATATATATACCTATATATATATACATTATAAATATAAAACATTTATATATAAGTTTTAGAAAGATAAATCTTCCCAATTTAAAATTGTTAGAAAAGATATTCCCAAATTAAAATGTTATTAGTTTTTAAAGAAATAAACTTGCCAATTAAAATGTTATTAACCTTTTAAAATGAATAAACTTATCAATTTATAAAATAAATCAACAAATCAATTTAATTATTTATAAAGATTATTAAATTGATATTGCCAAAATTCCGGGATATCACAGTAAAATGCAGTGATTTCTCTATTTTACACTAATTTTCTTTTTCTTTCTTTTATTCTTGCAGTTACGTTTATCGTTATCTTTTTAAATATTAAACTATAGAAATGTATCCTATTTTCTAAACCAACCAATTAATCTATCACTTACACCCAAATCAATTTATTAGATTTTTCTCTAATTTATTACTCCCGTTTTAGCATAATTTATTGCAAAATTCTTATTTTTCTTGCTTTATTCCAGCTTTTCTTATTTTACATCTAATTTCCTAAAATCTAGTATTTTTCCATTTTAATCCATAATTGCAAAATCTCCTTTTTTTAACTATATCATTCGCGTAAAAAGGGAATAAAAAGAAGCTAGCATTTAGGCTAAATTTTAACTTTAAAATAGATGTAAATAACTGTAAATTTCTTACAGCTTCAGCATAACTAATTGACAGAATTAATTACTAAAATACCGAATAAAATTATTTAACGAGAATCTAACGATAATATATCATAAACGCAAAGATATATAATTAAATCCACTCACATGTCGTCCTTAGCTTCAATCTCTATCCTTTTAATTTACTACGCTTTTCTCCGCTTTTCCCCTTTTTCTTTCGCTGTAAATTCTATGATTTGTTTGCGCAATTCTTTGATTCGCTTGTATGTATTTCCTTGCTTAATTTTTTTAGTTTGGGGAAAGATTTGATTGACAAAGGAGAATGAAAGAGGGAGAAGATAAGAGGAGTTTGCTGTGAACGATATCAGCTGATTCAGAGAAAATAGTGTGGGCTAGGGTTAAGTTACGTTCAATTTACTGGTGCAGTGAACAACTATGAACCATCTGATTAGTCCTCACCATCATTTATTGATTTGTTTACGTTAGCTTATAAGGTATAATTCCCCAATGTTATTCATTTATTCCTTTTTTTATACGACCCTATTAATACTTGTTTTCTTCTAAATAAGATTCTCCCAATAATTATCCAATTAATTAGATCATACATAGATATATATATATATATATGTATATCCTATATTAATTGATTCTTATATGTTATAATTTCTAACCTATTTGAACACGTCAATTAATACCTCTATTAATTGAATGCATATAAAAGTTATACTTTTTAATTTATTCTTATTAACTTACCTTCATCATAAACCTAATTACTCTGTTTGTTGTTTGTATGCATTCCAATTCTTTTTTTCTTTTTAACTTGGAAACAAATAATTCTATAACTAGCGTTTTCTTCCAGCTAATTAATTTACATTATTAGCTATTGTAACAATGACATATTCTTTGATTAATTGACACCCTTTTTAAAATGCTCAACTAATTGCCAATTAATTAATTGACGCTTACTTAATGTCTTTAATTAATTTCTTAATTAATTGATTACATCAATTATAAATTACTATATGTATGTTATTATTTAATTTATTCCCCACATACATTTTTTTCCTCTTACATCTAATTCTCTTAATAATTTACATTCATTACAAACATAATAAATTTGTTACTACTTTTATAAATATCATGCAAATGTTTATAATTTATAAAATTTCCATGTGACCAATTAATGTAAATTAATTTTCTCCAATAGCTGATTTGATTACATTGCCTGCTGATGTTAATTAATTAACTTTAATTACTGATATCCATTAATTTCCTTTATGATGGCAATGTTAATTAATTACCTTTTTGGCGCGCATCTATTTTAAAATTCAAATGCGCGTTATTTCTGGAATTTCATACGCACATATATTTATTTATAACAAATATATTTACGTACATTTACATGTATAATTATTTCTCAATACAAAACTTCGAACATCAATAACTTTTTATACGAACTCCGTTCGAGACATATTATATTTGTAAATTGATCAGAAAATCGCCACGAACACATGGTATAAGTTTCAAGGCCATATTCTGACAATTAAAAAATATTATTTTTACTATTCGTTGTTATTTGATTATTTAATTATATAAAAATGTGGGGTGTTACATTCTCCCACCCTTTAGGAAATTTCATCCCCGAAATTCGACAAGGGTAAAATTACGTAATTCCTCGCATCAATCATATCCATATTTTGTGTACATCCAAATTTTCGACCATCCGTGCTTTTGTGCAAAAGTGTTATTCAATACAAAATATATGCATGTACATGAATTTCTAAGCGGTACCTTCTATATGAATGCTTTGCTTCTTTAAAAATTTATCTTTAAAACATGATGCACACATCCTAAATATACTTGCAATTTCTATATGAATACAATCTTTTGAAACTTAAAATACTTTTCATCCAATTTTTCCCCCACTCCTATTGAATAGGAGCATAGTTCAACAAATTTTACGTCCAAACCTACCACACAACTTTTAATTTTCGAATTTTAGAAAATTCTAATTTTCCAAATTCGATTTCTTACATTATAAAGAAGGTGGAAAACGGAAACCTCACATTTTCCGTTTTACTTTTGTGTACCTTTTTCTCTGTAATTGGACTTATGCCACTATTCTACAAAAATCCCTATTTTCTTTCCCAAGCACAGTTTACATAAGAAAATTTTCTTTTCAATTTTTTTATTTACATTTCTCATTTCTTTTAGTTGTCGTCTTTGGTTCCTTTCTTTAAATTTGCTGTTTTCCTTTTATTTACACTCTCTTATTTTATTTTCTTATTTTATTGGTCTCTTATTTGCAGCTCCAACATACCGAAGCAATATTCCTAGGCTCTACAGTGCTTTACGCACTCTACGAGAATTCCCTATTACTCTCTAAAAATAATTCTTGCTATCTTCTTCATAGCCTCAAACATTTCCCGTCTTACCTAGGTACTTATTCTCATCTACTCCAAATTTTAAAACTTTGTTTGGCTTTTATTTTATTTTTTTCTTTTCACAATTCAAAGTTTCAAAAGTTTGCTTATTTATTTATTTTGAAATGTCAATTACCAAGATTCTAACCTTCAAAAAGTGTTACTTAGAATTTTCCAGAAAAGCCTAGTGCTATAATCATTTCTACTTTCAAAAATCTATATTATTTTTTTAGTTTTTGACTTTAGGCCATCCCCTTAAATCTAGCGGGGAATATGCAATAATTCTAAGTTTAAAATTTAGCCTTCTCTTCCTTTTTAAAGCATTTTTTTCAATAAATTCTTGGGACCCTTAATTTAAGTTTTTTTTTCCATTAAAACTTGTTTTTCACCAAACCATTTCTAGAAAAAAGAATGCCACTTCATTATTTCAAAACAACTTTTCTTTCATAATTTCAAATCATAAAAACTGGAGTAGGTAAGAACAACTTATTCCTCTATTATCTTCATTACCGCTCATACTCTTCGTTCAAGGTGTGTTTTCTAAAGACACGCAATTAATTGCGCATAACAAGGGAAAATGTTTATTTTCCCTTGCTTAGCTCTCTAATTATATTTTCTATAGTATAACTATTATTACCCAACAATGCGGTCTCTTATTACTGCACTTTCTACTTAGAGATTTCACACTTTAATGCATTGGAACTATTTCTCCTAAGAGAAACTATCAATGCTAAAATTTTCTATGAATAATATAAAAGAGGATGTGTGTTTTGTGTGAAATAACAAGGAGTTTTTGTTTTATTTATGTGTTGAAGTAGACAGTACAAAATATAGTGTTTTCCATATTTTGTACATCTCTTTCGCTAAGTTTACTTTCCTTATTATTTCAACAAATCGCCTTCTGTTATAATATATATGTAAATATAAAAGTGAATATGCTTTTGTGTTTTTTTATTTAGTCCCACATCATGGGATATATTCAATCTCATGCTCCAAGGCTTATATATAAAGGAGCCTATGTAATGTAATCAATCTGAATGTAACTGATATCATAGTGAATAACATTTTCTCATCTCTCCTCTTTTCTAATGGCTTCTCATCTCTTTTTAGTTTATAACATGTTATCAGCACAATCTCTAAAAAAATAAAAAATAAAATTATAGATCTATAATTGTGATAATCTATGAAATCAGATCTATTCTTTTCCAGATCCAATTATAGATCTCAAAACGGTAAGTCATTTTTTATTGATCTGATTGATTTAATCTTCCAAATCAATTTTTTTTTCTTTTTAGATCTCATTCCATTCTAGATCTGAATCTATTGTCTTATCTTTTAGATTTTATTATATTAGTCTGATAATTTTAGATCTTATATAGATCTAAACTTTGAGATCTCACTCTTATTTTGTTAGTTATTATATTTCAGATCTAATTTTTTTGTTGTTGCTATTTTTCTGATCTGATTACATTGTAGATCTCAATATCATGCTTATTTTTATGTTTTTTAATTCATTTATTTTGGAATGCAAGTTTGAACTTGACAAAATTAGATATTGTTGATTCAAGCAAATTTATTGAATTTGATTACATTTAGTTTGGACATGAATTTGAGAAATTAAACATGGTTGGTAAATGGAGTTTTCATTTTGAAAACCTTTTGATTTGATTTAGATTTGAATGAAGGCTTTAAAAATTATTTTGATATATGATTTATATTTCCAGAAGAAATATTATATTATTTCTTAGAGAAACAGATATAAAGATAATACGTATCTAGAAGATCGTATTAAGTTTAGATCTAATATTGATTTTGATTTAGCACATCTGAAGTGAATGGAAACATTAATAAAAGCTTACATGATAAGCTTAATATCTTCCAATATTTCCTTAAAAAAAAGGAAAAGGAAATAAGAATTGTGAACCTTCAGTTTCTACAATGATAAAAGGTTGAGTTTCCATAAATCAGTGAATAGCAAGTTTCCTCAAAATAAAGAACCAGAAGTTCTAAGTAAAAAAAAAGAGGATCAGAAAATTTAATCGTCAAACGGAAATAGGTTTTGACAACAACATGAAGTTATGCAAAGAAATTATTTTAATAGAAGTTGTATAACTCAAAGTCCAAGACCTGAAGTCTAGAATTATGAAAAGACTTTCTAATAAAGTTTACAAGTTCGAATTCTTATCAGTATTTTTTTAATTTGTCAAAATGTACAAAGCTAAAAAAAGGAGAAGTTCACACAAAATTTGAGAACCTGAAGTTCATAACAAATTAATGAACTTGAAGTTCATGAATTAGAAGCCCGAAGCTCTACTGAAATTGTGTAAAATGATAAGGTTGTACTTCTTGAAGAAGTTAAAGGAAATTAATAAATCATCATATGAGATAATGATGCTACATTCAAGAGATTACAAAAATCTCCAAATGAGTTATACCTTACCTTATATCTTCACATTTACATTATATTAACCAAATATCCTGAAGATATTATGTTATATGATATTTCAAACATCACCGGATTGAAAAAGTAACTATTAATTTAGTCTTGGAAAGGGACATTTATTATTTGGTATGAATAGATAATTCATATGCCATACTATTTATATACACGATTATGTGTGTGTATATATTAATCTCTTGAAGAGATGTTTTAGATATTTATTTATATTTATATTGTAAAATCCAACATCCCAGAAGAGATGTTATAGGAATTTTATTTTTGTTACATTGCACTTCTTAAAAGGAAAATACTATATTCCCTGAAGGAATATCATATAAAATTTTCGAAGTAATAACAATAATTTATCCCTAAAAAAAGGGGGAATTGTATAGTAATATTACACTCCAGAAGTAGTGGTTTTATCTTCGCATCTTACTTTCATTTGCTGCATCTAATTTTGTTACTGTATTTAAAGTTAGATATGTCATTTCAAAGATAGTTACAACAAAAATCTCCAGTAGGGATGCTTTATGTTATTGTAAAGGTAGTAATTATGTAATTTCTACAAAAGAAATATTGTACATTGATATGGCATTCCAATAGTGCATATATATCTCTCACTGGTACAAAAAGTGCATATTGCTTTGCCTCATTTGCATCAATTGAAGTAAAAACTGATGCAAATAGAACTATTTGCATCAGTTCTATCTTAATAACCGATGCAATTGGTACGTGAAAAGAAATAGGTAATAATAAATCAAATTTGCATCGGTTGCTAAGATAGAACTGATGCAAATAGTTTTAGTCGCATCGCTTTTAAAGTCAACCGATGCAACTACACGTTGATGGAAAAGATATGAAATTTAGGTGGGAAATAATGAAAAATTGGCTCCAAAGTAAGTACTTTGGATAAATGTACTCCTTCCTCCTCAATAACCCACTCCGAAAAAGAAAATTTTCTCCTTGTTCTTTAAACAAAGGACAACAACTAAAAGAGAGGGTTAACAAATTCTGGAAATCTAAACAAAGCGAGAAACAGGTAAATCTCAAATTTCAAATTCATTCAAACCTAAAGCTATTGGAGCCATCGCAGATTAGAGTAGTGATATGGCGGAGGTCGAGCTGCGTGGCCGAAGGTGTTGGTGGTGGCTGCATTCAGGTGATGGCGGGCTAGGCTAGGCGTCCGGTGGTGATGCAATTATTCAGCGTTGCTATTTAATTAAGGATTAAGGTGAGTAATTTCTCTCAAATCTATCTCTAAATTTGTGAATATGGTTTCTAGGTGAATTCTTACTGTAATTGCTTGGACTTGATTATTAAATTGTGTGTGTTGTTTGAAGATTTTGTAGCATTGAATTGAATGCGTCCCTGCCCTTACTTTGAAATTGATACACATTTTCTTATTAGCTTTGGTTCACTGCATGCTAAAACGAAAATGTCCCTGATAGTTTTCTTCTTAGTATGTTGCCTTAGAGAATGATGACTACACACTATTGTTTTAACTTGCACGTCTCTGCCTATTGCCCTGTACTTGCTCATTCATGAAATAAAAGAAGTAATGGTCTCAGCCTTACTTATTGCACATCCTATATTGTTTAATTTGCACGTCCTGAACATGTACTTTGCCTTGGAAAATGGCCACCCACTCAAGCATTTTTGCTTGAATTATTTCGTCCCTGATGCCAAAATTTGTTGCCATGAATTGAGTCACGCCCAAAGTTAGTTGCCTTCTCTTTGTTTCGTTCGCCACTGCCATGGTATGCATATATCAAAGTGGGTTACCTGAAACCTCACTATGCCAAGCACTAGAAATTACATTTATGTCACCATTATAATTTACCTAGGAGTTATTGAATCTGAATTGAGCTGTGTCAGTGCAATTATCAAAGATAAGCTAAATCAAGACTGGCATGTGATCGCTTATTAAGTGGTTCATGTTGATGGCATGTGCATTAGGGAAAATAATGTTGCATTCAAAGTTAAAGAATGTTCTATCAATTTTGCTACGAGTTGAAATTTTTTCACCACCTCTCTATGTGTACTCATTACCAATGTAGTGGATTTCATGAAGACCTATAATTGCATAGTATTAAAATGTCTACATCTGCATTTCTTGAGCTATTGTCAAGACCAATCGTGTCTTGATCAAACATAGTTAAAATCTCTATAAATGATCTAGGGAATACTAGTTATACTAGCAAGCTCTCTTGTGTGATCCCAAAATTTTATTCTTTGAGCTTAAGTGTGAAACCCATAGACACAAGTAAAATCTAGGTTGACGACACCAGTATTTTGAAGTGCACGGTTAACATATTGTTGCTTCTATGTTTTCTATTTGCCTCTGCATTGTAGCCTTGAAATTGTACATATTAATTTGGGCCTATATGTGAAATTCTTTATTGGTGAATAGTAGCAATAAATTGTCTTTGGTTTATTTGTACTTAGATATATACTAGTTGCCTTGAAAATAGATTATATAATGTACTGATGTATCACGTCCCTTCCTTCCTGTTGTTAAGAAAAAAAATGGACATACCCATGCATTGTTACCTATTCTTAGGTTAGCACTCCCATATTGTCAAGTTGCATAGCTTATCTCATATTTTTTGTTAATGCGTGTAGCCATAGTTGTATCTCCATTTGTGCAATTGTACACATTTAGTTAGACTTAATTGCAAAACTTTTGTTTGTAAATAGTAGTAATATTTATTGCTTAACATTATTACCTCTTTTGCCTGTAGCTTAAGATGGCCACATAGTTTCACTTACATTTGTATTTGCATGTATTTCCTACATCCTAAAATGGGTAGTGTTTTGTTTTTATTTTATTTTGTTTTATATATTGCTTTGTCCTTTGCTGTGGTATAAAATCACTTTGCTAGAGGAATGGGATAGGGATGGGTGCTGTCCATGTTTGGTGTGTTATATAGCTTAGTGTCCATTCCTTTTTCATGCTTATTTTAAGGGCCTGACACCTTTTATTTTGCTTTTAAAAATAAAAACAACAGCCTTCTCTCCTTTTAACTTGACTTGGCTTTGAAATATATCTGTTGCTTTTATTTTCATGTACTAAGCCACTTAGCTTGGCTTGCAAATCTTAAGCATTAGAGAATATTTTATGGATTTTAAATGTATAGATTTTGGAAAATATAAACTTAGTTTATTTCTTAGGATATGATTATTTCAATAAGAGTTTGGAAGAGGAATAATTGTTATTTTATAATATAAGTGAACTTAAAAACACGCTTTTGGATATGGAAATTATTGGTTTTATAAAATAAGTGCTTTTGGAATAGTTTTGGAAATTATTGAATGGTGATCTATTAACTGCTAATGTCAGACTATTCTCAAGGCTAATACGTGGGGATTATGAGAAAGATGTAAGTCATCAAACATTCAACTATAAACTAATAAAGCAGGGCAGTGGTGCACATATAAATAATATTTATATTTCAGGTTAACTTTTGTTACAATGTTTCATGTATTTATATTTCTTTTGTGCACATATTAATAATATTATTTTATATTCATGTAACATATAAGATGCCATTTTTCTAATTAGTACAGTTTTAAACACAGTTTTGCCATGCATTTTTGTGCAAGTTTCTTATTTTAGTTTAAAATTCAATGAACTTAATTGCATTGAGAACAAGTAGTTTTTGGATTTACTATTGGAGAATGAAATGATCAGAATGAAGATACATATAAACCTATTTTTTCTTCATATCTTGATTAATTATTAGAACGACAGTAGTATTTTTTCTTCATTTCGTTAAGGTAATACTTTTTCTTCATATGAAATCTGGATATCTCAGCTTAGTTTAGATATGACTAACCAGCTAATTCACTCAAAAGGTTTTTACGTGATGCCTAGTTATAATATACACATATTATACTAATATATAATCAAATGGATTAAGTTTGTAACATTTCCTACTAACATGGAATCATCAATGACCAACTGAATTACCATAGTAATTAATTATGAGTGTGTGTGACAGGTGTTGATGTGGTCAAGGAAAAGTTATTGATAGCTACAGATCGACCTTCACGGCGATCCTCTCATTACGAGCTTCTGATAAAATAATCCAAAGCTAGCTAACGAGGAGATCATTCGTTAAAATATCAGAAGGAAAGGTACCTATCTCTTTATTAGTATAACATCCAGATGGACCTTCTGTTTGTTAATTACTTAAGACATTAATTGAGGCTAGTTGTCCTTTTATACAAACTCACATAGCATCTTATGTTATGGAACAACTTGCCCTATGAAACTTTAACTGCAATATCTTTAATTTTACTTCAGGGCAGATGTTCATTTATATCCTTGCCCATTCTCTGTAAAAAAAAAGATGGACATCATTATAGTATGTCGATCCTTAAAAAAGGATGGACATTAATTTAGGCTTTTAACATGTTCTCCAAACAGGTGAAAACTCAAAATATTATTTTTCTTTCAGAATCTGATGAAATATAAGGAATTTTGAGGGAACATGGCAGCAAACATGAGGTTAGCCACAATGACATATATTTAGTTTTTCTTTGAAATAAGTCATTAAAAAGGTGAAAGGTATTTGTACCAATTTTGAACCCATCATGTATCAAACTGCACAAGTCATGTCTGTTATTTTTGTTTACTTACTCATACCATTACATTGAATTGAATATATTTGAGTAGCCAAACTATTTTTATGTGTCCACACTCAAGTGGGTTAATCCAGATTGAGTTTATGCAGAGCCAGTTGTGAAACGATATTGTATGTAAAAGTCATGATGATGTTTTTGCAACTAACTCTACCCAGAGATGAATCAGCAGCTATTTAAAATTATTAATTAATGAATCAGAGGTACAAAATTTCGAAGATTCTTTGATTCTTTTCCGACATTTTTTGTAATTTACGGTTAATCTAATATTTGTTACCTTATTAATAGTTTAATTTGTATATTTTACATTTTCTTCCCAATGGTGTCATTTTTTGTGACGCCCTACCTTTATACCCACGCTAACCAAGAACACTACGGTGTAGTGCTGTCAATTAGCACGGAGGATAAGGCTGTTGAGGAGCGACCATCCGTGTAACTTCTTTGCGCGAGCACCGATATGTCAGATAGAATAGAATGCATATCTTTTAAGGAGGAAATCCGACATACCGATACAAACACAAAGCTATCACACAGTGGCTATATATGATCTTCGGAAACAAATATAGAAATAAACGTAACACAAATCAGTCACAGACAATTCATATCACAAAGGCGGAAAGAGATATGAATACAACACATGAAAGTGTACATCAGAGTGGTGGTCAAATAAGATCCACAATAACACAAGTTAATAGATACAAGTGCAAGATAATAGAATATGTATACATCAAGGAGTCTAATCTCAAATGTATACAAACAAAAACTACTAAACTAGAGTAGTTAGCCAAAAGTCAGAAGATGGCTCCAGATAAGAAGTCATGAGGAAGCACCTGTAAAATCTCAGTCTGACCCGAGTATTATTTAAGAAGAAAATAATAAACGGATCAGTCTAGCTATAATTATCAGATAAAGTGATATAGAACAAGAGATATGGCATAAACATATAAGATATCCATAAAAGCATACTACTACAAGTATGAAAATGATAATCAACAAGAGATTAATCAATATCACAAGAATCTTCTCAAAGATTAAAAGAATGTCAAATTCTTAATTTAATTCACCAAACCACAATAAAATGACATACTCATCAATGTCAATGGTAAAAGCTGGTGAAACATAAAATCCAGAAATCTCAAGAAAAGAGGATGACCAATCCCATAAACTGAACATCGACGCACCTAGAAAGATATGCCCCATGTAAAGTCTAGCATCGATACACCTAGAAAGATGCACCCCATGCATAAATAAACATCGACGCAACTAGAAAGATACGCCCCATGTAATGTCTAACATCGATGCACCTAGAAAGATACACCCCATGAAAAGTCTAACATCGATGCACCTAAAAAGATACACCCCATGTAAAGTCTAGCATTGACGCACCTAGAAAGATACACCCCATGTAAAGTCTAACATCGATGCACCTAAAAAGATACACCCCATGTAAAGTCTAACATCGATGCATCTAAAAAGATACACCCCATGTAAAGTCTAACATCGATGCACCTAGAAAGATACACCCCATGTAAAGTCTAACATCGATGCACCTAGAAAGATACACCCCATGAAAAGTCGAACATCGACGCACCTAGAAAGATACGACCCATGCATAGATGAACATCGACGCACCTAAATAGATACGACCCATGTGAGAAGTAAACATCGATGCACCTAAATAGATACGACCCATGCGAGAAGTAAACATCGACGCACCTAAATAGATACGACCCATGAGCCTAAACCATAAAATGATCGTCATCGATCATAAAGAGTTTCAATATGTGTGAATCGAAGTCACACCAATGAGGCATAGACTATCCTTGAAGATAAAGAGATATGTGTGAATCGAAATCACACAAATGGTGTCTAGTCTAACCTCGCAAACAAAGAGACATAGCACAATCGCTAGTCTAAATCACAAGAATGATCATCGTGATCATAAGGAAGTGTCGATTACACTAAGCTAGTAAATATAAGAGTTTAGCTTCATGTCCCATAACCACTTGCTTAACTCAAATATTTACGAACAGATTGTAGATCTGCACTAGGAAATTGTCACAAGAGTTTCAATCGAACAAGTCCATCAATTAACCGACGAAGTAAACGCAAGCGTTTCATACCACTTGTTTTGCTAAGCCGTTTAATTATATTTTCTCATACGAATGAGGTAAAGGTTTGTATATACTAATAAATTGGAAAACAGTTTTATAAACGAGTTTGATATTGAAAATCGAGTTGAAATCGTTTTAATGAAAGAGTTTTGATATTTAATACTAGTATAGGAAACCTTTATATTTTGAAGTGACAAATCATAGAAGTGATTGTAGAAACAATCAATCATAAAAGTTCACGTTCGAAGACGTGAGTAAAGTTCAAAGAAATCAATTCCCAAACCATCAAAGTAAGGAGTTCTGTTGAACGCTTTTCAGATAAGATTGCCTACGCAGAGTAATACGGGGTTCGACCTGCCCGGTCAGGTCGCGGGGGTCCAGGGGGCAGCGCCCCACCACGGTACGACTTAGTGAAGGCAAGCTGGTCCAGCGACCTAAGGAAAAATCGCGACCTAGCAAATCACAGGTCATTCGACCTAAGGGTAAGGTCGGGGGCGACCTACGACTTAACAAAGTCGAGCGACCTACGACTTAACAAAGTCAAGCGACCTACGACTTAAGGTCAAGCGACCTAGTGAAATAGCAGTGGGAATGTTAGGTCGGAGACGACCTACGACTTAAGGTCAAGCGACCTAACTGGAGTTAAGGGAGGCGAGCGACCTACGACCTAACAAAGTCGAACGAGCTACGACTTAGCAAACGAATGTCTTAACGACCTAAGCCTTGAACGACTTAGTGGAACGAACGACTTAACGACCTAAGCTCCAATTCGAGCTACGAGCTAAGGCTGGAACGACCTAGTGGAGTTAGGTCGAGGACGACCTACGACTTAAGGTCATACGACCTAACACTTGCGAGCTAGCGGAGTTGGCATGGCCTAGCGACTTAGTAGAAGCAGCGACCTACGACTTAACGATTTAAAAGCCAACGACCTACGACTTAAGCCTTAAACGACCCAAGGAGTTAACTCGCGAACGACTTATGCCTTTAACTCGTGAACGACTCAACCCAGGCGAACAGAAATACAAAGGCGGTGACTTTTCAACGCGCGCGACTTAAGCCCTTAACTCGCGAACGACTTAGCACACCCAGAACGACTTAAGGCCTGGAACGACTTATGCTCCGTGTGACTCTTCAACGCGAACGACTTACGAGTTAGGCTTAACTCGTGGACGACTCAGCGATGGCCAGAAACGACTTAAGGCCAGAAACTCACCAAAACGCCAAAATTTGTAGTTTTTCGCCAATCCAATGCAAACAAACATGCTAAAGTGACGAGGGATCATCCCCAACAGTCCTATGACAATTATAGGCAAGATGTGAGATCAAAAATCTCACCTTTTCACGGAATTTGATGAAGATGAAGCTCGGGGGCAAGGCAAAGATCAACCACAAGCTTGAATCAATGTCTTCACTTTGAATTTGGAGTTAGATGTTGAATTTGCTAAAGAACTTGAGCTTGGAATTTTAATTTCCTACTCCCTCCACCACTTTTGCTAAAGCTTCAAAGTTGATGAAGTGATGAAGAGAAGGAAGGGGTTGGGCTGAGGTAGAAGAGGTGCAGCCCAAACCAAAAGCTCAACACAAAAAGTGACGAAAATTTCACTATCTCCAAACATATCGAAGTTTACACTCAAAAAGATCGCAAACGTCATTTTGAACTCAATGGGGGTGGTCTCGAGTCCTAATTTGACCGTATGCAAAAAGTAGCTTTTCGGACTAACATCCGACTAACGATAAAATATTTAAATATAAAATCGATAAATATGCGGGTTGTTACATTTTCCCTCCAAATATTAAACAATGAAGCTGGGCTTTAATTCATTTAATCACCTTAAAGGTTGCTGTCACTCCTTGAGTTTAAAATTCAAATGATGACGTCAAACAAATTGCTTCCCCACCTTACAATTTATTTTTAACTTATCCCACTTGTTTAATTTCCATCATTTTAATTGGTAGAGGTAGTAAATTAACCTTATTGCTTGCACTTACATGACTACATAACAAATGTCTTTATTAAATGACTATTATAAATGAACATTGTCTGTGTACGTATTCAGTTTGTTCTTGCCTTCTTAATGTATTTTTTCTAACTTTAGTTTGCAACATAGAAACTTTTAAACATAGTAGGAAGATTAAGTGCCTGTTGGTTTAGCTTTTTCCATTAACCTTCAGTCATCCATCTACTAACAATTCATTCAGTTTAATGGGCAAAAATATTGAAAACAATGTTCTTTCTGAAACTCAGGTATGGGTTATTCACTTTCATTAATCCTCAGTTTTTTCGTATACATGTTTTGGGTGTCATGTGGAGCTCTTTCTACACTTTGTATTTTTTACAACTCAAATCAAATGTTTTTAACTCATGATGGTATTTTGATCAATGTTTAAAGAGAGTATTCATAACAATTTTCAGGAAATGATAGGAGAAGGGTATAGAAACGATGAATTAGAGTAGGAAAGTATGTGAGTATTGATGGTTGAACTGCAGGGGATGGTTGCAACAATTAGGTGATGTGAAGTATAGAGAATGGCAATTCTGTGGTGTTCAGGTGAGTTGATGTGAATATGAAGTGTTTAGCAGTATAGTTTGAAATGATATGTGTGAGTAGGCAGGGAAGTATGGTATAGTATGAAATTGTACTGGTGGGTAAGTTGTATAAAGCAGAGGGGAGTTGGAAAGGTTGAAGTGCAGTGGCAAGTGTGGTATAGTAGTTGAAGTAGTGGGTGGGTAGTTGTATGTATGGTAGTATGAGAGGTATGGCAGTAGTGAACTGTACCAGTGTACAGTGTGTGAAGGGTGCAGCAGTTTGGAGATGTCTGAAGGAAATAAAGCAGTAGAGGCAAGACAGTGTTGTGAACTGTTGTGTGTTTTTTCTAATTTGTAAAACACTTCAATCATACAGTTAGCAGCAGAGGTCAGGTGGCAAGTGGAGTGGTATAGTTGCTGTGAATTGATGAATGTGAATGAAAGGCAGTTGAGGGACTTGACTGTAGTGAAGTGGTGGAGGAGCAGTTGATGAATGAAGTGCAGATGTTTTTGACAATAATGTTTTGCAGAGAAGTGGTTGTAGGCATATAGCAACAGTAAATGGATATGAAGAAGTATGGGACCGTTGATGTTCATTATGGTCAGTTGAAGAAGTTGTGGTCGTTGTAGAAGTAATAGGCAGTGGATGGTAGGCACGTAAATGATGTTTCTGGGCAGGTAGGGGTAGTGAGATGGTTCGTAGTGCACAGTTTTGTTGGTGGTGGATGGTAGTTGAAAGAGAACCGTCATTTCATAATTTCGAACATGTGAAAATCTTCCATTCATATTTAGACCTTGTAGAGCAATATGAATATTTTGGCAAAAATTTGCTATTTTAAATTTTGTCATGCAATTTTAAGATGCATTAACCTGTAAGCCATTTTCACATGTTTATTTCTTGTTTTTCCAGGTTCAAGTTGACATTGCAAAAAAAGAAATGCAGCATATGGTTTTGAGCTGAAGCCTAAAAATTTGGGCTTTCAAGATTCCATGAAGTTTTTAAGGTTTTTACTATACTATTTCTTAATGGTTGTACTAATTAAAGATCTGAATTAAGACTATATCACTTAATGATTGTACTAAAGATCTTAATTATGCTGCAAAAATGAATGTATGTACCATTATTTTGTATAGATTATTAACACTTTAATTGATATATGTTTATTTTGGTATTATGTTATTCAGTTTGTATTTGCCATCAAATTTAATTTTAAATGATTGTAATATTGCATGCAATAATTGTTTGTTATAATCAATATATATATATATAATCTATTTCAGTACTGTAATAATGGTTTCGGAGAATGGCTTTTTTGCATCAGGTATAAATAGCTGATGCAATAGAGGGATTAGTTTGCATCGGTTGTTATAAAAAACCAATGCAATAGAGGGATTAGTTTGCATCAATTTTCAACAACAACCTATGCAACAAGTTTCTTTGTTGCATCGGTTTTCATTACAACCGATGCAACATGGGGCTGTGTTCAAGCAACCAACCATGATATTTTGCATCAGTTGTTAGTAACAACCGATGCAAAAAGGACCTTTATGCATCGGTTTCAGAACTGATGCAAAAGTGTTAAGCCGGTTGCATCGGCTGCATATGCATCGGCTGTTGAACTGATGCAAAAGGGGGGTAAACAACCGATGCAAATGGCCTGTTTTGTAGTAGTGTCTAGAAGAGATAAATTCACTCCAGAAGTGGTGATAATAAAATATTCCTAAAAGAGACTAATAAATTAGGAAATGATAACATATCTCTAGAAGAGATTTGTTTATATATTTGGTAATTTTATTAAACCAAATAAATGCATAGAAATCTGATTATGAAGGATCCTAATTTAGTTTGGATTAGATCCTAAAAGTTTGAAAGCTATGCAATGTGTATCATATATTTCATTATAATTATATCAAACCTCCCAAATAGGTAAGAAATTATCTCTAGAATATATTGTTCTATGTTCATATGTCTAATTATATCATAAAGGTCATGTTTCTAGTTATTATTCCATAAGAAATATTACATGCATAATCATTTTTTTTGAAGAAATATCTTTAAATATTCTCCCGAAGAGATAGTCTATATTTCATATCATAATTTTCATGCAAGATATACATACGGTCTTGTGGAGATCTGTATCTGTAACATTCCAAGTATCCAGAAGATACTCTTATTATTTTTGCTGTATTTTTTTTGAAGAACTCTCAAAAGAGACGTGTAGAAATGTCTATATGCAATTATAAATTATTCTTTGATAAGTAGTCATAATTAATGTTCAAAACTGATATTTGAGATATAATTGAGGAATAAAACTTAACAACTTGAAGTTGTGTGTATATTTTGTTTGAACTAGAAGTTCGATATGGTTCCAAACCAAATGTTTTGAACATTATCATGCGGTTTTGACGGATTCACATTGACATTGATTTATAAAAATAAATTAATAGTTTGGATCCTTGTAATAGTTTGTTCTAAAAAATCACTAATTCAAATGAGAAAGATTATGAAAATTTATAATATATGTGTAATACGTGGACGCACGTATACATCCATATATGTAAATATTCAGCTAACAACCTGAAGTTTGTTATAAGCTCATCTTATAGATTATGCATAGATATTATTTAGTGATTTAAAATTCAATCAACATAAATATTGAATGACCTGAAGTCATGTATGTATTCAAATGATCTACAGAATAATTAAATTCCTCTAATTGGCTAGATCAATGAATGAGAACAAACTCTAATAAGAAATATCAATTGAATGCATTTTATCAACTGATAAAAGAATTATCCTCCTATTATTATATGTATGGTGTATTTGCTAGTAGCAATATCATAATGGATCAAAATGAGAATCCAAAGATAATTATTATTTAATGTGACAATGTTTGTCAACATTGAGGGGGAGGATAAAGGGATACAAGCTCATTTTGATCATCAATGTTAAATATTTGTTAAAATATACAATGATGCAAAATATTAAGCAACTTGAATAAATTATCAATAATATCCCTAGTAGACTTTCTCCAATATAGATTTGAATCCCTGAAGGATCAAAATGTGTAAACCACATCTGAAATGTGGTTCAAAAGTCAGTTCAAAATATTTTTAGAGTAAGTAATAAAGATGCCAAATAAAGGACGAGGGTGTTCTTGAAGAAACACTTAAGGGTGCTCTGAAAGAGATCCATGACATGATTGTCAAATAACCCTAGAAGTGGTTTAGGTACCTAAAATATGATAAAGAGATCTCAATAAATCATATCTAGAACTGACAATAAATAATCATTGATTATAAATTTATATATAATAAAGCGCTTATGTTTATAAATGGATTAAAGATCCTGGATTAGAGGAAAACATGATTGCCCATCATGAAATTCTCCTAAATAAGAAATGTGGACCTGTAGTCCACAAAATAAAATTAGAAACATGTATATAAAGTGGCAAAAGCACACTAAAACTATTAAAGCACATATAGTATCAACATCATGTTATGTGCCATGGGCATGTTATTTTTAGAGATAATTGAATTGATTGAAGTAGTGAAAGTGTTTGAAACACTTAAAATACCCTGAAGGTATAAATATTTTTTAAATCATAATAAACAATGAAACTACACAAATTCTTGAAGAATATAAATAACTTTGGTGGTTATAAAGAAGGTAAAGAACAAGGAAGCATGGATCTTTACCAACGTGCCAAAGAGCGTAGATTACAACTTCTTTTAAGTATTGTTGTAATAAAAATCTTGATATAATTCATGATGAGTAGATTACTTCCTATTTTAAGTATTATTGTAATGAAACTCTTAATATCCATTGAAGTGGTAGTTGCGATACGAAATACTTATTAAAGCATACAAATTCCTGAAGAATATATATAACTTTTATAGTTATAAATAATGCGAAAGACATGAAGTGTAAATTACAACCTTCTTCTAAGTATTGTTGTAATGAAAATCTTGATATACTTCAAGATGAGTAGATTACTTCCTGCTTTTTAGTAATGTTGTTGTGAAAATTTTAATACTCATGAAAGATGTATAGTTGCAATACGCAAAACTGATTTGAAGCACAAAAATGAAAGCACATGAAGTGTTTTTCATAAAAGTAGCATTCAAAATGCATAAAATGCAAATTATATTTGGAAGAAACAATCTTAGAAAATTTGATTGTATCGAAAGAAACTATTAATAAATTGTATTATTAATGAGATTCATATTTATGGATCCAGAAGTATCTATAACCAATTTGAGTTATCGAAAGACGAATATGAATTCAGAGGAAAAATTTTAAATCAGGGGGAGCATCCATAAGTATTTTATAATGCACTCTTTTTCCTTAACTAAGATTTTTCCCACTGGGTTTTTATTAGTAAGGTTTTAATGAGGCATTATCTTGATCCAGAAGTATCAACTCCCCAGTAACATTTGAAAATAAGTTATAATGTACTCTTTTTCCTTGTTTAAGATTTTTCCCACTGGGTTTTGCTTACTAAGGTTTTAATGAGGCATTATCTTGATCTAGAAGAATCAAACGTCTTTTCAAGAAATAACATCTCAAATATGTTATTTAAGTTAAATTGTATTTTTATCATTGACTAAGATTTTTCCCGTAGGGTTTTTCTTAGTAAGGTTTTTAACGAGGCATTCGTTTGATCCAGAAGTATCAAGCTTCATTTGAAGAAATAAGAAAATAAAATATGTCATTGTACTCTTTTTCCTTCACTAAGATTTTTCCCATTGGGTTTTTCTTAGTAAGGTTTTAATGAGGCATTATTTTTATCCCGAAGTATCAAACTCTTTAAAAGGAATATCATTGTATGATATCTATGATTTCAAGTTGCACTCTTTTCCTCGTTCAAGGTTTTTCCATTAGGTTTTCCTAATAGAGGTTTTTAATGAGGCAACAGACAATATTCATAACGACTGAATGGATGTATGAAAGCAAGATAATAATGAGGGAGAGCAATTGTCATGGACGTTTCAAAAGGAACAATTTCTAGCTACCATATGAGCATCCAAGATTTTGAAGACGCATATTCAAGGGGGAGTAACTGATATCATAGTGAATAACATTTTCTCATCTCTCCTCTTTTCTAATGGCTTCTCATCTCATTTTAGTTTATAACACCTTCATTTATTATATGGCTGATTCATAGAAACCAATACCATTAAAGCATGTCAAATTTATATTTTATCTATAATGATTCTTATCTCTATTTAATTTATTTGAGTTCTTACTACACTAGTGCAGTTACCTATTATTAGATGTCAATTACTAAACTTCCTCCAAATACCTACTCTATTTCCAAAATTTTAACAACTTATTTTGTCCAACCCAAAATATTTATATCAAAAGAATAGAGTTTTACAAAATTTTCCTTACTGAATTTTTTTAGTTTTCTACAAAAATTTAATCTTTACTGAGTTTTCATATTTAATTCTTTCCTACCAACCCCAAAACTAGCGAGCTATACAAGCTTTATAATTTTTCTGAAAGAATATATTATTATTATTATTATTTTAAATTTTCATATGGAAACTTTTTTTTTCAAAACCAAATATGTACTTTTCAAATATGTTACTTACATGTTTTTTTTTCAATTTTTCAAATCTAAAAAATGTCTCTTTTTCTTTCAAAAATTGTTTTCACACAATTTTCCATGTTTAAACTAGTACAAATATAAAAATGTAAACTTTTAAGTTTAAAACTTGAAAACCTTCTAAAAATTTTCAATTTCTTAAAAGTTTGATTATTGGGCTAGACTCAAAGTGGGTTCTTATCTTCCTTATACTTTCCCAAATATTCCCACGAAGTCAATTCTTCTCAATCCAATTATATATGTTCCTAATCCTTTTCCTCTCTTATGCTTCTATTTATTCTAAGGCACTACTGCCCCACCCATTAATCTAAAACAACTATTAATTTCCAAATATTAACATATGGACTTCCATTTTTATACTGAATTTATTATATATCTCATACTTTGCCACTCTAGAGCCTATAATCTTGGATTCCCACAATCCTAATATTGATGTACAAAACTGTTACTCAAAATCTTCCCGTATGCCATTTCTCTTAAAAGTGGGTTTTTCTATAATCTAGGTGTATATAATATAATATATTTATATTTAAAAAAATAAAAATACGTTCACTCTCTATTTATTTAGGAACCCTAAACCTAGGCTCTGATACCAAATGTAACAACTTGAATTCCAGTGGGTTCGGATTTTTTGCAAAAAATGCTAAAACCCAAGCCCACTGAAGCCCGAGTTGGGTATCTGGTATCCTGCAAATAGGCAAAGACAAATATATCAGAGCTTAATTAAATATCTCATAGCGGAAGTGACTAAAATATAATAGTAAGTAAATACTCACCAATATAATAACACTTTCTAAACAAGTGTCTTGAAGTTGGGAAGTCTCAGTCATCTACGTAACCTGTAGGATATTATGAGGTGGGGGTCAGAACTAAAGTTCTGGTGAGTGGATAAATTATACACCTCTAAGCTTAATTCTACATATACCATTTTATTTCCATTTACTGTTATATTAGGTTCATTAGGTTTATAATACTCTTGCCTCTGTGCGTGAATCATACCCATCTACTCCTTAGTTGATTAAAACCTAATAACTGATATATATGTAGCTATATGCCCAATGACATTTTGGTCCTAGGTACTACCCATAGTACCTTCCATATCCTCCTCGCAAAGGACTCCATCGTCTTGCTCCTACAGCGTTCTGTGACTACATCTGTAAAGGACTACTTCGTAAAGCCTACAATACAGATGTTCCGTCGTCTACTATGAAAACGTAAAACTGCGTCTGCACTAGCCTGTACTAATGCTCGGACATCCACAATGTACCACCCAGTGCGTACCTTGAGGACTATACGTAATCGTTCTGTCTACTCCCTGAATCCCGCCAACAAGGTCTACCTTATACGGAACTCAGTCGGGGATTTTCTATATCTGTAAAGGACAGCTTCATTAGGCCTACAATACATATATTCTACTTGGTCTATCTCTTTTCTCATCGTGGCTATGGCCCCACGCAGCCACCTCTCAACTAATCAAAAGACCTCCAAAGAGTTAAGTGGTCGTGCCCTACTGCAAACAATCTAACATCCAATTGGTGGTGCCTCTCATCCAATGTCTCGATAGTGAAAGTATCATTGGACTATTGATTTAACTCTAGTCTTTCCTGAACTCGCTCTTGGTTTTGATGCTGGCAGATATCCGCATGCGACTATCCTTTTGGGTCCTGCCCACTAAACTTACATGCAAGTACCGGGACATAAGAATATCCTACTCCAAACACCAACCCCTTCTGACTACCTACAATGGTTCTGCCATGCAAAAAGCAGTCAAGGCATACTCTTTTGATGGAACACCTACAGACCTGCCTTTGGAGGATCGCATCATTAAGCCTGCACCAGAGGGCCATCCTAGAGTATCCTCACGTCCCGTTGAAGTCTTGTACTTCCTTCTAGCCCAAAGTAACTAAGTTGGACGTGCTTCTTCTGTGTTGAAATCTGTGATGAACTGCTTCATTAGGCTCTTCATCCATTGGGCTGCTCCAAACGCATCTCACTCTTTTATTAGACCCTAAGTCTAATCTTTTATTTTGCGTTTAGTTTACTTTTCTTATTCTGTTAGCTACTTATTTACCCTAATTAGCATAATCTTATCCCAGCCTCACCTAACTGTTGTGAGAGCATTAGTTCCTGACTGAAAGGGAATGCTGTTGGTATGAGCCACTTCTATTATCTTGCTTATTAACTCAATTTAAGTCTTAAGTTTATTAAAATAAGCCTCTTCTATTATTTCTGCACTATTTGCTTCTTAACTTAATTTAAGTCTTAAATAAGCCTTTCCATTCTTTCTACTTAATTATAACCTATGTTATAATTTTACTTGCAATTGTCACTTTTATTTTCTTTTATAATCTGTATATAATTATAAGTGTCTCTTTTCTATTCTAGTCTGTCTCCTTTTATTATGATATGGAATTCTCTTTAATTCTCTTATATTATATAATTTACTTATCACAATAACTATCTTATTTTATTGTTTGCGCAGTAAATATAGATCTAGGTTCATTACCGTTTATAACTTCTAATTTTATTCAATAATTAACTTAATTCCTTCAATTCTTTACTTTATTTTCTTCTATTCTAGGAAGTAGTTCTATTTTATTTGGTTGGTTACAAAAACTGTACTAAAAATCCATTTCCGTATTTTAATAATAAATTAAACAATAAGTCGTAACTGTGAGATATTTCTTTTATTATTTCTTTACTTTTTGGATAGTGTAAAATACAGTGATTTCTCTATTTTACACTAATTTCCTTTTTCTTTCTTTTATTCTTGTAGTTACGTTTATCGTTATCTTTTCAAATATTAAACTATAGAAATGTATCCTATTTTCTAAACCAACCAATTAATCTATCACTTACTCCCAAATCAATTTATAAGATTTTTCTCTAATTTATTTCTTCCGTTTTAGCATAATTTATTGCAGAATTCTTATTTTTCTTGCTTTATTCCAGCTTTTCTTATTTTACATCTAATTTCCTAAAATCTAGTATTTTCCCATTTTAATCCATTATTGCGAATTTTTTTTAACTATATCATTCACGTAAAAAGGGAATAAAAAGAAGCTAGCATTTAGGCTAAATTTTAACTTTAAAATAGATGTAAATAACCGTAAGTTTCTTATAGTTTCAGCATAACTAATTGACAGAATTAATTACTGAAATACCGAATATAATTATTTATCGGGAATCTAACGATAATATATTATAAACGTAAAAGATATATAATTAAATCGACTCATATGTCATCCTTAGCTTCAATCTCTTTCCCTTTTAATTTGCTACGCTTTTCTTCGCTTTTTCCTCATTTTCTTTTGCTGTAAATTCTCTAATTTGTTTGCGTAATTCTCTGATTTGCTTGTATGTAGTTCCTTGCTTATTTTTTTTTAGTTTGGGGAAAGATTTGATTGACAAAGGAGAAAGGAAGAGCGAGAAGAGAATAGGAGTTTGCTATGAACGATAGCAGTTGATTCAGAGAAAATTGTGTGGGCTAGGGCTAAGTTACGTTCAATTTATAGGTGTAGTAAACAACTATGAACATCCGATTAATCCTCACCATCATTTATTGATTTGTTTACGTTAGCTTATAACGTATAATTCTCCAATGTTATTCATTTATTCCTTTGTTATACGACCCTATTAATTCACGTTTCCTTCTAAATATGATTCTCCCATTAATTATCCAAATAATTAGATCATACATATATATATGTATATCCTATATAAATTGATTTTCATATGTTATTATTTCTTACCCATTTGAAAATACCTCTATTAATTGAATGCATATAAAAGTAATACATTTTAATTTATTCTTATTAACTTACCTTCATTTTAAACCTAATTACTCTGTTTGATGTTTGTACGCATTCCAATTCTTTTTTTTCTTTTTAACTTGGAAACAAATAATCCTATAACCGGCGTTTTCTTCTATCTAATTAATTTACATTATTAGCTATTGTAACAATGGCATATTCTTTGATTAATTGACACCCTTTTTAAAACGCTCAGCTAATTGCCAATTAATTAATTGACATATAAGTTTCCCTCTTTTATTAATTGACGCTTACTTAATGTCTTTAATTAATTTCTTAGTTAATTGATTGCATCAATTATAAATTAATATATGTATGTTATTATTTAATTTATTCCCCACATACATTTTTTTCCTCTTGCATCTAATTCTCTTAATAATTTACATTCATTACAAACATAATAAATTTTACTTTTATAAATATCCTATGAATTAATTGCAAATGTTTATAATTTATAAAATTTCCATGTGACCAGTTAATGTAAATTAATTTCCTCCAATAGCTGATTTGATTACATTGTCTGCTGATGTTAATTAATTAACTTTAATTACTGATATCCATTAATTTCCTTTATGACGACAAGGTTAATTGATTACCTTTTTGGCGCGCATCTATTTTAAAATTCAAATGCGTGTTATTTCTGGAATTTCATACGCACATGTATTTATTTATAACAAATATATTTACGTACATTTACATGTATAATTATTTCTTAATACAAAACTTCGAACGTCAATAACTTTTTCATACGAACTCTGCTCGAGACATATTATATGTGTAAATTGATCAGAAAATTGCCACGAACATAATGGTATAAGTTTTGAGGCTATATTCTGACAATTACAAAAATTTTATTTTCACTATTCATTGTTATTTGATTAGTTAATTATATAAAAATGCGGGGTGTTACACTTACGATAACCAAAACATTTTATATCAAAATCATCTGATATTATAATAGCATCTATAGAAAATAAACTATAAAATAGCTGAAATGTTTGCATCTCACCTTTCAGCATAGTTGAGCACAATCAAAACCGTACAGGCTTGTAGTGGATATTGGATTCCATACAATGACAAGGCTACTGGGCTACCGCCCGCCATAGTACACCTTTAGAAAAATGTACCGAGATCGAACCTATCGATCCCTGCCAACACAAGACCGGCCTACCCCTTACCGGATAGTGCCGAATATGATCACCACTAATGGGCCCCGAAATGCATACAAATGAAACTGATGATAGATGTCCACTCTAGATGAGTGGTGATCATACCCTAATGGGAGCAACCCACATAGCCTTGCTGCATTTTCCCTGTTTTAGTCGTTCTCAGTTAATGAGGCTTGAGGCTACGTATTACCTTAAGAATAGCATTCATACTTGGAATGCTAACATTGCCTTCCAAGCAACGATGTAATGATAGCATTCATCCATACAAGTTGTTCTGGGTCTGAACAAACCGAATCTCCTTCAAGGTCACCATCTCCATTATCTTCGAGATGTCACAATTCATAATGCACAAATTGGATCGAAGAGGTTTTCGGATAATTAAATCTGATCCAGGTCTCTTCGAAACGATTAATGAAATTAGCCAGATTTGATAGTCGGCTATTTAACTATCAAATTACACACATAAGCAGTCACTAGGCCCAATTTTATAAATCTTTTAAAACATTCATTTCAAAAGATCTTTACAAAGATATATATTCAGCTCTCTTCTAGCATTCCAACATTTGAAAACATCCATAACAGGATATTTTTAAACCATTGCAACACTTAGAAATATTTCTGAATTCAATTTATAACACTTAGAAAAATATTTCTATATAATTCATTTCACACTTAAAATATTTTCCAAAACCATCTTTTCAATACTTAGGAGAATATTTATAGGCAGGTCCTCCAAAATCATTTTAATATCAAACTTAGGAAATATTTCATAACTTATCTCATAAATTTTCGAAATTTATTTATAAATTCCTTTTTACAATTTCCAAAACGATTATACTCTCTTATAAACCCAACCATCAATTTATAACTTCTTTTATGTATTCAGATTCATTTTTGAAGTTCCTATATTTCAACATTTTGAAAATTCCATTTTCTCCCAAAATCCCTTATAAGATTCCTCTTATCAAAATCATATCTATTAAATAAACCCCATTTACAAATCTCGAGAGGATTTATATATAAATTTCAATCACTTCAAAACTCTATATATATGATAAGTATTTTTAAAGAATAATAATTTATTTTAAAACACGTTTAAGTAATTATTTAAAATATCAAAACACTTTAAATAAACATCGATAACTCATTTCCAATTCATTTTTAAATAAAACTAATCGATTTACAATGCTTATTATAAAATTTTGAATTCATTTAAATAAATATTAAATATTTGAATAATCCACTTTCCGAAATATTTCAATACTGAAACAGTTTTTAAACCACATAGTTTAATAAATAAAATCTCTTTTTAAAACAAAACTTAATTTCTCGATAAAAATTTGTTTTTAAAATTCAACATAACCATTCTTATATTTATAAATCTCTCTCGATATATCCCAAACAGATTTTTATTTCTAATTTCACCACTATTTTCAAATTTCAAAATAGAATCCATTATCTTTTCCTAAACTAATTTCCGTATCTCACTTTAAAGTCATACGGTGAATTTATATTTTCAACTTATCAAATGATAATCATGTCATTTTATTTATAGACATTGTTTATAAATTTATAAACTCATTTCCGGTTGTTCTCTGTTAATGATAGATTTATACTAAACAAATCTCATTTATAAATCGATTTCTAATTAAAATTTCACTTAGAAATCTATTCCTTATAAAATTCAAACTATATTTCAAAACCATTCAAATCTCGATTTCGACTTCTATTTCGTATTCCTAGAAATCCCAATTAAAAATCCACTGTTTAAAAATACTCAATTTAAATTCTCTATTTGAAACCATTTTACGAAATGGCTAAATAAATATCTAAAATCAAATTTATTTATTTTATCCAAATCAGTTCCTTTTAAATAATCCCAAATTTCAATATAAATATCTTTATTTCCAAAATCGCCTTTATATTTCCCTTTTAAATTCAAAAATATTATTTATGTTATTTATAATACCAAAATTAAGGCCAATGCTACTATATCATCTGATAAATTCAAATCATAACATAATCAATAATAAATTATTCTAACACATCATATATCACCATATATGAAATTAAAATCAACATTTTTGAGGAATCCAGTTGGATCCCTCCTACCTACCTCCCTACAACCACATATGTTATATAATCACAAATATATAATCACCGCTTCGAGGTGGGATATCGCAATAAAAAGGATCATCCGTTATTATGCGGGGCGGATAGTGTCTCATCCGCTCCAATCGGTGAAAATATATATCCAACTACTAATATATACACTAATATATATAATATAACGTCCAACTGGTAATAATTTATCAATCCATCCAATCAACCAATAAATAATTTTAACATTTTAAAATAAAATTAGTTATCCAAAATGAGTGAGATTTACTCACCTTGATTCCAGTTAGCGCTTAAGCATTCTGTTTGAATTAAAATTAAACAAGTGTTTAATTTTAATCCAAATTCCTACTAGCTCCAATCGACTCCAATCCAATTCCTATGCGCAGTATTCGCTGTCACGAACCCAACGCAACTTGTTTCGTCCAAATTCGACCTCGTATGAAGAAGATATACATTTCTAAAGATTTGAATACAATTTATATAAATATTTTTTTTTAATATTTTAAACCTTAATGAATCTGGGCCGTTTACCTTGTATCTCCAAATCCTGGTCGCACATCCTTTCTTCCCACTCGCCTTCATTTCTTGGTACAGATGAAACCCACCACGCACACATGACATCGTTTGCCATGCCACCCACAACCAACCGAAATTTGATCCACCTACACCAGCGCGTGCACCCTCCTCCGCCGCACCCACTGTCGGAGTCACGTTGAACTCAGCCCCACTTATCATGCGCAATTCCGGTTCGAACGCCCGACAATAACGAGTAGATCTCGCCTCGATCGTCATGCCATACGACGAATCCTCCGTTGGATTTAGATATCTTGAGGTGCTCTACAATTTTCTAGTTGGAAGATTTTGTTAATAGCTTACGGATTGAGAGAGATCGGAGGGGAAAGATTTGAGCAAATTCTAGCCGTTTGTTTCATATTGGCGGCTAGCCCTAAAAGATTAGGGTTTTGTAGAAATGAAGGGCAAAGGTCCTCTATTTATAGGCAATCCAAATTACTATTCACGCGAATATTTTTCGAACTCCAAACGAAGCATGCCGCTTGGTGTTTATAATGTTTTATCCCTATTCCAAACACAATGGAATATATATCGAAAACCAATTCCATCGTATTTGGAAGATAGGTTTTCGAATCGAATTATCTTAATTAAAATTACATAAATAAATTTTTATGCTTTTTTTATTCGCATGATCAAACCGTAAGTCCAATCTGCACGAAATTTGAAATCCTATAAAAATATACTATTACGGATCTAATGAAACTGGTTTCGTCCAATTCTAAGACAGTGTCCCGAATGGCTATTTTCCACTCGTTAAATTAATATATAAATTCCCAGTTTCTGTTTTAATCACTTTTTAATCAATTTAAAATTCACTAACTTTATTCCAATTCAAATGGAATTTAAATCAACTTTAGAAATTATTTCCATTCATTAAATTCAAAATCCAATTATTTTAACAATTCCATATATTCATATAACCATTATACTTGCGATTTAACTATTTACCTATAAAATCAACTTTTCAATATTTAAATCAATTAAATATGATAATTTTAATTGACTGAAATTCTGGGTCATTACATTCTTCCCCCTTTAAAAGAATTTCGTCCCTGAAATTACTAAGGTAGGAAAATGCTCCAAACCATTAACTTTTCAAAACCCACTTAGTTAAAACTCGATATTTCACTTTTCTAAATCTTTTAGTTTTAACCAAAACAATTAGTTTCCATTTCTAATTCAAGACCCTTTATTTCAATTACAATTCAAAAATCAGCTTTTTAGTTAACAAAAAAATTTCAAAATTTTTCAAACACCTTAAATTTCCGAATTTTTTGGTAGACTCTCCCTTGTACATAGAGTCTTTTGCAATATCACAAATATGATAAAAAGATATACATCGGCTCTCATGGCCGGAAAATGCAATATATAACAATATTTTTATTTTCCGTGCACTAAATTCGTAACGTACCTTATTTTAGCGTTATTAAGCGAGCTCGCTTAATTTATATGCAGTCGCGCAACCAAAATACAGCCAAACAGTCTTCTTGTACCTGTACTTACTCAAATAAAACCCATAAATACCAAAAATATGAAATTCAATGACATTTTATTGAATTTAACTAAGTTAACACATACTTCATAACCAAAACAGGCTATGACATGTATATCTAGCATATACATGCAAGTACAAAGTCCCAACATTTAATTATTCACTTCTAATTCAACTTATACGCCATTTAGTCAATTCCAAATGATTCACAACAATTTATTAGCATTCCAATCATGTTTTCACTCATCATATTCATATCCATTTCAAACTGATTCTATATCAATTTATTCTCTTTAATTTTTTTGCATAATTTGTTTATTCCCTTTTACGTCGAATGTCAATTTCTTTTATGCAAATCTGGTGATATCCATTCAATAAAATGGCTGCTCAAGTGATAAACCACTTAAATTGATCTTAAATCAATTTATCAAGCTCCATTTACTCGCATTCAATTTATTCTTAAAATCTTCTTCACTTCATTTTATTTTAATGGCATTTCCTTCCATGTCAATTTATTTATGAATCACTTCATAAAATTAATATTAAGGTGTATTATAACCTTTTAGACATCACTTATATTAATTTCCACTTCAAAATTTAATTCCATACTCAATTTCATTTACATTACATCTCAAAACCATATTCAATTTATTTACACTTAAACTGAATTTGTTTATAACTTAAATTATCACCATTTCAATCCATATCTATTTTATTCGACAATATTTCAAAATATATTTAATTCGCTTACACATAAGTCTAATTCCATTTATAACTCAAGTTCCATTTCCAATATTCAATTTACTAACTAATTAATCTAATTAGTTACTTCCATTTTCCACTTTACAATTAGATTTTTATTTCAAAAATCACTTCATTTAGTTGGCTTGAGTGTAAGTCCATTTTATAATTCAAATTTGTATTTCCATTCTTTACAAAAATATCACACCATCTCTATTTCGGTTTTTCTATTCCGCTTTTACAATTTACAAGTTATACAACTTATTTTTCACATTTTCATCAATTCTATACTTGAGTTGATTCCATTCAAAATTTATAACTTATAGTTATATAATCATTTTACAACTCAAATTTTATATTCAATTCCATTCGATATCATTTCTAATCCTATCCAATTTTATTTAACTTAGCTTAAGTTAAATTTCAATTCATACAATTCATTTTAACTTAAGTTAAAATTCAATTCCAAAGTTCCATTTTTCACACTTCTTGTAACGACCCTGAAATTCGGACCCAATTTAAAATTTTAAAAATCATTTATTAGTGTAGAAATTCGAATTTTCACAAACAAATTCCGATGCGATTCAAACTTCATATTTGGAATGCGTCTAATTAAACATAGCAACTGGTAAATTTTCGTCCGGAAATATGAAAGTTTATTTCGCGCGTAAACTTCAATTTAAATCAGTTAGTAATTGATGAAAATAAACCGTTTTCGAAACCTAAATATTTTTACATAGAAAAATTCTAAATCGTCTTCTGAGCAAGACGTCATTTTTCGTTTTTCCAAATTCGGACTTCTTTAGCTCCGTCGTTCTTATTTTTTTGACGTTTTACTGCATTTTCCTTCGGTAGAAAATTTCGAAATTTTATAATTCAATCGAATCACTGATATCTATATACCGTTTTGATCGTCTCGTCGCGCTGATCAAAAACGGTGTATTTACTTGTGTCAATTGGAGTTCAGCGTTGCAAAATATAATTGGTCAGTGGAGTACAAACTGGTCCGTTACGCAGCGCAAAACCGGTACCCAACTTTCCAACGTTCATAATTCTAGGAGCATTGACCCTTCAGAAACCTAATAGCCGTCACCTTTACCGAAGACATCTATTTTGAGCTTTTATTACTCAGTGGCTATTCAAATTTCAAACGGTCACTGACATTTTTTTATATTCAGTCTGACTTTTGCAACTTCTTCTTTTCCCAATACATGGCTGTTGCTCTTCAAAATTTCAGCTTTCTTGCTTTGGATATATATTAAAATACAAAACATGCCTGTTCATTTTGTGTCGTCCATATCCTATACGTTCATTCTTTTATTTTGCCTGGCCTCATTCGTTTCGTCTCCCCACTTTTTCCTTTCTTCCTTCATTTGTTTTCTTATGCACAAAATAATTTCTACAGTAAGTTTAAATCTTTCCTTCTTCCTCTTTATATTTTCTCCCCTTTCTTCTTGATGTTCGGCCTCAATATTTGCTGCTCCAAATTTTATTAGCTGCTACCCTTCACAACCGTTCTGCATCTTCCGCCCTCTCACTCAACGCAACCCCTCAGACCAAAGCACCTCCTTCCCCTCGGTCGCGTGATAGCATCTCCACCGACTCCACATTCTCCTCTTCATGCTCTGCCATGGCCACCACCGCTCCAACTCATCACCGTTTCACCACCTTCAAACCCGCGGCCACCCTCTTGCTCTGCCCAGACATGTAGCCGAACCGCCCACTTCTTGCTTCGCCTTTTCACCACCAGCTCCATCTAACCCACGTGATTAACCCACGCACGCAACCCAAGGCACGGCCAGCCACCAGAACCACAACCTTCCTCCACCTTCATCCCCTAGCCGTTGCCTTCACCGAGCCTCACGGCCATCACATCAGCACCAGTCTAGCCGAGAACCAAGCCTTCGCCTCCTCCTGGTTCGGCTATCCAGATACACCTCCCTGCGGCAAGCTTCGATCCAAACCCTCCCTAGCTTCGAATGTATTGCAGTGACCACCTGTGCGCTCCTTTATCTTAACTTCGAGAGCCTGTTTGTTTCCCGGTGTGCCTTGCCTCGAGTAAGTTGTTCGATATAAGTTTCCACAAATTTTAATATACTTAAGTTTTGCTTATATATCTTGTTATATTATTATGTTTTGCAAGCAGTATATATACGTTTACAAAATTCTGTCTGTTAAATATTTTATATATATAAATAATCCTACATATACTTCAAACGTACGAATTTTGTTGTATATAATGAGAGAAATTATGATATGTTTAAGGGGCATATATTATATAAGATTTATATTATAGTAGTTTACTTATATTCTGATTGGCTTTACAACAGAGGTGTAATAGTTTGCATTCATAAAGCTGCTATGTACTGTATAGTGTAATAGAATAGGCATATTTTAATAACATAAATTGCTAGTATATAATATAAGTTATATATATAAGTATAGCTGTCTGCTGCGTACATAGGGTTCTAAAAAGTTTATATGACCTGTCGAGTTATATGCACGTATGCAGTTTCAATACAGCATTAAATTTATAATTAAGTATATTTGTATTTATTGTTATAAACTTATAATAATATTGATTTGAAAAAAAATTTATGTACATATTATTTTAGTTTATGTTTGACTTTAATATATGAATTTTGGTTCAAAACAATGATTTCGAAATGTAATACATATTGCGACTTTGTAGCTTAAGTATATAAGCTTATTTATGTATTTAATACTGATTTTGAAGAGTTATAGTATTTTAGTGTATTTGTCTTAAAGTAAATATGGAAATAAATATAAGACTTGAAATTTTAAAGAATTGGATTTTGACAAATTTAATTTAATAATTGGGAAGTTTGATATGATTTAGGAAAGACCGTGTATTTTATATCATAAGTACTATATTATATAAACCAAGTGATGTCGTTTAAAATGTATACGTGTATTTTAATTTGAATATTGGGTTTAAGGAAAATAATATAATTTATACATCTCGTTTAAAACTTTATATCAGGCTAAATTGATTTGTTCCCATCGATTACTGTTATCAGATCTGGTCATCAAATTCGTGCCTATCAAACACGATCGTGAATTCGTGCCAAATTTGCTTTGCTTGGATTCGCAATTCAATAAATGTGTGTATCTGTGTCGTCTTCTCGATCATCTCTAGCCTCGAAAGGTGAGCAACCACTCACGATTAATGTTCTTTTATTTATTAAATTTGATTTCAATTGAAACGACAATTGAAATATGCTGCTGCTAGTTATTTACACTGTTAAATATATGCTATTACATGTATCAGTTCACCTATGACATCTGACACTATTATCTGTTAATTATACGATGATAATCTCATTTGATTGATAATTAATTGATTGTTCGTTGTTTATATTGGATGTTAAATTGTAATGTATAAAATGATAAATATTATGCAATTGAATTCGGTGTAGGATAGTTAAAATTTTGAATCGACATAGGTGTTGAATTTGATTAGTTAAATTTGTATAATATGACCCCTTTGAATGTTAAATAGAATTGACACGTAGAAATAGTGTTAACGACACCTTGAACCATTTAAATGTATGTTGTATAAATTGATGAAGTATGAAATTGAAATTTAATGACAAGTGAAAAACCGTATAAAATAATAGTGTAATAATCTTTAATCTACCTGAAATGATAGCGTAGATTCTAGAAATAATTATATTAATTTGCACAAATAACAATGTGAATTAATACGATTATTTGAATTGATTATTGAATTGTTATTGATCATTGTTATTGCTTGTTTATTTACTTTGACACCATCCCTGTTATCACACTGCAAGTTCCATTTGCTATTCTTTGATCTTTGAATTGAAATGAATTGGGTTGAAATGATAAATACCCAAATGAACTTGACTTAGGATAGAAAATTAAATAAAACCCGATTGGTCAATGATTGGATTTAAAATAAAATAATGATTTTATTTGAGTAAAGAACAAGGTTTTGAAATGAAATTGGAATTTGAATTTAACAAAAGGAAAATTGTTAATATTTAAAATCTGAAACAAATATTAACATAGTAGTTGTTGAAAGAACGTTGTTTTAAAATTAATTATTGACAATAAAATTTGGAATTATTCATTGAATTAAGTTTGAAATGATTTAATAATTGAGTTTGAATTTATAATTAAGTTGAAATTATTAAGTTTTGAAATTATTAATAATTAAGTTGAAATTATTTAATAATTGAATAAGATTGAATTATTTGAATAAGTGAATTTGAACTTCGTTAATAAATGAAATTGGGTTTCTTTATTTATTAAGTTTTGGAAAATTTATTTAAGTAAGTTAAAGTGAAATTTGATTTCTCGAATATATGAAATTTAGTTTCTTTATTAATTGAGTTTTGAAATTTGTAACTATGTAAAGAATAAGTGAAATTGAATTTCTTAACAAGAAATAAATGTGTTTTATTGAAATTAATATAAGAATTGTAATTTAAGGAATTTGATTTGACAAATTTAATTTAATTAAATTTGTAAGTTTTGATATAATGAAGTTAACTTAAGTGATTGATTTAATGACTTGGAAATTAAAAAGAATTGTTTTGGATGTTAAATTAACTTAACGAATATTGAATAAAATCGATAAATAAATTTAAATTGGTTTGAATGTTAAATTTAATAAATTTAAATAATTTCGGAATGAAACTTTTGTATGAACTTGAATAAATATTTGAATTGTTTAAATAAAATCTGAAATTGAATCATAAGATTTTGAAATGGTAATTTGGAAGTTTTGAAATGTAAATTATGGAAATTGATATAGAAAGACGAATGGAATGCTATTTCGAATTCTAATTGAAATTGAAATTGATTGTTGAAATATATTAAACGACCAATCGGTGTAATAATACGTAGTTATTAAAGAGACTGGGATCGGATATGGACATACTCTCTATCGATACCGAAAACCACTTTAATAACTATTATACACGGAGTGTTGATCCAGAATGAAGTGGATGGTTTGGTGAACGCGTTGACTGAAGAAAGAGAACGATATTGGATGACCCCTGACATAACCAAAACAGGAGCCGCGCCGGGCCATTGAGGTTCGCCACCTCTAGCGGACACACTTCTTCGTTACCATATCTATTACTTTTGTGATTCGATTTGGGTGCACCCCTCGATTATGGGAGTGTTGTTTCGCGGTGTTGGGGTAGTAGCTGCTATGCCCAACATCAGTCCGGATCACGCAACTACTAGTATCCTAGTTGGTATTGCCTCATGTACCTTGTCATACTGATTATCCTATTCGCGACCACTACGATTTTGGTTTGTACCTTTAGTATATGGATTGCCCTCTGGTGACTTCCGGTTTTGGGGAAACTACGGTCTTGTATATGCTCTTGGGAATAAAAATGTGTTAAGGGTGGAATGGGCCATGACTTAACGCTATTTTGATATCGTACCTTACTGATTAGACATTATATACTTAGCATACACTACTACATAGTAGATAGTTTAACGGATCCTTAGAGGATGGTTATCCCAAACATCCTTTGAGCTACTCGTATTTCAGTCGTTATTTCACTTGAGTTAGATTTATTGATATAAGAATGTTAATCCTGACTCGAGTGTTTTGTGTTTTTCTTTATGCTCAGGTCAGACTGAGTGTATCAGTATTTGAGACTCACCTTTGGAGTTGGAGCTTTGCTTGAAGATCCCGCCATCTATTCTACTTTCAGTATTCGATGATTCCAGTGATGTATTCTGATTTGTATTTGATGTATCGTATTACTCTTTTGTTGTAAACTCTGATGTATCTTATATATTTACATAGTAGCTTCATGAACTACTATCTCTTTTATTTCCGCTGCATATTATTACTTTGTGTCTGTGATGCTGTTGTTTGTACCAAAAATGGGCACAACACTCTTCGGAAGTCTTTGAAGAGATAAACGCGCAGAATAAAAATTAAAACTGTGGATTATCTAACAAAAACTCCAAATAACAGAAATGTAAAATGCAAAGATAAGCGGTTTAGAGTGGTTCGGCTTTGTAGACTACGTCCACTATGAAGTTTGATGATTTTATTGCTCGATACTCAAAGATTACAATTCTTTATACTGTAATACAACTGATTTTCAAAGCTAAGTCTGAAACTAAAGCAGCAGTGGTGATTTAGAGTAAATCTGGCAGAGTCTGGGCGCTCTTTAGCTCTTAGAATTCTCCGACCCCTTTTTTGAATGACCAGGGGCTCTATTTATAGGTGTAGGAGGCTGATATTTCGCCTAAAATCAGGGAAGAACGCTTCAGGCATGTGAGGGGGCCCACATGGCCGAAATCTGGAGATCTGGTTCCACATATGGATCGATTCGACCCTTGGATCGAATCGATCAGAAAATCGTCCAATCGAGTCGAAACTTGGCATGAACATTTTTCCATGTGTACGCAAGCTCCTGTGAAAATTTCATGTCGGATTTGTAGATCTTGAGATATGATTGATTCAAGTTGGAGTCTTCCGCCACCTGAAGTCGTTCGAATCGATTCCTTCGAATCGATTCGTTCAAATCGATCTGTTCTTATTGATTCGTTCGAATCGATTCTCTTTGCATGCGTGCGCTTCGAGTCAGTCCTCTACTTCCTCCGAGTATTCTGGGCCAAATCCCTAGGTTTCAGGCGCTTCAACCTAATGGATTCGAAGTGAGGGATTCGAAGGAATGTCCCTTCGAATCGATCAGATGGAATGCTATTCGAATCGATCAGGTTGTATCGTAGCCTGATGGGTATGGAACTGCGTTAACGGGACGGATTCGAAGATGGTGGATTTGAAGCTTTTCTAAACCGTGTGGATTCGAAGAATACTTCCTTTGTGGACTCGAAGTAGGGAGCCAGTCTGATGGATTCGAACCAAGGGCATTTGGATGGAGTCGAACTGAGGGCCGAAGTGAGGCTAGGTTTCTATGGATTCGAACTATCGCATTTCGAGGATGGATTTGAGGCAAGGCTCTGGGCCAATGGATTCGAAGCAAGGCTCTGGGCCAATGGATTCGAAACAAGGACTTGCTTTATGGGTTCGAACTGTAGAAGGATTCGAACTAAAGCATACTTCTTCCATTTTCCAATGACGATAGCTTGAGCATACGAACTCGGATTGCTCCGAAATTCAGAACGTTGGTTTCTACTGCTTTACTTGACGTGTCCTATCAATTGTAGCCCAATCCGGACTCGGGCAAAATTCGTCGATATTTGTAGCCGTCCAACAATCATCCAAAGCTGAGGGCGTATGATCTTGTCTTTTCCCAGTCAGTTCCTTGGTATCTCGGCCTTGCCAAAAGGCGGGATAACATTTGCCCCCCAAAGTACATCTTGTGTAAACATGACGTGCTTTGAAAAGCTACAGTCTGTTGTTGGACAATCAGAACATGCTCTGCCGAAAGTTGCCTTCTTTGCTGTTGTAACCAATCGTTGTATGATCATGATCGGCTGTTTGTCGTCGAGCTCATGACGGAATGGACATTTGATCCCTGTGAATGATAAAAGATCAAACATTAGTCAGGCATATGTGCATATATATATCGTTTTGACCCTGGTTAACATTGCATGGTGGCAAGTCGTTGCCAGTTTGGTTTGCTATCGAATTCTGCATCGGTCCTCTCCTGAACCTATTTGAGATTCGAGTTGAAATGCCATTTTTATGATTGCCCGTAATCATCCTCTTGTACCGATCCTCTCCTGAATCGGCGTAAAAGGTGGACAAGTCGTTTTTCAGATTGGAGCGATCCGTTCGAATCGATTTGTCCTTGATGGATTCGAACTGAAGTATGTTCGAATCGATAGTTTTTCAAGTCGAGTTTTCAATTGGCAGCTCCTTCGAATCGACGACGTTTCAAATCGGTGTTGTAGAGATGGATTCGAACACACATAGGAGTGCGCATGTGATGGATTCGAAGGTTATGGATTCGAAGCAGTCTGAGGGCTTTGTATCTTGATGGATTCGAACCGAGAGCATTGTAGCGTCATTGTTCGAATCGATAGGAGGTGGCTTTTTACTGATGGTAGTAAGTTAAATTTACCGGGAGACGAAGAGCCACGAATCATCCCTCAAACCCATATAAATACCCAAGTCCATTCTCATTCTCACTCTTTACTTTTTCACTATTGCTATCGTTGTTCCTTCGAATCAATCCTTCAGACTAGGAACTTCCACGCCTTCGTTCGAATCGATAACATCCTCCCAAGCTTTTGTCTATAATCGAATCCAATCAGGTAAATATGGAACCGATTCGAGTGTAGAATGTCAAAACTTGGAATTCTTGGCAGTGACCCCATCTTATCTTCTGAAAATTTTGAAGGATTGTCAGATCTGGAATGGGTCGAATCGATAGACTTGGGGAAAGAAACTTGTCATGGTGGACATCGTTTTTGTTCACAGCTTCGCATCGATCTGGGAGCAACTTGTTCGAATCGATGATCATGAAAGAAAATGGTATCGAAGCAATCGATTCAAAGCAATGCTGCTATAATTGAGTCGAAGACATGATATTCCGATCGATTCGAAATTGCACTAGATTCATGGATTCGAAGTATCCGTCCTCCCTTAGGCTCTATCGATTCGAACCGCATGGATTCGAACATCTGGACCTTGTTTCCTTCGAATCGATTCATATCGATTCGATCCAATGGATTTGAACATCTGGGTTTGAATGTTCTGATTTTCGAAACCCACATCCTTCCGATTTGCTCCAACATCCGAACTACGACCAATCTCAAGCTGAAATTTGACGAATTTAACGAGCTTTAGCACATTTGACTCTGACGAGCTTCGGCCTTGCATAGTCGAACATGACTGTAAAACTGGACCTTCCTTTTGAAGCTCGTCGATGGAACTGCAAATCAACTAATATAACCGAATTGTACTTGAATTGGTCGGTAATGTTTGGATGGTGTGGAAATGACGGTCAGCGATGACGGTCATTTCCCTTCTCAAATTCCAAAATCTTGTCGTTCGGATATCTCGTTTCGATTTATAATATTTGCTTGAATAATGCACTGCATTCACACTACACTGCACATACACTTCACACTGGGGAACACATGGGCTCTTTTTGTACTTAACGTTGTTTTCTGGTGAGTTAGCTAATTATGGAATCTTCGAGCTCCCAACAACAAGAGGTACAGAGCTCGACTCCTCCGGTGCTTGAGATTCCCGTTATTCCTGCCGATGTAATCGATCCAGCTCCAGATGAATTGCCAGAGGCTATATTTATTGAGGATCCTGTTGATTCGGTTCAATCTAACATCTCCGAATCCTTATTGGGACGAATATGCTTAAAGCATAACATATCTCTAGGTGACGTATTATTGCCCATTGCCACTGATATAAATTGCCACTGCGCGGCCGGAACTCTCCCTCCTTTCAACCAATATATCAGAGGGATACTATCCTACCTAGGAATTGCTCCTTCGCAACTTCATCCCAACGGGCACGCATTGCTGAACAGTGCCTTTGTCATATTTATGGACTGTCTCTTTCGCCCGCTGAGGCCTACCGAGATCAGACACATATTTAACTTCAAGAGTAGGGGTGATAGCCCGTCTTTTACATTTTTGGAGGCAGTTAGGAATTGCCAAGTTGTAGTTGGAGCTTGGACCCGACTGAGTTATTTCAAGAACGAGTGGTTCTATGTTCGGTGCCCTCCGAGTTTCGCTAGGCGATGGTTGTCTAGACGTAAGCGCCTTAACCTGTTTTCTTGACCAATAGCTCTTTGGTATTAAAATTGACACTTCATTCCCTTTACAGCCATTATCTCCAGACCCGATGGAGGGCGTTTCAAGGGTATCGTCCGAAGTCTTCAAGAAGTTCCAAGCGAGTTGAGACATATTGACTCGGTGCTAAACGATTATAACTTAAGAATTCTTGGTTTGATCGACATCAATCAAAGTATAGTCGTCGAGGGATTGGCAAAGCCCGCCTCCAGGAAGGAAGATAAGAAGAAAACCAAGAAGAGAAAGGTGAAGAAGTCACTCGGAATCAGAATAATCGAGGCAAGTGACGAAGAAAGAACCCATACGGATTCGGAGCCAATGGCTGACCTCTCGGGAAACTTGGAGGAGTCGGGAGGAAGACGGAAAGGCAAGGCCGCTGTTTCCAAAAAACTTAAGTCTAAGGGGTGGAAATCTGTGGATGTGTCTCCTCCCATTTCTGGAGTTATGATTTCTAAGGCCGCCCCTTCTTATTCGAGAGACATTTTCAAAGGGCTTGACGATATTCCCATCCCAGATTATATATCGATTTCTCATAATCCTGGGTTGGAGGAATTTCAAGATGTCCTAAACATGAACGAGCCCTTTCCTTTAAGTGCGGTCAACACTTCCGGTCGGTTTGGGGGTTTACACATTTACACACACTTCCACAGCACTTCATGACTTTTGCATAGTAAACATTGCTTTATGGGATCCTAATCCGTAATTCTTTCTTATCGCAGGTGAGATGTCAGGACGTGGCTCTACTCTGGATAGGCTTCGGAATGTGCGCCAATCTTCTCCATTTTACGATTCCCGCAGGAGAGAGACAGATAGGGATCATGGGCGAAGCTATTCAAGTCAAGAACGTTATGATAGAGACAGAGATTACTCGCGCGGCCGTTCTGGCTATGATTATTCTAACAGTGACCGGGGATACCAGTACCGACCCCGATCTCGCTCTCCTCCGCCTCCCAGGGCCCCAGTAGACCTCCCAGGGCCTTCTCATCAGCAGCAGCTGCCTTCTCAATCTTCTCGGCCTGATGCTCAGCGGCCAAGAATGGAACCGACAGCAGCCGCTATAATAGAACAAGCTCCGGCTGAGTTGACAAGCGAGGGAGTTGCTAAACTTGCCCAAATGAAAAATGACTACCCTGAAATTTGCATGGATGGCTATGTCTTCCCTCCTAACTTTAAAAGAATTCCTTCGGACGCTGAGACCACCGCTCATAGTTATATCCACGACTTCTACGCTCAGTATAAGGAGTGGTACAAGGCAGCCGTGAAGGCTTCTAGAGTAGCTTTTGACCGGACGAAGATCATTGTTGAACGTGATGCTGACATTGTTAAACAGAAACGCATCATTCAGGTTCTTCAATCCAAAGTGGAGACGTCCCGGAAGTCAGAACTTGAAACACTTCAGAAACATGAGGATGTCGTGGCCAAATTGGCGAGGATGCAACAGGAACACTGCGCCACGGTAGAAGAGATGGGCCACCGCAACACCACCATTGCAGCTGAGCGAGACTTAGCCGTTAAAGAGCTGAACGAGCTCAAGGCCAAATTTACTGAAATGGTGAAGGAGAAGGACGATGCAAACGCCACTGCTCAAGAGGCTTGCGACCAAGCAGTATCTCTCAGGGCCGAACTTGCTGCGGTGGCGGTCAAGTCTAAGTCTGCGGAAGCAGAAATCCAGGAAAAGATTTTGGAGGAGAGGTCCAGGCTGGACGCTGAGTTTGACGATCTCTTGGTTACGTACAACGCGAATGTGCTGGAGCATAGAAATTTAGCGTGGCTGGGAGATGACTCCATGATCTTGTACAATGCCTGGACCCGGCTGGTGGATGAGAAGAGAGTAGCGCATCCAGATGAAACACTTGACGACTTTGAGCTGGAGATGCGTTTGCTCACCGAGGATGAGAGGAAGATCCTTCATGAGGCGGTGATCTCTACGGCGAAAGAAAAGCTTGGCGTTCAATCTCTAGAGACAGGCGAAGGCTCGGGGATCGCGCATCACGAGGCAAGTGTTGGAGCTGTAATTCCAACATTGCCCGAAACCACTGGTGCGGTAGATCCCCAGTCAGTTCCTGCATATAATCCTGACCAACCGCTATTATCTTCGGCCGATGATTCTGCCCACGTTTCGGTCCAGACTAAGGAAGGTATTTGAACGCTTCCCGTATTTTAGTTGTGAAGAACCTTAAGCAACGCACTTGGCTAACAATCTTCGTTTTGTCGCATTTCAGTGACTGAAGTCGTCGCTTCTGCGCCTCTTGCACTATCAGTTCCATATCAAACGCAAGGGGCTGTTGTTACTGAAGCCATCACGACTTCTACCTTGGTTGGCGAAGAGGGAGATGCAAACATGTTTTCTTTCAGCACTCAAATGATCGAGGAGCTTCTCAATGAACCCATCGATCCCTCTGTCAACCCGTCCGATGCTGTGAGTGGGGCTGCTCCGGCCGTTAGTTCATCTATGCCAGCTATTGGCACATCCGATGCGGCCCAAGTATCCCGTGAGGACGACATTATTGCTGAGATTGATGTCGAGATGGCAGCAGGGAATGCTGGTATGAATCCGCCCGGGCCTGCCCCGTTAATGGTGATTTCACCGGGCGGTACTGTAGTGATTGAAACTGCTCCTGTCCCTCCTCCTGCTACTACTCCTATGCCTCCAGCTCGACCTCCTAGAAGAATTTCCGTCGCCTCCAGTTCTGAGGAAGACGTTGACATTATATCGCTGCCGGAGGGCAAGCCTGAAAAGAGTAAGCGGTCGAGGAGAAAATCAGGCAGCGGATCTGGTGGAGCTACCCCGAAGAAGAAGATAAGGAAGAAGAAAGATTGAACTCTTTCTTTAAATCTCTGTTGCGTAGGGTAGCGTTTTGTTGATTTTTCTATAGCCGTGTATAGATGTGGATTCGGCTCCCACTAGTAGCAATTTTTTGAACCATTTTGTAATCAGATTCTTTTTGTTGATAGTGGAAATGAGAATGTATTCCCTTTTGTCTTCAACTTGTTATGTGTTATGGTTCTGCCCCCAGTATTGGGGATAAGTGTGGAGTTGACGTATGTTTATACTCCGCCTCGCACTCTGGGAGTACGGAGTTTGTCGATATTTATACCCAGCTCGCGCTCTCGGAGTACTCTGGGGTTTTAGGAAAACGTTTATACTCCGCCTTGCACTCTGGGAGTATGGAGTTAAGTAAAAGCTTGTACCCAGCTCGCGCTCTCGGAGTACTCTGGGATTTAGGAAAATGTTTATACTCCGCCTCGCACTCTGGGAGTACAGAGTTATGTAAAAGTTTGTACCCAGCTCGCGCTCTCGGAGTACTCTGAGATTTAGGAAAATGTTTATACTCCGCCTCGCACTCTGGGAGTACGGAGTTAAGTAAATGTTTATACTCCGCCTCGCACTCTGGGAGTACGGAGTTAAGTAAAAAGTTTGCACCCAGCTCGCATTCTCGGAGTACTCTGGGATTTAGGAAAATGTTTATACTCCGCCTCGCACTCTGGGAGTACGGAGTTAAGTAAAAAGTTTGTACCCAGCTCGCGCTCTCGGAGTACTCTGGGATTTAGGAAAATGTTTATACTCCTCCTCGCACTCTGGGAGTACGGAGTTAAGTAAAAAGTTTGTACCCAGCTCGCGCTCTCGGAGTACTCTGGGATTTAGGAAAATGTTTATACTCCGCCTCGCACTCTGGGAGTACGGAGTTATGTAAAAGTTTGTACCCAGCTCGCGCTCTCGGAGTACTCTGGGATTTAGGAAAATGTTTATACTCTGCCTCGCACTCTGGGAGTACGGAGTTGAGTGAAAGGTTGTCGTGTATCAACCCATTTCTGGCCTGATGTGATGGCTTGCCCCCGAGCTCGGGTTTCATTTGGTGAGTGGTTGATTGCTTCATAGCCACTCCCTACTTGAATAAATCCCATTGTGTGATGGAATTTAGCTCTTCATGCATCGTGATGTTGTACATTGTATTTAATGAATCACAGCTCTGGCTCAAAGAGATGGCATTTTATTGCTGAAATAAGAAAACATGGCAAAGTCAGTTGCCTTATTACAAATTCTAATTTCGAAATGCAGAAACAAAATTTAAAACAGAATTTAAACTAAATAGATAAACATAGCCTGTTATGTGCAATAGCGACGAAGACTTTCGCTATCCAAGGCCTTTGGTGAAGCTAGACCATCAGCGGTCGTTAACTCATATATACCATCCCCGAGCTCCTGCTTAATCTCGTGTGACCCCTTCCATGTTGGTTTCATGTGTGGGAATTCCGGGTATTCTTTTTTAATGACAATCTCATTGTTTTCAAAAGTTTTAAGTCGGTCCTCGGCATTGCGTAATCGGGCGACTCGATTTCGGCGTATGATCGTTCTCAAGCCAACCTGGTCGCCCTGGACGACTCCAACTCCGTTGACGGTAGGGAACTTTAAGGTTAAGCACCACGGGGCAATTACGGCTCTGAATTCAGCAAGGGCAGGTCGCCCTAAGAAAGCGTTGTATGGCGATACTATGTTCAGTACAGCGAACTGTAATGTCCGAACTCTCCTATGTTCCTCGGATCCCAACTTAACTGGTAACTTCACCATCCCAATGGGTATGGTAGCGCTACCGTTGAATCCATGGAGGTGAATTTGGCAAGGTTCCAAATCCCTAGCTTTCATCCTCATTTGATTATAAGCATGTATAAAAAGGATATTCACAGAGCTCCCGCAGTCAATTAGTATCCTCTTCATCCAAGCTGGACCTACTTGTGCCGATATCACGAGTGGGTCAGTAGTCGGGCTTCCGACATAATCAGTATCGTTGTCTCGGAAAGTGATGTCGTTAATTATCGCTCTCTTTCGTTTGGTCGAAGGTTTATTGTCCAAGTTATCATCATACTCAAAGTCTGTTCATCTAGCTAAGTTGTTATATGATTTCATTTCTTCCCAGCTTCGCTTCGCTGGACGAGGATTATCACTTACAACATTAATTACCAGTCTTCCTCCGACACGACCTGGTTCTTCCTGTCCTTCTGGATTCTGTACGTGATTTTGATTTGAGGGGCCCGCCCCCTCAGACTGCGGTGTTCGCACAAACTGGTCTAACTTCCTCTCCCTGATCAACTTCTCAATGAGGTCCTGTAAGTGTCGACATTCATTGGTGTTGTGGCCATAACTTTCGTGGAATCTACAGAACTTCCCTATTTGAATCTGCCTCTCCGACGATTGCTTCGGAGCCGGCTTCTTGTATTGCATAGTATTGCAAGTCTGTAGGTACACATTTTCCAACGATGTATTCAATGGTGTGTAATTATCGAACATTGGAGCCTCATGCCGTGGACCTCGATTTGGATCTCTTTTCTTATTCTGACCATTGTTACCTCTTGGCTGAGTTTGCTTGTTCTGTATGTTCAACTGAACTTTTACGGAGTTGTCACCGGACTGTTTAACTGCTACATTGCTCTGTATTCCTTCGCTTCTGGGTCTCGCATCGTCCTGCTTCCTAGACTGTTTCGCGTCCTCTTGCCGTAAGAATTGTGCGGCTTTGGAGTAGAAACGGTCCAACGATGCGTGTGGTTTTCCAGCTAACCAGTTTCCAAATTCAGAATCAGGGTCAATCCCCTTTGTCAATGCCATTAAAATTGAGTTATCGTTGGGATTACTAATCTCCACACATGCCGCATGGAATCTCTCCAAGTAACTCCTTAGTGTTTCCCCACGGGCTTGGGTAACATTGGATAAGGTGTTTACATCTTTGGGCCTAGCGACATGCATGCGAAATTGTTCAACAAATTTCTTAGCCAGTTGATCAAATGAAGAGATAGACCTAGGTGGCAATCTCGTGAACCACATCGTTGCAATTCCACCTAGAGAGATGGGGAAACTTCGACATTTTATTGCGTCATCGGCCCTTGCGGCGCTCATTGACCATTCATATTTCAAGATGTGTTGATTGGGATCAGAATTTCCTTCGTACATAGGAAGAGTTGGCATTCTAAATCGCCGAGGAGGTTCAGCGTACAGTATCTCGTCCGTGAAAGGAGTATGACTTCGAGAAATCCCCCAATCGTCGTTGGTAAGACCTTGGCTTTCGCGGATCATCTGACGTATCATAGTCGAAATGTCAGGCATTGCTACATTTTGAGCCTGCTGTGTTAAGGTGTGGTCGGGTTCCACAGCGCGAGTTCGGACCGGGCGCTGTCGACGGTCCAAATTTCGCCTCCTTGGCTCGGCGTCTTCTGGGACGTAGGGTTCAGGAGTACGCCCATATTGCTGATTATTTGGCTCTGAAAGATTTCGGGTATCAACCCTTGTTTCTGTTGTGGCAGCTGCGGCACGATTGTCCGTGCTACGCTGTGTAGTAGGGCCTCCTTGTGTTGAGGGCCCGGCCTGAAAGCTGGTCGACAGTCCTGCCCTCAACTGTCCAACAGTCAGGGCGGGTTGATATCTGATCGTTTGTGCATGGCTCCCGTCTAATCGAGGATGGGTAGATCTGTGATAGTAGTCCGATGAGGCGGAACTTTCAGTAGACGATCGGGAGATATCATCTCGTCTGGACCTTCTGCGGCCTTGGCGGTTCAGCTGGTTTGTTAATTCAATATTAGCACGCAACTGTTCGGCCAATTGTTGCCGACTTTGAGTCAGCTCTTGAAGCAACATATGGAATTCTTGTCTGGTGACTAGTCCAGACGGTTCTGAATGAGCGACATTGTCTTGGTTGGATGGCTGCTGTTGAGCAGGATTCTGTCCATCCCTTCCTTCTTGTCCAGCAGCTGTAGAAGTGGTTCTTGTGCTAACCATTTTGAATGATGAATCGTTTTCCTAGACTTTATGCAAATCTGAATAGAATGGAAGGATTACGAATTAGAGATCTGGATCTTCCTCTTGGATTTGTGCAATCCGGTATCGATGGTAGATCCAAGGAGCAGGAGAAAAAAGCTGGTTTTTTCTCAGTGAAAGCACCAAAGTTTTTGTACCAAAAATGGGCACAACACTCTTCGGAAGTCTTTGAAGAGATAAACGCGCAGAATGAAAATTAAAACTGTGGATTATCTAACAAAAACTCCAAATAACAGAAATGTAAAATGCAAAGACAAGCGGTTTAGAGTGGTTTGGCTTTGTAGCCTACGTCCACTATGAAGTTTGATGATTTTATTGCTCGATACTCGAAGATTACAATTCTTTATACTGTAATACAACTGATTATTCAAAGCTAAGTCTGAAACTAAAGCAGCAGTGGTGATTTAGAGTAAATCTGGCAGAGTCTGGGCGCTCTTTAGCTCTTAGAATTCTCCGACCCCTTTTCTGAATGACCAGGGGCTCTATTTATAGGTGTAGGAGGCTGATATTTTGCCTAAAATCAGGGAAGAACGCTTCAGGCATGTGAGGGGGCCCACATGGCCGAAATCTGGAGATCTGGGCCCACATATGGATCGATTCGACCCTTGGATCGAATCGATCAGAAAATCGTCCAATCGAGTCGAAACTTGGCATGAACATTTTTCCATGTGTACGCAAGCTCCTGTAAAAATTTCATGTCATTTGGATTTGTAGATCTTGAGATATGATTGATTCAAGTTGGAGTCTTCCGCCACCTGAAGTCGTTCGAATCGATTCCTTCGAATCGATTCGTTCAAATCGATCTGTTCTTATTGATTCGTTCGAATCGATTCTCTTTGCATGCGTGCGCTTCGAGTCAGTCCTCCACTTCCTCCGAGTATTCTGGGCCAAATCCCTGGGTTTCAGGCGCTTCAACCTAATGGATTCGAAGTGAGGGATTCGAAGGAATGTCCCTTCGAATCGATCAGATGGAATGCTATTCGAATCGATCAGGTTGTATCGTAGCCTGATGGGTATGGAACTGCGTTAACGGGACGGATTCGAAGATGGTGGATTCGAAGCTTTCTCAACCGTGTGGATTCGAAGAATACTTCCTTTGTGGACTCGAAGTAGGGAGCCAGTCTGATGGATTCGAACCAAGGGCATTTGGATGGAGTCGAACTGAGGGCCGAAGTGAGGCTAGGTTTCCATGGATTCGAATTATCGCATTTCGAGGATGGATTTGAGGCAAGGCTCTGGGCCAATGGATTCGAAGCAAGGCTCTGGGCCAATGGATTCGAAGCAAGGACTTGCTTTATGGGTTCGAACTGTAGAAGGATTCGAACTAAAGCATACTTCTTCCATTTTCCAATGACGATAGCTTGAGCATACGAACTCGGATTGCTCCGAAATTCAGAACGTTGGTTTCTACTGCTTTACTTGACGTGTCCTATCAATTGTAGCCCAATCCGGACTCGGGCAAAATTCGTCGATATTTGTAGCCGTCCAACAATCATCCAAAGCTGAGGGCGTATGATCTTGTCTTTTCCCAGTCAGTTCCTTGGTATCTCGGCCTTGCCAAAAGGCGGGATAACAGCTGTGAATATTTATTTACTGTATATCTCAGTTTTGCCAAATTTAAATTAACAATTCGATATTTTGAAATATTCAAGTCCGACATGTGCGGATGCGAATAGTCCAAAATACTAAGTCGTTACACTTCTTTTCTTACTAATACATTCTCAACTTATAAGTTCAAAAACTTATTTTCTAATATTTTTCTAAAACATTTAAATAAGGATTCCAGTATTCAAATACACGGTTTCATTTCAAATCATTTTGAAATCATAAATATATATATCTCTCTATATACCAAATCATACTTTTTAAATTTAAACCAAACCTGGTTTTTATCCAAATCAAATTCCCTTTGGAATTCCCAAAATAACCTTTGTTTCCAAACAAAAATCCTCATATCAAATTACTACGGTAGCAATCCGTCACTTAGAAACTCGAAAATGAACACCGAGGATGTCGCGATCATCATCGGAATTATTTTCCAACGACTAAAGTGAGTTCAGTGCTTTATCGCTTCCAAAATCCATTTAAAAATATTTGTATTCCAAAAATATTTTCAAAATAATACCATTTTTATTTTCACAACACTTCGAAAAAATATTTTGCAAACCTTCCGGGATTTAAATTTCCAATTCTGGTTTGAATTCATTTTTATTTTAACTCATTTGCATAAATCATTCTTTCATATCAAACAGTAAGTCCAATCGACACGAAATTTGAAATCCTATAATAATATACTATTACGGATCCAATGAAACTGGTTTCGTCCAATTCTGAGACAGTTTCCACTCGTTAAATTAATATATAAATTCCCAGTTTCTATTTTAATCACTTTTAATCAATTTAAAATTCACTAACTTAATTCCAGTTCAAATGGAATTTAAATCAACTTTAGAAATTATTTTCATTCACATTAAATTCAAAATCCAATTATTTTAACAATTCCATATATTCATATAACCATTATACTTGCGATTTAACTATTTACCTATAAAATCAACTTTTCAATATTAAAGTCAATTAAATATGCTAATTTCAATTGACTGAAATTCTGGGTCGTTACAATGTACGTGCACGTGCACATGTGCTCCGACCCCCCACCGCCAAGTCCAAGCACATTGCAGACTCTCCATCACCTCCACTCACCATTACCCATCACCTTGTCCCCAATGCTAGCTAATCAATTTCCGACTACCCTTCCCTAAGTCAACATTATGCTCCAAGTACGTGCCCCATCACAAAATGAGCTCGCCCTGCCTCCCTGCTCCTCGCATACACCTGCCACCTACGCTGTTGGATCCAGAAACACCTCCCCTAACTCTGACCTATACCATGGACAAGTACAATGCCCCCCCTGCGTCGCCACGGGCCAATTTCCAAACACAAAGATAAATTAGGTTGAAACCCTAGTTCCACCTCAATCGGCCACTATAGACCATCTGACTAGGTTGAACATGGATGTGCTGTGTGTGTACTTGGTGTCGGTTGAATTTGAAAAGATTCTAGGTACCCATCGCATAATATCGCGAATGCGTACAAGCAGTGAACGATAGAAAATAAAATATAATTGCGCACAACAATGCGAAACGATCACAAAACAAGAATAAAACACACTGGATTCAAGTCTTGTTAAATTTTGAAAATGCTAACATTCGACGTAAAATACATCAAACGAAAACTCATTTATTTTCCAAATTAAAAATTATGAAAAAATTCTATAAATGTAATTAAAAATACATCATCGAAAATCTGACAACTATTTGAAATATATATTTTACTATAAAACCCCAAATTGAATATTTAAAAATAATTAAATATTCCAAAAATCAAAGTAATAAAATTCTGGGTCATTACATTCTCCCCCCCCCCCTTAAAAAGAATTTGATCCCCAAAATTTCACTACATGAACACCTAATACTATTCATAAGTTCACAAGATGTTCATGGATCATTTATATACAAAATCAGATTCAATCACTACTCAAATACATAACTTCACTTCCGAACTATTATCGCTCACCCGACTCCCTAGTGCGGACTCTGGTCAGGCTTCTTATAAGAAATTCTCATTCTTTCTGGATAGCTATACACAATGATAGAAAACGTATGGTTCCACATTAGGAACCTTCACCAAGTGTTCGCCGTCAAAAATCAAATGATAAATCTTTATTCGGAATGGTGTGAAACAACTCAAGTCATGTACTCGAATCTTAGATCGAGAATTATATGGGAAAGGAAAATGATCTACTATAACCTACGTACTCTGCTAAAGGTTATTACTAACCCAATTTCTTTTAACTCTCCCAAATTTATGACAATATTTCACAAAATTCCAATTTGGATTCAACGTTTTAAAATGACACAACTTTATTTATGAAATCCCTTTCATAAAATCATATTAATTTATTAATTTGTATAATACTCTCCTACGTCCTAAAAGTATATACAAATCATCTAATTTTTAATTTTTTTCACCTTTAACTATTCAGATGGAGGCCTAAAATAATTTGGATCTTAAAACTGAGTGGACCAATACAACTTTTTCACTCGTTTGGCCTGGTAAGTAGCTAAGAAGAGTAGGATGCTGGTATCCAAACTCCATCCTAGAATCTACTTTTATTTAGATACTCGGAGGTAAAAATATTTATTAGCTGGCCCAATAATCTCCTAGATGTTAAAATCAAAAGACACGATTTAATAAAACAAAGTTTATTAAACCTTCTTAATAAATTTGACCCAATTACTACTTCGTTAATTAACTCGCTCTTTAATCAGAATTTATTATTTGAAAACTTAAGTTCCAAATACCCAAATTTTTATTTCAAATTTTTTTTGAAATGTTATTATATATATTTTAATCCATAACAAATATATTGTTCGACGACGGAAATACTATCGGATTAGAAAACCGTTGAACGAATTTAGAAATAAAATTAACCGCAAGCGCACGGCGTACACTTATAGTACGTGGCGAATACGGGTCGATCCGTAGGGAATTGATGATTTTAAAAATTCTATTCAATCAAATTAAACCAAAGTCGAGTGAAAGTTAAGCTAGAGAATTAGAAAATTAGCTGACTAACTAAAAGAAAAGAGATGCAAATATAAGAGTTAAATGACAATTTAGAGAATAAATCCACTCTCTAGATCATGTAGTTCAACACATATGAAATCATAATCTCTCTTTTTTGGTCATTAGTGCTTTAATTGATGTGTTTATCATAAGTATGGCATATTTGTGCTATTGATTAGCCAACATAAGCCATTATACTATAACACACCCCTTAAACCACTTACTAACTTCCATGGAATTTGACAATGAAAATGAAATCTATTTTAAGTATGGCCTATTAACTATTGATTAGAAATATAGACCATCAAATTTTAATTTCAAATCACTTCCTTATGCCATAATCATATTTTGATGAAGAGGCATTTGTGTTAGTGATTGTTTAAGCATAGCCTATTTGGTGTCAACAATATAGGCTATCAAATTCAAGACAAAAACAACAATTAAACCACTTCAATCATCATCATTAAGCACAAAAAGAGAGCATGAATTAACAAATAGTTGAAGCTACATAATTAGAGAGCTTCATTACCCCTAAATTGAAGGGGTTTAGCCTCTCATATTTGTCATTTGATTAACAGATGTAGCTTGCAACATGAAAGCAAAAAGAAAGCAAAATGAAAGCTAAATGAAAGAAAACTATTCTAATTGCATAAAAGAAAATCTACACTACTAGCATGAAAGTAAATGAACATGTAATTAAAAGGAAACAATAATTACCATTGCATAAAAAGAAAAGAAGATTACATAAAATAAAAATGGCTAAGTAGCCATGAAAAGAGAAAGAGAGCTTTCTTTTTATTTTCCTAAGAGAAGAGAGCCTAAAAGAGAGACTAAGGGAGAGGAGGGTTACATGAAACATAAGGGGATTTTATACATATGTTAAACCCTAATTCATATTTTTGGGGGAATGCCCAAAATGCCCTTATAGGAAGTGTGGTGGCCAAGTTATCATTAGCTTCAATAATCCCTCACTTAAATGTACATGAAGCCATTAATTCCATAAGCATGTGCATTAGCCTCTAATTTGTACATTAAGGTAGGTGAGTAGGTGAGGTCCTCCATTATCTTCACTTTGAATTATTTCCATCTTCATTTGTTCTCTTCACTCTTGTGCATGCATATATCATCATGTAACCACTTGTATATGAAGCCAAATTCCTATAAAAAATATAGAAATTTCTAATTAAATTTTCTCAAATTAATATATGCAAAAAACTGACCATTTTGCCCTTGGATGAAGATGAATATGTGACGATTTGAAAATAATATGAATTTTGGTTTAAACAAGTTAAAATACCCAATATGATCATTTATTTAATTTAAATAGATTAAATATGGTGGTAAAAATATACACATTTACGTGCACATCATATATATATATATAGCCCAAGTAACCCCAAAATGAAACCAAGGAACTGGGTACTACCAAACAGTATTATATATTCTGTGACGCCCCACCCCGAGACCCACACTAACAATGAGCATTACTAAGTAATACCATCTGCTAGTGCAGAGAATAAGGACGGTTAGGAGCGACCATCCGTAAGCTTTGTCTTAAACGAGCACCGAATACGTCGATTGGGTGATCCATTTTTTTCTTTTTCTTTATCTTATGAGGATCGACATACTCGATTCAAGTTTAATACAAAACTATGGTGGCTAAGGATTTATTCAGAACAATATATATAATAATAATATCACATATCACAGATCACAGAAAAGAATACACATACATATACAGATACAGCGGAAGTACAACATGACATGTGCTACATGAATTTGTGGTTCTTATGAACCACATATACAACAAGTCCAACAAAAGAATATACATCAAGGTACAACATAAGGTCTATACAAAACATGCACTAGCAATAAGAGATAATGGATAGTCCAAAGCGGAAGCAAAGTAGGGTAGAGATCGTACTGCAATCTACTAACCTGAAACACCTCGGTCTGACCCGAGTATTAAATAAATGGGTCAGTCTAACTTAAACAAGATGATTAGTGCATGATATATGAAGGAAATACACAAAGGAGTGATAATAATCTCCATATTCACAAATCAACATAAGGCATATGAGCCAAGTCCATCAAAATCACCACAAAATCTCAACATATCTAACTCTCTAAGGAGTTCAAATCAACAAAAATGTAATCACCAACTTCATCTCAAATTAGCACTAAGGCTATGTATATATCCAACATAATGGTGAAAACATTTAAATCTCATCAAATTCTAGAAATCAAAACAAAGAAATCTAGAAAATAACAACAAAAGTGGATCCCAACAAATGGTGAGTCTAAGCTACGCGCACGTGCATCAACAACAGATGGCCGAAGCCTGCCAAGTACTATTAACAAATTTGGCACCCAACAAATAACCTGAAGGTCCAACAAATGGCTTGAAAGCCTAGTACTGGCAGTATCAACATGCCTGAAGGCCCAACATAAAGTGCCACAAACTTCCAAATAGTAACCCAATCAGTGACAACCGTGTGTCCCATACCACACGTTCTCACTTAACCGTTTACTATAAGTTAGTTAATTTCACTCTCGTGTAACTTCAATTGAACAAGTCCGGAATTAACCAAATTAGTAAACACATGTGTTCCACACTATATATTTTACCAAATCGTTTAAGTCTCTTCCTCGTTCGCTCGAAGAGTGCAAAAATGTGTGATTTATAAGAAAATATTTTACTTTGAGGAAAACTAGTTCAAAAACGATTTTTTGAAACATTATAAAAATTATTTTCTTTCAAAATATCTTTATTATTGAGAAGTATATATATATATATATTTATAGATACCTAAAATGTGCTTTGGAATAATATTATTACTAATAGAAATTGATTTAGAAAAATATTAATTCAAAACTAGCTTTTAATCGAAAATTTCCTTAAGAAATCGTTTCCAAATCACGTGCATGAAAACATCGAATTCAAGAGGTATTCAATTCAAATCTTTCACAAAAAATGCTCTTGAAAAGCCTTAAATTCATATATTAATATGTTAGCAATATTTAGCTTCTGAATTTATAAAGAAATGGTCACAAAACAACAATTAAAACAGCACAAAACTTAGCAATAGAACTTAGGACTGCGTCTTATTTAGCCATTTTGACCCTTTAAAACCCAAAATATGATGAAACATAAAACATAAAAGTTAAATATGATTGCCTTAGCTCAAAGCCAGGAAAAGGATTACCTAATTCGGACTTATGGATCAAAAGTTATGGCAATTTCATTATCAGAACATAAAATTACAAAACTCTGAAAATTGACAGGGCTGCGGCTTAAAGAGCCAATTATACCCTTTAATACATAAAATATGATAAGAATCAAAACATAAAAGTTGAAGAGGATTGCCTTAGCTCGAAGTCATAAAAAGAATCACCTAATTCGAACTTACGGATCAAAAGTTATGGCAATTACATTATCAGAACATAAACTTACAGAACTCTGAAAATCGTCAGGGCAGCGGCTTAAAGAGCCAATTAGACCCTTTAAAACATAAAATCTGATAAAACTTAAAACAAAAAAGTTGAAGAAGATTTCCTTAGATCGATGTCTGAAAAAGAATAACCTAATTTGGACTTATGATTTAAAAGTTATGGAAATTTTATTATCAGGACATAGAGTTGCAAAACTCCGAATAACTAAAAAATGACAGGGTTGCGGCTTAAAGAGCCAATTAGACCCCTGAATCTGATAAAACATAAAACATAAATATTGAAAATTATTGTCATAGCTTGAAGATAGAAAAAGAACCACCTAATTTTAACTTATGAATTAAAAATTATGTCCAAAACAATTCTCAGGTCTAAATTCGTCGTCGCTGTCGTTTTACTCTCGAGACAGCAATAGAAAAGTGTAGTTTAGACTAATTTAACTTCAAAAGTTTATAAAACTCAAACGATGAAACTTGTAGTAAATAGTCTAAGCTTTCTAGAGCATCAAAAATTATCAAATTTGGATAATCATCACAAAAGATATGGCCAAATTCGTTTCAGGTTCAATCTCAGAATTATTTTTCCAGCAAACAGAAAGTAAACAACCGATTACCAACATTCAATACTTGTTTGAGTTAGAAGTTTGAGTTAATACTCACCTTATATGATTTTGAGTGATTTTATAACCAAGGTGTAGGCTTTAGGCTTCATAGAGGCTTCAAAGACCTGTAGTGTTGTTAAATCTACTATCTTTAACTTAGTTTTAACTTGGATTTGGCTTGGGTTTGATAATTTACAAAGAGGAGTTTATTTTAATTTCTAGTTGGAGCAACAAAAGAAAGAAGGAGTTTGTTTTATCTCCAAATTTATTTATTTCTCCCCATTTCCAATTAAAATCAATATTGTAATTTATTACAGGTAATCACAAAACCAGGATTGTTACATATTCCCTTACCAAGAAGGGTAATACTTAAGAAAAGTGTCTACCATCCGGATACATCCCTTGTCTAGTTTTAGTTATTTTAGAGCCACTCGAACTAGTAAATTTAAAAATACTTTTTGTTTTTTCTTTCTATTTTCAAAATCCCCTTTATGAAACAATACTTTATATATTTCCAAATAAATAGTTTTAACAAAAATGTCAATTTCCAACTTGCTTTAGGTTCGTTCGGATTCAAACTCGTCTCAACCGTACAATTACAAAAGGAATAATTTACTAAGCGCATAATACCGTTCACCTAAGAAATCAGGGCTCATTTCCCAAACCAATCAAATGAAATTATAACTTTTCATTAAAAATTTCTCTTTCAAAAGTATTTATACTTGAAAATGTTTTTAAGTAAACTATTGTCATTATTTCCTAAAATATTTATACTTTAAGCTCTTTCAACTAAAATTAATACTTCTTTTCCTGTAAATCATTTGAAATAATAATATACATCTTTCCTTTTGTATACGAAATCATACTTTTGGGATTTAATCAAAATATTTTTTTACCCAAACAAATCTATAACAATATTCCTTTTTAAAATACCTATATTTGTAAAATATCTTCAAATAATATTATTATTACCTTCTTAAAACTTTAGAAACCATTTTCCAAAAGCACCAGGGTTTAAGTTCTCAAATTTCTTTTATTTATAAAACATATTTTAATAAATCAAATTTATAAAATCACTCCTTTTAAAGGGAATTAATTCTCAAATATTTATATTATTTTCTTTCAAAAATATCCCATCTTTCTTTTTAACATAAGATCACTTATATTTTCTTAAAATAAACTACTTTTATTGAAATCAAATTTTAACCCAGCATTGACAATGAATTCCTTAGTCAAATTATGAAACTTAATTCACAAGGTATTCGTTTCACTATTCCCCCTTTTGTTATCTATCCTAACCCAGGTTTCAAAAAGGAAGATTTAAGATATATCAACAAATAATAGTCAATACTCAGAACTAGGCGAGCATGAATGATCAAATTCTAGTGATAATGATAAATATTACCTTTTCCTAACAAACAAGCACAACCAAGAATAACTATATTAAATTTTTGAAAAATTATTCTTTCATACATATATAATATATTCCTAGGTAAAATTATTTCATTTACCAATTTTAAAACAATATTGTGTTGGTTGGCCTTGTTCAAGTGTTAGAAATCCCTATCGATAATGTTGGCCAAACGCATTGACAAGAATTCATAATCCACTCAACCGATCAAAAAACACAATATGAAACATTTTTATGAAAATAGCAAATACATGCTCTTATATATATACTCTCAAACTCATTCTAAGATATTACTAATCCTATCTCTAATGAGTTTACCCCACCAAGGCCTAGGTGTTCGCTCAACCTAAGCTTTGATACCATATGTAACGACCCACCTTTTCGACCATTAGAAATCGACACTAATACATCCACGGTATTCACGTGCCGAATATCCAAGTACCGGAATGATAGATTGTTGGGATGAAAGAAAGAAAAGAAAGAATATAATCACACATCATGACGAGATAAATATATAATATACACAAATTTTTACAAAAAAGAAATCATCTTATATATACATACATAACACAAATCAGAGCACGCTATCCTATGTCAGCCTGGGCAGTAATAACAACCTGTTCTTACAATTGCTGATAAATACATATAGAAATCAAGAACACCAAACAATGGAAAATATAAGATACGTGAGTATGTCTTGGAGAATCTAGCTCGTCTCCTGAAATACCCAAAGTATCCAGCTAAATTTGGAAAATATGCTCGGGCTAACCCGAGCATTATAGGAAAACAATGTCCTGGTCAATCTGGTAAAACCGGCATTAGCAACACAATCACATGGATTTTTAATGTTTAAATAAATCTTTCAAAATAAAGGTATTTCGTAAGACCACACTGTACATAAACACGGATGGGTTTTTACCTTACGATAACCAAAACATTTATATTAGAAAATGCAATGATATTATAATAATGTCTAAGGGTGAAAATAATAATAAACAAGCAATTGTAATGCTTGTGAGTGTACATCACAACAAAACTAGAAATATAATCAAAAAACCGATAAGGCACATTCAATTATTGTGTTGGATTCCATGGAGGTGCCCTTAGTCCTTCGTGAAACGGTCTTGGTAACAACTCGGAATTTTATTGCTTTGATATTTGGATATTTAATTAGTTTTAAATATTCGATTTGGGGTTTATGTAATAAATCCATGTTTCAAATAATTGTTCAAGTTTTGATGCCGTATTTTTATTTTTTAATATAATTTTTCTATAATTTTTAATTTGGAAAATGATCGAACTTCCGTTTGACACTTTTTACGGCAAATGTTGGCATTTTTGAAATTTAACAGAATATATTAACATGTCTAATTTATTGTTCTTTTGTGATTGCATTACAATTCTATAAGCAATCGTATTTTATTTTCTATCGATTGCGGCTCGTAATCGTACGCGATACGTTGGGACAAAGTACCATAATTTATTCAAAATCAACACCTATGTACAAAGTACATAGCAGTTTTTTTTCTTCCTGAAGCAGCCACCCTGTTTACCTATTTCTCCTTCACCTTAGCCGCTATTGTCTCCACTGCCATTGTCCCTTATGTCCCCTTTGATTGAGCCTTGTCTCCATTGTGCTACCTATATATATACATGTACTCAGGAATCTTTGGTCACCTTCTTCATTTTTTACTTTACATTGAAATAAACTCCTCAATTTTGCTTCAAAAATCAATTACTCCCAAACCATTTAATATTAGTCAAAATCCACAATTATAAAGTTGTTTGTATTGCATCTAGTATTTTTAAAAATTGACTACACTCGATTTCCTCGACCAATGACCGAGTTATTGTGATTTTACAGTAAGCAGGAGATATATGTTCAAAACTTTGAAAAATGATTTCTCCCAATCCATTGTGAAATTAATAATGGCGTTAATGTCGTCGGATTCGTATGGAGGAGTTTTATTTTGGTATGAGTTTGGCATCATTTGGCGAGGGTCGTCGATCAATGTTGGAAATTAGGGTTTCAGGTTGGGCGAGGTCCAAGTGGTGGTAGGCTTTGGGAAGGCTTGCTTTAGGTTCCAGGCGGCAAAGGTGCTTGGATGGGGAAGTTTTGGGAAGCTTCGTTCAAAACAAAATTGTAATCACGATTGGGTCGCGTTTGGGGTTCCTGGACAAAGTTTTAGGGCTTGGCATGATGGTCGAGAATTGCTATGCTGGTGGTTGGGGGTGTAGGGGGCAGCGACGTATCGAGCTCGAGGAGTGAAGTGCGCTGGTGGTCTTGGTTTCGTCGATCAGTGACCAGAGTGCTTATGCATGTGAACGACATGCACGATTTTGTGGGTTCAAGCAAGCGTATCAGAATCGGGAAGAAGAAGAGAGAAAGGGGAGAAGCGGGTTTGCTTGGGTGTGTGGGCCACATATTTTGGGCTGGCTGAATATGGGTGAGAAATATTTAATGTTATTTTGTTTTAAATTTTATTTTTCTAAGTTAGCTTTTAAAACCCTATAACTTTCTCATTTTAAATCCAATCGACATGCAGATTTTTGCATTGTACTCGTATAGACGTACAATGTTGTACTGTAATTTGTCTATAGCTTTAGCATTGTATGAAAATATGATATATTAAATTGGAAAGAATTTAATTACGTTATTCTAAATAATAACGCCGTTAAATTATTATCCCTTAATTGATGATAATTATTTGGCCAAATAAACTTCATACCGTTAAACTTAATTGAATATGGTAATTTGGACGTCTGTTCAGCAGAATAAAACAACGCTCCGCTAATTAATTAATTTGACTTCTAATTAGCGGAATAAATTCCCGCTCTGTTATTTTATAGATTTGGACATCTAATTATATATCGTTAACTGATATGCCACTTTAAATAAGCGATATGCTAACTTATGGCGGCTAAGTGTTTGATTTATTTATATAGTCGTTGGTTTTGTAATATCAGTTATTAGCTTGGAAAGTTTAAATTAATGATATGGTACCCTTCTTAAGTACCATTGTGATTGTTAAGTCTCTTTCAAATTTGAAAAGTTAATTGTTGATTTAAGGTTATTTTAGGAATAATTATTATCTATTATAAGGTTTTGAAGATAACTATTATTTAGTAATAAGATTTAAATAAGTAATAAATATTTATTAATAATGTTTGAAGACAATTAGTAATTATTCTTAATAATGATTTAAAGTTAATTATTTATTTAGTATGATTCTTAAAAGTTATTTCTTAAAGTTATTTAAGAACATTTATTTATTATTTTAAAGGTTATTTAATTATTATTTTAAATTTTTTAAATTTAATTAATTATTTAAAGTGATTTAACTATGCCTTAATTTTTAATTAAAGTTATTTAGTTATATTGATTTAAGTTATATAATTATATTTATAGGCAACTTAATTTTCATATTAATATTAGTTAAAAGTTAAAAGTCCTATTATCATACTATTAAATATGTTTTAAAATTTTATTTTTAAATTATTAAAATGTTTAAAGTTTAGTCTACTGACATTAAAGTTTTATTTATTAAAATAAAAAAAAAAGTAAATTGTTTATAAAAAAGAATTAGAAAAGGGATTTATAAATGGTATAGTATTTTGGAAAGGGAAATTTTATAGATGGTTTGAGATTTACAAAAGAGTATCTTTCTAAATTAAACTTAGAAATCTATAAAGAGGCTTTATAAATAGATTGGGAGATATTTATTAAATAAAGAGATTTGGAAAGAAATAGTTGATTTTCATGGCGTAATTCGAGGGGCAGGTATTGCCTACATTTTAGTATGGATTTGCTAGGATAGCAACGTAACCATTGAGTAAACTGCGATCCATGATTGATACCGAACGGTGCTTTCCATATCAATTTTAAATGTTTTCAAATATTTTTGAAAGAAATGGTTTGTGAATATACTTATTCTAGTGAGATAAGTATATAAAATTTTGATGAATGTTCCGAAATAGATTAATTAATGGAAATTTTATTAAATGAGGCTTAACGATTTTATGGTACAATTACCGAAGGATTTTAACTCTGGAAATATCTAGGAGAAACATGGAGATTATATGGTACAATTTCCGTCGGTGGTGCTATAGTGTAGGCATAAACTCGTTTTGTTCTTCTAGGACAAATGATAAGGAGATCCGTCCACTGAAATGGTTAGGGAGTGATCCCCGCTCTTATGTATTGTCTGATTATTTCCTAATGAACTGGTATTGAGCATTCCAGAAATCGGCAATTGGTTTGTGAAGCACCCGGTAAGAGGGAAGAGTGTACTCGTAAGAGATGACTCGTACCGTAACCACTCCAAAATCCATATACGGTTATATGGAGGAGTTTTGTGATATATTGAGATATTGGAATCCATGTGTGATTCCAGACCTGTTGGGATATTGGAATTCATATGGGATTCCATGATCTATTTTGATGGCGACGCATGAGCTGAAATGTTGGACGTAGCCTCATCAGCATAATGACTAAAATCAAAGATAGGAGGCATAGCCAATAGGGTTGGAAAACCTATAGGGTGCGTGTGGCTCCACCTAGACTTTATTTACAGTTGTTATGCATGCATGGGGCGATGTACTTAGTCGCAGTGAGTCCAGCTATGTTTTTCCTATGGTACATCTGTGACGACCGCCCATGACCCCTGCACCGAATCTAGAGATAGTGCTCTGTAAAGTGTGCCAGGCAGCCATGGACGATTGTCAAGGTAAATTAAAACAACAGAATCTATCGTATTACTCACAGCGCATGGACAAAATACAATAGAACATATATATAGTGAAGCTTCACAGAGTAGAATCTCATTAATAAAACTTCATAATAGTTGAATACAAACATCTGAATAGTCAATACAACAAGCCTCACTACATATCACTCAGAGAATACAAAGCAGTGGAACATCCAGTCAATATAGTAAGAAGAAAATATGCAACCCTCCAGCTCGTCTTTGATATCAGCATCATGAGAAGAGAACAGCACCTGTCACCTGCTACCTAGTCTGCCCGTCCCAAAATGGACGAACAGCCCAAGGCAATAAGAGTTAAAAACATAAAGCCTTGAGTCAGACAACAGTCTTAGTGAGCAGTAAATTAACTAACAACATACCAAAAGAGCATAAAGGAAAAGGAATAGGAATACAACATTCCCACTCCAACCTCTTCCTACAGTGATAGCCCCCAGACACACACTAAGTAGAAGCAAACATAGCAGAGCATACAATGTAAAGTAAAGCAATTATCACTCGAGTCAAGGGCGATGTTTTCCAAGTACAAACCCCCAAGGCCTAAACCAAGATCAGATAAGCACCCAGAAAATACCGCTCTTGAGACCGAATGACGATACAACCAAACATCCATGACTCTGGCTATCACTTTTATCATTGCTTCGATATCACCGTTAATTGAATGACCGGCACATTCTTTCAGCCGTCCGTCAAGGGCTAATGGAAACCCCGGTTCTAGACATAACTCCCGCACGTCATCGTGACCCGTGCCTAGGACTATCGAATCTGCCCAGAGTACTTGACTACCCAATCAGTAGCCTTCAGGGACTATCGAATCTGCCCAACGTACTCTTTCTTTGAGCATGCTAGAACCTTCAACAACGATGAGATCTCATGTGACGCCCCACCTCTATACCCACGCTAGCCAAGAACACTACGGTGTAGTGCTGTCAACTAGCACGGAGAATAAGGCTGTTGAGGAGCGACCATCTATGTAATTGCTTTGTGAAAGCACCGATATGTCAGATAATAAAACATTGCATTTCATCTTTAGAGGAAATCCGACATACCGATACAAACTCAAAGCTACTACACAGTTGCTATAATAGTTTAGGACAATAGATATAAAAATAACACAGATAACATAAATGCGGAATAAAGATGGAACAAAAAGTCTCATATACATAATAACTGATATCAGTTACAATACATTTGACACAATACAAATGATACAACTACAACTGTCGACTCAAGAAGTTATATATACAAGTACATTATCGACTAATATACATGAATACATTATCATCTTAAAACAGACACACTAACTACTACAACAAGACGAAGACCACTTCAAATGATATAAAAAGTCTTCATAGCTCTAGCAGCAACCCAAAGCTAAAAATCTACAACCTGTAAATACTCGGTCTGACCCGAGTATTACATTCAAAAGAAAATAATACCCGGGTCAGTCTAATTCAAACTCAGTTATTAGCGCATAGAAGCAATAATAATCAATCTCAATATAGATGACAGTCACAGAAATCTCGTATATCCAACTCTCGATACGAGAATTGGATAACGGCAGATATAACACTAAACAGTGTTAATCCACAAAGCAGAAATCCAAAGCAGTTTAAGCAATTGGAATGTCAATTTAAAAACATCAATGCTAATTGGCTGCAGTACACGCTAACGTGTACTGCCTCGCCAATACATCCTACGAATTACGCAACAGGTCGATGAATCAAGAACAAAAGAAATATCGATTAAAATCTGTCAATTCGGTGTGGCTGCAGTGCACGCACGTGCACTGCCTCGCCACAACCGAATATAAAGTCACCACAAGGGACAAGGGTAAAACTGCTACGAAAATGCAGCCACCACTTGTATTTAAGGGCAAGGCTGCATCAGTGAAATGAAACAGTGTATCCAGTGAAAGAGGCAACGAGTGGTGCCCAAATGGATACATCATTAAACAAAATGGATTACAAGTCAAGTGCCATCATAAAAGACAACAACTAAAAGTGATATAGGCATATGTACCCAAACCAAGACAATCATTTCCAGAGATAAAAATGCAATTCAAATATGCATATATACATATCAAATGATGTATATACATACGGGACTGCATATATATATAAATATATATATATATATGAAGACCGAAATGCAACTGGATGCAAACAGTCTCAAAAACATGAGTGTATGAAAGGTAACAAATATAATACTGTAACTGGACAGTATTTACCTCATAGTCTAGAACAAGACAAAATGCCCAAGTCGAAACACATAGGCGAAAACAACAAATACATGTTCAGATGAACAAATGTCACAAATGCAGACAGGCCAGAGTCAAAGTACGCAAGTGAATCCAGAAGCAACATGGGCAAGTACAAGACTATGTTCAAGTGGATCAAGTAAACAATTCGAGTTGATACAAATATCACAAGTGTCAGTGCAACTGGACAACAAACAGACTCAACAGATATCACAAGAGATACAAGAGAAGCCATAACATGAAGCACTGCAATTCAAATAGCAGTACAACTGGAAGTGATCAGGTGAACACAACAGCTACAAGTGTAACAAAGAATATATGGCCAGATACAAAGTTCACAGGGGCCAGAAAAAAACTCAAGTCTTAACTCATAGTGAAGCTACAGATCAACAGGGAAGAACTCAGTGATTAAACTATGAAGGAAACATGCAAGCTCGACTAGCAGGTGAATGTGCAACATCAACAAGACAAGTACAAACTGGACAACAACAATCAAAGTGTACTGGAACTAAACGCACAATATCAACATGGATGCAAAACCAATGCAAACAGGTCAAGCATATATGGATATGCAGTGACAAAGTGGATCCAAACAAGTACAAAATGAGGTATTGCAATGCAGACACTTCAACAACAGTGCGACAAGTAAGGCCTCACAAATTCAAGGTAGAGGTGCAGTCTACAAATATGAGTCAAGCAAATGTATACAGTTCAGACAACAAGCCAGAGGTGGGCAACATGAATTAATGAACTCATAGGGACAGTGCAATCAAAAGCACCTATATGCAGCAGCTACAAACAGTATCTCAAGTGTACAGTAATGCAACAGTGACATGCACATCAACCAAACAACCTACAAGGTCAGGGAAGCAATGACCGGACCAAACGAAGACCAGACAGTACAGGCTGAAGCAACATGCTATTGCTACCAAGTGAACCAACTCTGCAAGGTCAAAACTGCATATATATATGAAATGGATACACCATCAGTGCAGACCAGAAGTGAGACCAGACCAACCAATCAACAAACAAGGTACACCAGATCAGACTATGATGATCAAAGTCAAAAGTGTCAATATGATCAAGTGTACCAGTGAACAAATGCAAACAGACCAGATACAACAAAGTGCATCAGAGAAACCAGAAGTGCAGAAACACTTCAAAGAGCATGGGAATGGAATCACATAAACGAGAGGCTGAAGTCACAGACTCTATGAACAACTGACTAGAAACAAAGGGACGAAAATAAAAATCAACGTCAGTAACATCGAAACAATCCAGGGCTGTCACGAAAACAATTCGAACTATAATGAACAAACCATCATCCAGTCATATGAAATTGGCAAAGTCAGAGAAATCATCACATTTCAACGAAATTAGGAAACACGAAATCGACTGCAAATCAAGTCGTGACAAGCAACAAATTATACAAATCGAAGAAAGCAGAAAGCATTAGAATTGAAATAAATGTGAGTGATAAGAAATCACTCGAGTTCATTCACGAATAACTAGGTTAAATTAGATGTGAGTATAAACACTCACCTTAGCCACGAATGAAAGGCGAAGCCGTAGCGATGAGGAGGAGGAACGAAGTTACGCCGAAGCCCCATCGAGCATGAGCACGTCGAAGCAGCCACGAGCAAGATGAAGGAATCATTGACGTTGGCGCCTTTTTCCCCGAAGCAAAAGGAAGAGCTCGCCTGAGAGGAGCTACGAAGATCGACACGAAATCAAGAAGCCCTAATTCACGATCGAAGAAGAAGAACGAAAACGAGATGCCGCCATTTTCGTTCGTTTTGATTTAGGGTTCGTGAAAGTGAAAATTGAATGGAGGGATCGGGTTTAATTTTCACATGGGTTTAAAATAAAGGATAGGCTCCATTTCAAATATCATCAACATTTAACCAACCTTTTATAAAAGAATTTCACAAAAATCTAAAAAGGATTTAAATCGATTCAAATCTGCAATAGCACTAAACAATCGATTTAATCGTCTAGAGACGAAAATTAATTGATACAAAATACCGGGTTGTTACAGACTCCCCTCCTTAAAGGAATTGCGTCCTCGCAATCATAAGGAATAAATGGACAAAAGGTAACAACCAAAAGAGCATGGCAATGACGAGTGCGTAAGCAAAGCAAATGTCAGCAGGGGAAGTATTAGATACGAAATCAAAAGGTTCGACTGATTCAAATCAAAAGAGTCAACAATCGTAGGGATCAAGAATCAAAATCAGATGACTATATGAACCACCCCAGACATCATCATCGACTAACAAAAGCAAGAACAATCGAGTTCCAGCAATTGAAAGAAAAGGAAAACAGAGCAGAATTCACGTACTGCACGAATTGAATGTGAGTAAATCAAATTACTCACCTGAATCGTCAGAGAAAAAGACGAAGCTCAAACTCAAAATCGTAAATATTCAATCATCAAAAACGATAATCGAATTTTCAAATCGCAAATATTTACTTATCTCAAACGATAACTAAATCAATAAATATTTAATTATCAAAACGATAATCAAATCACAAATATCTGATTATCAAAAACGATAATCAGAAATACAAACATTCGATTAATCAAATCGAAAAAATATTTAATTATCTCAAACGATAATCAAATTTCACAAATATCTGATTATCAAAAACGATAATCAGAAGTCACAAATATTCGATTAATCAAATCGAAAAAAAAAAAATTAATTATCTCAAACGATAATCAAATCACAAATATCTGATTATCAAAAACGATAATCAGAAACACATATATTCGATTAATCAAATCAAAAAAATATTTAATTATCTCAAACGATAATCAAATCGCAAATATTTGATTATCAAAAACGATAATCAGAAACACATATATTCGATTAATCAAATCGAAAAAATATTTAATTATCTCAAACGATAATCAAATCACAAATATCTGATTATCAAAAACGATAATCAGAAACACATATATTCGATTAATCAAATCGAAAAAATATTTAATTATCTCAAACGATAATCAAATCGCAAATATCTGATTATCAAAAACGATAATCAGAAACACATATATTCGATTAATCAAATCGAAAAAATATTTAATTATCTCAAACGATAATCAAATTTCACAAATATCTGATTATCAAAAACGATAATCAGAAGTCACAAATATTCGATTAATCAAATCGAAAAAAATATATTTAATTATCTCAAACGATAATCAAATCACAAATATCTGATTATCAAAAACGATAATCAGAAACACATATATTCGATTAATCAAATCGAAAAAATATTTAATTATCTCAAACGATAATCAAATCGCAAATATCTGATTATCAAAAACGATAATCAGAAACACATATATTCGATTAATCAAATCGAAAAAATATTTAATTATCTCAAACGATAATCAAATCGCAAATATCTGATTATCAAAAACGATAATCAGAAACACATATATTCGATTAATCAAATCGAAAAAATATTTAATTATCTCAAACGATAATCAAATTTCACAAATATCTGATTATCAAAAAACGATAATCAGAAATCAAAAACATCCGATTATCAAAAACGATAATCAGAAGTCGTAAATATTCAATTAACGAGTCCGGAATTAACCGAAGTAGTAAAAGTATGGTTCCATACTCCTTACTTTTGCTAAATCGTTTAAATCTCTTTATCGTTTCCTTGAAAGTGCAGGATTGTGTGTTTTAAAAATAACATTTCACATTCTCAAATGGACAAGTCCGGAATTAAGTGATCCAATAAAAGAAAGGGGTCATAGTCCTCGATTTTGCTGAAACGTTTAAATCGCTTCCTCATTCTATTGAAAATGCAAACTGTAAGAATTTTGAAAACAATTTTAATTTATATTTTGAAACAACTTTTAAAAATAATGAATTTTGAAAATACGTGATTAAATTAGCAATATCAGCATTGCGGGAGAACCGCTTGTAAATCCATTTCAAAATTGACGGTTACTGAAGTTAACACGTCAAAATCTCATCAAAGTAACTGGCATCAAAATATAATACCAATGAATTTTCATTCATAAAAATGTCACAAGAATCTTCTCAAAGATAGAAAGGGATGTCATACCCTAAACTTGTATTCATAACAAGTCAATAACACATGAATTCACCAATGCACAAAAATTGATAAACATATCAATAGAAATCATTAAAATTGGTGAAGCATAAATTCCAGATTTCATTATAAGAAATCCAGAGAACACAAATTCTAGGAATCTACACACGAAATCCAGAAAACACAAATTCTAGAAATCTACACACGAAATCCAGAAAACACAAATTCTAGAAATCTACACACGAAATCCAGAAAACACAAAGAAGGGGGAAGTCCGAGCACACGGACGAGAAGCTATCTCATGGAAGCTATCCATTTAATTTTTCCGAACACACGGATGGGAAGCTATTCATTTAATTTTCCGAACACACGGATGGGCCGAAGGCAGTCCGAACACACGGACGAGAAAGGCAAGTCCGAACACACGGACGAGAAAGGCAAGTCCGAACACACGGACGAGAGACATCGCACATTGCTAGTCTAAATCATAAAAATGATCGTCATCGATCATAAAGAAGTGTCGATTACACTAAGCTAGTAAATATAAGAGTTTAGCTTCATGTCCCATAACCACTTGCTTAACTCAAATATTTACGAACAAATTGTAGATCTTCACTAGAAAATTGTCACAAAAGGTTCAATCGAACAAGTCCAGGAGTTAACCGACGAAGTAAACGCAAGCGTTTCATACCACTTGTTTTACTAGGCCGTTTAATTGAATTTCTCATACGAGTGAAATAAAGGCTTGTATATACTAATAGATTGGAAAATGGTTTAAGGAAAAGAGCTTTATAGTAAAATAGTTTTGAAATCGTTTGGAGAAAAGGATTTAAATATTTACTACTAGTATAGAAAACCTTTATATTTTTAAAGTGACAAATCACAAAAATGATTGTAGAAACAATCAATCACAAGAATTCACATACGAAGATGTGAATGGAATCCAAAGAGATCGATACTGAATTCATCAGAAAGTATGTTCACAAAAATCCCGAAGAAAATGTCATCAAAGTTGCTAATAAATGATAGCAACAAATCGGGGAAATAATCAAGAGTCGATTAAATTTGGAAACCAAGTCAATTCACTAAAATTTCACATTCGAAGACGTGAATAAAATCCAAAGAATTCGATTCCAAATTCATCAAAGTAGGAATACCAAAAATTCCAGAAATAGAAGTTATCAAAATCGACAAAGGTGATAACAACTAATTAGAAAAGAAGAATCGATTATCAACTGGAAAAACAAAGCAAAACGAGCAGAAATGCATAATTGACTTCAACAAAAGTAAGAATCAAGTCAATGTCGAAGCCAACGATTAATAGCCGCAGTCGAGTACAAAATGAATCAATCATCATTATCAAAGAAACCAACGGCAAATAAAATCAGAGTCTTGAAAATTAAGAAATTAGCAATTTCTCAGAAACAAAGTGACCGACGTCGAAGGGAATTCAAGACGAGGAAAAACACAAAATATCAAGTTCAAAATTGCTGAGATCCAAACAAAATCAACATCGGCTAAATCAATTCAAAGCCGAAAACAAAAGAACAAAAATCCTCATCATCGAAAACCCAACTTAAGTTCGCAAAGTAAACGGAGGCAGAAGCCAAAAATACTTTCACGAAATCAAAATTAAATACACATGAATAAGCGTTAGGAATTCATACCTAACAGTCAAAAATAATCATATGTAAAGATGAGAGATAAAACGTCGACAAATAGTTGTAACACATGCTCCATCTAGGTTATGTTTTATAATTGTCCTAAACCCCAGGCTCTGATACCAAGCTGTGACGCCCCACCTCTATACCCACGCTAGCCAAGAACACTACGGTGTAGTGCTGTCAACTAGCACGGAGAATAAGGCTGTTGAGGAGCGACCATCTATGTAATTGCTTTGTGAAAGCACCGATATGTCAGATAATAAAACATTGCATTTCATCTTTAGAGGAAATCCGACATACCGATACAAACTCAAAGCTACTACACAGTGGCTATAATAGTTTAGGACAATAGATATAAAAATAACACAGATAACATAAATGCGGAATAAAGATGGAACAAAAAGTCTCATATACATAATAACTGATATCAGTTACAATACATTTGACACAATACAAATGATACAACTACAACTGTCGACTCAAGAAGTTATATATACAAGTACATTATCGACTAATATACATGAATACATTATCATCTTAAAACAGACACACTAACTACTACAACAAGACGAAGACCACTTCAAATGATATAAAAAGTCTTCATAGCTCTAGCAGCAACCCAAAGCTAAAAATCTACAACCTGTAAATACTCGGTCTGACCCGAGTATTACATTCAAAAGAAAATAATACCCGGGTCAGTCTAATTCAAACTCAGTTATTAGCGCATAGAAGCAATAATAATCAATCTCAATATAGATGACAGTCACAGAAATCTCGTATATCCAACTCTCGATACGAGAATTGGATAACGGCAGATATAACACTAAACAGTGTTAATCCACAAAGCAGAAATCCAAAGCAGTTTAAGCAATTGGAATGTCAATTTAAAAACATCAATGCTAATTGGCTGCAGTACACGCTAACGTGTACTGCCTCGCCAATACATCCTACGAATTACGCAACAGGTCGATGAATCAAGAACAAAAGAAATATCGATTAAAATCTGTCAATTCGGTGTGGCTGCAGTGCACGCACGTGCACTGCCTCGCCACAACCGAATATAAAGTCACCACAAGGGACAAGGGTAAAACTGCTACGAAAATGCAGCCACCACTTGTATTTAAGGGCAAGGCTGCATCAGTGAAATGAAACAGTGTATCCAGTGAAAGAGGCAACGAGTGGTGCCCAAATGGATACATCATTAAACAAAATGGATTACAAGTCAAGTGCCATCATAAAAGACAGCAACTAAAAGTGATATAGGCATATGTACCCAAACCAAGACAATCATTTCCAGAGATAAAAATGCAATTCAAATATGCATATATACATATCAAATGATGTATATACATACGGGACTGCATATATATATATATATGAAGACCGAAATGCAACTGGATGCAAACAGTCTCAAAAACATGAGTGTATGAAAGGTAACAAATATAATACTGTAACTGGACAGTATTTACCTCATAGTCTAGAACAAGACAAAATGCCCAAGTCGAAACACATAGGCGAAAACAACAAATACATGTTCAAATGAACAAATGTCACAAATGCAGACAGGCCAGAGTCAAAGTACGCAAGTGAATCCAGAAGCAACATGGGCAAGTACAAGACTATGTTCAAGTGGATCAAGTAAACAATTCGAGTTGATACAAATATCACAAGTGTCAGTGCAACTGGACAACAAACAGACTCAACAGATATCACAAGAGATACAAGAGAAGCCACAACATGAAGCACTGCAATTCAAATAGCAGTACAACTGGAAGTGATCAGGTGAACACAACAGCTACAAGTGTAACAAAGAATAGATGGCCAGATACAAAGTTCACAGGGGCCAGAAAAAAACTCAAGTCTTAACTCATAGTGAAGCTACAGATCAACAGGGAAGAACTCAGTGATTAAACTATGAAGGAAACATGCAAGCTCGACTAGCAGGTGAATGTGCAACATCAACAAGACAAGTACAAACTGGACAACAACGATCAAAGTGTACTAGAACTAAACACACAATATCAACATGGATGCAAAACAAATGCAAACAGGTCAAGCATATATGGATATGCAGTGACAAAGTGGATCCAAACAAGTACAAAATGAGGTAGTGCAATGCAGACACTTCAACAATAGTGCGACAAGTAAGGCCTCACAAATTCAAGGCAGAGGTGCAGTCTACAAATATGAGTCAAGCTAATGTATACAGTTCAGACAACAAGCCAGAGGTGGGCAACATGAATTAATGAACTCATAGGGACAGTGCAATCAAAAGCACCTATATGCAGCAGCTACAAACAGTATCTCAAGTGTACAGTAATGCAACAGTGACATGCACATCAACCAAACAACCTACAAGGTCAGGGAAGCAATGACCGGACCAAACGAAGACCAGACAGTACAGGCTGAAGCAACATGCTATTGCTACCAAGTGAACCAACTCTGCAAGGTCAAAACTGCATATATATATGAAATGGATACACCATCAGTGCAGACCAGAAGTGAGACCAGACCAACCAATCAACAAACAAGGTACACCAGATCAGACTATGATGATCAAAGTCAAAAGTGTCAATATGATCAAGTGTACCAGTGAACGAATGCAAACAGACCAGATACAACAAAGTGCATCAGAGAAACCAGAAGTGCAGAAACACTTCAAAGAGCATGGGAATGGAATCACATAAACGAGAGGCCGAAGTCACAGACTCTATGAACAACTGACTAGAAACAAAGGGACGAAAATAAAAATCAACGTCAGTAACATCGAAACAATCCAGGGCTGTCACGAAAACAATTCGAACTATAATGAACAAACCATCATCCAGTCATATGAAATTGGCAAAGTCAGAGAAATCATCACATTTCAACGAAATTAGGAAACAAGAAATCGACTGCAAATCAAGTCATGACAAGCAACAAATTATACAAATCAAAGAAAGCAGAAAGCATTAGAATTGAAATAAATGTGAGTGATAAGAAATCACTCGAGTTCATTCACGAATAACTAGGTTAAATTAGATGTGAGTATAAACACTCACCTTAGCCACGAATGAAAGGCGAAGCCGTAGCGATGAGGAGGAGGAACGAAGTTACGCCGAAGCCCCATCGAGCATGAGCACGTCGAAGCAGCCACGAGCAAGATGAAGGAATCATTGACGTTGGCGCCTTTTTCCCCGAAGCAAAAGGAAGAGCTCGCCTGAGAGGAGCTGCGAAGATCGACACGAAATCAAGAAGCCCTAATTCACGATCGAAGAAGAAGAACGAAAACGAGATGCCGCCATTTTCGTTCGTTTTGATTTAGGGTTCGTGAAAGTGAAAATTGAATGGAGGGATCGGGTTTAATTTTCACACGGGTTTAAAACAAAGGATAGGCTCCATTTCAAATATCATCAACATTTAACCAACCTTTTATAAAAGAATTTCACAAAAATCTAAAAAGGATTTAAATCGATTCAAATCTACAATATCACTAAACAATCGATTTAATCGTCTAGAGACGAAAATTAATTGATACAAAATACCGGGTTGTTACATCTCAGCCTTCTAGTCATCCTCCTCGACGACTATTTCCATACTAGCTCAAGCGCCTCTCGAGCATCCATTATCCTCAAACTCGAAACATATCACCGAGTTATCAACCTGCTTGGAATGATCCCATCTGGATTAGACCAAGACTATCTCATATTATGCCTCGCTTCATCACATCCTCGCAATGCTTCATCTCAACATCATCATCATCGAATCTATGCATAAGAGCTTCACCATCCGCAACATATGCCACAAGCAGCTTTTCCAATTTAAGAGCCTTTCCCTTAGCTTTTGAATCATCCTCGATCTAAATCAAATCATCAATCATCTAATTCATAGCAATCAACCAAATCAAACATTAATCCAAGCAATCAAGCATTCAAATATGATCTAAGTAGACAAATATAACAATAATGGCAATTTCGTAATTAAAGAGTTGAAAGTCTAATAAGCATGAAAACATGAACAATATCTCTATAATCTTGATGAATGAACTTGCATAGGTTAACATGTAGTAAAATTGATGTAACATCATCATGAACAATGGATCTATATGGATCTACACTTAGGATGAAGAAAATGTATGGAAATCACTATTTTAACACCAAATCGAGCCAACAATTCGATATACTCCTTTGGATCCGTGTGAGAGATAATCACCACTCACCAAATCACCTAAACAACCTCAAATCAACACGCTTCAGATCTGGACAGGGAAGGATCAAGCTTGATCTATCATGAATCCGCTTCAAACGAAGAAATCTCACTTCAAAGGATGAAGATCTTCAATCCAAGCTCTTGAATCTTCAATTTGATCTTCAACTTGGATGTATAGAATCACTAGATTAGAGTGGAGAAAAGAAGTGAAGAAGTGTAGAAGTCGAGCTCTCAAAATGGCAGCACTTCGTCGCTTCGAAATCCGGATCCCAAAAATGGAACAAAGCCCTCCTATTTATAGCTGAGTTCCCTAACTCGTCTGTCTCCATAGGTCGTCTCCGACCTAAGCCTCTCCGACCTAAGCCTCTCCGACCTAACAGAGCCTCCGACTTAACAGACTACGACTTAGTGATCCTGCGACCCATGACTTAGCAGCTAACCCCTAAGTCGGTTACGACCTAACTGGGTATACGACTTACGACCTAACTACAAGGCCATAATTCAACAACTTAAAGTCCACACAACCTAATACTTAGGTACGACTTAAGACAATGCGACCTAACACTTAGCGTTATCTCCTTAACACGGCCACGACTAAATTAGGCTATGACCTAACTTCCTTAAGTCGTCTAACGACCTATCTGATCTTAGATCGTCTACGACCTAACAAATCAAGCTACCAGACGACCTAATACATAGTGACCTATCTCTTAACTCAGTCAAAACCTTAAGTCGTCCACTATATCTTAAGTCGGTCACTATGACCTAACTCTATCCTTAAGTCGTTCCAAACTGTCAACCGACTTAAATCACTCCCCATCTTCCTTAGGTCGTCGCCGACCTACCCCTTAAGTCATTAACTCGCCCAGACTTATCACTTAACTCGTCCAAAACTCATAAGTCGGCTACGACTTAGGACTTTAAACAAAATTCTGCCAAAATCTGAAACGACTTAACAGCAATGCATCCAAAGGTCAACTATTTTACGATGTTTTCGATCCATGAAAAATACGGGTCGTTACATTCTCTCCCCCTTAGGAATTTCGCCCCCGAAATTCCAAACAAACAAAGCAATCAAATATTATTCTGCATGCCTACCATCCATAGCAATCAACAAACCATGCATCCAATTCTAGTTTAGCATGCAGAATTCTAAAACCAGGACAAGTTACAATATCGTGAGATGACACGGCACCTTAGGGCCATACCTTGAAGAGTTCAGGATGAGCTGCCTTCATCCTCTCTTCCACCTCCCACGTACAGTCGTTATCATCATCACTCCATTGTATCTTGAGCAACTTAACTACCTTCCTCCTAAGCTGTTTCGTGTCGGTCTCCACAACACGAAGCGGCTTACGAGGTTTTCTATCGACTGGATCAACTTCGAAATCTTCATAGCTATCAGCAGAAACCACTGTATTTGAGTCATGCACATACTTCCGTAGATATGATACATGAAAAATATTGTGCACACTCGACATCTTCTCAGGTAACTCCAATCTATAGGCGAGCTTTCCAATTCGCTCGATGATCGGGAATGGTCCAACAAATCTCGGAGTCAATTTTCCTTTCTTCCCGAATCGAATAACATTCTTCAGTGGAGAAACCTTCACAAAAACCATATCACCTACGTCGTATTCCAAATCCTTACGATGCGTATCGGCAAAACTTTTCTGACGATCTTGGGCTGCCTTCATTCGTTGCCGAATGATCTCTATACAATCTGAAGTTTGTCGAATCATTTCTGGCCCAAGTATCAACTTTTCTCCAGTTTCTAACCAACATGTCGGTGAGTTACACGGTCTTCCATACAATGCCTCATACGGTGCCATACCAATGCTTGACTGGTAACTGTTGTTGTATGAAAACTCCACCAAATGAAGGTGATCTTCCCATGATCCTCCGAAATCCAAAACACAAGCTCTAAGAAGATCTTCCAAAACTCGGTTGACTCTCTCGGTCTGACCATCTGTTTGAGGGTGATAAGCTGTACTCAAACACAACTCGGTTCCCAAAACTTCCTGGAAGCTCTTCCAAAATCCACTAGTGAACAATGGGTCTCGATCGCTCACTATACTCTTCGGAATACCATGAAATCGAACTATCCACTTAACATACAACTCAGCCAACTTTGATGCAGTCCTAGTCGATCGAACAGGAATGAATCTTGCACTCTTAGTCAGACGATCTACGATGACCCAAATCCCTTCATTTCCCGTTCTTGTTCTAGGTAATCCATCAATAAAATCCATCGATATCTGCTCCCACTTCCATGTAGGAACTTCTAATGGCTGAAGCAATCCACTTGGCTTCTTCTGTTCGGCGGCTTTTACCAACTGGCAGTTCATACACTTGGAAATAAAATTTCCAACATCCTTCTTCATACCTTCCCAGTAGTAGGTTCTCTTCGTATCCCGATACATCTTATTTCCACCTGGATGAATTGTCAACTTCGAGTGATGACTATCCTTCAGAACTTCACTCCTCAATTCATCTATATCGGGAACAACTAGTCTTCCTTGCTTCCGAAGCCAACCCTCTCGATCAACCTTGAATCCTTTATCCTTTTATGGATCCAATCCAGATTCCAAATTACGGATAATCTTGACAAGCTTATCGTCTCGCTTTTGGCTCTCGCCAATCCTTTCCACAAGAGAAGGTCTTATCGATAAGTTTGCCAACATTTCAGGTTCCAATTCACATCTAGGCCTGAAGTCAAATCCAGCTAAATACTCGAGATTCTTCCATTCTGAAAACATGGCTCCCAATCCTGCATGTCTTCGACTTAACGCATCTGCCACTGCGTTACCTTTTCCTGGAGTATAAGCTATACTGAAATCATATGATGCCAAAAACTCTAGCCAACGTTGCTGCCGAAGATTCAAATCCTTTTGGGAGAAAAGATACTTCAACGACTTATGATCTGTAAACAGCTCGAATCGAACTCCCAATAGATAATGTCTCCACATCTTCAGAGCAAAAACAATCGCCGCTAACTCCAAATCATGAGTTGGGTAATTCCTTTCATGCGGCTTCAGTTGTCGACTGGCATACGCAACAACTTTATCCTTCTGCATCAGCACTGCTCCAAGTCCAGTACCACATGCGTCGGTGTAAACCACCATCTCATCATTCCCACTTGGAATAGTCAAAACAGGAGCACTCGTCAATCGCTCTTTCAGGATTCCGAAAGCTTGCTCACACTTAGCATCCCATCTGAACACTTGGTTCTTTTTCGTCAATCCTGTCAATGGTGCAGCCACCTTGGAGAAGTCTTTGATAAACCGTCGATAATATCCTGCTAATCCAAGAAAACTTCTCACATCCGTTGCATTCTTAGGTCTAACCCAATCTTGGATCGCTGCCACCTTCGCGGGATCAACCGCTATTCCATTTCCAGAAATCACATGGCCTAAGAACCTCACTTCACTCTTCCAGAAGTGAAACTTCGAAAACTTAGCCTTCAGCTGATGTTTCCGTAAGATTTCCAAAACAATTCGCAAGTGTGTCCTGTGCTCTTCTTCAGTTCTGGAATAAATCAGAATATCATCCATGAACACAAGTACAAACTTGTTTAACTGATCCCTGAACACTCTATTCATAAGATCCACAAAATATGCTGGCGCGTTAGTCAATCCAAACGGCATTACCAGCCACTCAAAGAAACCGGATGGTGTTCGAAAAGCAGTCTTCGGCACACTATCCTTAGCTACTCTCAACTGGTGAAATCCCGTTGCCAAATCCATCTGGGAAAACACCTTGGCTTCGTGAAGCTGATCAAACAAGTCATCTATTCTCGGCAATGGATACTTGTTCTTCTTAGTCACCTTATTCAGCTCACGATAATCCACACACAATCTCAACGACCCATCTGCCTTGGTTGCAAACACAACTGGTGCACCCCACTCGGACACACTACGCCGAATGAATCCTTTCTGCAAAAGATCATCAACTTGCACCCTCAACTCTTGCTGTTCCCTAGGCGCCATCCGCCTAAGAGGCATCACAACAGGTCTGGCTCCTTCAACTAGATTTGTACGAAACTCGATCTCTCTATGCGGCGGCAACCCTTTGACTTCGTCAAAGACATCCTCGAATCCATTCGCGATTGGCACTAATGACAGTCCGTCCCGTGGAACAACTAGCGAATACATGAAGCTCATGAAGACGCCTTCTTCATGCTTACATTGTATCACAATCTCTCGCCCCTCCACATTCTCGACTGTCACCTCCAACCTTTCGCAATCAACCTTAGCCGCATACTTCCTAAGCCAGTCCATACCCAAAATAATTCCGAACCCCGCAAAGTTCAGAACAAAACAATCACAAACAAAAGAGCAACCATGACTCGACACAATCAGACCACGGCATAACATACACAAACAAGACGAACCCCCAACTGGATTAGTCACAACCAATGGTCTATCAACAATATCCGGATCTAAACCCAACCGGTCTACAAGTTCACTACAAACAAACGAATGCGACGCTCCAGTATCAAACAGAACTCTAACTGGAATACCACATAGGAAAAGAGTACCTTGAACCACCACACTCTTTCCCTTCTCTTCAGCGGTAGGAGCTTTTGAAGATGACGGAATAGCTCCCAAAGCATAAGCTTGCACAATCTGCTTGTCCCTCCTCGGTTCTGGACAATTCTTCCTGAAATGCCCCGGCTTGTCACAGTTGTGACACTTCATCGGTGCCTTCGGATTCTTACAATCCTTCGAGAAATGGCCCTTCTGCTGACAATTGTAGCAAGTCACTTCGCCCTTCGGCTTCTTCTAGCCATCCTTACCCTTCTGCTGCTGCTGCTTCCTCTTCTTGTTTCCACCCTGCTGGGGTTTAGGCTCTTCCCTGGTCACAGCAACAACAGATCCTTCCTTAGGAAACAGACTCTCATGCCTGAGAGCTTTCTCCACAAGCTTCTCAAATGAATCGTCCAAACGATCAACCAACTGCCTCCCAAGATAACTGTCCAAGCCTGTCACAAACTTTTCATTCTTCTGATACGCAGATTCGATATATGACCGGGCATACTTGGACAAAGCTTCAAACTCAGAAACATACTCAAGAACTGGTATCCCACCTTGCTTGAGCTCCACGAACTTCTTGAACAGAACAGACTTCTGAGCTGTAGAAATGAACTTAGCTTCAAACCTGACTTGGAATTGCTCCCAAGTAATCTCTTCCTTCGGAGTATTGATGGTAATAGAGTTCCACCAATCAGAGGCTCTTCCTTGAAGCTGTCTCGATGCCAACTTCCTCTTAGTCGCATCCTCAATTCCCAAATCACCAAAGATCCTTTTACAAGCATCTATCCACCTCTGGACCTCAATAGTTGATTATGTTCCCAAGAAAACCTTCCCTCCAAGAGCAGTGTAGTCTTTACACAACTTAGCAAAATCCACTGGTTTTGGAGTTTGGACTTGAACTCCAACATCTACTGCTGCCCCCGGAACTGGTATCCTTCTCATGATCGAAGTCATCATAGCTTCGAACATAGCTGCATAATCAGCAGCCCCTTCAGTAGCACGGCCTTCCCTAGCAGCTGGTCTCCCTCTTCGACTCATTCTCAATATCTATAAAAAGGAATGGTCAGAACATCTTGAGAAACAACTGCTTAAAGGACTCAAACTCTACTAAGCTACTATATTATATATAGTAATCATCCATCAAAATACAATTACGTCTCTCATACGTAGCTACGTCAGCGAGCGTTGGGTAAAATCGATTAACCAATGCTCTGATACCAATTGTGACGACCGCCCATGACCCCTGCACCGAATCTAGAGATAGTGCTCTGTAAAGTGTGCCAGGCAGCCATGGACGATTGTCAAGGTAAATTAAAACAACAGAATCTATCGTATTACTCACAGCGCATGGACAAAATACAATAGAACATATATATAGTGAAGCTTCACAGAGTAGAATCTCATCAATAAAACTTCATAATAGTTGAATACAAACATCTGAATAGTCAATACAATAAGCCTCACTACATATCACTCAGAGAATACAAAGCAGCGGAACATCCAGTACATATAGTAAGAAGAAAATATGCAACCCTCCAGCTCATCTTCGATATCAGCATCGTGAAAAGAGAACAGCACCTATCACCTGCTACCTAGTCTGCCCGTCCCAAAATGGACGAACAGCCCAAGGCAATAAGAGTTAAAAACATAAAGCCTTGAGTCAGACAACAGTCTTAGTGAGCAGTAAATTAACTAACAACATACCAAAAGAGCATAAAGGAAAAGGAATAGGAATACAGCCCTCCCACTCCAACCTCTTCCTACAGTGATAGCCCCCAGACACACACTAAGTAGAAGCAAACATAGCAGAGCATACAATGTAAAGTAAAGCAATTATCACTCGAGTCAAGGGCGATGTTTTCCAAGTACAAACCCCCAAGGCCTAAACCAAGATCAAATAAGCACCCAGAAAATACCGCTCTTGAGACCGAATGACGATACAACCAAACATCCATGACTCTGGCTATCACTGTTATCATTGCTTCGATATCACCGTTAATTGAATGACCGCCACATTCTTTCAGCCGTCCGTCAAGGGCTAATGGAAACCCCGGTTCTAGACATAACTCCCGCACGTCATCGTGACCTGTGCCTAGGACTATCGAATCTGCCCAGAGTACTTGACTACCCAATCAGTAGCCTTCAGGGACTATCGAATCTGCCCAACGTACTCTTGCTTTGAGCATGCTAGAACCTTCAACAACGATGAGATCTCAACCTTCTAGTCATCCTCCTCGACGACTATTTCCATACTAGCTCAAGCGCCTCTCGAGCATCCATTATCCTCAAACTCGAACCATATCACCGAGTTATCAACCTGCTTGGAATGATCCCATCTGGATTAGACCAAGACTATCTCATATCATGCCTCGCTTCATCACATCCTCGCAAAGCTTCATCTCAACATCATCATCATCGAATCTATGCATAAGAGCTTCACCATCCGCAACATATGCCACAAGCAGCTTTTCCAATTCAAGAGCCTTTCCCTTAGCTTTTGAATCATCCTCGATCTAAATCAAATCATCAATCATCTAATTCATAGAAATCAACCAAATCAAACATTAATCCAAGCAATCAAGCATTCAAATATGATCTAAGTAGACAAATATAACAATAATGGCAATTTCGTAATTAAAGAGTTGAAAGTCTAATAAGCATGAAAACATGAACAATATCTCTATAATCTTGATGAATGAACTTGCATAGGTTAACATGTAGTAAAATTGATGTAACATCATCATGAACAATGGATCTATATGGATCTACACTTAGGATGAAGAAAATGTATGGAAATCACTATTTTAACACCAAATCGAGCCAACAATCCGATATACTCCTTTGGATCCGTGTGAGAGATAATCACCACTCACCAAATCACCTAAACAACCTCAAATCAACACGCTTCAGATCTGGACAGCGAAGGATCAAGCTTGATCTATCACGAATCCGCTTCAAACGAAGAAATCTCACTTCAAAGGATGAAGATCTTCAATCCAAGCTCTTGAATCTTCAATTTGATCTTCAACTTGGATGTATAGAATCACTAGATTAGAGTGGAGAAAAGAAGTGAAGAAGTGTAGAAGTCGAGCTCTCAAAATGGCAGCACTTCGTCGCTTCGAAATCCGGATCCCAAAAATGGAACAAAGCCCTCCTATTTATAGCTGAATTCCCTAACTCGTCTGTCTCCATAGGTCGTCTCCGACCTAAGCCTCTCCGACCTAAGCCTCTCCGACCTAACAGAGCCTCCGACTTAACAGACTACGACTTAGTGATCCTGCGACTCATGACTTAGCAGCTAACCCCTAAGTCGGTTACGACCTAACTGGGTATACGACTTACGACCTAACTACAAGGCCATAATTCAACGACTTAAAGTCCACACGACCTAATACTTAGGTACGACTTAAGACAATGCGACCTAACACTTAGCGTTATCTCCTTAACACGGCCACGACTAAATTAGGCTATGACCTAACTTCCTTAAGTCGTCTAACGACCTATCTGATCTTAGATCGTCTACGACCTAACAAATCAAGCTACCAGACGACCTAATACATAGTGACCTATCTCTTAACTCGGTCAAAACCTTAAGTCGTCCACTATATCTTAAGTCGGTCACTATGACCTAACTCTATCCTTAAGTCGTTCCAAACTGTCAACCGACTTAAATCACTCCCCATCTTCCTTAGGTCGTCGCCGACCTACCCCTTAAGTCATTAACTCGCCCAGACTTATCACTTAACTCGTCCAAAACTCATAAGTCGGCTACGACTTAGGACTTTAAACAAAATTCTGCCAAAATCTGAAACGACTTAACAGCAATGCATCCAAAGGTCAACTATTTTACGATGTTTTCGATCCGTGAAAAATACGGGTCGTTACAACATCACTAGGGATGTATGCTGCTTCGGAAGGATATCTCTGATCCTTGTGCAGGAGGACTGTTTCTCGACGTACTGAGGGCACCTCCATGGAATCCTACATAATTGGTGAATGCGCCTTATCAGTTTTTGATTATATACTTAGTATTGTTATGATGTACACTCACAAGTATCACAACTACTTGATTATTGTTATTTTCACCCTTAGACATTATTATAATATCATTGGATTTCCTGATATAAATGTTTTGGTTATCATAAGGTAAAAACCCGTCCGTGTTTATGTGCGGCATGGTCTTACGAGATGCCTTTGATTTTAAAGGATTTTACAAATTAAAATAAATAAAATTCTTGTGATTTGAGTTTCTCACGCTGGTTTTACCAGACTGACTCAGACGTTTGTTTTCTATAATGCCCGGGTCAGCCTCAACATATTTTTCAAATTTAGCTGGATACTTTGGAGCTTTCAGGAAACGAGCTGGATTCTCCAAGATGTATTCACATATCTTGTATTCTTCCACTGTTTAGTTGTTTTTGGATGTTTGTACGTATTTATCAACAATTATAAGGGCAGGTTGTTATAACCGTCTAGGCTAAATAGGTTAGTGTGCTTAGATTTGTGTTATGCATGTATATACAAGATGATTTCTTTTTGTTAAGGTTCAGGTGCATACTATATAATTATCTTGTCACACTATGAGATTCTATTTTTTATTTTCTTTCTTTCACCCCAACAATCCGTCTTTCCGGCACTTGGATATTCAACACATGAATATAGTGGATGTATTAGTGTCGATTTCTAAGGGTTGAAAAGATGGGTAGTTACAGTCCTCCTGCACAAGGATAAGAGGTATACTTCCGAAGCAGCATACATCCCTACTGATGTACCATTGGAAAAACATATCTGGTCTTGCTAAGACCGAGTTCTTTACCCCATGCATGCATAACAACTATAGGTGACGTCTAGGTGGAGCCGACTTCACCCTATGGGTTTGCCAACCCTATTGGCCATGCACCCTATTTCTAGTTTTAGTCATTACCTCTGATGAGGCTATGTCTGGCATTCCAGCTCATGCACCGTCATCAAAATAGATCATGGAATCCCACACGGATTCCAATTACCCAATGGGTCTCGGAATCACACATGGATTCCCATATCTCAAATAGATCTTGGAATCATACATGGGTTCCCATACCCCAACAGGTCTTGGAATTACACATGGATTCAAACATCTTAATGTACCACACAACTCCTTCATAGAACCGTATATGGTTTTTAGAGTGGTTACGGTACAAGTCATCTCTTACTAATACATTCCCCCGCTTACCGAGCGCTCAAAAAACCAATCATCGATTTTTCATAATGCTAAATACCGGTTCTTTAGGAAATAATCAAACAATACATAGGATCGGGGATCACCCCTAACCATTTAAGTGGACGAATCTCCTTATTATTTGTCCTAGAAGAACAAAATGAGTTTATACGTACAGTATAGCACCACCAATGGTAACTGTACCATATAATCCATGTGTTTCTCCTAGATATTTTTAGTGTTATAATCCTTCAGTTTTAAGTATGGAATATTTCCGTACCACCAAAATTAAGAACGATTACATATTTAAGCCAAGATTTGATAGTCGGTTATTTAACTATCAAATAAACAAACATTCCAAATAGAAATTACATTTCCCATGAAAACCAGCAAACCTCATAAATTAATCTTTCATTAATTTAAAATCACATTTCAAATATTTATTAAAATATTCGTATACTTATCACATCAAAATAAGTATATTCACAAAACCCTTCACTTTCAAACTTGGAAAACTTTCTACATACTCATACAATAATATAAGTATATTCACATAAAATTTAATAAAGACTTCTTATTTCAAAATCATTCTAAAATGATCAAATCTAAATGTCGTTAAAACCGAGATATTAATAACCCAAAACACTATTCCCTTTTTATAAATCACCTTTATTTTATGAATATCTCCTTTATAAATCTCCAATTCTCTTTATAAATTTTCTTTTATAAATCTTTAAGTTTATTTCATAAAATTCTATTTATAAATATCCAAAATCATATATAAAACTCCTTTTGTAAATCTTGAATACATTAAACAAAACTTATATCCAATTTCTAAAGTCCCTTTCCAAATTTTATAAATTCCTTAAATTAATTCTTTATGTTAAATAAGACAAATCTTTCCATTTAAAATAATTTCCTAAATAAATAGTTTATTATTTTTAAACACTTTTTTTATAAAATTATTTATTAACTAAAAACATCTTAAAGAAATAAATAATTATTTGTAAACCATATTTAAAACATCATTAAGTAACTTTGAACAATATTATAATAATAATTAAAAATATTAATAATATAATAAATAACTTGGAAATAAAATAATCAGCTTTAAAATATAAAATATTTAACTTTAAATAATTTAATTTAAATAATAATTTAAGTTTAATATAATAATTAATTTAACTTTAATGTAATAATCAATTTTAAAATAATAAATAAATTTAAAACAAATTATCGTTGATAACTTTAAATAATATTAAGGTATAAAATAACTTTAAAAACCATATTTAGAATGCAGTTTAATAATTTAAAATAATATTAAGGATATATAATTAAGATAACTTTAAACATTGTAAGTAAATAATCATTATATAAAACACTTTGCTAAATTAATAAAATAAAACATTTGTAATTGTTTAAAATTTGAAATTGATTTGAATCCATAGTTTTCTAAATTCGGGAAGAGGCTTAAAGATCCCAAAGGTACTTAGACAAGCTACTATATTATTCAGTTTAACTTTCCAAGTTAATAACTGATATTTACATAATTAATGACATATAAATAAATTCAACACTTAACCGCCATTGGTTAACATATCACTTATTCAAAGTGGCACATTAATTAACGATATATATAATCAGATGTCAAAATATATAAAATAGTAGGACGGAGATTTATTCTGCTAATTAAATATCAATTTAATTTAATTAGTAAAATGGTGTTTTATTCCATGAAATAGGTGTTCAAATTACCATATTCAATTCGTTTTAGCAATACGATGCTTATTTGGCCAAATAGATAACGCCTATGAAGCAAAATTAATTTAACTACATTATTATCCAAATTAACGTAATTAAAATAAAAAAGTATCAATTTATCATTAAATTATACTACACCAATTTAATCAACATGTTATGTCAAAGCATCTTATTCGTGAATATGAACAAAACGCAAAAATCCGCGTGTCAATCAAATTTAAAATGAGCAAGTTATGGCATCTTAAAGTAAACACACTACTTTATAATAATTAAATTATTATAAAACAAATTCCTCACCCCAAATGCTTAATAGGCCGACCCATCACCAAGTATTCGACCTAAAAGAATAGTGCTTCTTCCTCCACAAAACATTGCCTGGAAGCCGAAGTGCACGAACATGTACGTGCACGTGCACACGTGCTCTGACCCCCCACCGCCAAGTCCAAGCACAAGACCAGACTCGCCATCACCTCCTCTCACCACTGCGCCCATCGCCTTATCCCCAGCCCCAGCCAATCAATTTCTGACTATCCTTTCCCAACTCAACGTGCTCCACGTTCATATCCCATCATAAAATGAGCTCGTCCTGCCTCCCGGCTCCTCTCCTACACTTTCCACCTACGCCTTTACATCCGCAAACACCTCCCCCAACCCTGACCTATACCAGGGACAAGTCGATGCTCCCCCTACATCGCCACTGGCTAGTTTCCAAACCCAAGGATAAACTAGGTCGAAACCCTAGTTCTACCTCAATCGACCACTATAGTTTATCTGACCTGATGCCGCTTCATCCACAACTCTATCTCAACTCAACCTTCCACCCGTTCACCTTATTCGCCCCAAAAACCTACACGTTACTGGAATATGGCCAATGACTGGAAATAATTCATCTAATCCCCAAGCCATGACCACACTCCGAAAAATCATGCAAACACTTCTGAAAATCCCCAATCGCCGATACGAACCCATCTATACCCTCCGTTCGTCAATCCATGATCGTCGAAAATGATCGTTTCTTCGACCACTTACTATTGTTTATAGATATCTCTCAAATTACTTGACGAAAAACTATGAAACTATTTTTAAAATAAATTAAAGATCCAAACAAACAGATTCCGTGTTGGACCTTTTGTTGAAAATGAATAGATGAGGAAGAATGGATTTTTGAAGCTCAAAGAGGAGAGTTTATTTCAATGTTAGGCAACAAAAATGAAGAAGGAGAAGATGATGCTATCGACATGAGTATATATACGCAATCACCTAGACAAAATCATGGGAGAAGGAAAAGAAATAGCAAAGAACAGTGGCGGCTGGTTGGGTGGAAGAGGATTATAAAGGTGGTTGCACTATTTATGGCTAGGTTGAACATGGATGTGCTGTGTGTGTACTTGGTATAGGTTGAATTTGAAAAGATTCTGGATTCCCCACCGCACAATAATGCGTTCGTATACGAGCTGCGAATGACAGAAAATAAAATAGACTACGCACAACAATGCAACACGATCACAAAACAAAAATAAAACACACTAGATCCAAGTCGTACTAGATTTTGAAAATGCCAACATTCGATGTAAAATACATCTAATGAAAATGTAATTATTTTCCAAATTAAAAATGCATCATCAAAATCAGACAATTCTTTAAAACATATATTTTACTATAAAAACCCCAAATCGAATATTTAAAACTAATTAAATATTCCAAAAATCAAAGTAATAAAATTCCGAGTCGTTACACTCCTCTACCCAATGGATGTTCCAAAACCAATCGATTGATTCTGGAATGCTCAATACCAGTTCTTTTAGAAATAAACGCATAATACATAAGAGCGGAGATCACCCCCAACCGTCTATGTGGACGGATCTCCTTATCATTTGTCCTAGAAGAAAGAAACGATTTTATACATATATTATAGCACCACTAATGGTAACTGTACCATATAATCCCATGTTTCTCCTAGATATTTCCCGTTTAATAACCAACTTTTTCATACAGTTTAAGCGATTAATAAACCACACATGGCCCACTCAAATTGAACGGAAAGGTGGATAGCTAGGGGAAAGAAAGAAGAAACAAGATGAGAAGAAAATAACAACACAGAATCTCACAGCGGAACAAATGATCTATAATATATAACAAATCTTTGCACAAAAATAAACTGTAATATTTGTATATACAAACATCAATCAGAGTATACTAACTTATTTCATCCCGGACAATTATAACAATCTGTCCTCACAATTGTTGATAAATACAACAATGAATGCAGCGGAAAATAACTAGATATGTGAGTACGTCTCTATGCCTGTAGCTCATCTCCCGAAGCTCCAAAACATCCAACTAAACCTGGAAATATGCTCGGTCTGACTCGTGGATTATAGGAAAACAACACCTGGGTTGGTCAGGTAAAACCAGCGTGAGAAACTCAAATCACAAGGAATTTCATTTATTATAACTTGTAAAATCCTTTAAAATCAGAGGTATCTCGTAAGACCACACCGCACATAAATATGAACCGGTTTTTACCATATGATAACCAAAACATTTATATAAAAAAATACAGTGATATTATAACAATGTCTAAGGGTGAAAATAATAATAATCAAGTAGTTGTGACGCTTGTGAGTTTACAACAAAACTAGGCATATAATCAAAAACCCGATAAGGCGCGTTCACTAATTGTATAGGATTTCCATGGAGATGCCCTCAGTACTTCGAGAACGGTCCTTCTACATAAGAATCAGAGATATCCTTTCGAAGCAGCATACATCCCTAGTGATGTACCATAGGAAAAACATAGCTGGTCTCGCTAAGATGGAGCGTATCGCCCCATGCATCCATAACAACTGTAAGTAACGTCTAAGAGGTGCCAGTTACACCCTATAGGTTTGCCAACCCTACTGGCCATGCCTCCTAGCTTTGGTTTTAGTCATTACCGCTGGTGAGGCTACATCCGGCATTCCAACTCATGCACCGCCATCAAAATAGATCATGGACTCCCACGTGGATTCCCATGCCCCGACGAATCTCGGAATCACATATGAATTACCACATCTCAATATATCATGAAACTCCTCCATAGAATCGTATATGGTTTCGGAGTGGTTACAGTTTTCGAGTCTTACGATTTCACTCTTTCGCTTCCCGAGTGCTTCAATAATCAATCGTCAATTTTTCAGAATGCTCAATACCGGTTCTTTAGGAAATAATCAGACAATACATAAGACCGAGATTGTAACAACTTGTATTTTTAACTATATTAAATTACTGAATTTAATATAATTATTGAACAAAAATGGTTAGAAATAAAAATTTAATGATTTATCAATGTAATTTATTGGATATGAACTTAGATAAAAAATTTGAAGTAGCAAAATTCACTAAGACAAAAGATGATAACTTATATTAGAAAGTCAATTAAAAGTATTAAATTGTAAGTAATTGATAACAGAAATTGAAATAATCAATGTTAAATTAATAAAGAATTGAATGAATGTTTATTAAAAATAAAAGCAAAAGTTTAATTATATGAAATTGTATTTCACTAAGTATAAATTTCAGAAATAAGAAAACATTTATTTGGTAAGAAATGAATAAATTTTGCTGTATACAATAATTGCAAAGATGTTGAATTACTGTAAAATGGAAGTAGTTATTTTATTATTTTAATTCATTTTAAAAGTTAAATAACTTGTATTTCAAAAATAGTGATTTATTGGATAATTAAATTGTTTAAATTTAATGTTGGCATTATTTAAATAATTGAATCTTGAATTTAATATGAATGAAAATGATTTCGAAAGTTGTTAAATTTTATTTAAACAAGAATGAAGATTGTTAACTTTTAGAATTTAATTTAAAGTGAATAAATTTATTTTGGAAATTACTTATTTTGATTAACGTGTAAAAATAGCCTTTCGGGTCACTGTCTCGGATTTCGACGAAACCAGTTTCATCGGATCCGTAGTAGTGAGTTATTATAGGATTTCACGTTCCTTAGCGATCAGACTTGTCATTTGGTCGTGTGAGCTTGAAACGCGTAGAATTTATTGTCAGAACTTTAATTAAAATAATTTGATTTTGAAAAGCTATCTTCTGAATATGATGGAATTGGCTTCTGATATATGTTCCATTGTGTTCGGAATAGGGGTATAACATATAGATCGCTAGGTGGCACACTTCATTTGGAATTAGAAATTTCACGGATGAATAGTGCCACAGAAATTTTCTATAAATAGCCCTCAACTATGTTCATTGGCAACCCTAACTTTAGGCCACCTCTTCTATCTTTTAATAGCCAGAAACATTCGATCTTTTCCTCTCCTTTTCTCCTCATCGACTAACTGAAATCCAACGGCACCAAAAGGAAAAATGGAGAGATTGATCTCCTTTACGAATCCAATGGTTGGATTGGGCCAGAAGCATGTGAATTCGCTAGGATCTGGTCTTGAAGTTCACGTGGTTTTATGGGTTTTGCGAGCATCGATTCGCGCGTATGTGCACACGCGAGGCATGGCAGCGGAGAGGAAGGTGACGCTGGGAGCAGGGGCGGCGGTCCGCAATCGTTGACAAGGTGGCGCGTTCAATCGTTCAAAGGATAAAAAAGAAAGAAAAACTGCACGCGACCTGGTTCGAACGAAAGAGGGGAAGGGAGCAGTAAGGTTTAATATTTTTAAGTTAATTATTTTTGTTAATTAAAATTTTAATTATATCAAATATTATTTAATCCGTAACTTTCTCGTACGAGGTCGGATTCGAGTGAAACAAGTTGTGTTGCAATCATATCAACGAAGGCTACGCCATGGAGTTGGATTGCAATTTATTTGAATTTGAAAAAATTTCAGTTCAAATAAAGGTGAGTGATTAAACCCACTCATGAATACTAAAAAATTCTGATGTTAGTTAAATTGAAATCATGAAGTGATTTATCTTTATTGACTGTTGTTTGGTAATTTAACTGACATTTAAATTAAAATATGGTTTGAAATGATAAGAATTTAAATCGATAGTTAATTTTGAAATTGAATTGCTAGTTAGACCCCGATATTGATAACTAGTTAACTATTGTGATTTATTGGCTGATTTGGGTGTTGATTGAGATTGGATGCTATTGGTTGATACATTGGATTATTGAATGTTTATTTATTTTATATATCCCCTTGTCACTCTGTAAATTATTTGACAGCATATAAACTATTATTTGAATTATTTCGAATAAATTAAGAAATAGGTTGAAATGATATATACCTATGACCCTTTGATTTGGATTGAAATGATAGATATCCATCCCTCCAATTAAAAATTGAAATAACTTATAACTTGGCCATAGGATAGAAAATTATATACGGACACTGGACTGATTAAATTAAATGTTTTTTAAAATTTTGAATTTGAATCTATTTAAATGATTTTGTTTTAGAGAAAGAGAAAAATTGACTTTATGATAACTAAATTGTTGAATTTAAAATTTGTAAAAGAAATTGTTTAAAGAATTTATTTTGGAATTTGAAGTTATAATCGATATATGACTTGAATTATGAAAATTGAAATTGTTTTAAAGGTTTGAACTTTTACTTGAACTTTAAATTTATCTAAGTAAAAGTCATATAAATGGATATTTCAAATTTGAGCTTGGATTTGAATTATTTTAAAGATTTGAACCTTAAATTGAACATCGAACTTTAATTTGATTTAAGTGATTTAAATTGGTAAATAGAAGTTGGATTTGAAATTTATATAAATGGAAATGGTTTAAAATAGAATTGAATTGAAACTGAAGTCATTGAATCGAACGTTGAATCAGATTTGAAGTTGAAAATGAACGTTTTGAAATTGAAGTTAATTCGAATTGAAATCAAAATTAGAGTTAATTTGAACTGAAATCGAAATTGAGTCAATTTAAATTGATTTGAGATTGAAGATGATTTGAATTGGAAGATTCGGAATTAAATTAGTTTGATTGGAATTTGGACCTAAGTCTAGATTTATTGGAAATGGAAAGAAACAGTTTATATTTGAAACTATTTTCACTATAAACTATTTTACTATAAACTGTTTCAAAATTCATCTTTCTAAAATTTCAAATTATTTAAATTTTAAAATCATTTAATATTTAACCTATTTAATATCTAAACTATTTTAACTATTCAAGCTATTTTGTATCAAACTATTTTAACTATTTAAAACTATTATATCTATTCAAACTATTTTAACTATTTAAAACTATTTTAACTTTTTAAACTATTTAAAACTACTGAAACTATTTTCTAAAAATTCAAACTGGTCAAAGTGGGAACTGGTTATATTAAATTCGTGGATTTAAATGAGAATTGGGTTAAAATGAAATTATAACCTAAGTTGGAATTCGAAATGATTTGGAAGTGAAATTGAGATATTGGGGTGAAAATGATTTTCAAGTGAAATTGACATATTTTAAGTAAATATGATGATTTTGAAATAAAAGATATTTTGAAGTGAATATGATTTTTTTTATATCAAGTATGAATCGTTTTCAAAATGGTAAAGAACCAACTAATGTGTAAAACGACGCTTGGTTGTTAAAGAGACCGGGGCCGATTGTTGGCATACTCTCTATCAATGTTGGAACCAATTTAACAACTGTATACATGGAGGAGACTCCAAAATGAAGTGGTTGGATTTGATGTACGTTGCTGGATTTGAAAAAATAGAACGATGATGGATGACCCCGACACTTGTGCCAAATTGAAATGACTAAAACAAGACGGCTTGAACCAGGCCAAGTGGGCTAGCTACCCCTAGTGGACACCCGTTCTTCGATTTTACTTGTGGACATGGTCCATACAGTTACCTTTATTGTTGGTTTCGATTGGTGCATCTTGATTGGGATAACCTACCTTTGACTCGATATGAGATGGGTGAATGCAGTGGGCAGTTGTTGCGGCGATGCATTACCACCAGCCTGGCAACTCGAACCGGTAGCATACTGCCTTGGGCATTGCCTTACGTGCCTTGTCATACTTTTATCCTTATATGAGACCACTACGAGTTTGGTTTAGTGTTGTCGTATCACGACGAATCCCTATCTACCGACGTTCTACTGGTTGTGTTATATGCAAACTGTACGACAATGCTTAAAAACGCTTTAAGGGGAATTAATGTAAAGCCTTAACGCTAGGAAAAATATTTATTTTATTCATTAGACATTACATATATAGCATATTCTACTATATATAGATATTTTGATGGATCCTTAAAAGATGAAAATCCTGTAACATCTTTTGAGTTATTGCACCTATGTTATACACTAGATAGGACATGTAAAACCCCAAAAATATCTCTGACGCTATTACACTCCTGTTATATGTGATATTGATTTGACTTACATAAGGATATTTTAGTTCTGACTCGAGTGTATTATTTTACTTTATGATCGGGTCGTCCTTGAGTTTTCAGTGTATTGAAGATCATATTATTCTAGAGGATGAAGACGAAGATTTAGTATATTATATTACTAGTATTATTTCCCTGCATCATGTTGTTCTGCTGCATTATTTTATTTTGTCTCTGTTGTATGTATAACTCTAATTTATGTTGTAAAATTATAATCAAATGTATAGTGTAAATAGCTTCATGAACTATTTATTTGATTGTTATATTTTGCCATTCCACTATGAGATTCTGTGTTTGTTTTCTTCTCTTCTTATTTTTCTTAATAAAACCCATTGATTATCTGTGTTTCGAATTTTTTTGAGTTGGACATTTGTGGTTTATTGTCGATTTATACCTTTCGAAATGTGGGTTGTCACAGGGATCACCCCCTAACCGTTTAAGTGGATGGATCTCCTTATCATTTGTCCTAGAAGAACAAAATGAGTTTATACATACAGTATAGCACCTCGATGGTAACTATACCACATAACCCCATGTTTTTCCTAGATATTTCAAGAGTTAAAACCCTTTGGCGTTAAGTAGGGAATATTTCTATACCATCAAAATTAAGAAGGATTACATATTCAGACCAAGATTTGATAGTCGGTTATTTAACAATTAATAAACAAGCATTCAAACAACGATTTCATTTCCCATGGAAATCAGCAAGCCTATTAAATTAATCTTCCATTAACTTAAAATCATCATTCGAATATTTATTAAAATATTCATATACTTATCTCACCGAAATAAGTACATTAACAAACCATTCTTTCAAAAATACTTAAAAACTTTTAAGAATAGAAATGGGAAGTACCATTTAGTATCAATAATGGATCGTAGTTTACTCAATGGTTACGTCACTATCCCAGTGAATCCATAGTAAAATGTAGGCAATCCCTACCCCTCAAATTATGCCATGAAAATCAATCATTTCTTTCCAAACCTCTTTATTTTATAAATATCTCCAAATCTATTTATAAAGCCTCTTTATAAATCTCCAATCCATTTATAAAACATTCTCTATAAACCTCAAAACCCATTTATAAACTTCCCATTTTCAGATCTTTAAAACTCATTTATAATCCTATTAAAAATATCCGGAACCATTTATAAAACTCTTTCCATATTTAAATAAACTTATTAAATAAACTCTTTAAGTCAGTAAGGTTTCCATTGATAACCTATAAATTATTTAAAATAACTTTAGATAACAAGTTATTATTTAAACATCCTGCTATTTCATTTTAATTAAATCTCATTTAAATTAATAACTTTAGAATCTCATTAATAATATACTAAATAAATTTTAAGCACTATTATATTATAAATAAGTTAACTTCAAAACAATATAAATATAATAATTAGTTGACTTTAAAACGTTATTAATACAATAATCAATTAACTTTAAACTAATATTAATATGAAAATTAATTAACCTATAATATAATTAAATAACTTTAGTCAATATAATTAAAAATTTAAGTATAGTTAAATCATTTTAAATAAATAATTAAATATAATTAAAGACATTTAATAACAATAATTAAATAACTTTAAAATAATAATTAAATATTCTTAAATAACTTTAAGCAATAACTTTTAATAATCATATTAATAAAGTAATTAACTTTAAACCATTATTAGTTATCTTTAAAACATTATTAATAAATAGTTTTTACCCTTTAAATCTTACTACTAAATAATTATTATTATTCTTAAAATATTTTTCAAATCAATAATTAACTTTTCAAATTTGAAAGAGGCTTAACGATCACAATGGTACTTAAATAAGCTACCATATCATTCAATTTCACTTTCCAAGTTAATAAATGATATTCACATAATCAATGACCATGTAAATAAATTTAATACTTAACCATCATGGTTTAACATATCAAATATTCCAAGTGGCATATCAATTAATGACATATAATCAAATGTCCAAATCTATATAATAGCAAAATGGAGATTTATTTTGCTAATTTAATGTCAAATTAATTTAATTAGCAGAATGGTGTTTTATTCTACTAAACAGATGTCTAAATTACCCTGTTCAAATCCACAGTATGGTGTTTATTTGGCCAAATATATAACACCTATTAAGTATAATTTAATTAAACTACATAACTAACCAAATTGTCGTAATTTAAACCAGTCAGTATTGATTTATTATAAAATTATTCTATACCAAAACTGATAATAATTTATGTCAATGTGTCATACTCGTTAACATGAGCCCAACACAAAAATCCACGAGTAAAATAGATTACAAATAAACACGATATGTCATTTCAAAATTAACCAACTTTATATATATATATATATATATTTAAAACAATTTAGAAATATTATTTCTCACCAATTGATTCAGCCCAAGCCCATCATCCAAACCAAATCGCCCCACAACTATTTCCACTTCTTCTCCTAACCAATACCTGAAGCCATGAAACTTGCACTGATGTGCACGTGCACACTTGAAAGGCTTCACCAATAACCCATTTGAGATCACCATCCTATAACATTTGCTAAGCTCATCTTAATGGCACAACCGCCCCCGCACTCCGATCTCATATAGCGGAACTCGATCATCCAAAGCTGAAGAGAAATATTCGTCCAGGTCCAAGAATGCACGATCCTTTTTCCTTCCGATCCCCACCAAAAACTCACCGTGGATGCACCTCTCCACCACGAACACAATGCCAAGGTCCAAATCTTCAATCGATGCTCAAATCGAAAGCAAATCCGAACCTTAGTTTTCTATGATCGTCGATCATCATCACTAAATACCGCCGAAATCTCACCAATAATCGTACGACTCTATACGAACCCAACGATGCATGCGGTGTCGATCAATTTTCAACAGATTGATAGAATTTCATTTTTGAAGTTTGATGCACATATTTCCCACATACTAAAATTTGGTGAGAACTTGATCGATACTCAACAAAATTGAGTGCCATCAATTTCTAAAATAGCATGGATCGATACGAACAACTTACATGTTTGAACGTATTTGCTAAATTTGAAGGGTTTGAGAGTAATTGATTTTTGAATAGAGGAAAAGTGGTTTGTTTTAAAATCTCAGGCACAACCAAAAGAAAGAAGGAAAGAACAGGCAGAAGATGATCATATGTACACACGCATACACACACATACGTCGAGCAAGATTCCCAGCTACACAAATCGACTCAAAGACTCAAATCAAAAGGGGACAATGGCTGCTTGGGAAACAGAAGGGTGGCGGGGGAAACAAAGAGGACAAAGGCAGGTAAGAAAAAGGCAGTAGGTAGGGAAAAAGCGAGAAACAAGAGTGGCTGCACTGTGCACTTGTGAATGATTTTTTTTAAATAAATTCTGGTACCCCACCACACCGGATCGCGTCCGATTACGAGCCATGATCGGAAGAAAATGGAATATGACCGCGTATAGAATTGGAATGCGATCACAAAACAATAATAAAATAGACAAGTTATTAAATTCTATGAAGATTCAAAATGCCAACGTTTGCCGTAAAATATGTCAAACAAAAATTTACTTATTTTTCAAATTAAAAATTTTGAAAAAAATCTAAAAATTAAATTAAAAGTATGCCATAAAAAATCAAACAGTTATTTCGAACATAGATTTTTATTGCATTTTAAATAGAACCCCAAATAGAATATTTAAAACTAATTAAATATTCTAAAAATCAATGTGATAAAATCTCAGGCCGTTACATTTCCATTGTTAAAATCTTTCGGTGTTAAGTGGAGAATATTTCCATACTACTAAAATTAAGAAGGATTACATATTTAAGTCAAATTAGATATTCGGTTATTTAACTATCAAATAAATGAACATTCCAAATTAGAGATTACATTTCCCACAAAAACACTAAGCCTCTTAGAATTAATCTTTCATTAATTTAAAATCGCCTTTCAAATATTTATTAAAATATTCATATGCTTATCTCACTGGTATAAGTATTTTGACAAACCATTTGACTCTCAAAACTTGGAAAACTTTCCATATACTTATACAATGGTATAAGTATATTTGCAATCATTCAAGAAAGATTTCTTATTTCAAAATCATATTAAATGGATCAAAAACAAAAGTCATTTGAAACAGAGATAACAATAACCCAAAACACTATTCCCTTTTTTTAAATCTGTTTTATTTTATGAATATCTCGGTTATAAATTTCCAGTTCTCTTTATAAACTTTCTTTTATAAATCTTCTAGTTTATTTATAAAGCACTATTTACGAATCTCCAAAATCATTTATAAAACTCCTTTTATAAATCTCAAAAACCATTAAACTAAACTTCTATCCAATTCTAAATTCTCTTTCCAAATTTATAAATTCCTTCAATGAATTCTTTTCATTAAATAAAATACTTATATAAGTCTTTCCATTTAAAATGATTCCTTGTTAAATAAACACTTTATTATTTTTAATCACCTTTTATAAAACAATTTATTATCTAAAAACACCTTTAACAAAACAATTAATTATCTCTAAACAAGATTAGTAAAATAATACTTTAAGCAATCATTAATAAAAATAATAAACTTAAAACAAATTATATTAATATATTAAAATCTTAAATCAAATTAATATTGTATAATAATAAGACACTTTAATAATTATTAAAATATACTTTAATATCTTTAAATCATTATTGATAAATAATTAAATAACTTTAAATATCATAAATAAAATAATTAATAACTTTGAATCACTATTAATATAATACAAATTTGACTTTAAACAATATTATTATAAAAATAAACAAACTTTAACATAATATTATAATAGTAAACTTTAACACAATATTATTATAATAATAAATAACCTTTAATTATCAATAATTAGCAAATAACTTTGAAAAACAATCAACTTTGAAATATAACATAATTAACTCTGAATAATTATTTAACTTTAATATAATAATTAATTTTAAAAATAATAATTCACTTTAAAGCAATTTTTTATAAATAACTTCAAATAATATTGAAGTACAAAATAACTTTCAACCATATTTAGAATATAAATAAGTTAACTTTTAAAAACATTGTTAATAAAATAATAATTATATAAAACACTTTACTTAAATAGTAATTGCATAAATCCTTTTAATTTCTTAAAATTGAAGTTGATTTAAAACTATAGCTTTAACTTCGAGAAGAGGCTTAATGATCACAATGGTACATAAACAAGCTACCATATAATTCAATTTAACTTTCCAAGTTAATTACAGGTATTAACATAATCAATATCTATGTAAATAAATTCAACAATTAACCGTCATTGGTTAACACATCACTTATTCAAATTGGTATATCAATTAACAACATATATTTAGATGTCCAAATCTATACAATAGCAGAATGGGGATTTATTCTGCTAATTAAACGACCAATTAATTTAATTAGCAGAATGATGTTTTATTCCACTGAACAGGTGTCCAAATTAACTTATTCAGTTTACGTTAATAGAACAACGTTTATTTGGCCAAATAGATAACACCCATAAGGTATAATTAATTAAACTACGTAATTATCCCAATTAGCGTAATTATAATCAGTCGGTATTAAATTATCTTAAAATTATACTACACCAAAACCAACAACTATTATGTCAGAGCATTATGTTCTTCAGCACAAACTCAATGCAAAATTCCACAGGTTAAACATATTTATGCGAATGAGTTATGATTTTTTTCCAAGGTTTAAACATATTAAATTAATTAGAATGAAATAAAATTTATTACCCCATTAAGCAGGCCCAAGGCCCATCTCACGAAGCCCACCTGCAAACAACACCCCCTTTCTTCCCTAATCAAATCCTTCATCCCAAATGCAGTGCCTGCAGCTACATCAAAGTGAACGACGTGCACGTGCATGCATCATCGTGGCCATCAACGCCGCATCCAAACCCACCTACACAATCCTCAACCTCCGCTTGTCTTACCTAACACTCTGACATGCCACCCGTGACCCCTCATCCATAAGCGACCTGACACACCATAGTGCAGCCCTTGAAATGTTGTGATTTTCAAAACTCGGTCGGAGGCCACCAAAATATCACCTCCGACTCTCCTTGTCATGAGAAGCACCACCATGGCCTCGAGTCCATCTAACTCCGCCTATAAATTTGTAATGACCCAAAATTTTGGTTATTTGAAACTGGAATATTTAATTAATTTTAAATATTTAAAAGTTAATTTTATAGATCTAATAACTTGAATTTCAAATCTAATTATTTATAGGGTAATTTAAATTGTTAAATTTAATAATTGAAGTTTGCTTAAATAAGCGAATCTTGGGTTTTTAAGCTTGTTAAATATAATTTAAAGGCTTATTTAATTTTTATTTATAAGAATGAAGATAATAAAACTTTTAAATTGGATTTAAAAGTGATTTGTTCGTTTTTAAATATAACTCGTTTAAATTAACATATAAAAATAGCCTTTCGGGGCACAGTCTCGGATTTCAACGAAACCAGTCCTATTGGATCCGTAATAGTGTATTATTATCGGATTTAAAATTTCGTAGCATTTGGAGTTATCGTTTGGTCGTATGGAATAGAAACGCACTGAATTTAATATCGAAAATTCAATATAATAATTGGGTCCAAAAAGCTATCTTCTCCATACGATCGAATTGGGACTCGAAAATTGTTCCATTGCGTTTGGAATAGGAGTATAACATTATGAATGCTTAGAGGCACGCCTTGATCGGGGCTCGAAATTTTAGCTAAATATTTTTCGAATTTTAAATAATATATTTATATATTGGCCTGACCATTCCATTCACATCATCCCACACAAACTTATTTTCAACCATCCTACCTATCACTATACCATTTCAAATACACGTCCCTCTTCTTCTTCTTAATCAAACACGCAACAGAACAGTGAAAAGCAAGAAAAGAAATGGTTGAACTTAAAAAAAAGGGAGAGCTCGAATTTAAATCGCGAGCTCGTACTCGAGCACGCCGACACTGGGAAGGGGGGAAAGATGCGTGGGATGGTCCATGACCTGAGGAAGTTGCGGCGTCATTTGTGGAGCGCGACAGTATTGTGGTCGAAGGACGGTCGAGGTCGCGATTAGTGGAAGGAGGTTCGTGTGTTGCGAGTAAGGAGGTGTTCGATCGAGATCTGAGTATGCTCGACAATTTACAGTAATGGGTTTAAAATATGGGGTTATAGCTTTGCTCGATTTAGTCATCTTAGAGGTTAATTGACTACGTTGTCAAGTTGTGGTGGAAGTGGGCGCCTCAGAGGGTTTATTATGGTGGGTCGCGACTGAAGGGGTAGGCACGGCAATAGGCAGGTCGCGATTTTTGTGTGGTCAATCGCATTTCGAATGGGATGACCAGAGTTTGGTCAATTGTATGTTTTTGGATGAGGAAGAGGAAGCGATTTAGCAGGTGGTATCGAATCGTGGAATGAGGAGGCGGAGGCGGTGCACGTTCACGACCTGGATATTTCATCGTGCACAGGGATGAAGAAGCAGACGTTGGGGAAGAAGGTTTCGTGGGCTTGCTGTTGTTTTCTTGGGCCGGTTTTAGAAGTATATGGGTAATGGATTTTAAGGTTGGTGATTTAATTTAATATAAATTATTTAATAAATTCAAGTTCTTAAGAAATTTGTATCTCGTTCATTTTAGATCCAAATCCAACGCGGTCAGTCGCGTTGGGTTCATATAAATGAGATCTTGGCTATAGAATCAGTTTGGTTCAAATTTGAGCTTGCTAAATGTTCAGATAAATTCAAACACATTCGAACTTAATTGAAAACAAAACGTGAAAGCGACAAAAAAATCAAGGTGAGTAAATCTCACTCATTTGGATTACTGCAATTAATTTTAAATGATTAAAATTAATTATTGGATGATTTGTTAAATTGATATATTATTATCAGTTGGATGTTATATTATATATATTAGTATATATATTAGTAGTTTGATATAATTCCCACCTATTGGAGCGGATGAGACCCTATGCGCTCGCATAATAGCGGATGACCCTATATTACCGCGATATCCCGTCTCGAAGCGGGATTGGTATTTTAAGTTATATAACATCCGTGGATGCAAGGAATAGGTTGGAGAGATCCAACTGGATTCCTCAAAAATTTTGAATTTGATTTCATATATAGTGATATGTGATATGTTTGAATAATTTGTGGCAGATTATAGTGTGACTTGAATTTATTGGATGCTATGGTAGCAGTGGCCTAGATTTTGGTATTTTAAAATACCATAATTATATATATTGAATTTTGAAAAGAAAATTAAAAGGGAATTTGGAAATAAAATATTTATATAGAGTTTGGATTAGTTAAAAGAAATGGATTAGATAAAATAAATGGTTTTGAATTTGTACTTAACTATTTCAAGATATTGTAAATAAGGATTTTGGAATAATGTATATAAAGGATTTTAAATAACAATTCTTAAGTGATACTTGTTTAAATATAAAAGGTTTTAAAAATCGAGATTTTAACAGATTGGGAGAATAGAAGGGAATTTGGAAATAAATATAAAATTGGTTCACTGGATCTTAGATAAGATTTCTAAATTATGGAATAGAAGAAAAATTGAGATTTAATTGGTTTTGGAATATAGTTTGGGTTATTTAAGGAGTTAATTTATAAATGGAATTCAATTTAAGAAATTGATTTATAAATGGAATTTAATTTAGAAATCGGGTTATAATGGTTTTAAGTGATGTGAAAACATTATAAATGGGAAATGCGACTATGGGATTTATAAACAATGTTTATAAATAAAGTAAAATGATTATCAGTTGATAAATTGAAGGTATAAATTCACGGTAAGAATTTATAATGAGATGAGTAAATCGGTTAAAAAGAAATGATAGATTTTCCTTTTGGAAATTGTGAAAAAGGATTCATGTAATTGGGAACGTAAATCGATTGGTGATAAATCGAGTGTGACGACCCGCAAATCCATACCCTTTGAATTGACAATAAACCACACATGTCCGACCCAAAAAGCACTGAATGATAAAAAGTCAAGAGAAAGAAAATAAAAGAGAAGAAGAGAAGAGAAGAAAGAGAGAAGAGAAAACCAAACAGAACAATATAGAATCTCACATCGCAGCAGAAAACATATAATATCATATCAATGATCTTTACAAAAAAAACTATAATATCATATACATCAATCAGAGTCGACAATCAATCACTAATTATCGGCCTGGACAGTTATAATAACCTGTCCTTACAATTGCCGATAATTTAAATAACAAACCAGCGGAAAATAAACAGATACGTATATACGACATGAAGATCTCCAGCTTACTTGCTGAAGCTCCAAAATCACTAAATCTGAACCTGTAAATATACTTGGTCAGACCCGAGCATTGAAAGGGAAGAACGCCCGGATCAGTCTGGTAAACCAATGTGAGAAAACACACTCAGCTGAATTTATTAAATTACCATAACTTTTCTTTTCAAAACAAAGGTATCTCGTAAGGCACACCCACACATAAACACGGATATGTTTTTACCTTACGATAACCAAAACCTTTCATATCAAATCATGTTATATTATACTAGTGTCTAGTATACAAATAATAATTAAAATAGCCGAAATTGTTACCATTATTAAATTCCAGCATACTAGGCTCTACAAACAAAATGGCAGGCACGTAATGGAGTTTGGATTTCCATACAAATGACCAGGTGAAGGGACTACCTTCCGACAGTACATCTCTAGAGAAATGTACCGAGAAACCATCACAAAGTTCCTCTACCAATACAAGACCGGCCTACCTCTATAACTAGGTTGTACCAAATATGTCATCCCCTAGTCATTATCGACCTTTCCGAGGGCCCTCATAGCATACATCCACAATAATTTACATCCCAAGCATCATAGCGGGAAGAAATATATCTAGAAGGGGATGATTATATCCTAATTGGGAATGACCCACATAGCCTTGCTGCATCTAACCTTGTTTCGGTCATTTCCGGTTGATGAGGCCTGAGGTAACGATTACCTTTCACATATCACATATGACATCACTTTGAATGCCACATTTCGATTTCCATTGACTACTAATTGCCTTCCACAAAAATACAACCCTTGAGCTCGTATGTTTCAAGGAGGGGTGTTAAGCTACGAGAAATTGCCTTCTCCGCCACCAACAGATGTACTTTGGTAAAAACCAATGTACGTAATCATAGAAATGCAATGTTAGACACTCGTCCATACAAGTTGTCTAGGAACAGGATAAACCAAAGATACTTTTCTACCACATCCTGTCGGGAAATCCCTAGGATTAGTAGCGAATATTCCTTGCATTGGATATTTCATAACGAAGAGACTACTGCTACTAGATGTATATTGGGATTTTAACCCCAAACGATCAACAAGCAGTCCTTCACTATGAAAATCCAAAATATCAATATCTTCAATAAACTACACAATCGAATGCATATATGTTGGTCCGAAGTGGTTTTCAGATAAATCTGATCCCGGTCTCTTCGCACCAACAATGCAAAATCGTTTCTCAACCTCACACAGAAACTTAGTCTCATAGACTTATCGCGTCTCCAACTTTCAACTTGCTATCCTTCGGCCAAGAAGGAAGCTTGATAGATTGGAGTAATCACTCTGCACTACATGAATCAACATTCTCAACACAAACGATAATCTAGCGTACACAGTCAGTTATGTATTAAGTGTATGACTAATTAGTTTCCACAACAAGTTGAGAAACTAAAATGGCCAAATTTGATAGTCGGCTATTTAACTATCAAAGCAATAACAAATCTATAACACCATAAGCAATCACTAGGCCTGATTTTATTAATCGTTTATTAATTAAATCACTTTCCAATTATTCACTTCAAAATATTTTTAAAAAGATACATTCACAACCATTTCACTTTTTCAACATTTAGAAAATATTTCCATATACTTATTTTAATAATAAATGAATTCACAATTTACTTTAATTTCAAACCAATCAAACTTCATTTTAAAATATCACTTCCTAAAACATTCATTTAATTTAAAGGATTATTCACTGTCCAAAATCGTGAATATATTTCCTTTTATAAAAATCCATATTTATCTTATCAAATTAAATTGATTTCACATTCATAAAACCATGTTTATACATCCCATTTATATTTTATAAAAACTTCCACATATAAAATTCCTTTATTAACCAATTCCATTTATATCTCATTTATATGCCAAAATCCAATTATAAGTTTATTTACTTATAAATCTCTTATTTACAAATTCATTATTTTTATAACTTCATAAATTCATAAATCTTATTCACTTATAAGGTCCATTTATAACTTCATTTTAACACTTATAAAACTCGTTTATAATTCCATTACTTTTATTTATAAAATATCAATTTTATAAATCTTATACATAAAACATTTATAATAAATTCAAAATTCTCAATTTTAACTTATTTTTCAAAGTAGTTATCTCCATATTTCAAAAATATATTTAAGTATATTTTACAAAGCCAAAATTTTTATAACATAAAAATTATAACTTTTTTATTTATTAAAATAAATCCCTTTCCTTTAACAATTCAAAAAATAATAAAACATATATTTTCAAAATCACTTTGAAATCCTTTTCAATTTTAAATCATCATTTTAATATTTTAAATTTCCAAAAATATGGCCCAATGTTGCAAAAGCGCTATAAGGGAATTGTAATGACCCAAGATTTTAGGAATTTATTCTGAAAAATATAAACAAGTTTAAAATAATTTTTAAACAAAATTTAAAAGGGGAATTGATATAGCTTGATATAGTGTTTCTGTATGTGTGTACATGTGTGCACAGGAAATGCACATGAACTAGAGCTTAATTCCTGAATGCTAAGAATGAACACATGATTGATGTGTATGGAGATATTATATATATATATATAGATTAAATCCTTAAAATCTATATGCATAAATAAATATATACATATATGGATGCTACTGAATATTTTTGAGTGTACATGTGCATGTGTGTGTCAGTACAGAATAATGTATAAATATATATACATATGTGTGTACTAATTATTTCAGTAAGACTTATATACATATATATATAGATATGTTAATAAGGTACTAGAGTTCAAATCAGCAAAATAAAATATACAAACATATTTTAATTATAGGCAGAAAGAAAAAGAATGAGGATATAAAAAGGAGTAGTCCTCTTATAAATAAATGAAGGAAGTACATACCATTTACATGAAAGCTAAAAATGGGAAAAAATAAGATAAAACAGGGAAATGCTTGGTATAGGCAGAATTAGGAAGAGTATTTGATAAATAATAAATCAAGTCACACTTTTAGCATGATAGTAGACAAAGGAAAAAGTATTTTCTGGAAAAGCAAATTTCTGAAATTAACCAAAAAGAATATAACCACTTTTCTTTCCACAAACTCAAGCCGGGGAGGGTGAGATTTTGGGTTTAAAAACTAAATGCAAATAGCATAATTTCTGATGGGCAAAAATGTCTTTAACTAGTGCCTTAAACCCTAAAAGAAACCTTGCATTAATAGGCAGTGAGATGAGAAACCTTCTTCTTCTCGGATAGCTCTTGAGAAAAATATATAGATATTATATAAATATAATACAAGTGAAGGAAAGATTTGAAGGCAGAGGCTTACCAGTCAACTAGGAAGTGAAAGAGAGCTAGGTGAGAAAACTCACTCAAAATCTAAGGCAATAAGTCCTAATGTAGGCAGCCAGTTATAAGTAATTTTCTTGAAAGTGTATTTTCATATGTGATTGCTTATCTGTGATTTTAGAACTGAAAATGTTTTGATTCTCCTTGGTTGTTCTGTTTGTTTTGTTATATGAAGGCCTTAAGTATTATTAGTGTATATATATATGGGTTCTATAAACCCAGATCTCTGATATGTTAATATACAGAAACACAAGTAGATACCCAGAAAATAAAATGTGGAATATAGGCAAGCAGTATTGGTTTTGGCTCAACCCAGAAAAATGTAAACATGTTGAGCTGCAATATACTTATGTATAAGTGCTGAGGCTTGAGACTAAAAGGAATTAGGGGTGCAATAGGGTTGCCTATGTGCTGATGCTCCTGATTCAATGAAAATGTATAAATATTCATACACATAGCAAAAGAATTTTGTGATTCAGTGAAACTTGGTTATTCTAAGTTTAACTCAAGCACAAATGTTTGCAAAAGGAAAAACTCCCTCAAAAGCCATAAGCCAATGTTAGTTGCCTATACCCTTTTTAAAAATACCAGAAAACATGTATATACATGTAGAATCTCATTTAAATAGACAACACTGTTTGCTTGCCTGTTTGTCTCTGTTTGGTTATGAATAATATAAGATACCATGACATGGATGTTTATGTTAGTGAAATGAGTCACTAAATGGTCTAGTCATGAAAAATCAAAAGAGTTATTATTAACTAAAAACCTAATTAGGAAATGTGGGGGTCAAGAACACGGCAGGAATGACTTGTTTTCTTGAGTAATACAAGTTGACACATGGCTTGTTTAAGTCCTGAGATCTTTGTGTAATGGAGTGAATTAGTCCATTACAGTGTGTCCATTGATTCAATAAATTGCAGATGAAACCAAGATAGATAAATATATCAAGGTAAGAGAATTTGATATAAAGAGGAACTAGAGTTTTCCTGGAATGAAATCTGGATAGTGAACAAATGATTTAATTCATTTTGGGTGATTTCCTTGTTGTATGGATGTTTATTTGATTCATGATTGAATTATATGAATGTATGAATGTACCATGTTTTCTTGAGGTTTCTGGAAAGGCAGATTTAAGTGTGCACCTGCACACTGACATAGAACATGCACACATGAATTAATTGTTTGCAAAAAGCAGAGTTACATAAATATATTAATGTTTTAACTTTAACTTGATTTACAAAATTGTTTTAGTGGATTTTCTCATACCAGACATGTGTCTGACCCTAGTGTGCTAATGGCATATGGGGTGTCTCATTTAATATGGGGCAGCCTCAAATGTATTTTCAGAGACTACAGCAACTAAGTAGGAGTAGGAGCAAGGCTTTGAGAAGAAGATTATAACATGCTAACCCTAGTTAGATAAGAGCCTAAATGATGAAATCTGCATGTATTGATAATTTAAATTGCTACCTGTATTAAGTGTTGAGTATAGGATGGATATTTTGCTAAGTATTTGCTAAGAGATTGACTTGTAACTGGAATTTAAAAATCTGAATATTATCTGATATGTTGAAGAAGTTAATCTAAACCTTGTAAGTGATGAGTAAGAATACTATGTTAAAATTGAATGGTTACATTTTATAAATGTATTAGTCAATCTTAAGTCTTTAAAAAGGATTTAAGTTTTGGGAAATCTGGATAGTTAAATCTCAGAAAAATTAAATGGTTTTACTTTTCTACCATGGCATATGTATACAAAAGATAATAAGCATAGGGAGAATGTATTTTATATGACTGTAATGTTTCCATAATTCAACTTGTTTTATACAAATGTTTCATGCCTAATTTTAATAAAGGAAGAATCTGTAATATAGGAGTTGAAAGCCAGATCCAAAATAGTTGCAGTTATATACACACATAAACATGTTTTGTACATATATTAACACACCTGTTCCTTTGTATTTTTAATATGAATCTGAATTCCATTTCACTCAGGTTTTGATCAAAATGCATTTTTTTAAGACCCTATGGGTTACACCAGAACAAAGAGCCTGGTTGAACCATGTTATGGATACTCATGGCTACAGGAAACTCAGACATGTTTGCATTTGTTTTAGCTTAGCATCCTAGTATCAAAGAATTAAGTTTTGAAAGTGATATATCACTTAAAAATATTCCAAAAAAGGGCCTGTACTCTAGATAGATTTTATAAGAAAATCAAACATAGATAATGATAGGAACTTATATCATTTTCCCAGAGCACAAGCACCAAACCATTAATTTATAGACAGTCATATTATAATTATCTGGTTTCTAGGATTTATACCCCCTAGAGAATTTAGCAAAGAATCAGGAGTTTAAAAATATATATATATGTGTTCATGCATGGATGGAAATTTTATTGCATATATTTGAACTGAACTATGTGTGGATTGATTAAACTTAATCAATCAAATATCCTCTTGTTTTCCAGAACTCTGATTCAAACAAGAGAGGCATATACATCCTCACATGTATGTGCATGTCTTTGTGAATGTACTGATATATTTATATTGGTTAAAGATTTTGATCCTGGATATTTGTTGTTTGATAGAAAAAAAAATGACTCTAGGTTTCAGAAATATGTATATGTATACCTTATATATATATATCCCTATGTAAAAAAATTCTTACAAATTAAGGTATAAAAAGAGAGGGTCATTTCAGGAATTCACATCAATCACGGCATCCAAACACCATATATCACATGATAACAGCATATATAACAATATCAGTCCATAAAAATCAACACTGACGAGGAATCCAGTTGGATCCCTCCAACCTGTCACCACAATAAATATACATATGAGAAAATATGTATAATGTCCGTTTCGAGGCAAACACACGTACAAAGGGTCATCCGCTCATACACGGGAATGTATAGGGTCTCATCCGCTAAAATATGCGGGAATATATTGTAACGACCCCAAATTTCATAAGTATTTAAATTAATAATTAAATGAATTTATGAATTAAATTGACAATTAAATAAATTTTTGAATAAAAATTGTGAAATTAAATTGATTAAATGGAGCGAGTTTCCCCGATATCCAAGTATATTCTGAATAAATCATTTGAGATTAAAATATTGTAAATAGTGTATATGTGAGTATATGTGTGTATATTGAATGTATATATATATTTAGGTATATACGAGTAAATTTAATATATATATGTAGATATATATATTTCTATTTGAATTTAAAACTTAAAATAAATGGTTTAATAATGATTGATAATAAGTATTGAGTTATAAATAGAATTAAAATGAGTAAGATAACAATAAATATTTAAACTAGGGATAGAAAATAAATTTGACCAATTCAAATAGATATACATATAAAAGATGAACTATAAAAAATATAAAGTAACACTTATGTAAATTCTAACAAAACAACATATAGAATAAAATAGGAATAAAAACAAAGTAAAATAAGAAAAACCAAACTGTTTTAATACAAAGTAACAAACAAAATAAAATCAAAGCATAAGTATGTAGGCAGTAACTAGGAAAGTAATATTACCAAAGACAAGTTTGAACAAAGGTACAAAGATGAGTATGATAATGGAAAACAAAGGCAACATTTTATATTTACAAAATCAGCTGGGTAATAAATGCTACATACCTTCATTTATGCAAGCCATAACAGCATCATCTCAGCCGAAGTAATTCATTTTCATCAGCCTGCATAAGGTATGGAATGAAAACATATAAAAACACAAAGTACAACATAATAAATGCAAGCACACTAAAAATTCACATCAGCCTCCAAAAAAAATAACAAAAATATATCAACTTGTACTCATCTCCTACATATCAATTCTTCTCATATCAGTTCGTTCCATTTTAAACTGTAAAAAAAGAAAAGAGACTAAAGTATATCTTCTCCTCTAAAACAAAACATCAGATAAATCAAAACAATTCAGTTTTCAAAGTCTTCCAGTTCAAAACCAATCAAACTTCAGCCTGGAAAATAAATCAAAGTAACATGAAAACTAGGGAGTTTAAAGCCAAGCCGAGATCTGGAAACCAGAATCTGGAACAACTTAAACTTGAAAAGCAAATCAGATCAATGCAATTAAATTCAGTGTTTCCAGTTCAACATCATTTCAAGTTCTCCTCTGTTCATGTTTTCCATTTTTCTTCATCAAACCCATCAATGTGAGCAAACTCCTATTTTTTCGAAGCTTAACCTGTTTTGATATCTTGATGCTTGTGAGTAAACATAAAGAAAAAAAACTTTAAGTTTGATTTAAAAACAGTTCAAGATTTTGATGATCTGGTTGTATATGTTTCAGTTTGCATATGATTTGTGATACTCTGTGCTTCCCTGTAATTGATATATAGTATACATTTGTATTCAAACTCAAACTAGTTTCATCAAAATATTGTTAATCAGTAAGTTTTCAACAAAAAAAAAGATATATATATATATATGTTTAAACTAAAAAAAATTTAGATTTGTAAAAGCTGATTTAACCATGTTGCAAAATATAATCTCTGTAATCTTGTTTTACAGGCTTCAAGGGAATTCGAAAGAAAAATAATTGTTGTAAAATATTAATTCAAGAATATATTTTGAATCCATACTGCAAATCATGATTTTTTAAAACAAAAATGAAGATTTCTAGTTTAGAATTCTCAGAGCAGTTTGAACTTGAATAAAAATTTCATTTTGACAAATTACAGATGATTGATCCAATAATTATTGTTGAAGTTTTGTTTGAAGTTAACATAAACATCATGGATCTCAGGAAAATTATCAGATAAATTTTCCAATTCAGAAATTAAGGGATCGAGATCATTTTAGGGTTTTATTCGCAGTTTTGTTCAGGTCTATAAACGTAACCAATTCGTCGCCTACACGGGTTCGAGCTTCACGTGATTCAAGAGGAAGGAAGCTTATCGTGTCGTGGTGGTGTGGATGGGATTCGAGCTTCTCTGGTGGTCGGTGTGTCGATCGCGAGGCATTTTTGCTGAAGGTCGTGTTTGCAGTTTTTCTATGGAACTGCTAATTTTCGATTTCGAACCTTTGATGTCGAATGGGGTTTGGTTTTCGTACCTACACGTGAATTGGGACTTGCCTGCGATATTGGGGTTCGCCGGAGATGGATCGCGCCGCCGTACACGTGCACGGCGGCATATGGTGTCAGCGACTTCGAGTGATGATCGTCTCGAGTTATTACTCGAGAATAATAGGGGATCGTTTCGAGTGGAACCTGGTGTGTGAATGGGTTTGTGTAACTGCAGTTTTTAATTTAAATAGAAAAGGGACGAGAGGAAGAAGTATACGAGGAGGAGAGAGAGACTCGGGGAAAGAACGAGAGGAACTCGAGATTGACTCGAGTAACACCTGGGTTTTGCTCGGGTTGGTTTCGAAATGGGTTAAGCCCAGCAAATCTAAATTTATGTGGTTAAATAAATTTGGTGTTAATAAGGTGATTGTTGTTTAACAATTTAAATAAGAATTTGTTTCAAGTTTTAATTAATTAAGCAAATACTTAATAATGTAGTTAGTTGAAAGGTTAATTACTTAATGTGATTAATAAAAGATTCTTACTTAATGTAATTAAGATGTAATTACTTTGTGTAATTACATTAAAGGATAATTGATTTATGTGATGAATTAATTAAAGGTGATTAATTACTTAAAAATAATTACTTAATTAAGAGTAATTAATTAATGATTAAAGTTATTAATCAAGTAATTAAAGGATAATTACTGAATGAAATTAATTTAATTAATATAAGTGATTAGGAATAATCACTTATGGAAATTAATTAAGGATAATCAATTAAATGATAAATAATTAAGGATTAATTAATTAATTAAGGATAATTAATTAAAGGATAATTAAATAATTAAAGGTTAATAAATTTATTGTTAATGGTTAATTAATAAATGATTAAAGAAGAAAAATTAATCAAAATGATTTGTAATTTATTAATGTTAATTAACCAGGATTAGTAATTCATAAGAAATTAATCTGATTTGAATCAGACAATTAACTGACTTTACTTATGGATGTTTGGATTCCATTGGATGACTTGATTGTTTGATATCCCTGATATATATGATGCTTTGTGATATACCCTGATTTATGTTGTGATCTGAAATTTCTATTTCTGTGATATATTGTTATGTGAATATGAAACCCTTGACCCGAAAAACGACACTTGAATTTTGATGCGACAGGGAGTCGGATTCCAGTTGGTTATCCGAAACCCACATCGAATTATAATAGTTAATCTTTGTGACCGATAAATTTATTTTATCTATAAAACTGTGAATGAAGATAAGCGTTATCGATTTTACCGCTTATCGATATATCTATAATAATTGATGTTGCACTATTGTGTGTAAAACCCCTGGACCACACTTATACACACACAAATATGGATTTCACGTGGAAATCGGTTAAGTCACAGATAATTTAAATTTAATGTTTGAAATTGAAATTTTTATTTCAATCGATTTTGAAATTTGGAATTTGGGTTTAAATGTGAAAAGCTTTTAAAATGGAATTTCAAAGATAAAAGTTATTTTAAATAACTTAACCGAGTTTTTGAAAATTTGAATAGTTAGATTTAAATTTGGATTCAAGTTTGAAATTAAGCTATGATTTGGAAACTAGGGAGTAAAGATGATATAAATGTGTTTATATGAATTTAAACCATTTTAAAAGTATAAGTTGGGAATTTGGATTTAACCCAAGAACCTTAACTCGTATAAATGAATCAGATTTCCAAAATGAAAACTGTTTGTTTTCAAAGAATAAAAGCTTTTAGATAAGAAATGAAATTCCAATTTAGGTAAAGGAATTTCAAGATTTAATTGAAAAAATGATTTTTCCAAGTTATGAATGAATTCTTTTTGAAAGCTATGAATTTAAATCTGTTTATTTTTAACAGATTTAAAATGATGATTTGTTTAACCCATTCGAAATGAAATTGTTTTGAAAGCTATTAGTTGAATCTTTGATTTAAAGATTTAACGAATTAATCAAATTGAAAGGGAAATTGATTTGGAAAATCTGAGAATGAATCTTTGTGAAATTAAGTGAACTTTGTGAATTGAATCTTTTTGTTTAAAAAGATTAAGATGGTAATTTGATAACCCATTTGAAAAGAAAGTTTGGGTTTAAGTTGTGACTTAATTGAAATCCCAATATCCGTATGTTTTTAAATATTTCGCTCACTATTCGGGTTAGCCGGGAAAGGACCTTTGGGTCGTATAACCCATTCCGAATAGTGATACGTCGTATATGGATAGCATTTGAAGACCGGTGTTGAAGACCGGATATTTTTCGAAAATGAAAGGACAACCTGTCGAATGTCTCTGCACTGAGTCGCGCCGGTATAGAGATTTATATCACTCTTTTGTGACGGGAAGTCCGGACGTGATTGGAAATTATCCGGAATTGCAAGGGCTTCGTGAGAAGTGCCTTCGGTTCTGTTCGAACCCGGAACAGACTTGTATGGATACATGTCTGACATTACACTTTGAGATATAAAGCCGATTTCTTTCAAATACATTTCTGTTGGTGGCGGAGAATTTATTCTTTTAGCTTAACACCCTTCTCTGAGACGTACGAGCTCAGAGGTTATGTAATTGAAATTTATCAGCGATATATCCCAATTTGGTAATGTGGCATGCTGAGTGTTGCTGTGAAATGATCAGTGTTTGATCATTTGTGATATGATCATTTGTTTGATCTTATATCTTTGTGATCATAGGTTGATCATTTGTTTGACCCGAAGCATGGCTTTGTGAACAAAGCGTAGCTTTGTGGACGAGACTTCATCGAGCCTCACACCCCGGAAATGGTCGAAACAGGAAGGATGCAGCAAGGTTCTAGGGAGTAGCGCCCCTTAGTGTATGTCATTCCTTCTGGATAAAGGTGGTATCATGGTATGGAGCCCAGATACTTAACCTCTGTGGTTGCTGCAAATTTATTACTTTGTGGTTTGTTGGAAATCGGGGATCCTCGGGAAGATCGGTGACGATCGGGGGATGGCATACACGTGTCAGTAGTTACCTATTTTTGCAGAGGTAACCCGGCCTTGTGTTGGCAGAGATCTAACCGTAACGTTAGGTTCTCGGGTCGTCTATTCCAGGGACGTACCCATCGTGGAAAAGGAAGTTCCTTAGCCTGATCATTTGTTGGAAATCCAAAGAAACAATACGAGCCTTTACAATTTCAATTGTATAACCTGTCTCCTCAGGAGGCAGCTATAGCAGGCATAATATAATGGTACCTATGCTGGCTAAGATTAATATTATACTTTCGAAATGTTTTCTACACTATGCACTAATAATAATATCAAAAAGGATTTGATTTTTGCGTAGTAAGCATCTTTGACTAACATAAGAAGAAATCTCCTCCAAGTCTGCGTTTGCATTGTGTGTGTGGTGGGAGGTCTTATGGTAGTTTCATTTTCCCAAAAAGCATTGCGAATTGACTTTAAAAATCTCTGCGATTTGTTTTTAAAGATAAACTGTTTTTGTTGCTCACACCAGTCCCATGACTGATCCGGAGTTTATTGTTCCCTTCCTAAACTCTGGGTGCCCATCATTTTCCACACGGGCAGTCTAGAGTTGGGTTTTTCAGATATTCAGGTTTAGTAGATTATCTGGAGCTAGTTCAGTTGTTGGAGTTCATGGACTGACGTTGCTTATCTTGGAGCATTCTATTGGAGACATTCTATTCCGCTACTGGTGTTATCGTTTTCTATTCCGCTGCTATTTGTTGTATCATATCTCTGATGTATATTGATATTCATTGTATCACTCTGTTGTATCAGATATTGTATCCGATATTGTATATCAATGTATTATTCATTTATTCCGCTGTGTTATTTACTTAATGTTGTTATAAGCTCCGGCGAATCGGATTTGAACGGTCGAATCTATGACATTCGAGTACGATGTAAAGTACGGATGTCGATTTTCAAACGCGAAAATCCGGATCGTTACATATATCTAGACCAATCAATATATATAATATATCATATATCACCCAAAAAATCATCGATCAACACAAAATAAATTTATTCTCACTTATATAAAAATATAAGCAAGTCAGAAAGAGTGAGTTGTACTCACTTTGATTGCAGCAGTCGTTGTAGCGTTTTATTTTGAATAAAATTAAACCGACGTTTAATTTTACCAAAAATTCCTAGCAGCTCCAAATCAATCTAGACTAGCTCCATCGCGTAGTGTTTGCGAATACGAACCCAACGCAACTTGTTTCGTCTAATTTCGACCTCGTATGACAAAGTTATGAATTTTATAAGTTTGCACGATCTATAATATAATAATTTACAACTTTTTTATTTATTTTTAAACCTTAAAAAATCACGGCCGTTTGATTTCTCAAAACCAGATCTGGGCCGCCCACATCTTCTTCTCTTTCGTCCGTTACTCCCAGGTGAATTTCGCAACCAAGAAACCCATGCTCCGTTCGACTTATTGATGGGCGCACCTTCATTCGACCACGAGAAGTTGATCAGGCGCCTCCAAACGACTCGCCTACACAAGCTCCACCAATAGCCATGATCTTATGAAGCTCAGCCTCCATATGACCTCAATATTCGAACCGAAACGTGCGACCTTTGAGCAAGAATTATAGTCGATCTACTCAGCTATATTCGATTACAACTATATGGATGTAGAGATCTCGTCGTGCTCTACCAATCTCTAGTTGAAAGTTTTTCGTAATTGTCAATGGATCGAGAGAAAATCGAGGGGAAAGATCATAAATTTTCGGCCATCGAAATTCTGGTGCGGCTAGGGTTTAATGGTTTTAGGGTTTGCAAATTATAAAATCTTGTGGCCTTATTTAGAAGATTTTCGCGCACTATTCATCCGAAATAATTCCGAACTCCAAACAAAGCATGCCGCCAGGTGTTTATAATGTTTTACCCCTATTCCGAACATAATGGAATATATATCGAGAGCCAATTCCATCGTATTTGGAAGATAGGTTTTTGAATTGATTTATTTTAATTAAAAACTACTTAAATAAATTTCTAGGCGTTTCAACTTCGCACAACCAAACTGTATGTCCGATTGACACGAAATTAGAAATCCTACAATGATATAACATTACAGATCTAATGAAACAGGTTTCGTCGAAATCCGATACAGTGTCAAAAATGATTATTTTTACACGTTCATTAAATGTTAAAATTTCTAATTTCTATTAAATCGCTTTTAAATCAAATTTAAAAGTTCCCTAACTCCATTCTAATTCAATTAGAATTTAAAACAACTTTATAAATCATTTTCATTTGCATTAAATTCAAAATCCAATAATTTCCACAATTACAAATATTAAATTAACCATTTAATTATCCAATTAAATAATTATATTTGAAATATAAGTTATTCAGCTCATAAAATTTACTTATGAATATTTAAAATCAATTAAATATTTCAATTTCGAAAGACTGAAATTCTGGGTCGTTACATCGAGAGAGATTTATAAATATTAGAATTGTTATATTTGAAATGAAAATATGTTTTTATCGAGAAGATGAGTTGTTTTAAAAAGAGGATCTTTAATTGTTAAACTAGGTAATTTAAAAAGTGTTTAAAAATATTCCAGAAAATTAGTTATTTAGATATTTTCAAATTGTCAAAATGGATTATAAGTTTATACAAGTCTTGTAAATCGATTAGAATTTTATCAATAAATAAGAACTAATTATTGTTTCAAAGTTATGTAATTATTTAAATTGTTTAAAAGTATATTTAATTATTAAATAAGTTTTCAAAAGTAATGGTATACTTTCATGGCAAAATTGGAGGCATAGATTGCCAGTAGTTAAGTTTGGATTTCTCTAGGATAGAGACGTAATCATTGAGCTATGAATCCATAGTTGATACCGCATGGTGCTTTCCATATTTATTTTAAAAAGTTTTCAAATATTTTTAAATGGAATGGTTTGTGAATATACTTATTTCGATGAGATAAGTATATACTTTCGAATAAAGAGATTTAACAAAGGAACCCAGAACTTATAGAATTCGTTATAAACGAGTTAAGGAATTTACAATATAAATTGAGATGGGTTTTGAGAAAAGAAAAATAAATGGAACTTTCCTAAGTGTTGGGAAGTAAGGGGTTTAGAAAAATATATTTTTAAATATTTTTCTAAGTGTTGAAATAAGAGATGGTCTGAAATATCCTGATATAGATATAAGTATTTGAGTTGTCTCAAATATTGAAAATTTGGAATCTTATAAAGATGTTTTGAAAATAAATTTTGGAAAATTATAATATGGGCCTAGTGACTGCTTATGGATGTTATGTTGATAGTTAAATAACCAACTATCAAATATTTAGCCAATTTCATTGATTCTTTCGAAGAGATCGGGATCGGATTTAATTATCCGACAACCACTTCGATCCAATTTGAGCATTACGAATGGATACCATGAAGATGTTGAAGACAGTGATTCGGTTTGTCCAGACCCAAGACAAATTGTATGGACGAATGCTATCAGAACATTGTCATTGGACGACGATGAGCATTCTATGTGAAATTGTTTTTGAAAGGTAAACGTCGCCTCAAGCCTCATCTACCGGAATGATTGAAAATTAGGGGAGATGCAGCAAGGCTAAGTGGGTCATACCCAATTAGGGTATGTTATCACCTTTCTAGATACTCTCGGATATATTATTAATTATGGATACGGTGGTGCATGAAAAAAGAGCTCTCGATAAGGGTGGGAATACCCGAGGTGGTAACATATCCAGTTCTATCCAGGCTAGGGATAGGGTCGTTCTTGTGTTGTAGGGGATCCCAGCGAGATCCTCGGTACATTATTCTAGATGTATACTGTGATAGGTGGTATCCCAGTGCCTAGTCATTGTATGGAAATCCATTCTTCAGTACGTGCCTTTACGGTTTTGGTGGTAGAGCCTAGTATACTGGAATTTAATTAATGTAACAATTTCGGCTATTTGAATAAGTATTTGTACTTAGACGCTATTATAATATCAGATGATTTTGATATAAATTGTTTGGTTATCGTAAGGTAAAAACCCGTCGTGTTTATGTGTGACGCGGTCTTACTAGATACCTTTGTTTTTCAAAGGATTTTGATAACTTTAATAATTCAAATTGAGTGTGTTTTCTCACGTTGGTTTTCCAGACTGACTCAGCTGTTATTTTATTATAATGCTCGGGTCAGACCGAGTATTACAGATTCATGATAGGATGCTATGGAGCTCAGGAGACGAGCTGGATGACAGAGATGTATTCCACGTACTTGATTATATTCCGCTGTGTGTGTTAGGTTGTATAGTTAGCACTGGTGAGGACAAGTTATTATAACTGTCCAGTATTCATTTGTAAATTGTTTTACTCTGATGATGATATGTATAAGTAATAGTTATAGTTCTTTTTGTATAGAGACGTATGATTATCTATTATATATTGTTCCGCTGCGGTTGTGTGATTCTGTGTTGTTATTTCTATTTTCTTCTACCTCTTTCTCCTTTTCCCCTAACGATTTGGTATTTCCAACACTCGATTACTCGGCATGCTATACAGTGGCTGTATTAGTGTCGACTTTCGAGGGTCAAAAATTCCGTTCGTTACATTTGGTATCAGAGCATAAGGTTAAGCGAGAACCTTGGCTTTGATTGGGTAACTCATTAGAGATAGGGGCAGTAGTACCCAAGAATGAGTTTGAGTGTATTAATAGATATGAGCGCGTATTTTTTAGTGATATAAAAACTGTTTTATATTGTGTTGGTTGATCTATTGTGTGGCTTATGGATTCTGGTCAATACGAGTAATTAACGTTATTGACAGGGATCTCTAAACACTTGAACAGAGCAATTCGACATAGTATTGTTTTGAAATGGGGTAAATGAAATAATTTTACCAAGATTATTTTTATATTTGAAAGAAATAATTTTCATAGTTGTATATGGTGTGCTTGGTTGTTAGGAAATGATAATATTAAACTATTATCATTTGTTGTTGTGGCGATTGAATGAAATTTGATATTATAATCAAAAGTTAACAAATAATTTCATATTAACGAAATGAAATTATGTAAATGGGATTTTGTAAATGTGGTTTTGTAAATGTGATTTATAATTTGAAATGAAACGAAATTCCAGAACTATATTTAAATATGATTTGTTAAAAGGGTTTGAAGGCTGGGGATTTAGGAATTTAAATCCCGTTGGTTTGAAAATGATTTGCAAAGTTGTGAAAATAATAATAGTATTATTTGGGAATATTTCTGAACTGGGAATATTTAAAAGAAGTTTTAATGGAAATAAAAGCACTGAACTCACTTCGATCGTTGGAAAATTATTTCGGTGATGATTGCAACATCATCGATGTTCATTTTTGAGTTTCCAATGAAGGGATTGCTACAATTGGGTTTTGTTTTGGAAAACTGGTTATGGTTTGAAATGTAAAAGAATGATTTGTTATACCAAGGGATTTTCTGTGTATATATATATGATTTCAAAAATGACTTTGATATATTTAAGAAATTGTTTAAACTCTGGAGTTTTGATTTAAAATGTTTTATGGAATATTAGTAAGTTTGATAACTTAGAAATATTTGAAATTTGATTTTTGAATGGAATTTAACTTAAATTAAGTTAAATAAGAGTGAACTTTGAAAATTTAGCCTAAGTTAGGCTAGATAGAGTAATTGTTGAAAATGGAATTTTATTCAGATTGAAATAAACTAATGAAGGAACTAATTAAATTAAATTAATTAGGTAATTGAATAAGATGTTGGAATATGGTTTAAATTTAACAATGGAATTGAGTCAAAGGGAATTGAGATTGGATTTGAGTTAAATAGAAATAAACTTAAGTTATGGAATAGAAATAAACATAAGAAGTTTGTATAAAATGTTTATAATAGACTTAAGAAAATTGGTGGTGGAATTCTTAAGTGAAATTGGTATTAAAGGGATATACTAAGTAAATAGGGGAATGGGAATTATAAGTGTGAATGATAACAACGAATAATTGAATGGAAATGAAGTAATTGTGAATAAAAAGAATTTGATATAGCTAAGAATCAATCGAAATAAATACGTAAGTTGTATGTATATTATTTTATTCGCATGGTGGTTTGATCCAGATTCGAGCACAGAACTTCGAGGAATTTAAATCGATCTGAGTTAGGATTTTTCACTCGATTCTCGACGGCACACACTGGATATGGATTTTTGATTGATTTTGAGATTCTCTATCATAGTATATGGCTATGCAAGGAGAATGAAGGTTTCTAATCAAGGAACCAGATCTGAGTTCGCACTAGAGAGTCGTGTGAACGATACTAGTTCGGAAGTGAAATTGTGTGATCGAGTGAGCGTTCAAATTTGACATTTGCGTACGGATGATATATGTACATCGTATGGGCTTAGGTAAAGCAAATATTGGAAATTTTGAAAAATAACAAATAAAATAATTTTGAATTATATGATTGGATATTTTTGGTAAATAGGATGCAGGTTTTTAAAATTAAGAAAAAAATTGGATTGCCCGACAAAATGGAACATGATTAAATTGTTGTTGAATTTGATGGTTTTATGATTGAGCCACTTGGATTTTGTTTTCTTTTGATGATTTGGGTCCGTAGTGGCGATTTGTAGTTGTTTAGATATAGCCGTGCAAAGGAGAGGCTGGCGAAATTTTTCAAAAACTTAAGGAGTTAAGAAAATTTTGGAGAAAATTTTTGATAACTAAAATTTGATTTTTGGGTTATAACTTGAAATGGTTGAGTAGATAATATTATTTGGAAGCTATGGATCGATTTGAAAATTAGAAAATGTGATAATGTGGTTTCAATAAATTGATTTTGGGAAGTTGTTTCAACTGATTGGTTTTGGGAAGTTAATGGGTTTTGGGCCATTCTTCTTACCTTGGTAATTTCTGGGACAAATTCTTTTAAGGGGGAAGGAATGTAACGACCCAGAATTTTTGTTATTTGAAATTGGAATATTTAATTAATTTTAAATATTTAAAAGTTAATTTTATAGATTTAATAACTTGAATTTCAAATCTAATGATTTATAGGGAAATTTAAATTATTAAATTTAATAATTGAAGTTTGCTTAAATAAGTGAATCTTGGGTTTTTAAGCTTGTTAAAAATAATTGAAAGGCTTATTTAATTTTTATTTATAAGAATGAAGATAATAAAACTTTTAAATTGGATTTAAAAGTGATTTGTTTGATTTTAAATATAGCTTGTCTAAATTAACATATAAAAATAGCCTTCCGGGGCATAGTCTCGGATTTCTACGAAAGCAGTCTCATTGGATCCGTAATAGTGTATTATTATCGGATTTCAAATTTCTTAGCGTTTGGAGTTATTGTTTGGTAGTACAGAATAGAAACGCGCTGAATTTAATATCGAAAATTCAATATAATAGTTGGGTCCAAAAGCTATCTTCTCTATACAATCGAATTGGGACTCGAAACTTGTTCCATTGCGTTCGAAATAGGGGTATAACATTATGAACGCCTGGCGGCACGCCTCGATTGGGGTTGAAAATTTTAGCTAAATATTTTTCGAATATTAAATAATATATTTATATATTGACCTAACCATTCCTTCACATCAGCCCACACAAGCTTATTTTCAACCATCCTACCTATCACTGTACCATTTCAAAGACACGTCCCTCTTCTTCTTTTTAATCAAACACGCAACCGTACAGTGAAAAGTAAGAAAAAAAAGGCCGAACTTAATAAAATAGGGGAGAGCTCGAATTTAAATCGCGAGCTCGTACTCGAGCATGCCAACACTGGGAAGGGGGGAAAGACGTGTGGAATGGTCTGCGACCTGAGGAAGGTGCGGCGTCGTTTGTGGAGCGCGACAGTCGCGATTAGAGGAAGGAGCTTCGTGTGTTGCGAGTTAGGAGGTGTTCGATCGAGATCTGAGTGTGCTCGACAATTTACAGTAATGGGTTTAAAATCTAGGGTTATAGCTGTGCTCGATTTAGTCATCTTGGAGGCTGATTGACTGCGTTGTCGAGTTGTGGTGTAAGTGGGCGCCTCGGAGTGGTTATTATTGGTGGGTCGCGACTGTAAGGGGAAGGCACGACAATAGGCAGGTCGCGATTTTTGTGTGGTCAATCGCTTTTCGATTGGGATGGCCGGAGTTTGGTCAATGGTGTGTTTTGGGATGAGGAAGAAGAAGCGAGTTAGCAGGTGATCTCGAATCACACATGACTTGGATATCTCATCGTACAGGGATAAAGGAGCAGATGTTGGGGAAGAAGGTTTCGTGGACTTGCTGTTGTTTTCTTGGGGCCCTTTTAGAAGTATATGGGTAATGGATTTTAAGATTGGTGATTTAGTTTTATATAAATTATTTAATAAATTCAAGTTCTTAAGAAATTCGTATCTCATTCGTTGTATATCCAAATCCAACGCGGATAGTCGTGTTGGGTTCTTATAAACGAGATCTTGGCTATGGAATTAGTTTGGTTGAAATTTGAGCTTGCTGAATTTTCAGATAAATTCAAACGCGTTCGAACTTAATTGAAAACAAAACATGAAAGCGACAATAAAAATAAAGGTGAGTAAATCTCACTCATTTGGATTACTGCAATTAGTTTTAAATAATTAAATTTAGTTATTGGATGATTGGTTGAATTGATATATTATTATCAGTTGGTTGTTATATTATATATATTAGTATATATTAGTAGTTGGATATATTTCCTGCCTATTGGAGCGGATGAGACCCTTTGTGCCCGCATAATAGCGGATGACCCTATATTACCGCGATATCCCGCCTCGAAGTAGGATTGGTATTTTAAGTTATCTAACATCTGTGGATGCAGGAAAACAGGATGGAGGGATCCAACTGGATTCCTCAAAAATGTTGAATTTAATTTCATATATAGTGATATGTTTGAATAATCTATGGTAGATTATAGTGTGACTTGAATTTATTGGATGCTATGGTAGTAGTGGCCAAGATTTTGGTATTTTAAAATACCATAATTATATATATTGAATTTTGAAAAGTAAATTAAAAGGGAATTTGGAAATAAAATATTTATATAGAGTTTGGATTAGTTAAAAGAAATTGATTAGATAAAATAAATGGTTTTGAATTTGTACTTAACTATTTCGGGATATTGAAAATAGGGATTTTGGAATAATGTATATAAAGGATTTTAAATAATAATTCTTAAGTGATACTTGTTTAAATAAAAAGGTTTTAAAAATTGAGATTTTAAATAGATTGGGAGAATAGAAGGGAATTTGGAAATAAATATAAAATTGGTTATACTGGATCTTAGATAAGATTTCTAAATTATGGAATAGAAAAAAAATTGAGATTTAATTGGTTTTGGAATATAGTTTGGGTTATTTAAGGAGTTAATTTATAAATGGAATTCAATTTAAGAAATTGATTTATAAATGGAAATTAATTAGAAATCGGGTTATAATGGTTTTAAGTGATGTGAAAACGTTATAAACGGGAAATGAGACTGTGGGATTTATAAACAATGTTTATAAATAAAGTGAAATGATTATCAGTTGATAAATTGAAGATATAAATTCACGGTAAGAATTTATAATGAGATGAGTAAATCGGTTAAAAAGAAATGATAGATTTTCCTTTTGGAAATTGTGAAAAAGGGTTCATGTAATTGGGAACGTAAATCGATTGGTGATAAATCGAGAGAGATCTATAAATATTAGATTTGTTATATTAGAATTGAAAATATGTTTTTATCGAGAAGATGAGTTGTTTTAAAAAGAGGATTTTTAATTATTAAACTAGGTAATTTAAAAAGTGTTTAAAAATATTCCAGAAAATTAGTTAGTTAGATATTTTCAAATTGTCAAAATGGATTATAAGTTTATATAAGTCTTGTATATTGATTAGAATTTTATCAATAAATAAGAAATAATTATTGTTACAAAGTTATGTAATTATTTAAATTGTTTAAAAGTATATTTAATTATTAAATAAGTTTTTGGAAAGTAATGGTATACTTTCATGGCGAAATTGGAGGTAGAGATAGCATGTAGTTAAGTTTGGATTTCTCTAGGATAGAGACGTAATCATCGAGCTGTGAATCCATGGTTGATACCGCATGGTGCTTTACATATTTATTTTAAAAAGTTTTCAAATATTTTTAAAGGGAATGGTTTGTGAATATACTTATTTCGGTGAGATAAGTATATACTTTCGAATAAAGACATTAAATAAAGGAACCTGGAACTTATAGAATTGGTTATAAACGAGTTAAGGAATTTACAATATAAATTGTGAAGGGTTTTGAGAAAAGAGAAATAAATGGAACTTTCCTAAGTGTTGGGAAGTAAGGGGTTCAGAAAAATATATTTTTAAATATTTTTCTAAGTGTTAAAATAAGAGATGGTTTGAAATAACCTGATGTAGATATAAGTATTTTAGTTGTCTCAAATATTGAAAATTTGGAAGGGATTTCAATATATATCTTATAAAGATATTTTGAAAATAAATTTTGGAAAATTAAAATATCAAAGTATTTGGCCAATTTCGTTGATCTTTTGGAAGAGACCGGGATCAAATTTAATTATCCGAAAACCACATCGATCTGATTTGAGCGTTACGAATGGATACCGTGAAGATGTTGAAGACGGTGATTCGGTTTGTCCAGACCCAGGACAACTTGTATGGACAAATGCTATCAGAACATCGTCGTTGGAGGACGATGAGCATTCTAAGTGAAATTGTTCTTGAAAGGTAAACGTAGCTCCAAGCCTCATCAACTGAAATGATTGAAAATCAGGGAAGATGCAGCAAGGCTAAGTGGGTCATACCCAATTAGGGTATGTTATCACCTTTCTAGATACCCCTCGGATATCCTATTAATTATGGATACGGTGGTGCATGGAAAAAGAGTTCTCGATAAGGGTGGGAACGCCCCGGGTGATAACATATTCGGTTCTATGCAGCTTAGGGATAGGGTTGGTCTTGTGTTGTAGGGGATCCCAACGAGGTCCTCGGTACATTTTTCTAGATGTGTACTGTGATAGGTGGTACCCCAGTGCCTAGTCATTGTATGATAATCCATTCTCCAATACGTGCCTTTACGATTTTGGTTGTAGAGCCTAGTATGCTGAAATTTAATTACTGTAACAATTTCGGCTATTTGAATAAGTATTTGTACTTAGACGCTATTATAATATCAAATGATTTTGATATAAAGTGTTTGGTTATCGTAAGGTAAAAACCCATTGTGTTTATGTGTGACGCGGTCTTACGAGATACCTTTGCTTTTCAAAGGATTTTGATAACTTTAATAATTCAAAATTGAGTGTGTTTTCTCACGCTGGTTTTCCAGACTGACTCGGGTGTTATTTCATTATAATGCTCGGGTCAAACCGAGTATTACAGATTCAGGATATGATGCTATAGAGCTCGGGAGACGAGCTGGATGACAGAGGCGTATTCCACGTACTTGATTATATTTTGCTGTGTGTGTTAGGCTGTATAGTTAGCACTGGTGAGGAAAAGTTATTATAACTTTCCAGTATTCATTTGTAAATTGTTGTACTCTGATGATGATATGTATAAGTAACAGTTATAGTTCTTTTTGTATGAAGACATGTTATTATCTATTATATATTGTTCCGCTGTGGTTGTGAGATTTTGTGTTGTTATTTCTATTTGCTTCTACCTCTTTCTTCTTTTCCCTTAACGATCTGGTATTTTTGGCACTCGATTGCTCGACTTGCTATATAGTGGATGTATTAGTGTCGATTTTCGAGGGTCGAAAACCCCATTTGTTACAAACTTGGATTAATCCAAACCCTAATTTCCGACATCGTCAGTGACCATCACCAATTGCCATCATAACATCAACAAAAAACATCTATCTCTCCATGACTCCAACGACGTGAACGACGTTGATTAATTCCAAACACATCAAGAGAAATGATTTTTTGAAGTTTCTGACTAAAATTTCCCGCTTACCGATATTTCATGATTTCTCTCTTGATACTCAAAAAAATCGAGTGTGTTCAATTTCTAAAAATAGCTAGAACACATATGAACAACTTTTACGTTGGGGGTTGGGGCTAAAAGTGATTGGAATGGGAGTATGGGATTTTTGAATGAAGGAGAATGGTTGGTTTTCATTCTTTGAAACATTAAAAGAAGAAGCAGCTCAAGGTTACATGCATTCGAAAGGTATTTATGCGGAGACATATAGAAGAAGGTAGTAGACAAGGGTTAACAAAGAAATGGGTAGAGGAGACAAGGGGTACAAGGGCGAGGGAGACAAACAAGCGGCTGAGTTAAAGAAGGTGCTTTATAGTGAACATAATGATATGTATTGATTTTGGCTTTTGAATAGAAATGATTGTGGTACACCACATAATATTGCATCCACGTACGAGCCACAAACAATAGAAAATAAAATACGATCATGCACAAAGATGCAACACGATCATTAAACAATAATAAAATACACTGGTTAAATCTTGTGAAGTGTTCAGACATGTCAACGTTTGCCGTAAAATACGTTAAACAGAAGTTCAACTTTTTTCAAATTAAAAATTATGAAAAAATTCTATAAATTAAATTAAAAATACATCATCAAAAATTAGATAATTATTTAAAATATAGATTTTAATATATTATAAAAATCCCAAATCGAATAATTAAAACTAATTAAATATTCCAAAAATCAAAGTGATAAAATTTTGGGTCGTTACATTCTCCCTCTCTTAAAAGAATTTCGTCGTTGAAATTTCACCACATGAAAACCCAATATTATTCCTAAGTCTTACGATGTTCATAGATCATTCATATACAAAATCTAATTCGATCACTACTCGAATATATAACTTTACTTCCAAACTAGTAGCTCTTACCCGATCAACTAGTGCATACTTTGATCAGGCTTCTTTAATTAGAAACCTCTATACTCCTTATATAGCCATATACTATGATAGATTATCTTGGTTCCATACGAATAACCCTCACCAAGTGTTCATCGTAAAGAATCGATTGAAAGATCCTTATTTGGAATGGTGTGACACACCTCCAAGTTAAGTACTCAAATCATAGATCAAAACTATATGGAAATGAGAAATGATCTACATTCAGCTTACACACTTATTAAATTGGTTCTCACTAATACTAATTCCATTTCTGCTAAAATTATTTTTTAAAACATTTCACAAAACTACACTTAAGCTTAACTTGTATGATATCCTACTATATCTTGAGAGTATATATCACTATTTGATTCAAACTTTTTAAATTTTAATTTATATTCCCGAGTAAACTCAAGGTCCAAATACCCAGTTTTATTTCAAAACCCCTTTTGAAATGAAGTTATATATTTTTAACCACAGAATATATATATAGCCCAAGTAACCCTAAAATGATACCAAGGAACTGGATTCTACCAAATAGTATCATACATTTCCTTGTCAAGAAGGGTAATACTCAAGAGAAATGTTTGCCATCCGAACACATCTCTTGCCTATTTTTAGTTGTTTTCAAGCTACTTAAACTAGTTAGCTTAAAAAAATACATTTTCTATTCAAAATCCCCATTTTGAAATAATACTACATATATTTCCAAACAAATAGTCAGAATATCAAATTCCAACTTGCTTTGGGTTCGTTCGGATTCAAACACATCTCGATCGTATAATGACAAAGAGAATAATTTACTAAGTGCACTACAATGTTCGCCTAGGCAAACATCCGATCGTCACTTGGAAAATTAGTTCGATCATCACAAAATAAATCGGGACTCATCCCCTGAACCAAACCAAATAAAACACACCTCCTTTAAAATTTTCTTTTCAATAGTATTTATACTTAAGAATAATTTTAAGTAAACCATTTCTACCATTTTCCAAAATATTTATACTCTAAAACCCTTTCAAGCAAGACTATTATTTCTTTTCTCTATAAATCATTTGAAATAATAATATACATATTTCCTTTTTGGTAAATCAGATCATATTTTTGGGATCAAATCAAAATTTGTTTTTATCAAAACAATTTTATAATAAAATTCCTAGGGCAGCATTTTCCCACTTAGAAACTCGAAAATGGACACGATGATGTTGTAGTCATCGTCAGAATTATTTTCCAGAGATGGAAGTGAGTTTAGTGCTTTCTATTTCCTTATAAATCCCACATAAATATATTTTTTTCAAAATTACTTTCAGATAATACCATTCTAAATTTTTACTAAAACCTTGAAAACCAAAATTTTCCAAAAGTACTGGGATTTAAGTCCTTAAAAATAATTTTATTTACAAAACACATTTTTCTATAAACCAATTTTATAAAATCAATTCCCAAATATTTATTTCAAAATATTTTAGTTTTCTTAATAAACAGCTTCTATTAAACCCAGTTTTATCCCAACATTTCCATCGAACGTCTTATGGTCAAGTTGTTAAATTTAATTCATAAGGTATTCATTTCAATGTTCTCAAAATTCCTATCCACCCAACACATGTTTTAAAAGGAAGATTTCAAATATATCAAAAAACAATTGCTAATGCTCAGAACTGGGCAAGCATGACTAACCCTATCCTGGATGATAATAATGGAATATTATCACCTCCTAACAAACAAACACAATCAAGAATAACTATATTAATTGAAAAATTATTCTTTTATCTAAAATATAATCCTTGGTAAAATTATTTCATTTACCAATTTTAAACAATATTGTATCGATTGGCCTTGTTCAAGTGTTTAGGAATCCCATCGATAACATTGGCCAAACGCATCGACCAGAATTCATAACCCATTTGATAGATCGAACAACACAATATAAATTGTTTTTATATCACTAACAAATACACACTCTTATATATATAAACACATACTCATACTCATTCTAGGATATTACTAGTTCTATCTCTAATGAGTTTGCCCCCACCAAAGCCTAGATGTTCGCTCAACCAAAGCTCGAATACCAACTGTAACGACCCGCCTTCTCGATCCTTAGAAATTGACCCTAATATGTCCACGATATTCACATGTTGAATATCCAAGTGTCGGAAAAAAGATTGTTGTGGTGAAAGAAATAGAAGATAGAACAAAATCTCATATCCTGACCAGAAGATATATAATATAAACAGGTCTTTACAAAAAGAAATCGTTTTTATTATACACAACATTTGAGTATACAAACCTATTTTCAGCCTGGACAGTTATAACAGCCTATCTCTACAATTGCTGATAAATAAAGGTAGAAATCAAGAACAACAAAACAACAAAATAATTTAAGATATGTGAATATGTCTTGGAGAAACCAACTCGTCTCATGAAAGCTCAAAAGTTTCTAGCTAAATCTAGAAAATATACTCAAGATGAACTAAGCATTATAGGAAAACAACTCCTAGGTCAGTGTGGTAAAACCAACATGAGAAACATAATGAAATGGATTCTAAAAGTTTAATAAACCTCTCAAACTAAAGGTATCTTGCAAGAACACGTCCCACAGAAACACGGACTGGGTTTTTACCTTATGATAACCATAACATTTATATTAAGAAAATCCAGTGATATTATAATAATGTCTAATGGAGAAAATAATAGTAATAAAGTAGCTATGATACTGTTGAGTGTACATCACAATAATAATAGGTATATAATCAAAAACCGTTAAGGTGCGTTCGGTAATTCTGTAGGATTCCACGGAGGTGCCTTCAGTAATTAGAAAACGGTCCTCTTACTTAAGGATCAGAGTTATCCTTCTGAAGCAACAAAACAACCCTAGTGATGTACAATAAAAAATACATAGCTGACCACGCAAGGCCGAATACGTCGCTCCATGCATTTATAACAACTATAATTAACTCTAGGAAGGAGACGAATTCACTCTCATGGGTTAGCTAAGCCCCTGGCTATGCATCCTATCTTTGGTTTTGTAACGACCCAGAATTTTGGACCATTCGCATCCATTATAAGTGTATAGGTAGACACTCATGCCGGAATTGAATTGCTCAAAATACTGCGTTGTTAATTTAAATTTGGCAAAACTGAACATATATAGTAAATAAATAATCACAGATCACAGACACAGAGTAATAAGTGCAGCGGAAATAAAAGAGATAGTAGTTCATGAAGCTACTATATGAATATATAAGATACATCAGAGTTTACAACAGAAGAGTAATACGATACATCAGATACAAATCAGAATACATCACTGGAATCATCGAATACTGAAAGCAGAATAGATGGCTGGATCTTCAAGCAAAGCTCCAACTCCAAAGGTGAGTCTCGAAAGCTGAACCACTCAGTCTGACCCGAGCGTAAAGCAAAACACAAGACACTCGAGTCAGGATTAACATTCTTATATTAATAAATCCAACTCAAGTGAAATAGCAATTGAAATACAAGTAACTGTTTGGAATAACCATCCTTTAAGGATCCGTTAAACTATCTACTAGGTAGTAATGTACGATAAGTAGATAATGTCTATCAGTAATAATAAGATATCAAAATAGCGTTAAGTCATGGCCCATTCCACCCTTAACACATTTTTATTCCCAAAAGCATATACAAGACCGTAGTTTCCCCAAAACCGGAAGTCACCAGAGGGCAATCCATATACTAAAGGTACAAATCAAAATCGTAGTGGTCGCGTATAAATGGAATACAAATATGACAAGGCACATGAGGCAATACCCAAGGTAGTGATACTACCGTTCGCCTGATCCGGACTGGTGAGAACGCAACGCCGCAGCGCCCGCAACACCATGAAACAACACTCCCAAAATCAAGGGTGCACCAATCGACAACAAGTAATAAGTAGTTCGAAGAAGTGTGTCCACTTGAGGTAGCTAATCCTCCATTGGCCCGGCACAGCTCCTGTTTTAGTCATTTCCAATTTGACACAAGTGTCAAGGCTATCCATTATCGTTCTCTTTCTTCAGTCATCACGTACACCATTCCAACCACTTCATTCTGGATCATCACTCCGCGTATAGTTATTAAAGTGGTTTCGGTTTAGATAGAGAGTATATCCATTACCGATCCCGGTCTCTTTAATAACTTCCGTAATTATAACACCGATTGGTCGTTTATATATTTCAAAAATCAAATCAATTTCAATTTCAATTTCAATTCGTAAACCAACATTTCATTTGTCTTTCTAAACCAATTTCCAAAATTTACGTTTCAAACTTTCAAATTACCATTTCAAAATCTTATAATTCAATTTCAATTTCTATTTAAAACAATTCAAATATTGATTCAAGTTCGTAAATAAGTTTCAATCCAAATCATTTAAATAAATTTAATTTAACATTTAAATCAATTAAATTCATTTATCGATTTCATTCAATATTCGTTAAGTTACTATGCCATTCAAAACAATTTCCATTAAATTTCCAATTCATTAAATCCATTATTTAAATTCAGCTTCATTAAAACAAAACTTAAAATTTAATTAAATTAAATCCATCAAATCAATTCTTTCAATTACAAGTCTTACATTAATTCCAAAAAATCACATTTTATTTCTTGTTAAGAAATTCAATTCACTTATTTACTTACTTAAATAATTTTCCAAAAACTTAATTAATAAAGAAAACTCAATTTCAATTATTTACAAAGTAAAATTCACTCATTCAAAGTTCAATTTAATTTAATCATTAAATAATTCAATCTTATTTAATTATTAAATAATTCAAAACTTAATTATTAAATAATTTCAAAGTTTACTAATTTCAAACTTAATTATAATTTCAAACTTAATTATTAAATCATCTCAAAGTTTAATAATTTCAAACTTAATTCAATCATTTCTCAAATTTAACAACATTCTTTCACCAATTACATTGTTAATATTTTGTTTCAGATTATTAAATATTAACATTTTCCTTTCATTAAAAATTCAAATTTCAACTTCATTTCAAAACCATATTATTTATTCAAATAAAATCTTCATTTTTATTTTTAAATCAAATTATTGACCAATCGGGTTTTATTTAATTTTCTATCCTAAGTCAAATTCATTTGGGTATTTATCATTTCAACCCGATTCCAATTCAATTCAAAATCAAAGCATAAAGGGAACTTGCAGTGTGATAACTGGGATGGTGTCAAAGTAAATAAACAAGCAATAACAACAAACAATATCAATCAAATAATCCCGAAATAACCGTATTAATTCGCATTGTTTTTTGTACGAATTAATATAATTATTTCTAGAATCTACACTATCATTTCATGTAGATTAAAGATTATTACATTACGGTTTTTCACTTGTCATCTATTACAATTTCATCCATCATCAATTTAACAACATACATTCAGTGGTTCAAGGTGTAATTAAACAAATCCTACGTGTCAATAAATTTAACAGTTAAAGGGGTCATATTATACAAATGTCAGTTAATCAAATTTAACATTTAACTATCCTATATCAAGTTCAATTTCATACTATTTATCATTTTAACATTAACAATTTAACGTCCAATATAAACATCAACAATCAATCAATTATCAGCCAAACTGTATTATCATCGCATAAATAATTAACAGATAATGGTGTCAGATGTCACAGGTGAACTGATACAGGCAATAGCATATATAACAGTGTAATTAACTAACAGCAGCATATTTCAATTGTCGTTTCAGTTGAAATCAAATTTAATAAATAAAAGAACGTTAATCGTGAGTGAGTGCTCACCTTTCGAGGCTAGATAGATTGGACGGTGAAGTTGAGTTACGAAATCCAGGCACGAATTTCAAAGCAACGCTATATGGGTACGGGATCGACGGACAAGCTGATAAATAGAAATTGATGAGAACGCTCAATCAAATTGATAGAGACAGAAAATATACAAAACTAAACTCATGTATTGAAATAAACTAATATATAGACTAATATATATGTTATATTTAAAACAATATCTATATAAATTTTCAAATAATAATACCCAAACCAAACTCAACATATGCAACTTAATATATATTGTACTATAAGACCCATCCTTATTAGAACTAATATTAAAATTTTGAAACACAACCGTAAAAAAAATCAGACTCTATATACATATACATATTGTATATACTGTATTTCACAAAATCATTATTCAATTTTAGACCAAAATGGGATAAATCTCCCTATATTTTCAAATCGCACCCATGTATAGGCTTTCGTACATATAATATAAAATTTTATATAATGTACTTTATTATAATATACATAACTTACCGTTTAACATAACTGAAATATAGTTCATTCCTACATCACGCTATGAACACAATATTACTCAACTTATAATATAATTCACTGTAAAATAAAATGAAATATAATATAATAATAAGAATGAAATATAATATATATATCCTACAGTAGAGGTCAAACCTCCTCAGCAAGCATGAACACTACTATTATACTATACTACTATACATCTGTACACCTATTACATATATTACCCTCAAATCAAAATATGTGCGACTCATATTTGTATATAAAATAACAAATATACGTATACAACTTAAGTAAACTAATACGTATATAGGACTAAAATCCAAAAATATGCACAAGTTAATATATACACATTATACCGCTTTAAACAAAACAATCGTATTAAACAAATATATGCAGACAACTGACCCTTTACAAGATATATCTACATGCAGACCTATTCACCCTATACTAACGAGCTACCTATGTATATAACTTTACAACAATATATATGAAATAGGACGGGTGTAAACTTTAAAGACATATATATTTACAACTGACCTATGTATATACATCGGCATCTACATAACAAGGCAGACACTGGTCACGTGGAAGGGAGGGAAGCAAGTTAAGGCTGCAGGAATTTGACAGAGACGGGACGAGCTGCTCGCAGTGAGGAAAGGAGGTACGGGGCGGACGGTGGTTTGGGAATGTGCTCGGCAATGGAGGAGATGATGGTTGCGGTAGTAGATTGGGCGGAGGCCGGAGATGTAGGCGGGTCTGGTTATGGTGTGGGTAGCATGCATGTAGTCGACGTGTTTGAGGGATTGGTTGCGAAGGAGGAATAGTACAGTTCCGAGGGTGTAAAGGTTGCCTTGCTTAGAACGGTAAGAGGTGGGCGTCTTGGATGGAAAGGAGTCGTCGTTGCCAAAGTGAAGATCGCCGCCAACGGACATTATTTTGCCGAGGGAGTTTCTTGTTGTGTATTCGCGGAGGGGAGGAGGACGAGAAAAGGATGGGGAAGATGAAGGATGGAAGCAGCCTGCTGTTCTTTTTTTTTCATCTCAAATTTATTTTTACTTTGGGAATCGAAATACGAAGGAACCAAGAAAATCAGGAGCCAGGGAAAACTCAAAAGTTATGGAAAACAACTGTCGAGATAAATTCGAATATAAAACGTAGTGGCCATTCAGTTTTTACGTTGGTTAAATGAAAGGTCACGGGGCTCAAAAGTTTAAAAACGGTTACCAATACGGTAATTGTTTTACTGTCTTCGTATCGTACCAGACTCCAACATATACAATTGAATATACTACGGAGATCATCACGACACGACGATCAAAACAGTATACAGATATCAATGATAGGACCATCCTATCAAAAGTCGATATCCGGTACCGGAAATACTGCAAATTTGCCGAAAATAAGATCTACGGAGCAATAGATGTCCGAATTTGGAAAAATGACAAACTGATATCTTGCTCAGAAGATGGTTTAGAATTTTTCTATGTAAAAATATTTTGGTTTTGAAAACGTTTTATTTTCATCGCTTTTTAACTGATTAAATTGAAGTAAATTTACGTGCGAAATAAACTTTCATATTTTCTGACGAAAATTTACCAGTTGCTATGTTTAACTAGACGCATTCCAAATATCAAATTTATATTTCAAAATTTTATCGTTTAAAATTTCGCAAAATTTCAGTTAATTGCGTTATTAAAACGGTTGAAATTTACGGGTCGTTACACTCTCCCCCACTCAAAACTTTTCGTCCCCGAAAAGGAACGAGGTAGGAGAATAGAAACAACTAGAAAGAAAACAGATTTTGAAATACAAAATAATAATTAATTTAAACCATATAAATTCAAATTTAAATTAATTGATATTCAATAATTGATTTGATCCATTTGATTTCACTAAAATTAATCTCAACTATTTCTAAATTTATTATCTTATTATCCAATTATCTTAAATTTAAAATTTCTAACCATAAATTTGAATAGTCCTTTATTATAATCATATTTTCTTCAACAATTTTAAATTCTTCTTTATTCCAAATTACTGTTAAATTTATTCTACTTAATATAGCTACTCACATATATTTAACCCATATAAATTAATTTAAAACATAAAAGTTTCGATTTAAATTAATTTACATCTATTAATTTCTTTTAAATTCAAGGTATTTTCATATGTTAATAAAATTTCAATTTATTAATTCTTTCAAAACAAATTTATTAATTCTTTCAAAACAAATTTATTAATTATTAACTGAGTTTACTTATTATCCTATCTAACTCTATTAACATATTTATAATCCAAATTTAGTGTATAACACTTATTATAACACTCAAAATTTATTTATAAATTCAATTTATCTTATATATTATCCAATTACATATTCAACTTCTGAATGATTTAGGTAAGTTGTATTAGAATGCAGTTGAACAATATACAAATAAAATTTTCTCAAATTCAATTATTCAAGTTTAAATGTTTATTCCAAATTTTGGTTTTATTTATAATTAAAATCATCTTTTAACAAAATTTAAGAATTAGATTTCCGATTAACTTCAAACAATTTAGAGATATATATATTATATTTATATCACATCAAATTAATTTTTTTTAAAAGAAGATACTTATATATATAAATCAAATTATACTGAAGAATTCAAATCAAAATATTATTTTCTTCAAAACAAAACCGTAGCAAAGCTACAGAATGGTTTCTCCTCTTCGAAACTCGAAAATAAATGTCGATGATGCGACCGCCATCACCGAACTTATTTTCCAGCGACAAAGAGAAGAGCACTGATTTAAACATTTAAATTCTTTGAAAACGGTTTCTATTCGAAAATACTTCCAATAATATACTTTAAAATTTTAAAACCAAAGTTCGAAATCACTGGAAACTAAATTCTCAAATTTCTGGATTAAATTCATTTCAAATTCCAAATCAATTTATAAACCGTATTTATAAATTTATTTAGAACAATAAATGATAATCAAATATTATCATTTCAAACAAACAATTTAATTAACCTATTAAATTCCAGAAAATTTTACTTATATTTTCACAATATAATCAAACAAATTTATTTCATTTTCCAAATTTGAAACAATATTGTGTCAGTTTGCTCTGCTCAAGTGTTTTGGAAATCCTATCGATAGCGTTGATCAGACGAATCGATCGGAAACCCAAATCAACATCAACAACCCAAACAACACAATATATTTTAAATATTTTAAATATTAATTTACAAATACACTTCCTCGCTCGACTATATAAGAATAGATTTCAAAGAAAAGATAGAGATTCAAATTTGATGGACTCAAATCAAAGAGAATTTTGATTCGAAAAATAAGTTTGAAACAGAAGATAAGATAATTCAATTTCCACAATCGGGAGATGGAGGAGTTTATTTAATTCACGGGCAACCTTAACCGGGTCGTCCGTAACTTCAAGAATAAGATCGATGCTGAATTCCGAGGTAAATCAACACTCGATCTCAAGAGATGGAATTCAGGTATAGCAAGTAATAGATAGCATCGTAAACCGAGGATACAGAAATCTCCGGTAAATCAATTCCTATTGTAAAGGAGTTTTGTTCCTTTACGAATCATTCGAAGATTGGCGAGACCGCCGATCTATTATAGATATCATTTGAAATGGAGTTATGGGGTGCTCCAGAATTGAAGAAGGCGAATAGTGAAGGACACGTATGAAATTTGGAACCATAGGGAACGTTCCAAAATTCAAAGGAATCGAGTCAAAAGGAAGAGATTGAAACTCGAATGAGAGTGATTCTATAAATACATTCACCCTATATGTTAAGTTTTGCCTAGAGCTACCAAAGCTCTGATACCAACTATAACGACCCAGAATTTTGGACCATTCGCATCCATTATAAGTGTATAGGTAGACACTCATGCCGGAATTGAATTGCTCAAAATACTGCGTTGTTAATTTAAATTTGGCAAAACTGAACATATATAGTAAATAAATAATCACAGATCACAGACACAGAGTAATAAGTGCAGCGGAAATAAAAGAGATAGTAGTTCATGAAGCTACTATATGAATATATAAGATACATCAGAGTTTACAACAGAAGAGTAATACGATACATCAGATACAAATCAGAATACATCACTGGAATCATCGAATACTGAAAGCAGAATAGATGGCTGGATCTTCAAGCAAAGCTCCAACTCCAAAGGTGAGTCTCGAAAGCTGAACCACTCAGTCTGACCCGAGCGTAAAGCAAAACACAAGACACTCGAGTCAGGATTAACATTCTTATATTAATAAATCCAACTCAAGTGAAATAGCAATTGAAATACAAGTAACTGTTTGGAATAACCATCCTTTAAGGATCCGTTAAACTATCTACTAGGTAGTAATGTACGATAAGTAGATAATGTCTATCAGTAATAATAAGATATCAAAATAGCGTTAAGTCATGGCCCATTCCACCCTTAACACATTTTTATTCCCAAAAGCATATACAAGACCGTAGTTTCCCCAAAACCGGAAGTCACCAGAGGGCAATCCATATACTAAAGGTACAAATCAAAATCGTAGTGGTCGCGTATAAATGGAATACAAGTATGAAAAGGCACATGAGGCAATACCAAAGATAGTGATACTACCGTTCACCTGATCCGGACTGGTGAGAACGCAACGCCGCAGCGCCCGCAACACCGTGAAACAACACTCTCGAAATCAAGGGTGCACCAATCGACAACAAGTAATAAGTAGTTCGAAGAAGTGTGTCCGCTTGAGGTAGCTAATCCTCCATTGGCCCGACACAGCTCCTGTTTTAGTCATTTCCAATTTGACACAAGTGTCAAGGCTATCCATTATCGTTCTCTTTCTTCAGTCATCACGTACACCATTCCAACCACTTCATTCTGGATCATCACTCCGCGTATAGTTATTAAAGTGGTTTCGGTTTAGATAGAGAGTATATCCATTACCAATCCCGGTCTCTTTAATAACTTCCGTAATTATAACACCGATTGGTCGTTTATATATTTCAAAAATCAAATCAATTTCAATTTCAATTTCAATTCGTAAACCAACATTTCATTTGTCTTTCTAAACCAATTTCCAAAATTTACGTTTCAAACTTTCAAATTACCATTTCAAAATCTTATAATTCAATTTCAATTTCTATTTAAAACAATTCAAATATTGATTCAAGTTCGTAAATAAGTTTCAATCCAAATCATTTAAATAAATTTAATTTAACATTTAAATCAATTTAAATTCATTTATCGATTTCATTCAATATTCGTTAAGTTACTATGCCATTCAAAACAATTTCCATTAAATTTCCAATTCATTAAATCCATTATTTAAATTCAACTTCATTAAAACAAAACTTAAAATTTAATTAAATTAAATCCATCAAATCAATTCTTTCAATTACAAGTCTTACATTAATTCCAAAAAATCACATTTTATTTCTTGTTAAGAAATTCAATTCACTTATTTACTTACTTAAATAATTTTCCAAAAACTTAATTAATAAAGAAAACTCAATTTCAATTATTTACAAAGTAAAATTCACTCATTCAAAGTTCAATTTAATTTAATCATTAAATAATTCAATCTTATTTAATTATTAAATAATTCAAAACTTAATTATTAAATAATTTCAAAGTTTACTAATTTCAAACTTAATTATAATTTCAAACTTAATTATTAAATCATCTCAAAGTTTAATAATTTCAAACTTAATTCAATCATTTCTCAAATTTAACAACATTCTTTCACCAATTACATTGTTAATATTTTGTTTCAGATTATTAAATATTAACATTTTCCTTTCATTAAAAATTCAAATTTCAACTTCATTTCAAAACCATATTATTTATTCAAATAAAATCTTCATTTTTATTTTTAAATCAAATTATTGACCAATCGGGTTTTATTTAATTTTCTATCCTAAGTCAAATTCATTTGGGTATTTATCATTTCAACCCGATTCCAATTCAATTCAAAATCAAAGCATAAAGGGAACTTGCAGTGTGATAACTGGGATGGTGTCAAAGTAAATAAACAAGCAATAACAACAAACAATATCAATCAAATAATCCCGAAATAACCGTATTAATTCGCATTGTTATTTGTACGAATTAATATAATTATTTCTAGAATCTACACTATCATTTCATGTAGATTAAAGATTATTACATTATGGTTTTTCACTTGTCATCTATTACAATTTCATCCATCATCAATTTAACAACATACATTCAGTGGTTCAAGGTGTAATTAAACAAATCCTACGTGTCAATAAATTTAACAGTTAAAGGGGTCATATTATACAAATGTCAGTTAATCAAATTTAACATTTAACTATCCTATATCAAGTTCAATTTCATACTATTTATCATTTTAACATTAACAATTTAACGTCCAATATAAACATCAACAATCAATCAATTATCAGCCAAACTGTATTATCATCGCATAAATAATTAACAGATAATTGTGTCAGATGTCACAGGTGAACTGATACAGGCAATAGCATATATAACAGTGTAATTAACTAACAGCAGCATATTTCAATTGTCGTTTCAATTGAAATCAAATTTAATAAATAAAAGAACGTTAATCGTGAGTGAGTGCTCACCTTTCGAGGCTAGATAGATTGGACGGTGAAGTTGAGTTACGAAATCCAGGCATGAATTTCAAAGCAACGCTATATGGGTACGGGATCGACGGACAAGCTGATAAATAGAAATTGATGAGAACGCTCAATCAAATTGATAGAGACAGAAAATATACAAAACTAAACTCATGTATTGAAATAAACTAATATATAGACTAATATATATGTTATATTTAAAACAATATCTATATAAATTTTCAAATAATAATACCCAAACCAAACTCAACATATGCAACTTAATATATATTGTACTATAAGACCCATCCTTATTAGAACTAATATTAAAATTTTGAAACACAACCGTAAAAAAATCAAACTCTATATACATATACATATTGTATATACTGTATTTCACAAAATCATTATTCAATTTTAGACCAAAATGGGATAAATCTCCCTATATTTTCAAATCGTACCCATGTATAGGCTTTCGTACATATAATATAAAATTTTATATAATGTACTTTATTATAATATACATAACTTACCGTTTAACATAACTGAAATATAGTTCATTCCTACATCACGCTATGAACACAATATTACTCAACTTATAATATAATTCACTGTAAAATAAAATGAAATATAATATAATAATAAGAATGAAATATAATATATATATCCTACAGTAGAGGTCAAACCTCCTCAGCAAGCATGAACACTACTATTATACTATACTACTATACATCTGTACACCTATTACATATATTACCCTCAAATCAAAATATGTGCGACTCATATTTGTATATAAAATAACAAATATACGTATACAACTTAAGTAAACTAATACGTATATAGGACTAAAATCCAAAAATATGCACAGGTTAATATATACACATTATACCGCTTTAAACAAAACAATCGTATTAAACAAATATATGCAGACAACTGACCCTTTACAAGATATATCTACATGCAGACCTATTCACCCTATACTAACGAGCTACCTATGTATATAACTTTACAACAATACATATGAAATAGGACGGGTGTAAACTTTAAAGACATATATATTTACAACTGACCTATGTATATACATCGGCATCTACATAACAAGGCAGACACTGGTCACGTGGAAAGGAGGGAAGCAAGTGCATAATAAAAGAAAATAATAAACGGATCAGTCTAATTTAAACTTCAGAAATAAGTGCATGATAAATAACACTTAAGCAAATAATCCTAATCTCGAATGAGATTATACAACATAGATAATCAACATGGTTCAAATAAAGAAATCTCAATTTAAACTCCATCAAAATCAATAATCTCGAATGAGGCTATTCAACATAAAAATCACCTTAGTTTAGATTAAGAAATCTTAATTTAAACTCCATCAAAATTAGCTTTTAAATTACCAATTGAATTCAAAAAAGCAATACGCAAACTTATAATCTCGGATGAGACTATATACAAAATTATAATCTCGGAAGAGACTATACCCAAAATTATAGTCTCGGGTGAGACTATACAACATAGTAATCAGCATAGTTTAAAGGAAGAAATCCTATTAAACATCATCAAAATCAACTTCCAAATTCACAATTGAATTCAAAACAGCAATACGCAGAATCTAGAAATCAAAATAAGATAACTAGACAAATCAGCAGTCACAAAATCTAGTAATCAAAATAAGATAACTAGAAAATCAACATAAAAGATGGATCGATCCCAGTAGATGGCGAGTTTTAGCTACGCCGCACATGCATCTCATATGGCCGAAGCCTACCAAGTACTAAATTTTGGCGCCCAACAAATGACCCGAAGGTCCAACAAATGACCCGAAGGTCCAACAGATGACCCGAAGGTCTAGTATTGGTAATTGGCCCGAAGGTCCATCATATGACCCGAAGGTCCATCATATGACCCGAAGGTCCAGCATAGTGGCTCGAAAGCCCACAAAATCATCAAAATCATCAAACACAAATATTTCAATTAACGAGTCCGGAATTAACCGAAATAGTAAAAGTGTGGTTCCATACTCCGCACTTTTGCCAAATCGTTTAAATCTCTTCATCGTTTCCTTGAAAGTGCAAAATTGTGTATTTTATATAAATAACAATTTACGTTCTCAAATGGACAAGTTCGGAATTAAGCGAATCAGTAAAAGTGAGGGTTCATAGTCCTCAATTTTGCTGAAGCGTTTAAATCGCTTCCTTATTCTTTTGAAAGCGCAAACTGTAAAAAAAATTTGGAAACAATTTTATTTTAAAATGATTTTTAAAACACGTGATTAAAACAGCAACAACTATAGCAATTTCGACGAGGAAATTGCGCTTCATAAAACACCGTAAAAACGGATATCGAATCAGCGTTGCGGGATAACCGCTTAAAAATTCACTTTAAAATTGACGGTTACAGAAATCAAAACAACAGTAATTTTTTTATTCGTCAAAATGTCAATAAAACAACACGCTTCAAAAGTATGGCATCGGAGTAAAAATCCGTTATAAAAATAACGGCAACCAGGTACGTTTTACAACAAAATACCGGTTCAAAATAATTTAATACATTAACGTGCAACTCCTATTTGCACGCACACTACAATATGAACAAGACAAAACTGGAACTACTACAAGCACGTACGTAATAAAATGAAGGTTTGCAAGCTATACATCTTTACACGCAAGTAAATGATATGCATGCATGAGTTACAAAGTTTTAAAACATTGTTACGTGTAATCACTTTTGCAACTATATATATTACAATTCTAAGCAACAATTGGATGTGTGACAAGTTTGTAAGGGATGGATGCATATTGTATAATATGGCTACAGGCATATAAAGGAAAAGTAGGCAACTTAAACCATGCAACATAGGGACCAAAAATAAAATACAACAAAATGGTGGAGGTCATCTTAAACAATGAAGCAAAGAGGCAATCAATGAAGCAATGTCAGGGACGTACAAACTAAAGTGACAATTAGATGGTACTGTTCACAAAGAAGGGATTTGCATTAAAGTCCAAAGTAATGTGTTCAATTGCACATAGGAGAAGGTTGGTTGCTTCTATTGAGTGCATGACTAACAAATCAAGGTGCAGCAAGATATCAAAGAGCAGACTTTAAAATAGCGAAGCCAAGAAGAAACAACAAGATATCAGGAGCGGCCACCATATCAAATGACAGGGACGAACAAAATCAAGTAAAAATGCATGGGTGCGTGAACTTTCCACCTCCGTAAAAAAAACGCACAAAATCAAAGCAATGCAATCAGAAATTGGTGATAGAATTTTGTGAGGTTTAACTCACGCACGGTACTTATGCACGCACGTAACACATATAAGCAAAATATAATTTTAAGGCACACAAAATGATGCTCTGGCATATTTTTAAATGCTACCTCCTTTTTGCACGAAAATGAGTTGACAATTTAATCTGAACATACTTTTGTATAATACACTTGCATATGAATTAAAACAATGGTTTGGAACTTGCTATATAAATGCACGAATATATGATATTTGGAAATACACAAAATGCAGAAAATGCATTGGTTTGGAAACAACTTCCTTGATGCACGAAAAATAAAGTTGTGTATAAATTAGAGATGTGAGTTTTAAACTCACCAAAATTTTTCTTCCAAAAACAACTTGCAACTGAGAACGGAGTGGAGCAAAATTATTGGAACCGCCATTTTTAAGTTTCTACCGAGCTACTGTAAATTGAAACAAATGATAGATGCCAGCATACTTCTCTTTTCCCCAATTGTGTATAAGTCAAAAAAATATATGTTGGCAGAGTTTTGGGTACAAAGGCATTTATGGTGATACGTTGTAACGACCCTGAATTTTGAACGAATTAAATTGAGAATATTTAATTAATTTTAAATATTTGAACGATGATTTACTTTGAATCCCCGATTTAACTTTGAAAATTTGGCGATTAAATTTTATAATTTCATCTATTGAAACTGAATAAAATTTTGAATCTTCAATTTTAAGTTGAAGAAAAATATTTCAAAAGCTTGTAAAATTTATATTGATAATACTGAAGACAATAGAAGCTTCAGAAATTGATTTGGAAACAATCTGTTCAGTTTCGAAATTTATATCGTTTAACCGATATTTAAAAATAGTCATTTTTCAAACAGTCGGAATTCGACGAAACTAGTCCCCTCGGATCCATAATATTGTATTATTATCGGATTTCAAATTTCGTATCGATTGGAGTTGTGGTGTGAGTGTACGATGAGTAAACGTGAGAAAATTTATATCGAAAATTTTAAAAGAAAAAAAAAATCATCATCTGCAACCCTAACTTAAAATAGGCCGAACTATTATCTGAGATAAGCCACCCTATACTCTGGAAACATCGCGTCTTGTCTCCTCTTGTCTCCCTTCAATTTCGTTTAATATCTCACGCAATCCTTTCCTTTTCATTTCACCATTAAATCAAATTGAAATCGTCTAGAAAGAAATTCATGGCCTGCAGATACATTCGTTCACCCCTCTTTTAATCTAAATCAAATATTCCTCTTCAACGCAATTCAGAAATCACACTACCCTTAAGTAATCACGCTCACCCTTTCTTCCCATCATCTAATCGAATCTGAAAAAAAATAAAAATAAATAGAGGGACGAACGGAGATTCGTTCGAATCTTATGCTAGCGATTCAAGGAAAGGGGGAGGGGAAACGACTCATGAACGAGGATTGTGTTTCGACGAGGGGGACGCGACGTGCTGTTCTCGAGCACAAGGCGGCCGCGCGAGTGGGTTTCGTTGCGAGACTTGGGGGCGAGTTTGGTTGGGGGCATCGTCAACTTCGACAACGAGGAAGGTCGGAGACTCGAGCTCGACCTGGGCAGTCGTAGACGAGGCATTCGAATCAATCAGGGGTTGAGGCGATCTCGCGATGGCAAGTCGAGATGTCACGATGTTCGTTGGGCTATTGCAACGTCAGATTGATGAGAGCTGGGTTCGGCGATTTACAGTGAGGTATTCGATTTATTTAAAATTTTATATGTATGTATATATTCACAGATTTACAGTAAAACAGTAAGTTTATATAGAAATTGATTTTTTGAAATCTTTATAGTTAGTGTATATGCAGTTTTAAGTTTGTATATACGTACAGAGAAAAACATATATTTGATTTTAGTAAAGTAAATTTTTGTGAATATTTAAGGAAACAGAAATGAAGATTTATACGCATATATATATTTATACAGTAAGGTTTAAAAAGGAAGAAAATTTGTTCAAATTTATTTACTCAATTATTTTTAGTCACTAAGAAATTTTGTTTTATTTAATGTATAAGAATGAAATATTGAATGATTTGAAAAGAAAGAAGAAAATTGAGTTTTAAATTTTAATTATAGCTAAATAAAATTTTAAAGAGGAAATTAACTTGTTAAAATTTGCTTATATAATGATTGAGAAATTTTTTTTTTAAAAGAAAAGAATTAGTTTAAAACTAATTTATAGTTAAGTCAGATTTTAAATGAAAATTGTTATTCGATTTATCTCGAATATTAACAAATTGTATAATTGGTTATACAAGGTTAAGAATGGAAAAACAAGCCGGAACAAAAATGGAAATTGGATTGCAAATAAAAAAGCAAAGGTGAGATTTTCTCACTCGAAGGAAAATTTTAATTTTCAATTATTGATTGATGATTGCTATTGGATGTGATATTAGATATGATAGGATATATCTATATATATAGCAATATATACATATTGGCATATGTATATATTGGATTGATGATTTCCCGCCTCGTATAGCGGATGAGACCCTATTGCGCCGTTAGTAAGCGGATTTATAAAAACCTATATACCGCGATAATTCCGTACTGGAGCGGAATTGGTATTGTGCTAACGTCTTTGGATGCAGGGAAACAGGTTGGAGGGATCCAACTGGACCCCTCACATTGATTGAATTTATTTCTATTGTGATATGAATCTGTGAATGATTATAGTGATGCTATTAATCATATTGATATCTGGAAATTGTTTGAAAGCTAAAATTTAGCTGAATGGATGTTTTGACATCATTGGATTCCAAAAATAAACGGAATTGAATTTTTGAAATCAAAATAGAAATTTCTAAGTGAATTAATTTTAGAAATTGAATAAATTTTGAAGCAAGGAATTTTAAAGTATAAAAAGTCAATTTTTATATTCTTATCGAATTTATTCCAGAATCAAGTGAAAACGTTAAGTAAATGAATTTCGTATAATAGTGATTTTAAATTGAAAAATTTAATTAAAATTTGGATTTCTAAATAGTTGGAAAAAGATAAAAGGGATTTATTTTCTTTAAGAGGAATTTGTTTAAAATGAAATAAGTTGGAAGTCCAATTACAAATTTAATTGGCAAATTGAAACAAGTTTAAAAAAAATCAATATAAAATGATTTGGGATGAGAAATTAATTTAGAAATGAATATTTAAATTGATTTGGTATTGAAGTAAAATTAGGAATCAATTTGAGATTTGATTTTGGGGTTAAAAGTGAATATTTGGGAATGTGGATTTGAAAATGGAAATAATGTTGAAATGGGTTTATTTACAGTTTGTAAAGTTTAAAAGAACGATTTCTTTTAAAATAAATAAATTATAAGTATTTAACTTATAATATGGATTTTTGATGTATACGTTGAGTTATAAAATTGAATGGGTCATTAAAGGAAATTTATAAAATCGAAGTTGTTATAGAATAGAAATGGGATTTATAAACATTGTTTTATAAATTAAAAATCAATAGAATTTGATAAATTAACATTGAAGTTATTAAAGGAGATATATTCGTGATTTTGAACAGCGAATTATCCTTTAAGTTAAATGTGTAGAAATTGTTAAAATTGGGATAGTAATTATATTCACGATTTTGGACAGTGAATATATATTATTGAATAAAATCAATATATTTTGGGAAAAGGAATATTGTTAAATGAAGTTGTTTTAAAAGATGTTTTAAAACGTGTTAAGTATCAAAACATAGATTTCAACAATTATTGTTGAAATAGACGTTTCGGAAAAAATAAGGAAATGGTGGACTATAACACTGTTGTTATAGTAAATGATTTCCGAAAGGAAATGTTTTATATAGTATTGGGATTTATATATCTATCTAAAATTTCGAATCCCTATACTAGTGATTTTGAGTCGTCGTAACGATGTTTTACGCAACATTCGTTTTGACTCAAATAGATGTCAAATTTATGATTTCCTTAAAGAATGAATATATACTTATTATTGATTTAAGTATATCGAATATTTTCTAAGTGTTGAAAATAAATGATTTGTGAATTACTTATTTTTAAATAAGTATGGAAATGCTTTTCCAATGTGAAATGAACTGTTTGAGTTTTTATCTTTTAAAGATAAATTGAAAACTGAATATTTGAATTTGTTTTCAAATGATTAAGTGTGGAAATTTTATATCTAATAAAGATATTTTTGAAATTAAATAATTTGGAAAATTATTTGGAATCTGATGATGTTGCGCATCTTTATTGATAGTTAAATAACCGACTATCAATAATTACCTTTAGATAGGTATTTGTTGTGAATTGGATGGATTTGAATGCCACACTTATTTTTGAAAAATCGCTCACTATTCGGGTTAGCCGGGAAAGGACCATGGGGTCGTATAACCCATTCCGAATATGTGATACGTCGTTATGAATCGCATTTGAAGACCGGTGTTGAAGACCGGATATTTTTGAAAACGGAAGGATTACCGTCGAGTTACTCTACATCGGCTGATCTCCGGTTTAGAGGTTTTATCACCCTTAGTGACGGGAAGTCCTGACGTGATTGAAAATTATCCGGAAATGCAAGGGCTTCGTGAGAAGTGCCTTCGGTTCTGTTCGATCCCGGAACAGACTTGTATGGATTGTGTGTCTGACGTTACAATTTGAGATATAAAGCTGATTTCTTTCAAATACATTTCTGTTGGTGGCGGAGAATTTATTCTTTTAGCTTAACACCCTTCTCTGAGACGTACGAGCTCAGAGGTTATGTAGTTGAAATTTATCAGCGATATATCCCAATTTGGTAACGTGGCATACTGAGTGTTGCTGTGAAATGATCGGTGTTTGATCATTTGTGATATGATCATTTGTTTGATCATATATCTTTGTGATCATAGGTTGATCATTTTGTTTGACCCGAAGCAGGGCTTTTTGAGAAGGCGTAGCTTTGTGGACGAGACTTCGTCGAGCCTCACACCCCGGAAATGGTCAAAACAGGAAGGATGCGGCAAGGTTCTAGGGAGTAGCGCCCCTTAGTGTATGTCATTCCTTCTGGATAAAGGTGGTATCATGGTATGGAGCCCAGATACTTAACCTCTGTGGTTACTGCATTATTATTATCTATGTGGTTTGTTGCGAATCGGGGATCCTCGGGAAGATCGGTGACGATCGGGGGATGGCATACGCGTGTCAGTAGTTACCTATTTTTGCAGAGGTAACCCGGCCTTGTGTTGGCAGAGATCCGGTTAGGTTCTCGGGTCGTCTATTCCAGGGACGTACCCATCGTGGATAGTAAGTTCCTTAGCCTGACCATTTGTTGGAAATCCAAAGAAACAATACGAGCCTTGTACGGTTTTAGTTGTAGAACCTGCCATTTAATATGGTAGCTATAGTAAGCATACTATAATGGTACCTATGCTGGCTAAGATTTATATTCTACTTTCGAAATGTTTTCTACACTATGCACTAATAATAATATCAAAAAGAATTTGATTTTCGCGTAGTAAGCATCTTTGATTATCATAAGAAGAAATCTCCTCCAAGTCTGCGTTTGCATTGTGTGTGTGGCGGGAGGTCTTATGGTAGTTTCATTTTCCAAAAGCATTGTGAATTTACTTTAAAATATTTCTGTTGTCTATTTTAAAGATAAATAACTGTTTTACGATCTCACACCAGTCTTGCTATATTACAGCATGATAGGGGGTTCTCGCTTCGCAGTTTGGTGGCGAACGGGAGACTCTTACCCCTACATGTCCCTGAGAGGGATGGGTTGGTTAGGCAGAGGCCGTGACAGTCGAGAGGCTGGCCGTAAAAGCAAGTTTGGGGTATCAGTGTAAGCCACGGTGGGGCTGGGATGGTTGAAAAGCCTACCGGTTGTGACCGCTTCCCAAAATTTCAGGTATGTGACAAAGTGGTATCAGAGCATATGGTTAAGCGACAACCCTGCTCTGTTGGGTGTTACTCATTAGAGATAGAGTCAGCAGTACTCTAGAATGAGCTGAGTGTAATAATAGATATGAGCGCGTATTTGTTATTGAATATAAAATTGTTTTATATTGTGATGATTGGTTTATTGAGTGGTATATGAACCTTCGTCGGCACAGTCTTGCAAAACTGTATCGAAGGGGTTTCTAAACACTTGAATAGAACAATTCGGCACAGTATTGTTTTAAATAGGGTAAATGAGATAATTTTGCCCAAAAAACTATTTTTGTATGGAAAAGAAATGTTTTCTATAAAGTACTATAGTATATGGTTGCATGTTTGTTAGGAAAGTGATAATATTGAAGTGTTATCATTATATTGAAATTGGATAAGAAATTGAAATCATAACTCCAAAGTTAAGAGATAAATCCATATACAAATGAAATTAAAGAATGTAAATTATAAATGTGACTTATAATTGGAAATAGAATTCCAGAGAAGTTTTTGGAAATGTAATTGAAAGGAATTTGAAATTTTTGAGATTTGGAAAGTTTAAATTCTTTTTGGAGTTGAAAATGAATTTCAAAGGATTTTGAAAAAGTATTTTGGAGAGATAAAGCTCTAAACTCTTTTCGGTCGCTGGAAAATAATTCCGATGATGACCATGGCATCACCGGTGTTCATTTTCGGGTTTCCAGAAGAGGAATTGCTGCCAAATTGTTTTAAATGGTAATTGTTTGGAAAATTTGGGTTTTTGTTTGGAAATTCAAATGGAATTTGAATTGTTTTCAAATGGTTTTGAAAAAAAAATGGAAACGACTCTGGAATCCTATTTAAAATACTTACGAAATATTAATAAGTTAATAACTTATAGAATATTTGAATTTTGATTAGAATGAAATTCAAAGTGAAAACGAATGAATTAGTGAATGAATAAATAAATTTGCAATTGTAAGTACAAGGAAATGAAATTGAATGTTAAAATTCATTTTTGATTTGTAAAGTAAATAGAACTGGAATTGAATTTGATTTGTGAAGTATTAAACTAAAAATTAGTAAGTGAAACTAATTGAATATTGACCAAATTAATAAGGTTTGGAACGAATTAAATTCAGTAATTATGAATTGAAATGTAAAATTGAATGATAATGGATATAACTTCAATAGTAAACTAGAAATGGTATAAGAAGTTGATATTAGAAATTTTGTAATAGAATTTGCAAAATGTTTGAATATGTAACTAGATATAATGGCTAGTAGGATATACAGGTGTTATAAAGGAATTGGATTTGATTTCAAAGATAATTTGAATTGCTCGACAAAAGGTACGTATTTGAATTATAATATGAGTTTTGATGATTTCTTGTCTAGCCGCTTGGCTTTTTCTTTTTCTTTTTGAAATCTGAGAGTCCGTAGGGACGTTTTGTAGTCGTACCGTATTAGCCGCGCAAAGGAGACGCTGGCGAAATATTTTGAAAATTTCGAGTGTTAGAAAAAATTTTTGAGAAAACTTTGAAGTTTAAATTTGAATTTGAAATTTAAATTGAATTGAGAAGTAAAACAATGTTGTTTTGAAACTTAGAGTTGAAGTTGAAATTTAGTTGATGAATAACGAATCTTTAGTAGGAAGATTTGTTTTTGATAAATTAATAAAACTATTGGATGTTGAAAAATAGTAGACGAGTTAAGGACCTTTCTTTCTAACTTGTAATTTCGAGGACGAAATTCTTTTAAGGGGGGAAGTCTGTAACGACCCTGAATTTTGAACGAATTAAATTGAGAATATTTAATTAATTTTAAATATTTGAACGATGATTTACTTTGAATCCCCGATTTAACTTTGAAAATTTGGCGATTAAATTTTATAATTTCATCTATTGAAACTGAATAAAATTTTGAATCTTCAATTTTAAGTTGAAGAAAAATATTTCAAAAGCTTGTAAAATTTATATTGATAATACTGAAGACAATAGAAGCTTCAGAAATTGATTTGGAAACAATCTGTTCAGTTTCGAAATTTATATCGTTTAACCGATATTTAAAAATAGTCATTTTTCAAACAGTCTCGGAATTCGACGAAACTAGTCCCCTCGGATCCGTAATATTGTATTATTATCGGATTTCAAATTTCGTATCGATTGGAGTTGTGGTGTGAGTGTACGATGAGTAAACGTGAGAAAATTTATATCGAAAATTTTAAAAGAAAAAAAAAATCATCATCTGCAACCCTAACTTAAAATAGGCCGAACTATTATCTGAGATAAGCCACCCTATACTCTGGAAACATCACGTCTTGTCTCCTCTTGTCTCCCTTCAATTTCGTTTAATATCTCACGCAATCCTTTCCTTTTCATTTCACCATTAAATCAAATTGAAATCGTCCAGAAAGAAATTCATGGCCTGCAGATACATTCGTTCACCCCTCTTTTAATCTAAATCAAATATTCCTCTTCAACGCAATTCAGAAATCACACTACCCTTAAGTAATCACGCTCACCCTTTCTTCCCATCATCTAATCGAATCTGAAAAAAAATAAAAATAAATAGAGGGACGAACGGAGATTCGTTCGAATCTTATGCTAGCGATTCAAGGAAAGGGGGAGGGGAAACGACTCATGAACGAGGATTGTGTTTCGACGAGGGGGACGCGACGTGCTGTTCTCGAGCACAAGGCGGCCGTGCGAGTGGGTTTCGTTGCGAGACTTGGGGGCGAGTTTGGTTGGGGGCATCGTCAACTTCGACAACGAGGAAGGTCGGAGACTCGAGCTCGACCTGGGCAGTCGTAGACGAGGCATTCGAATCAATCAGGGGTTGAGGCGATCTCGCGATGGCAAGTCGAGATGTCACGATGTTCGTTGGGCTATTGCAACGTCAGATTGATGAGAGCTGGGTTCGGCGATTTACAGTGAGGTATTCGATTTATTTAAAATTTTATATGTATGTATATATTCACAGATTTACAGTAAAACAGTAAGTTTATATAGAAATTGATTTTTTGAAATCTTTATAGTTAGTGTATATGCAGTTTTAAGTTTGTATATACGTACAGAGAAAAACATATATTTGATTTTAGTAAAGTAAATTTTTGTGAATATTTAAGGAAACAGAAATGAAGATTTATACGCATATATATATTTATACAGTAAGGTTTAAAAAGGAAGAAAATTTGTTCAAATTTATTTACTCAATTATTTTTAGTCACTAAGAAATTTTGTTTTATTTAATGTATAAGAATGAAATATTGAATGATTTGAAAAGAAAGAAGAAAATTGAGTTTTAAATTTTAATTATAGCTAAATAAAATTTTAAAGAGGAAATTAACTTGTTAAAATTTGCTTATATAATGATTGAGAAATTTTTTTTTAAAAGAAAAGAATTAGTTTAAAACTAATTTATAGTTAAGTCAGATTTTAAATGAAAATTGTTATTCGATTTATCTCGAATATTAACAAATTGTATAATTGGTTATACAAGGTTAAGAATGGAAAAACAAGCCGGAACAAAAATGGAAATTGGATTGCAAATAAAAAAGCAAAGGTGAGATTTTCTCACTCGAAGGAAAATTTTAATTTTCAATTATTGATTGATGATTGCTATTGGATGTGATATTAGATATGATAGGATATATCTATATATATAGCAATATATACATATTGGCATATGTATATATTGGATTGATGATTTCCCGCCTCGTATAGCGGATGAGACCCTATTGCGCCGTTAGTAAGCGGATTTATAAAAACCTATATACCGCGATAATTCCGTACTGGAGCGGAATTGGTATTGTGCTAACGTCTTTGGATGCAGGGAAACAGGTTGGAGGGATCCAACTGGACCCCTCACATTGATTGAATTTATTTCTATTGTGATATGAATCTGTGAATGATTATAGTGATGCTATTAATCATATTGATATCTGGAAATTGTTTGAAAGCTAAAATTTAGCTGAATGGATGTTTTGACATCATTGGATTCCAAAAATAAACGGAATTGAATTTTTGAAATCAAAATAGAAATTTCTAAGTGAATTAATTTTAGAAATTGAATAAATTTTGAAGCAAGGAATTTTAAAGTATAAAAAGTCAATTTTTATATTCTTATCGAATTTATTCCAGAATCAAGTGAAAACGTTAAGTAAATGAATTTCGTATAATAGTGATTTTAAATTGAAAAATTTAATTAAAATTTGGATTTCTAAATAGTTGGAAAAAGATAAAAGGGATTTATTTTCTTTAAGAGGAATTTGTTTAAAATGAAATAAGTTGGAAGTCCAATTACAAATTTAATTGGCAAATTGAAACAAGTTTAAAAAAAAAATCAATATAAAATGATTTGGGATGAGAAATTAATTTAGAAATGAATATTTAAATTGATTTGGTATTGAAGTAAAATTAGGAATCAATTTGAGATTTGATTTTGGGGTTAAAAGTGAATATTTGGGAATGTGGATTTGAAAATGGAAATAATGTTGAAATGGGTTTATTTACAGTTTGTAAAGTTTAAAAGAACGATTTCTTTTAAAATAAATAAATTATAAGTATTTAACTTATAATATGGATTTTTGATGTATACGTTGAGTTATAAAATTGAATGGGTCATTAAAGGAAATTTATAAAATCGAAGTTGTTATAGAATAGAAATGGGATTTATAAACATTGTTTTATAAATTAAAAATCAATAGAATTTGATAAATTAACATTGAAGTTATTAAAGGAGATATATTCGTGATTTTGAACAGCGAATTATCCTTTAAGTTAAATGTGTAGAAATTGTTAAAATTGGGATAGTAATTATATTCACGATTTTGGACAGTGAATATATATTATTGAATAAAATCAATATATTTTGGGAAAAGGAATATTGTTAAATGAAGTTGTTTTAAAAGATGTTTTAAAACGTGTTAAGTATCAAAACATAGATTTCAACAATTATTGTTGAAATAGACGTTTCGGAAAAAATAAGGAAATGGTGGACTATAACACTGTTGTTATAGTAAATGATTTCCGAAAGGAAATGTTTTATATAGTATTGGGATTTATATATCTATCTAAAATTTCGAATCCCTATACTAGTGATTTTGAGTCGTCGTAACGATGTTTTACGCAACATTCGTTTTGACTCAAATAGATGTCAAATTTATGATTTCCTTAAAGAATGAATATATACTTATTATTGATTTAAGTATATCGAATATTTTCTAAGTGTTGAAAATAAATGATTTGTGAATTACTTATTTTTAAATAAGTATGGAAATGCTTTTCCAATGTGAAATGAACTGTTTGAGTTTTTATCTTTTAAAGATAAATTGAAAACTGAATATTTGAATTTGTTTTCAAATGATTAAGTGTGGAAATTTTATATCTAATAAAGATATTTTTGAAATTAAATAATTTGGAAAATTATTTGGAATCTGATGATGTTGCGCATCTTTATTGATAGTTAAATAACCGACTATCAATAATTACCTTTAGATAGGTATTTGTTGTGAATTGGATGGATTTGAATGCCACACTTATTTTTGAAAAATCGCTCACTATTCGGGTTAGCCGGGAAAGGACCATGGGGTCGTATAACCCATTCCGAATATGTGATACGTCGTTATGAATCGCATTTGAAGACCGGTGTTGAAGACCGGATATTTTTGAAAACGGAAGGATTACCGTCGAGTTACTCTACATCGGCTGATCTCCGGTTTAGAGGTTTTATCACCCTTAGTGACGGGAAGTCCTGACGTGATTGAAAATTATCCGGAAATGCAAGGGCTTCGTGAGAAGTGCCTTCGGTTCTGTTCGATCCCGGAACAGACTTGTATGGATTGTGTGTCTGACGTTACAATTTGAGATATAAAGCTGATTTCTTTCAAATACATTTCTGTTGGTGGCGGAGAATTTATTCTTTTAGCTTAACACCCTTCTCTGAGACGTACGAGCTCAGAGGTTATGTAGTTGAAATTTATCAGCGATATATCCCAATTTGGTAACGTGGCATACTGAGTGTTGCTGTGAAATGATCGGTGTTTGATCATTTGTGATATGATCATTTGTTTGATCTTATATCTTTGTGATCATAGGTTGATCATTTTGTTTGACCCGAAGCAGGGCTTTTTGAGAAGGCGTAGCTTTGTGGACGAGACTTCGTCGAGCCTCACACCCCGGAAATGGTCAAAACAGGAAGGATGCGGCAAGGTTCTAGGGAGTAGCGCCCCTTAGTGTATGTCATTCCTTCTGGATAAAGGTGGTATCATGGTATGGAGCCCAGATACTTAACCTCTGTGGTTACTGCATTATTATTATCTATGTGGTTTGTTGCGAATCGGGGATCCTCGGGAAGATCGGTGACGATCAGGGGATGGCATACGCGTGTCAGTAGTTACCTATTTTTGCAGAGGTAACCCGGCCTTGTGTTGGCAGAGATCCGGTTAGGTTCTCGGGTCGTCTATTCCAGGGACGTACCCATCGTGGATAGGAAGTTCCTTAGCCTGACCATTTGTTGGAAATCCAAAGAAACAATACGAGCCTTGTACGGTTTTAGTTGTAGAACCTGCCATTTAATATGGTAGCTATAGTAAGCATACTATAATGGTACCTATGCTGGCTAAGATTTATATTCTACTTTCGAAATGTTTTCTACACTATGCACTAATAATAATATCAAAAAGAATTTGATTTTCGCGTAGTAAGCATCTTTGATTATCATAAGAAGAAATCTCCTCCAAGTCTGCGTTTGCATTGTGTGTGTGGTGGGAGGTCTTATGGTAGTTTCATTTTCCAAAAGCATTGCGAATTTACTTTAAAATATTTCTGTTGTCTATTTTAAAGATAAATAACTGTTTTACGATCTCACACCAGTCACCATGACTGACTCGGAGTTTATTGTTCCCTTCTAAACTCTGGGTGCCCACCAATTTCCACACGGGCAGCCTAGAGTTATGTTATCAGGATATTCTGGATATCCTGGAGCTTGAAGATAAGCTGGATGACGAGACGTAGTATTTGTATCTGATAGTATTTATTCCGCTGTGTATTCTGTATGAGGACAAGTTATATAACTGTCCATTGTTGTATATTGACTCTGATGATTGATGTATGTATAAAATGATATAGTTCTTTGTTTTAAAGATTATTCATTTATCTATTATATATTGTTCCGCTGCGATGTGTAAGATTCTGATATTGTCTCTGTTCTGTGTTTCTATTGATGTCGTTCAGATGTTTTCTGTTGTTCTTCTTCTTTCTTTCTTCTCTTTTTCTTCTATCTCCTTCTTCTTCTACTTTTTCTTTTTCTTAAAACCCTCACTATTGGAGTTTCCGGCACTCGATTGCTCGGCAGTCGATAAAGTGAGTATCGATGTCGAATTTTCGAAAGTCGAAAATTTCAGGTATGTGACATACGTGCATTAGGGGAAGGTAGTACACAACCTGTGCTAAAAATGATGGCCATACTACTAAGTTTCCAACTTGCCTTGTGTAATTTAATGTGACAGCACACTCAACTTTTGATTGAAATGAAGTTAATAAATTATATGTGGCCTAGAACGTAAGGCCAAATGCAAAGTTGAAAAAAATTCAAAACCTGGCCATGCAATCTTGGATAAAGTTTACACTCACGAAACGCACCCTGGCCACACTACACTATGCATGCAATCATAACATAAAATAGAGGCCTGGGCAATTGAAACCTTTTCATACACATCAACGTGTGTATACATGCTCACTTGGACATAAATAAGTGATGCGTAAAATATAACCTAGGCAACAAATGTATGTGCACGCAATTAAATAAATGTCCAGTACAAACGTTTGCACGTATGGATTAAAAACCCTGGACACTATTTATATACGCACGCATATACGAAGAAATTGAAATGCAGAAAATGAAAATAGTTTGAACAAAATTCCTGGATGTACGCAAAATAGCCTAGAACTCATTTATGAGCAACATAGTTTGTACAAACCAAAATGAACAACAGGAAAACACTAAAATAAAAATAGGCATCATAGTTCTCAAATTAGAAATGTGAGTGTAACTCTCACCTTTAATTTTTCTCACGTAAAGGAAAATGAAAAGAATGTAACACAACTTCGTATATTTGCTTCCATTATGCTGTCACAAAAATATGCAACTGACTTTTCATATTTGTGCACTGCAGATTTCTTTTCAAATTTTAATTTAAAAAAATTTCTATTTAAAATATATATTCCGACAATAATTCAAAATTCACGGTCGTTACAATTACGTTCACATGTAAGAGCGGATGACCTTTTGTATACAATCCTGCCTCGAAGCGGTTGATTTATATTATTTGATTATATACTATATGTGATGCAGGGGGACAGGTTGGAGCGATCCAACTATATTCCTCACCCTATTGATTTTACTTTTCATATACTGTGATATATAATGTGTTGGATGTCATATTTGATAACATGGATGATTTCCCTTATTTAGTGCTTTAGTAGCACCGGGCTTTATTTTTTGGTATTTTAAAATACTATAAAATAATGATTTTGATTTAAAAGGGATCTCAAAGTGATTTTGAAAGTATATATGTTTTAATAATTTTTTAATTATTAAAAGGAATGAATTTATTTTAAATAAATGAAAATGTATCATTTTTGATGTTATAAAATTCATAGTTTTATGAAATATTTTAAATACAGATTTTTGAATGGTTTATAACATGAATTTATTAAAGGATATTTTATAAATAAAGTAATAGATTTATAAACGGAATTTATATATATATATATATAAAATGGATTGTAATTGATATATTATAAATGGATTTATAAATGAGATTTTATAAATAAAAGAGATTTATAAAGAAATGAATTTATAAATAGAATTTTATAAATAAAGGGATTTTATAAAAAGAAATTTTATAAATAAAAAGTAGATTTTCAAACATAATTTTATAAATATAGAAATGATTTATGTTGAGATTTAAATATGGAGTTAATCATTTTAAAAGTGGTTTATCTTTTAAAGGAATTTTTTTTGAAAATAATAATTTCAAATGGAATTTAATGATTTTACAAGTAATTTTAAATGTATTAATTGACAAAAACATAGATTTCAACATTTATTGTTGTAATAGACGTTTTTGAGAAAGTGAGGAAGGCATGGACTATAACACTGTTATTATAATAAATGATTTTCAAAAGGAAATGTTTTATATAGTATACGGGATATATATATATATATATAAATATAATTGACTCCCTATACTAGTGTTTTTGGGTTGTCATAATGATGTTTTATGCAACATTCGTTTTAATCCAATAAATTCTGTTTTGACCTTCCATTGTGAAATGTACGAACTGGTTATTATGATTGTACTAAAGGCTTAGTGGTATAGGAAGCATTGCTTCTTATACTTAGCACCCGTTCTGAGGCGTATGAACTCGAGAGTTGTATGGTTATTGAAATCTATTTAGTGTGTCTCCAAAATGGCAGTGTTGTTAAATATACTTATAACATTGATATAAGTATATAGAAAGTTTTCCAAATATCGAATAATTGAAAAGGTTTTGAGAATATATGTGACGACCCGGATTTCTGGACATCTGTTAATTGGGTAATTAATTGATTTTATTCATTGAAATATTAATTTTATAAGTCGAACAAACAAATTCTAACAATTAGAGTATCTGAATATATATAGATTGAGTTGAAAATTTTAATAAATATTGAATTATAAATCTCTGACTATTGATAGGTTTTATAGAAAAAACATATGTAAGCTCCACTAATTTAAATTAAGATAAACACCCATAAATATATATAACATATACATGTTTGATGATGTTAAATATGTAATTTGGCTATTGACTGTTTATATATATATTTGGAAAAGAAACTATGGTTTGGAAACTCGAAGATAAATCTCTCAGGAGTATTTAGAATAAAAACTCTACCTTTATAATACAAAAATGTAATTATATATATGATAACTAAGAATATACAAGCAAGAGTATATACATATTAGATAGGAGAAATGCAAGCATATATGTATACAATAACAACAACATATATGGATAAAATACATAACTATATATATATTTATACACATACTTATAAAAGGATATACATGCATATATAAATTCATATAATAGTAATTGTCGAAGTGGGAAAACGTATAATTGTACATAGGCCATATGGAGTAACGGGTATACAAATTGATATAAATAAATTAAAATATATACAGGAAGGCATAAATGTAAATATGATAAAATAAATAATACAAGCCTATGTATACATAAGTTAAGAAGCATATATAGTATTGGTAAAATATGTGAATGTATAAATATATATATAGGGTAACATATACAAATGCATTTGGTAAAAAACAAATATACATATGAAATGTATGTATGTATATGTATGAACACTAGGGGACAACATCATGGATGCATATCAATTCAACCTATAAACAACAAATCAACAAATAAATCAATGTCAAGTCTCAAAATACAAAAATCAGATCACGTACACATATTAAATCAAATCCTCTTTTCAATTTATCAAATCATTCAAAAAAAATGTAAAAGCAGGTAAAAAAATCTCATCCTGTAGCTTGCTTTGCACGCCTCATTTCCCTATATATACATGTACAAACCACTACTTGGTGGCCATCCAGTTCAACACCCTCACAAACAAAAAATATATATTAATATCAAAACGAAAGGATCTGCTTGAAGCTTGGAGGAAGATCAAAAGGATAAAAATAAAGCTACAGCAAATCAAAATCAAAGCAGACAGATCATCTCAACTAAATTTCCAGATTTTAAAACTTCAAGCTTCTCTGTTAATTCACAGTGAGTAATCTACTACTCTTGTTAAATGCTTTAATTCAGTTTTTAAAGTCAAATCATTTATGTTTCAAGGGATTTCCAGTAATAAGTTTCCCAGTTTTCAAAGCTCTCTGTTTTTTTTTAAAAAGGTGAGTAACATTTATTTTAAAAAGCTTAAGTATATGAATCTGGTTGCATGTTGATAAGTATGTATTGTGTATATATATAAGTGCAATCTGCTGTATACATATGAATGTATAGGTGTGCAAGCTGTTGTATCTGTTCTCTGTTATTTGTTTTCAAGCTCAAGTTTTGATTAAAAATTCTTTATCTCTTGATCTAGTTTTTGTTAGGATTTAAGTTACAAACAAAATTTGTTTGTTGAATCATAGAGTAAGTTTTAAAATTTGATTTAAGTTAAAATGAATTGGAAATTGCTCTAGAAACCATAAGAACAGTGCATGCTTAAGATAAGTAAAATTTCAAACATCTTAATTTATCAATCCAGGATTATAAACTGAATCCTTAACCCAAAACTTGATTTTTTAAAATGAAATCACAAATTTTAGTACTGGATTGTGTGAGCAGTTTGAGTTTGATCAGAAATTGGGTTTCTGGTGATCTCAGTGCTTGGAAATGTCGAGGTCGTCGCTGGTGGTAGTGGAGTAATAGGGGAGTTTGGGAAAAATGTTAGGAAGGTGATCAAAGCTCTGTGATGGCGACGGTGGTCATTTTAAGTCTGTAAACCTAGTTTTAGGCTTGGTCAAAATCTGGGTTGCCACGGCGTCTCTGATGGACCGAGCTCCACCAAACTCTGGGAATCGGTAGCATGGAGGTTGGCGAGGATGTGGCTGGAAGGTCAGAAGCTCAGGTGATCTGCATCGCGAGTTCGAGGAAGTTTTGGTGAGGTGGTTTGTTCAAGAAATGGTGCAGAGATACTTGAATTCGATTTCGAGTTTGAATCGAAGTTCGGATGGTCGGATTTTGGTGCGAGGGTGATCGCCGATATGAGGACGCCATCGTGGTTGACCAGATGTGGTCGGAGCCACTGTGCTTATGCACGGTGCATTTTTGGTTCATGGTGAAGCCTGGGATGGAAGGAGAAGTGGTACTTGAGTTTTCTCGAGTCAATTGGGAGAGTTGCTCGAAGTTTTTGGTTTTTGGCTCGAAGCTTTTGAGGGTGGGCTCGGGTCATTGACCTATTACAGGTTTTTAAACCTGTTAGGGTTTTTTAATTTAAAATGAATTTAAATTTGAAAGCAAGATTTTAAGCAAGTTTTTAATCAAAGTTTAAGTATGGATTCAAATTAAAATTTGTATTCTAATTTTGAAATAAATAAAGTTTTATAAAATCAAATGTTTAAACAAGTTTAAAGGTTTAAAGTATATTTTATTTTAAATGAATTAGTTATCCAATAAAATGTTTAAAACTTTATTTATATAAATTCTTCTATAAAAGTTTTCTTTAATATTTGAATGAAGAGTTATATAAATTTGTTTAACTTAAATATGCAAGTTAAATGATTAATTTAAGTTAATTAATTAGATTAATTAATTAAGGGTAATCATTTATGGAATTGGTTAAGTACAATTACTTAATGAAAGTAATTAAAGCAATTAATTACTAAATGTAATTAATTAAATAAATGTGATTAGTTAAGTTAATTAATTAATTAGTTTAATTAATTTAAGATAATAACTTGATGATTTAATAAGTATAATTACTTAATGTAATTAATAAAGTATAATTACTTAGTGAAGTAATTAGAGAATAAATTACTGGCTGAAATTAATAAGAATGGGAATTACTTAATGGGAAGTAATTAAAGGATAATTACTTAGTAGAAGTAATTAATGGATATTTACTTGGTGTAATTAATTAAAGGATTAATATAATTAAGGTAAGTAATTACAGAATGGTTAATTACTGTTTATGATTAATTAAGGTTGACTTATGGAAGTAATTAATTAAGGATCATTAATTACTAGAAGTGATTAAGGATCATTAATGAATGTCATTAATTAATTAAGGATTAATTAATGTGAATGGTTAAGGATAATTAATCTATGTGATAAATTGAAGGTTAATTACTTAATGCAATTAAAGAATAATTAATCAAGGAGGATTAATTAAGATGGATGATTATAGCATGATAAATTAATTGGTTTGTAATTAATTAAATAAGCAGGATTTAAAAGTAATAAAGTAATTGATTGAATTCAATCGTGGTTAATTAAATTAATTAGAGATGGTATGGTTGATTTACCTTGCTTATGAATGATTGAATGATATTGTGTGCCTTAGATTAGTTGATATCTCTGGTATGTGATGTGTGATATTATATTGGGTTAAAATAGTGATATCCTGTATTTAAGGTTTGAATTGCATTTCATTTGAATAACTTTGGTTAAGATGACATGGATTCGAAGAGACCGGAGTCGGGTATTTGTAAATACCCGAAACCACTTCGATTAGAAATTTGCAATATTCTGTATATGTGATATCAATAGGATGGAATGGAATGATTTAAGTAAATTGGACCGTTTAATCTTAGTTTTGGTACTTAGAAATTGGTGAGTGAAATAAGTGATGTCTATAACAATTTGTGAACCTGTAATTGATACAAGTTACCCGGGTTATGTATAAGTTGTATGCTTTTGAAATTTACGTTAGATGGGTTTACTCACGCTGGTTTCCAGCCTGACCCGAGTGTTGCTTGATGTAATACTCGGGTCAGACCGAGTATTACACATTTTCAGGTAAGGACGTTCTGGAGCTCAGGAGGCAAGCTGGATGGCAGGAACGTATGGAGTGTATTCCGCTGTGTTATATTGTAGATTGTCTGGGACATGTGATATTAACTGTCTAGTGTTTGTGTAAATGTTGAAAACTCTGATGTATTAAAATGTATTTGACTGATACAGCTTTCTTTATGTAAAGAATATTATTTGATATTATATTTTGATCCGCTGCAAATGTGAGATTCTGTGATTTGTTTTCTGTCTCTTCTTCTACCTCTTTTCTTCTAACTCTAACAATCTGGAATTTCCGGCGATCGATTATTCGGCATTTCTACATTGAACGTATTAGTGTCGAATTTTCGAGGTCGAAAACTCCGGGTCGTTGCATTTGGTATCAGAGCTGAAGGTTAAGCGAAAACCTTGGCTCTGGTGGGTTTACTCATCAAGGATAGGGTCAGCGGTACCCTAGGATGAGTTGAGTATATATATATATATATGAGAGCGTACTTGTTATTTTCTTATATAAAGATTTTAAATGATTTTATATAAGAATATATTTTTATATATATAAAGCAATATTCCTTAACCAATAAATGTTAAGGTGAGTGGTTGTTAAATTATTGGAATTAAATTAAGAGGTAATAGAAATACAACCAAATTGAAATTAAATAAAGGTAAGTTTGAAATGGATTCAAAATGAAATTAAATCTTGAATTTGGGGAAAAGTTTCAGAATAAGATAATAATGAATTGGTTTCCAGATATGATAATCTTGGTTATTATCATAAATGATTGTTGTGTTTAATAATAAGATGTGTATTAATGAGTAAGCAAAATGAAATGTTTTAGATAAGTATGACTTGTAAATTGGAACTGAAGACGTTCTAGATTGGAAGTTTTAAATCTAAGCCAGAAAATTTGGAATTTGTTTCAAAGTGCTAAAAGAAATAATAAATAAGTATTATTTGAATAAAAGGGACTTGTTGCAAACAAGGGTTGTTTGAAAATTTGTTTTGAATTAAAAACCAAAGGTGATTTAAAATTTAAGGATAACTTAGAGTGTAAAGGAAATAATATGTATATATGAGGAATATACATAATATCAAAAATGGTTTGAAATAAACTCTAAATGTTGAGTTTTAAATTTGAAATGAGATGTGATATCCAAGGTCATAAGTTTTTGAACTTATAAGATTATTAATGTGAAGTTTAAAATTTGAAGCAGGAATTCAAATTGGGTAAGGTTAATGAAATTAAATTGAATTTAACTTTGGGAAAGTTAAATAAGTTAACAAGCAACCTGAATTGGAAATTCAAGATGAAATTGAGATTTAACTTAGGGAGTTAAATGGTTAATTCGGATTGGGAGTTTGTGTGATCTCAAAATGGGTTTGAGATCTGGAAATTGAAAATGGAAGGATGTTTTAAAATAAAATGGATGATGTCATCCTATTGTTATTAATAATCTTTAAAAGTGTGAATTGGATTTGTTTAAATGAATGAGGAATGAAGTGTGGTAATATATCCATTATTGAGATAAAAGGGAAATTAAACTTTAATTTGAAATTAAGGATATGGGATTACTTTGAACTGAAAATTTGAATGTTAAGAATTGAATTTGTAAATTAAATTTGTTTAAAAACTGGTTTCCAAACTGGAAGATAAAATTGGGTAATAAATTGAATTTTCAAGATAAAATTGTCTTGAACTCTTATTTGAACTTTGAAATAAGTTAAGTAAAGGTAATTTAAAATGGAATTTTGAGAATTGGACTCAGAATTAAATTCTTTAAAGATTGGGATTATTGATTTAAAAATAAAGGTTAATTTGATTTAAGGGGTTAAATCAACATTTGAAAATTTAACTCGAATTTATATAATTCGAGATGGTTTAAAGTTGAGATTCAGATTTCATTAGTTCAAATTGAATTTAGTTTGAATTAATTAGAATTGAAGATGGATAAGTATAAAATTCAAGTGGGAAATTTGAATTGGATTAATTTGAAATAAAATTGAAGATTGAATGAGTTCAAATTCAAATGGGAATTGGGATTAACTCATATAGAAATTGAAATGATTTGAAATTGAAGTGGATTCAATTTGAAATTAGTCTAAATTAATTTGAATAATTTGAAATTGTAATTGAAGTGAATATGTTTAAAATCAAATGGAATTTGATCTGAATTTGGAAAGAAATTGAGGTTAATTCAACTTGAATTGGGAATAAATCAAGTTCAAGGGAAATTGAAGTTATTCAAATTAGAAGTGAGTCAATTTAAATGGAAGTGGAAATTTAAATTAAATTGATGGGGAATTGAATAGCTTGACTCTGGACTATTTTCAAAATAAATTGTTTTAATATAAATCTATTTTTCCAAACTATTTACTATACAACTTTTCTTTTTAAACCTAAAACTATCTTAAGCTTGTTTTACAATTACTTTTGGAACTATTTAACAATTTTACAACTGATTTATAAACTAATTACTGTTTTTTTAATTGTTTTATAAATAATTACTATTTTTCAACTATTTACAATTACTTAACTATTTTACAGCTATTTTACAAACTAATAATTATTTTTCAACTACTTATCTATTTTTAAAATTTTCAAGCTATTTTTTAAATATAAACTGGTCGGAGTTCAAACTGTTATTGATTAAATATCCAACTGAGATAAGAATTGAGTAATAATCCAAATGGGGATTAAGGCAAATGTGAATAAGTGAATAAAATCAAAGTGAGGATGAATAGAAAGGAAATTGATTTAACTGATAATCAATGAAGATAAATACGTAGGTGTACGTATATTATTCTATTCGTATCGTGATTTGATCCAGATTCGAGCACAGAATTTCGAGATAGTATTATTAATCCGAGTTGGGATTTTTCGCTCGATTTTCGACGGCGAACCTGGATATGGATTTTTGATTGGTTTTGGATATTCTCTATCATAGTTGTGACTATGCAAGGAGAATGACGGTTTCTGATCAAGAAACCAGATCTGAGTCCGCACTAGGAAGTGGGGTGGACAATACTAGTTCGGAAGTGAAATTGTGTGATCGAGTGAGCAATCAGATTGATATTGCGTACGGGTGATATGTGGACATCGTACGAGTTTGAATGAAATTGATATTGTAAGTTGTGGATAAGAACTGTAATATGGTTTTTGAAATGGAAAGTATATGTTGTGAAATATGTGATGAAATAAAGTGGGAATTGAATATTCCTATGATTAAAATTTACTATATGGAAGTAAGCAATATGGTAAATGACTTTACAAAAGAGTAATCAAATTTGAATATTTGATTTGGAATAAACAAAATTTTATATCTTTGTTATATATGGTAAACTCCCCTTATTGAATCTATTGCCTAAAGAAAAGGGTTTTGAATGTATTTGAAGTATAAAAGGGAATTTATACAAGTATGAATTGATTCAAAGATTTTCCAAGATTATTATATATATATATATATATATGTATATATATATAAAAAAGGATTTTGGGAACCTTTGGATTTGGAAAGGCTTTTGATTTTTGAGAAAAAATCGATTTTGAAAAGCTGGAAAGCCTAGTTTGCGAATTATCGGTTTTCGGATAATCGATTTTGAGAAAGGAGATTTATATGAGATTCATACTTGGTGTATGATTTGGAAATACTATATGTGTATAATATAAAGTGTTTTGAAAGTGGCTCTAGGGAAAAAGGCGCTCCCATGGAATGAACTTCTCCGGAGTGCCACAATGTGGTACTGCCTTGATCCTCAACGAGGGGGAGGCTCTAAAGTTGATCCTATGAGGAGTCCGGACAAACTAGTTCCTGAGGATTGTTGGGTAGTGAAAGTCGAGGGCGCTGATGCCTACAGGGGCATTTGGGTTATGCTGTGACGACAGTGTAACTCGATGTCGCTGCGATCTACTGTGTGGACCATAGCGAAAATCATGTGGAGGATGAGTGCTAACAGTCTACACTTGATTTTGCCGGGACGGCAACGTAACATCGGTAGGCTGCGATCTATGGTCGAGTGGAGGAGTTTCATTCTTTTGGCAGCGAAATTCGAGGGCGCTGATGCCTACAGTTATATGGGTTTTTGCTGTGATAGCAACGTAAAGCCCGGGTATAACTGCGATCTGTAGCGGGTTCCATGGTGTAATCGAGGGGCGCGGAGGCCTACAGTTATCTATGGATTTTGCCGAGATGGCAACGTAACCATCGGGTTAACTGGGACCAAGGATGGGAGTGATGATTTCCAGAGCATTCTCACCAAAGATATTTCCTCTATTTTCAAAAACTGTTTTCTATATTTTCAATAAAATTATTTTCGAAGTATTTTCACTGGGTGTTGAAAATGGGTTTACCAAGTATTTATAGATTTTCAGTCCTACGCCTGATCAACGTATGACTGAATTTCTGTGAGAACAAGGATGGACTTGTTGAAACATCGAGTTATAAAAAAAGTATTTTTATATAAAGTAGTTTGGTAATATTATGTAATTTTAAGAGTGTTTTAAAAATTTATATAATAAAAGAGTTAAAATGTTTAAAGAATAATTTAACTAAAATATAAATTAAAATTCTCGCTTCGTTCCTTTTCAAGGACGAAAAGTTCTAAAGGGGGGAGGAATGTGACGACCCGGATTTCTGGACGTCTGTTAATTGGGTAATTAATTGATTTTATTCATTGAAATATTAATTTTATAAGTCGAACAAACAAATTCTAACAATTAGAGTATCTGAATATATATAGATTGAGTTGAAAATTTTAATAAATATTGAATTATAAATCTCTGACTATTGATAGGTTTTATAGAAAAACATATGTAAGCTCCACTAATTTAAATTAAGATAAACACCCATAAATATATATAACATATACAGGTTTGATGATGTTAAATATGTAATTTGGCTATTGACTGTTTATATATATATTTGGAAAAGAAACTATGGTTTGGAAACTCGAAGATAAATCTCTCAGGAGTATTTAAAATAAAAACTCTACCTTTATAATACAAAAATGTAATTATATATATAATAACTAAGAATATACAAGCAAGAGTATATACATATTAGATAGGGGAAATGCAAGCATATATGTATACAATAACAACAACATATATGGATAAAATACATAACTATATATATATATTTATACACATACTTATAAAAGGATATACATGCCTATATAAATTCATATAATAGTAATTGTAGAAGTGGGAAAATATATAATTGTACATAGGCCATATGGAGTAACGGGTATACAAATTGATATAAATAAAGTAAAATATATACAGGAAGGCATAAATGTAAATATGATAAAATAAATAATACATGCCTATGTATACATAAGTTAAGAAGCATATATAGTATTGGTAAAATATGAGAATGTATAAATATATATAGGGTAACATATACAAATGCATTTGGTAAAAAACAAATATACATACGACATGTATGTATGTATATGTATGAACACTAGGGGACAACATCATGGATGCATATCAATTCAACCTATAAACAACAAATCAACAAATAAATCAATGTCAAGTCTCATAATACAAAAATCAGATCACGTACACATATTAAATCAAATCCTCTTTTCAATTTATCAAATCATTCAAAAAAATGTAAAAGCAGGTAAAAAAATCTCATCATGTAGCTTGCTTTGCATGCCTCATTTCCCTATATGTACATGTACAAACCACTACTTGGTGGCCTTTTAGTTCAACACCCTCACAAACAAAAAATATATATTAATATCAAAACGAAAGGATCTGCTTGAAGCTTGGAGGAAGATCAAAAAGATAAAAATAAAGCTACAGTAAATCAAAATCAAAGCAGACAGATCATCTCAACTAAATTTCCAGATTTTAAAACTTCAAGCTTCTCTGTTAATTCACAGTGAGTAATCTACTACTCTTGTTAAATGCTTTAATTCAGTTTTTAAAGTCAAATCATTTCTGTATCAAGGGATTTCCAGTAACAAGTTTCCCAGTTTTCAAAAGCTCTCTGTTTTTTTTAAAAGGTGAGTAACATTTATTTTAAAAAGCTTAAGTATATGAATCTGGTTGCATGTTGATAAGTATGTATTGTGTGTATACATATAAGTGCAATCTACTGTATACATATGAATGTATAGGTGTGCATGATATCTATTCTCTATTATTTGTTTTCAAGCTCAAGTTTTGATTTAAAATTCTTTATCTCTTGATCTAGTTTTTGTTAGGATTTAAGTTACAAACAAAATTTGTTTGTTGAATCAAAGAGTTAGTTTTAAAATTTGATTTAAGTTAAAATGAATTGGAAATTGCTCTAGAAACCATAAGAACAGTGCATGCTTAAGATAATTAAAATTTCAAACATCTTAATTTTTCAATCCAGGATTATAAACTGAATCCTTAACCCAAAACTTGATTTTTTTAAATGAAATCACAAATTTTAGTACTGGATTGTGTGAGCAGTTTGAGTTTGATCAGAAATTGGGTTTTTGGTGGTTTCTGGTGATCTCAGTGCTTGGGAATGTCGGGGTCATCGCTGGTGGTAGTGGAGTAATAGGGGAGTTTGGGAAAAATGTAAGGAAGGTGATCAAAGCTTTGTGATGGCGACGGTGATCGTTTTAAGTCTGTAAACCTAGTTTTAGGCTTGGTCGAAATCTGGGTTGCCACGGCGTCTCTGGTGGACCAAGCTCCACCAAACTCTGGGAATCAGTAGCATGGAGGTTGGCGAGGATGTGGCTGGAAGGTCAGGAGCTCAGGTGATCTACATCGTGAGTTCGAGGAAGTTTTGGTGAGGTGGTTTGTTACAGAAATGGTGCAGAGATACTTGAATTCGATTTCGAGTTTGAATCGAAGTTCGGATGGTCGGATTTTGGTGCGAGGGTGATCGCCGATGTGAGGAAGCCATCGTGGTTGACCAGAAGTGGTCGGAGCCACCGTGCTTATGCACGGTGCATTTTTGGTTCATGGTGAAGCCTTGGATGGAAGGAGAAGTGGTACTTGAGTTTTCTCGAGTCAATTGGGAGAGTTGCTCGAAGTTTTTGGTTTTTGGCTCGAAGCTTTTGAGGGTAGGCTTGCGTCATTGACCTGTTACAGGTTTTTAAACCTGTCTGGGTTTTTTAATTTAAAATGAATTTAATTTTGAAAGCAAGATTTTAAACATGTTTTAAATCAAAGTTTAAGTATGGATTCAAATTAAAATTTGTATTCTAATTTTGAAATAAATAAAGTTTTATAAAATCAAATGTTTAAACAAGTTTAAAGTTTTAAAGTATATTTTATTTTAAATGAATTAGTTATCCAATAAAATGTTTAAAACTTTATTTATATAAATTCTTCTATAAAAGTTTTCTTTAATATTTGAATGAAGAGTTATATAAATTTGTTTAACTTAAATATGCAAGTTAAATGATTAATTAATGTGATTAATTTAAGTTAATTAATTAGATTAATTAATTAAGGGTAATCATTTATGGAATTGGTTAAGTACAATTACTTAATGAAAGTAATTAAAGCAATTAATTACTAAATGTAATTAATTAAATAAATGTGATTAGTTAAGTTAATTAATTAATTAGTTTAATTAATTTAAGATAATAACTTGATGATTTAATAAGTATAATTACTTAATGTAATTAATAAAGTATAATTACTTAGTGAAGTAATTAGAGAATAAATTACTGGCTGAAATTAATAAGAATGGGAATTACTTAATGGGAAGTAATTAAAGGATAATTACTTAGTAGAAGTAATTAATGGATATTTACTTGGTGTAATTAATTAAAGGATTAATATAATTAAGGTAAGTAATTACAGAATGGTTAATTACTGTTTATGATTAATTAAGGTTGACTTATGGAAGTAATTAATTAAGGATCATTAATTACACTAGAAGTGATTAAGGATCATTAATGAATGTCATTAATTAATTAAGGATTAATTAATGTGAATGGTTAAGGATAATTAATCTATGTGATAAATTGAAGGTTAATTACTTAATGCAATTAAAGAATAATTAATCAAGGAGGATTAATTAAGATGGATGATTATAGCATGATAAATTAATTGGTTTGTAATTAATTAAATAAGCAGGATTTAAAAGTAATAAAGTAATTGATTGAATTCAATCGTGGTTAATTAAATTAATTAGAGATGGTATGGTTGATTTACCTTGCTTATGAATGATTGAATGATATTGTGTGCCTTAGATTAGTTGATATCTCTGGTATGTGATGTGTGATATTATATTGGGTTAAAATAGTGATATCCTGTATTTAAGGTTTGAATTGCATTTCATTTGAATAACTTTGGTTAAGATGACATGGATTCGAAGAGACCGGAGTCGGGTATTTGTAAATACCCGAAACCACTTCGATTAGAAATTTGAAATATTCTGTATATGTGATATCAATAGGATGGAATGGAATGATTTAAGTAAATTGGACTGTTTAATCTAAGTTTTGGTACTTAGAAATTGGTGAGTGAAATAAGTGATGTCTATAACAATTTGTGAACCTGTAATTGATACAAGTTACCCGGGTTATGTATAAGTTGTATGCTTTTGAAATTTATGTTAGATGGGTTTACTCACGCTGGTTTCCAGCCTGACCCGAGTGTTGCTTGATGTAATACTCGGGTCAGACCGAGTATTACACATTTTCAGGTAAGGACGTTCTGGAGCTCAGGAGGCGAGCTGGATGGCAGGAACGTATGAAGTGTATTCCGCTGTGTTATATTGTAGATTGTCTGGGACATGTGATATTAACTGTCTAGTGTTTGTGTAAATGTTGAAAACTCTGATGTATTAAAATGTATTTGACTGATACAGCTTTCTTTGTGTAAAAAATATTATTTGATATTATATTTTGATCCGCTGCGAATGTGAGATTCTGTGATTTGTTTTCTGTCTCTTCTTCTACCTCTTTTCTTCTAACTCTAACAATCTGGAATTTCCGGCGATCAATGGTTCGGCATTTCTACATTGAACGTATTAGTGTCGAATTTTCGAGGTCGAAAACTTCGGGTCGTTACAATATATCTTTTTAAAGATGATTTGAAGTAAATATTTGGAAAGTGATTTGATTAATAAGAGATTAATTAAATGAGACTAGTGAATACTTATGTGCTAGATTTTATTTGTTGCTTTGATAGTTAAATAATCGGCTATCAAATTTATCCATTTTTGGTTCCTTAACTTGATGTGGGAAATGATTAGTCGTGCACTTAGAATGAAGCCAACTGAGTATGCTTGGTTATCTTTTGATGTTATGAATGATGATTCGAGTAGTACAGAGTGATATGGTACTCCAATCTACTGGGCTTCCTTCTTGGCTGAAGGATAACAAGTTGAGAGTTGGAAATGTGAAAAGCCTATGAGACTTGGTTTTCGTATGAGGTTGAGGGCCTCTTATTGTTTTTGGTTCGGAGAAGTTGGGATCGGATTTATTCGAAAACTACTTCGGAACCAATGTGTGCATTCGAAAGTGTAACGATCCAGAATTTCAGTCATTCGAAATTGGAATATTTAATTGATTTTAAAATATTCAAAAGTAAATTTTATAAGCTGAATAACTTATATTTCAAATATAATGATTTATTTGATAATTAATTTTTTAATTTAATAGTTGAAATTGTTTAAATAATTGAATCTTGAATTTAAAAGGAATAAAAAACGATTTCTAAAGTTGATTTAAATTCTATTTGAATTAGAATGAAATTAGTAAACTTTTAAATTTGATTTAAAAGTGAATAAATAGAAATTGGAATTTATTTGATTTAATTAATGTGTAAAAATTGTCATTTGACACTGTTTCGGATTTCGACGAAACAAATTTAATTGGATCCGTAATAGTGAATTATAGTATACTGTTGAATTTCATGTCGATTGGACTTAGCATTTGATAGTGTGAGTTCGAAACACATAGAAATTAATTGAAGGAAATTTAATTAAAATAATTCGATTTCGAAAAGTTATCTTCTGTATATGATGGAATTGGCTCCCGATATATTTTCCATTGTGTTCGGAAAGGGGGTAAAACATATAGAACGCCAGGCGTCACGCTTCTTTTGGTGTTCGGAAATTTCACGGATGAATAGTATCACGAAATCTTCTATAAATAGCCTTCACTTTCTCTCAATTGCAAACCGTAATATTTTAGTCCCCATTAACCTATCTCAATCCGATGGCCATTAACGATCGGAGCCACTTGAGCCAAATTAACCTTCGTCTTCAACTAGGAAAATGTAGAGGATAATGAAACGAAGCTATCCTACGGATGGATCGTTAAACGGCTAGCCGAGGCGGGCGAAAATCACCTCCGTTTGCATCAATTTTTTTAGGCTCGTCATCGGGCATACGCGTGCAGCGTACGATGGTGGCTAGGCACGTGGAGGCTGGGACAGAGGCACGGTTGAGGGGGGTCTCGGCTAGGTCGACGATGGCGGTTTTGAACAGGTGCGTGCGCGTTTGTTCGACCAGGAAAAAAAAGAGAAGAGCGAAGTCGCGTGCGTGTTGGCCTGGGTTGGAAGAAGCGGGGAAAATGAAAAATTAACAGAAGGTTTAAAACTCCACGCTGGATGTCCAGGCGATCTGGAACCCTTTGATCTTGTTTTGGCTTCCCTTCCCTTCTCTTGCCTACCTAGTATTTATCGTTTCCATATTCATTGCCTTGATGCAGTTGTGGTAACGTATGGGCATTGGAAGGTTTAGGATTGGGAGTTTTGGTTATTTTCTTTTTTGCTTGTGGGTTCAAGCTGCTTGGGGTTATGACGTGAGGTAGTTTTGGTTTGATGGTGGCTGTTGCTGCTAGCTGGTGTTTGAATTAGTGTTGTTGGTGCAGTTCTACTCCTTATGGTTGCTGTCCTGAGCATTTTATGGCTTTTTTCCTGCTTTGACTTTCCTATTGCTACCCTCTTCCCTCCATTCCATTCATACTCCATGCAGCTTTAGTGGGTATGTATCGGTGTTGTTGTTTTTCTTCTTGTGGGGTGTGGTTGGTGTAATGTCAGAGCACTCTTTCCAGCTTTTGGAGTGTGTTTCCTGGAGATTTGACCAGGCAACTGGGTGCTCGGCATTGGTCTCAGCTCGGCATGAAGTACTGCTCGGCATCGAGCAATACTCGGCGTCCACTAGTGCTTGGCGACAAGAGCGCTTGACATCAACAAGTACTCGGCGTACAGGTGTGTTCGGCATCAAGCAGTGCTCGGCATCAAGAGTGTTCGACATCCATGAGTGTTCGGCGAAGCGCACGGCATCCGTAGTGCTCGGCAACAACCTATGCTCAGCGTCAACTAGTGTTCGGCATCCCACGGTACTCGGCATCCGGAGTACTCGGCATCCGGAGTACTCGGCATCCAGAGGAACTCGGCGTCAGTGGAACTCGGCGATAGGATAACTCGGCAATGAGAGCGTTCGGCATTCAGAAGGCATTCAGTATGCACAACTACGCAAGGTAACGATATCATTCGACCTGCATACATTGGTCGGTCAAGAGCTTCAAATAGAGATACGCTCGGCTTCACTGCAACCATCCTACACTTCCAATACATCAGGAGCACCGTTCGGCATGGGAAGGACCGTTCGGCATGGAAGCGTTCGGCGTACCTGGTTCGGCATGCAGCGTCTGGGCTCGAACGTTCGGCTAACAAGCCCGCTTGGGTAGTCCAGCCCACTTTTTCCTATAAATAGAGGGGCAGGGTCACAGTGAAATGGATCCTTTTTTGGGAGAGAAAACACCGGGGAGACTCTGCCATTTTCAAGACTCATCTTCTCTACTTAACAACTTCATTCAAGCATTTGATTCACGAATTGTATTTGTAATCAACTATAAAGAAGATCAATAAAGTTTAACCTCAAAGTGGACGTAGGCAATTACGCTGAACCACTATAAATTTGGTGTTCTTACTTTCTGTATTTAGATTAGCACTGTCTTCTCTGTTTAATTTGATTTCATCACTTATATCTCTTCACAATCTTCTTCTACGAGGTTAGTGACCAATTTTGGTGCTAACACTTTGGTGCTTTCACTGAGAATTAAATTCTCAGACCTCAAGGATCTGCTTTGAAGCTACTGGATTGAACAAATCCCCCAAAGAAGATCTGACTTACTGATAGGACATCCGTTGATTCTACTCAGAGTTCATACCAATAACTCTACAATGGCGAGACCACGTACCAGGTCAGCTTCTCTTAATGCGGATGCCCGAGAGACTGCTAGCGTGCAACAAGCAGGACCTAGCAATCAACCAGCAATCCCGAGTGCAGGGATTGCCGCTCAAGAACAGACTCCAGTTGTCACCAGAGTAGAGTTCAATGACTTGATGAGAGAACTTAGGGAAAGCAGGAGACAACTGGGAGAACAGATGCAAGCAAATGCCAACCTGATGGCACAACTCACTCAACAGCAGCAACAGAATGCTGGGGGCAATCCAGCTGCTTATTCCTCTTCTGACAGCTCTACTTCTTCTGATGAACCACCCAGGCGTAGACGCCGTAAGACTGAAGCTGCAAGGGCGGATGCTGCTGTTCGAACAGCCGGAGACCGCGACCAAGCCAGAACTGGAAGCTTCCGAACCGGAGTACAGATGGAGGATGGAGCTCCAGATCATCAAAATGCTAACAATGTTGAACCTCACGACGCACGATTGGCAGATCGCCAGGAAAGGAGGCATCAGCATGGACAGGCGCGTAGAACTGACTCCAACCTCCCAGCTTCTATACAGACACCCGATCTGACAGCCATGATCAGGCAACTGATGAAAGAAAATCAGGGCTTATCAAATGACGACTGGGGAGTGTCAAGAAGTCATACTCCGTTCACGGATGTTGTGCTGCAGGCGGCATACCCCAAGAAGTTTAGCATGCCAACCATTCTTGCATACGAAGGAAAGACTGACCCCAGACAACATGTAATGAGGTATGAATGGATGATGGATTCAGCCAGAGCAAATGATGCCACCAAGTGTAGGTGCTTTCCGATTACTCTATCTGGGATCGCTACTATGTGGTTCACCCGACATCCTCCACGATCCGTATCAAACTTCGAGGAGTTGGCAAAGAAGTTTATTGAGCAATTCAGGATACACACTACACGCCCGAAGGACGTGATGTCTCTGTCGAGTGTAATCCAGAATCCCGGAGAGTCACTGAAGGAGTACTTACAAAGATTCCACGTTGCGGCAACTGAAGTCAGTAATCCCAACGACCATGCAATCCTAATGGCTGTAATGAGAGGTGTAGATCCGGATTCTGAATTTGGAGACTGGCTGGCAGGAAAACCTCCGGCTACGCTAGAACGTTTCTACTCCAAGGCACACCAGTTCATAAGAAGAGAGGAAGCTAGGTGGGTACGACGAGATAAGGCACCGGGACCTGCCCAAGAGTCAATCAAGAGCAACATTGCTGTGAAACAATCTGGAGACAATTCGGGAAAGGTCCAAGTCAATGTCCAGAGTAAGCCTGTGCAGCCCAAAGAGTCCGGAGGAAGAAGTCAAGGAAAGAGGAAAGAAGCGGGAAAGTGGAAGTCGAGAATTCCAAGCTACAGCGAGTACACTCCGCTAAACGCCCCACTTGAGAACATTTACCTATCCACCTGCAATACTTTTCAGTACAGAAAACCACGTCCAAAAGAATCAACTGAAGAACAGAAGCGGACTGGGAAATATTGCCGCTTCCATGAAACTTATGGACACAACACGGAAGAATGCAGACACCTGCATGATGCTATCGAGAAATTGATCAGACAAAAAAAGTTGCAAGAATTTGTAAAGGATCCACAGGAAGGAGGACAGGGAACATCCAACCCAGGTCGTGCACCAGCTCCACGTCATCCTGAGGAGCCTGCTCGGACTGTTGGAAGACTGGTCATAAATACAATTATCGGCGGACCTCATCCCGCAGATAAGAACTGGCAAGAGATGGAACGATATGCAAGCTCCTTGAAGCATGCAGATTTTGAGTGCTGTTCGAACATAGAGGACGGGGCCCCTGCTAAGCAGCAGCGCGTGATGACAGACGATATTGTGTTCAGAAACAGAGACGCTGATCAGGTAGAGGCTCCGACCATCGATCCCATGGTCATATCTGCAACGATCGGACCAGCATATGTAAAAAGAATTTTGATTGATTGTGGAAGTTCAGTCAACATCATCTTCAAGAAGGCCTATGATCAGATGAAGCTAGAGACAAAAGACTTGAAACCATCCAAAGCTCGTATCCACGGCTTTAACGGCGCTGCAACTGATGCAGTAGGATATGTCGAGTTACCAGTTGAACTGGGACAAGGCGAGCATCGGAGGGTACGAATTCTACCCTTTGTAGTTTTAGATGTGGACTCTCCGTATAATATTTTCTTGGGTCGGCCGGCCCTGGCTGAATTTAGAGCGGCACTAGCCCCGTGGTGTTTGACTTTGAAGTTTCCGACTGACAAAGGAGTAGGCATTGTTCACGGTGACCAAGCAGCTGGTCGTTCTTGTTATGTGGCCGAGCTCCGAGAGGCCCACCGGAGGGAGAAAGGAAAGGTTGCGGACAATCCCGTCCGCATCCTCAATACGAATAATTGACAAGTAGTGCCCGAGCCCTGGCTCGGGCATAGTTCTCGGATCTACGGAGATATAGACCCGAGAGATGACGATGAGAAACCCAGGGAAGAGAAGGCGGCACCGGCTGAATTAACAATTGACATTTCAGTTAGCCGTGACGACCCTTCGCGAATACTGAAGATCGGATCACAGTTAGGCCCCGCAATGACTGAAGACCTTAGCGACTTCCTCCGAGCAAACCTTGATGTTTTTGCCTGGACGCATTCTGATATGTGTGGGATTTCTCCCGCCATCACGAGTCATATGTTGTACATAGACCCGAAATACGTCCCAGTCAAGCAGAAAAGGAGAGGAATGGATCCGGAGAGATCCGCCGCTCTTGGAGAGGAGGTGGACAAACTCAAAGCAAATGGGTTCGTCCGCGACGCCCTCTACCCGGAGTGGGTCTCCAACCCCGTGCTAGTAAAGAAGGCGAATGGGAAATGGAGGACTTGCGTAGATTATTCCGACTTGAACAAAGCATGCCCAAAGGACAGTTTCCCGTTGCCTAGGATCGATCAGTTGGTCGACTCCACCGCAGGACACGAGCTATTGTCATTCATGGACGCATACTCAGGATACAACCAAATCCCAATGCATATTCCGGATCAAGAACACACCAGCTTCGTTACAAATGTCGGACTATATTGCTATATAGTGATGCCCTTCGGATTGAAGAATGTTGGAGCGACTTATCAGCGTTTGGTGAATCGAATGTTCAAGGACCAGCTGGGCAAAACCATGGAAGTCTATGTGGATGACATGCTCGTGAAGTCACGACGGTCAAACGACCACATTCAAGACTTGGCTGAAATGTTCGACATACTCAGGTTTTATGGCATGAAGATCAACCCGTTAAAGTGTTCTTTCGGCGTTGCATCGGGGAAGTTTTTGGGATTCATCGTCAACGCTAGGGGAATCGAAGCCAACCCAGAAAAGGTCCAAGCTATTCGAGATGTACAAGCGCCCAGGACTATAAAGCAGGTACAGAGCTTGAACGGAAAAGTAGCTGCGCTGAGTCGATTTATATCCAAGGCAACTGACAAGTGCATCCCGTTCTTTGACATAATAAAGAAGGGAAAGAGAAATTTTGAATGGACGTCTAGCTGCGAGGAAGCATTCCAGAATCTGGTAAGGCATCTGGAGAGCCCACCAATGCTATCTAAACCAGTTGACCATGAGATGTTGTACGTTTACTTGGTTATATCCCCTCATGCGATAAGCGCAGCTTTGGTTCGTGAGGAGGATCGAGTCCAGAAGCCGGTATATTATGTTAGCAAGCGTTTAACGGGGGCAGAGAAGAATTACCCTAAAATCGAGAAATTGGCTTATTGCTTGGTGATTGCCTCACGCAAGCTGCGCCCATACTTTCAAGCACATTCAATCGGTGTTTATACCGATCAACCCCTGAGGCAGGTACTTCAACGACCGGAAACTTCTGGAAGATTGCTAAAATGGAACATCGAGTTGAGCCAATTCGATATCGCGTACTTACCACAGAGAGCCATCCGAGGGCAAGCGTTAGCAGACTTCATCGCTGAATTTACCATGCCCATCAAACCGGATGATCACGACATCATTCCCTCCATTCGATGGAAATTATACACTGACGGTGCATCAAACGACCGTTGCTCCGGCGCGGGCGTAGTTCTTATAACTCCGGAAAACCGATCAATCTGTTATGCCCTGAAGCTCGATTTCCCGGCTACGAACAACGAAGCTGAATATGAAGCACTGATCGCTGGCTTGAAGCTCATCAAAGAACTCGGGATCGAATCAGTCGAAATCTTTTGCGACTCGCAGTTGGTGGTTTACCAAGTACGAGGGGACTACCAAGCAAAAGGACGAAAGCTTGCTCCGTACCTCGTTCAGGTCCAAGAACTACTATCAAATCTTGAGCGTTATGACATTTCACATATCCCGCGAGAACAGAACAAAGAAGCCGACTTGTTGGATAAGTTCGCAAGTACCGACGATGCTCAACAAATGGGATTGTATCCCGTTGAAGTCTTGCATGCCCCGAGCATAGACGAGATGAAAATCGATCGCGTGTTGGAAACAGAAATCGAGAAGGACTCGTGGATAACCCCATTCAAACTGTACTTGACAACCGGGGCTTTACCAGAAAAAAGAAGCGAAAGACGACAGGTCCTTCGGAAGGCTGCGCGGTACGTAATGCAGGGTGGATCCATGTACCGAAAAGGATTCTCAGTCCCATTATTATGGTGCATCGCTCATGATGAAACAAAGCGAGTCTTGAGGGAAGTTCACGAAGGGGAATGTGGCGACCATACTGGGGGGCAAACGCTAGCGAAGAAGATCCTCCGCTATGGATATTACTGGCCCACCGTAAACCGGGATGCCGCGGACTACGCAAGAAAATGCGACAAGTGTCAAAGATATGCAAAAATCCCGAGGGCTCCATCAACGGAACTCACACAAATGATCAGTCCTTGGCCATTTGCGATTTGGGGAATCGACATAATCGGCTCTTTGCCTCTATCCAAAGGTGGTGCGAAATACGCAATAGTTGCAGTCGACTATTTCACGAAATGGGCTGAGGCAGAACCTTTGGCCACTATCACCTCTAAGAAGGTCATTAACTTCGTTGTACGAAACATTATATGCCGCTTTGGCCTTCCACGCACCATCATTACAGACAACGGAACGCAATTCGAAAGTAGAGAGTTCAAAGAGTTCTGTTTAAAGTACGGCATCGAGAAAAAGTTCGCTGCCGTTGCACACCCAAAAGCTAACGGACAAGTCGAGGCCGTTAACAAAATAATCAAGTCCATACTAAAGAAGCGTCTGGAGAAGGTTGGAGGCAAGTGGGTAGATGAACTCCCGACAGCATTATGGGCATATAGAACTACCCACAAGTCCGCGACCGGCCACACTCCGTTCGCCTTGGCATACGTCTCTGAAGCCGTTATACCCGTGGAACTTGAAGTTCCATCGCACCGAGTGACATACTATGACCCCAAGACGAACCAAAACCTCTTGCTGGAATCACTGGACTGCATCGACGAAAAGCGTGAAGAAGCTGAGTTAAGGGCGGCAGCGCACAGACATCGAGTCAAGCGCTACTACGATGGCAGAGTCCGCCCAAGAATCTTTGATGTGGGTGATCTCGTTCTGAAACGAGTCTTCCCAGTACCATCACGCATGAATCCCAGCTGGGAAGGTCCATACGCCATTGAACGGAAGCTTGGAGAAGGAACATTCAAGCTAGCGATCGTTGATGGCGCGACACTCCCCAGAGCATGGAACAGTGAACATCTGCGGCACTATTACATTTAGCATGTTTTCCTTTTTTGTTGTAGGCACTGTTATTTCCTGCATGTTTCCATTCAATAATGACTTAGTTTCCTTTTGAAAGTTGTAATCAAGCAATTTAGTTGATCTTCGTTAATAAAGGCTTGAAGCCATATTTTCCATGAAGTTTCTATATCTCTTAAATGGATGATAAATTACATTATCCTGCGCGACATACAGACTCGTACAAACGATTTCAAATCTCCGAATCCCCAAAGCACGGAGCGGAGTACTCTAAGTCCCCAGAGCGCGGACTAGAGTATAAACGATTTCCAATCTCCGAATCTCCAGAGTGCGGAGCGGAGTACTCTAAGTCCCCAGATCGCGGACTAGAGTATAAACGATTTCCAATCTCCGAATCCCCAGAGTACGGAGCGGAGTACTCTAAGTCCCCAGAGCACGGACTAGAGTATAAACGATTTCCAATCTCCGAATCCCCAGAGTGCGGAGCGGAGTACTCTAAGTCCCCAGATCGCGGACTAGAGTATAAAAGATTTCAAATCTCCGAATCCCCAGAGTGCGGAGCGGGGTACTCTAAGTCCCCAGAGCGCGGACTAGAGTATAAACGATTTCCAATCTCCGAATCCCCAGAGTGCGGAGCGGAGTACTCTAAGTCCCCAGAGCGCGGACTAGAGTATAAACGATTTCCAATCTCCGAATCCCCAGAGTGCGGAGCGGAGTACTCTAAGTCCCCAGAGCGCGGACTAGAGTATAAACGATTTCCAATCTCCGAATCCCCAGAGTGCGGAGCGGAGTACTCTAAGTCCCCAGAGCGCGGACTAGAGTATAAACAATTTCAAATCTCCGAATCCCCAGAGTGCGGAGCGGAGTACTCTAAGTCCCCAGAGCGCGGACTAGAGTATAAACGATTTCCAAACTCCGAATCCCCAGAGTGCGGAGCGGAGTACTCTAAGTCCCCAGAGCGCGGACTAGAGTATAAACGATTTCCAATCTCCGAATCCCCAGAGTACGGAGCGGAGTACTCTAAGTCCCCAGAGCGCGGACTAGAGTATAAACGATTTCCAATCTCCGAATCCCCAGAGTGCGGAGCGGAGTACTCTAAGTCCTCGGAGCACAGTGTCAGCAAACCAAATAAAGACAAGAGAATCATTCAAATGAAAAGAAACTAAAATTTTATTCGATAAGTCCAAAATGGGGATACAAGATCACTCCTACAAAATTCGGGCCTATACAAACTACAAGTTGTGGAAGATAGAAACAATTACAAAACTTAAGCAGGAAATTTGTTAAACAAGGGCATCGATTATTTCTTCGACTTCTTCTTCTTGTCCTCCTTCAGTGTCTCCGACGACTCCTCTCCCTCACGCTTCTTCTTGGACTTTTTGCTTGCTAGAGAAGCGGAGTCAGGAGTAGGAGACGGAACATCTAGTGGTTTGGACCTGCCCGGGAGAATGATTTTCAAGGGTCTGTTCCGCGGGTCAGTGAGTTCCAGGACTTCAGATTCAACTTTGACTTTGACCTTTCTCTTCTCCTCGTCGGCGAGACGGTCCTTCATGCTCATCTCTGAAGTATGTTCAGAGGCGCCAGTGATTTTAACTTCGTCGCTTCCTTCGGCAGGAGACGAAGTGTCAAGTTTGTCATCATCAAGCGCCCCGATCACTTGAGCGTCTGGACCGGGAGTTACCCCTGCGTGAGCAACGTCGCTTGTTTTCCCTGCTTCCTCCTTGGCATCATCGCTCCTCGGAGTTAGCTCGGCGTCAGAACGACCTGCATGAAAATATAAGAAGTGGGCATTAGAACGAATAACCATTGCTGAAAAATGACGGGATCTCTTCGACTTCTAGAGAAAGAAGAATTTCCTACCAGGATCCGGTTGGCTATCGGTGGCGCGCGGGGTTTCACCCTCCAGGATAGGTGACAGCACATGAACGCCGAGCCCGAGATCTTCGGGATCATAACTGGCGTGCTGCTCGAATGGATCAAGCGTCGACCGACCGGCCGATTGAGCAGCATAAGGAGCGGCGATGTGAGGAGTAGTAGCGTCGGCCTCTGACGGGCCAGCCTCGTCGTTCTTCTCTTTCGAAGGGGAAGAGCCTTTGCCATAAAGAGCCAATGCTGCGGATAAATCCGATGGCTCATTCCCCCTCAGGAACTCCTTCACCAATGCATCCTCATCGATTTCCTCGGAGCCTGACTCGACTTTCTTGATCTTTATCAAAGTTTCCCATGCCTCAGCCAGGGATTCGTGGTAGCCGTCGCCCAAGAATGTTAGGTCGCGGTGCATAAGGACGCGGGCTCCGTACTCGGCGATCAACGGGTCAAACATACTTTTGACCTCTTCCCTGCCGGCCTCTGCGGCCGCCTCAAGGCGAGAATCAAGCTCCTCCACAGCCATTCTTTTGCCCTCCTCACGGGCCTCATCCTTCATTTTCTCGACCCCGGCAAGTTCACCGTCGAGCTTTGTCTTCAGAAGTCGGGTAGCAACAATCTCATCACAATACCGCTGTGATTCTTCCTGAGCAGCTATTTTGTCTTCTTTCTCCTTGGAGAGTTGTTCTTTCAGCTCTTTGACTTGAGTAGCGAGCGCGTCCCTTTCTTTTTGGACAGAGTCTTTTTCTAGGGCGAGGGCGCCGCTGCGCTGAACTGCTTCGTCAAGGTCCTTTTTGTGAGCCACCTCTAAGCGAGTAACTGCCTCAGCAGTGTCTTTTGCGCCTTGTTCAGCGGCTTCTAGCTTTGACTTATAAGAGGCGAGCTCTTCGTCTTGGAGTTTGATGATTTTCTTATCGCTGTCAGCCTCCAGATTCAGACGGTCAATCTCGTGTTGACGCTCGACAGATACTTCCGAGATCTTCTCCACCAAGTGCAAGAATGCGTCATGTTGAACATAGACGTCATTGTTGCAGGCGATGGCACTTTGCTTCACGTGCCCAGGAATGTGATGGATGGCTGGGAGGAATTTCAAGCCGTCAAAACAGATTTTCGGAAACTTGGCCTTAAGGTCGACCATCTTTTCCGCGACAGTTGGTTCCACGGCAGGAATAGGAGGAGGAGGCTTAGAGAATTCCGTTCTTTTACGATGCTCTCGAACTTGCCTCGTACTCGATGAACTGGAATGTTGTTCTCGAGCAGCATCCGACTGATAACCCTTCTGCAAAGACTTCTCTTTATCCGGCTCGGTTGGAGGAGGAAGATCGCGGGACTGGGAAGATTGAGAGTGTGCTTTCTTACGGTGAGACGACTCGCGCGGACGATTGTCCCAATCTTCGTAATCTCCTCGGTCCCGGCGTCTGCCTGAACTGGAATCCCGTCCGGAGTGATGGAATATAAAAGACCCCTGAAGGCGATCAAGTCCGTGTGAGCGGCCCATGTCACCTGCAAAGAAGGGAGATAACAACGAGTTAAGGAGAATTCACGAATTAAAAAGACTTGAAATATATTATGGAATGCGCATGTGCGTGTGTGTCCTAAGTGTTCCCCCCGACGGACCCGTTCGTTTATCTTTGCTAATCGGAGTATTGTCTCTTTGAGCCGGGAGTTGAACTCCTACATTGCCTCTAGCGGGTGAAGAGAATTTGAGAGCTTCAGGGTCATTGAACCCGTAATTAAGTATGTCTTCGGGAATAGAGAGGTTCGATAGACCTCTCAAGGAACTTTCCAGATGCTGCGAAGAAACCTCTTTCTCAGGAGGGGTAGGCGTAACCTTTGAGGTACCACCAACTTTCTCCTTTTGAACCGTGTATTTCAACTTCTTCTTTCCCTTCGAAGGGGAGGATGATGTCTCAATATCCTGAACTTCGATTGCCGAATTCCAAGCGGGACCCACGTACTCGCCCTGAGTTTCGGGGGCATCATCCTCTTTGCGCTCGCCTTCTTCATGCGTGTCGGGAGCGCGACGCGACGACGGTCCGGCGAGTTTTTTCCCTTTACCAGATGAAGGTTTGGGAATTGTAACACCTTCTGGAAGGCTGACCCGACGACCAGGGGCTAGCAAGCCGAACCCCGACAGCGATTCATTTGAAATGATAGCTCGGATATCTCGATCCTCGACCGGAAGAGCTCTAATCGCATCGACAGCATCAGAATATCCTCGGCCTTCCGGGCGTGGGCTGATACCTGAAAAGATGAAACAGAAAGTTAGGAAAGACATGCTCGGGTTAAATACGAATAGTAACTCGGCAGAGAGACTTACTGCCTTCAACCCATCTCCTAGCGAAACCGGAAGGGCAGCGCACATAGAACCATTCCTGTTTATACAGGGCGAATTTGCTACAGGCCCCTGTCAAGATCTGGCACTTGTGGTATGGCTCGAGGAACATGAAGGAAGGGCTATCTTTCCGTCTCTTGAACATATAAATGTATCGGATATCACCGGGGGTTGGAGGTCTGGAGAAGACGGCCATGAAAAGTAAATAAGTCCCATATAGAAACGCATGGCCATTCGGGTGCAGCTGCGACGGAGTTATGTCTATATACTGCAGCACATCCTGGAGAAATAAATTGAATGGAGGCACGCTGCCCATCCAACACATGAACTTGTTGCAGGCTGTGTACCCGACTGGGGGCAGATGAGGGCGATCGTGTCTTGAAGGAACTAACACGTCAGCAAAGGGAATCCCGTGAATGGAACATATCCGTCGCAGAGCGGCCTCGTTGATCTTCGAGGCTTGAGAATCGATCGGATTGTCCAGTAAGATGGTTGACTCCAGAGCATCGGGCGCCAAATTATGAGCGGGAGAGATTGACGGGTTGGAAGTATCTGCGGCTCCTTGCCTCGATGACGGCCCAGGCCTGTCGGATATGGTGGCGGAGCTATATTTTCTCGACATCCCGAATAAATAACTAAATGCTTGAGAAAGCTATACTTGAAAAACGTTGAACGTTAGAATTAGCAACATGAGTTTCCCCCCCCCCACGTGGTGTGTGAACTAGTGCAAGCAATTGTGTACAGACAATGAGAATGTTTTAAAAGATATAATAATTAGCTTCGAATCATCGCCTTCGAAGACCGTCATCGCTGACCGTCTCAAAAAGCCCGCCTTGAGGTGATTACAGTTCCAGATTCAAAAGACATATGATTTCTAAAGTAACCGCCCTAAGTGTAGTATGACATTTATACTGTTCGGCATTTAAGTAATGTTTGGCATTCAAGATTATTCGTCCTAAGTATAGTGTTCGGCTGTGTTTGGCTCGGTTTAAAGAATGTTCGGCAATTGCATTGTTCGGCATGTCAAGTGTTCGGCAATTGTATTGTTCGGCATGTTCAAGATTATTCGTCCTAAGTATAGTGTTCGGCTGTGTTTGGCTCGGTTTAAAGAATGTTCGGCAATTGCATTGTTCGGCATGTCAAGTGTTCGGCAATTGTATTGTTCGGCATGTCAAGTGTTCAGCAATTGTATTGTTCGGCATGTCAAGTGTTCGGCAATTGTATTGTTCGGCATGTCAAGTGTTCGGCAATTGTACTGTTCGGCATGTCAAGTGTTCGGCAATCGTATTGTTCGGCATGTCAATTGGTCGGCATTTAAGTAATGTTCGACATGTCGACTGTTCGGTCTGGGTTATCGTTCGGCTAAAAGTGGCTCTCCACCACGATGTCAACTTCACCCTACACCATCTCCGTCTGCGCCGAACGTCAGGGACAGATCGCTCGGCGAAGACTACACCGTTCAGCATCCCATCTACCTTTTTTCTTCTTCCAATCTTGATCAGCGCAAAGGAGCTAGGCTCAACTCCTATGCACCGTTCGGCGATTCCAAACGAGCGAACCACCCCCACTGGCCACGCGTTTACAACTAAAGGAAATACTCTGTTTCCATAAGACGAACCTAAAGTGGAAGTATTGCAATTGTTAGAAGAAGGATACCTAATTCGACGATCGAAGTTAAGAATAGATTATATAGGCTTTATATCTGATAGGATTGCAAATCTCTAAGAGTGATAATAAAGAAGACGTAAAAGAAAATGGTGGAAGGGCGCCTGGTTACATAGAGGGAGTTAGAAGACGAAGAGGCTATACCCGGTAGAACCGGTCAATACCGGAGCGTTCGGCACACGAGGTACGCTCGGCTTCGAACGTATCGTTCGGCATCCTAACCTTGTTCGTCTTGCACCTCCTTCGCTAACATTCTTGAGGAGGTACCTCCGAGGTAGATTGTACCAGATTCAAAGCGCATCACGTTCGGCCACGCGATACACTTTGGGGGGCAAGTGTTTCCTGGAGATTTGACCAGGCAACTGGGTGCTCGGCATTGGTCTCAGCTCGGCATGAAGTACTGCTCGGCATCGAGCAATACTCAGCGTCCACTAGTGCTCGGCGACAAGAGCGCTTGACATCAACAGGTACTCGGCGTACAGGTGTGTTCGGCATCAAGCAGTGCTCGGCATCAAGAGTGTTCGGCATCCATGAGTGTTCGGCGAAGCGCACAGCATCCGTAGTGCTCGGCAACAACCTATGCTCAGCGTCAACTAGTGTTCGGCATCCCACGGTACTCGGCATCCGGAGTACTCGGCATCCAGAGGCACTCGGCGTCAGTGGAATTCGGCGATAGGATAACTCGGCAACGAGAGCGTTCGGCATTCAGAAGGCATTCAGTATGCACAACTACGCAAGGTAACGATATCATTCGACCTGCATACATTGGTCGGTCAAGAGCTTCAAATAGAGATACGCTCGGCTTCACTGCAACCATCCTACACTTCCAATACATCAGGAGCACCGTTCGGCATGGGAAGGACCGTTCGGCATGGAAGCGTTCGGCGTACCTGGTTCGGCATGCAGCATCTGGGCTCGAACGTTCGGCTAACAAGCCCGCTTGGGTAGTCCAGCCCACTTTTGCCTATAAATAGAGGGGCAGGGTCACAGTGAAATGGATCCTTTTTTGGGAGAGAAAACACCGGGGAGACTCTGCCCTTTTCAAGACTCATCTTCTCTACTTAACAACTTCATTCAAGCATTTGATTCACGAATTGTATTTGTAATCAACTATAAAGAAGATCAATAAAGTTTAACCTCAAAGTGGACGTAGGCAATTACGCTGAACCACTATAAATTTGGTGTTCTTACTTTCTGTATTTAGATTAGCACTGTCTTCTCTGTTTAATTTGATTTCATCACTTATATCTCTTCACAATCTTCTTCTACGAGGTTAGTGACCAATTTTGGTGCTAACAGAGTGCGTCCTCTTGAAACTGAGTTGTCATTGGATTGGTCATGATCTTTTGGTCACTTGTTAATAGGAATCAGTTCTCCCTATGAAATATACTATATTATCTGACCTGCATCTCCCTGCCTAATTGCTCCTCAACTTTTCAGCTTTGCCTAACCATTCACGATACTCTTTTCTTGAGACGTTCTCATCCTCGTCTTCTATCACACCTGTTTAGAATTTCTAGCTGGCTGGAACGCTTCGGGATAGTTGATGATGCCCGACAATCCACCTTGTGTCAGAATTTGCATGAATTGGAATGCTTGTGGTTTGTTGGTGCAGATCTTACGGTTTTGAGATGTTGTCTTGAGCTGTTGTGGTTCTACTTAAAGACGATCGTTTTTGGTATTTGGTAATTAGAGTTAGGGTGTTGCTTTTTGTTATTATTCCCGGGTTACTTAATGTCATTAACTTTGGCTCTTCCACCTGCACTTTTAGATTCTATCCAGCATTTCCCCAAGGGACTGTTTTTGCAGCAAAGTTGGTTTTGATGGTGATGAATGGTTCCTCACTTGCATTTGGTTGGAAGCTTGTTGTTGTTGGTGTCTTCTTTTGGCCTCAATATGGGAAACTTAAGCTCTAGCTTCTGCCTTGATATGGCAATTTGGTTATTGCTATTTATAGTGTTATGCTTGGAATTACTTGGATTATTTTGCTCCAGCTTAATGCTTGATGGACATTGCTGATTTGAACTGACTTTGTTAAGTTCATTGAGAATCTGGTTCTCTCATGGAATGTTGTGGGTTTGTCCCCGTTTGTTACAAATTGTTTCATGTCATTGTATAAGCTATGTCATAGATGTAGGTCTGCCTTTGTGCATTTTTATAGTGGTCGGTCCACTCTAAAAACCTTGTCTATAGCTTAGGCAATCTTGTCTAACTCCAGTTCTATAAGCTAGTTTAGTTGTTCTCATTAGTAGTTAGGCAATCGGCCTATCTCCTGGTTGTCAAATGTATTTATTACTTGTTGTAATAAAAAGTGGATGGTCCACTTTAAAAACCGGCTGGCTTTGCCAAAAATTATCGGATGTTCATTTATGCATAACTTTCTCATACGAGGTCCGTTTCAAACGAAACAAGTTACATTGCGTTCGTATCAGCGAGTACTACACTATGAAGTTGGATTGCATAAATTTAGAGCTTGTAGGGATTTTGAGTTAAATTGAACGACCGTTCAATTTTAATTCAATCCGGAGCGCTTATGCGACTTCTGGCATTTTTGTGAGTAGATTCACCTCTTTGGCTTGCAGATATTTTTATATAAGTGGGAAATATTTATTTACGATGATTGATGCTTGTTTGGATGGCATATGATGATATATATATATATATATTAGTTGGTTTGGATATATTCCCACTGATTAGAGCGGATGAGACCCTATTTCATTTCCGTGTAAGAGCGGATGACCCTTTATATACGAATCCCGCATCGAAGCGGTTGATTTTTATTTATATGATTATATGTCGTATTTGATGTTGGGGGACGGGTTGGAGGGATCCAGCTGGATTCCTCACCACTGTTGATTTATTTTCATATATATGACAATATATGATTGTTTGGACATCATGATGATGTTTTTGATGTGTTTGACTTATTTAGTGCTATGCTAGCATCGGGTCTTGTTTTCGATATTCTGAAATATTGAAATGATGATTTTGGTTTGAAAAGTGTTTCGAAGTGATTTTGGAAGTATATATGTTTTAATGATTTTTGGTTTATTAAAAGAAAGGAATTTGTTTTTAAAAAATTTTATGATTTTGATGTTTTAAAAATATAACTGTGAGAAATACTTTGAAAATGGATTTTTGAATAAGTTTATATAAATGATTTATAAGGTGATACCTTATAAATAAAGAAGTTGATTTATAATTGGAATTTATAAATGGTTTTGAAGTTGATTTGTAAATGGAATTATAAATGGATTTTATAAATAAATTTGATTTATAAAGAAATGGATTTATAAGTGCATTTTGATAGTAAAATTAGATTATAAAAGAATAGATTTATAAATAGAAATTTGTAAATAAAGGAATTTTATAAAATAGAAATTTTATAAAATCGAAAGGAGATTTATGAAAATGGTTTAATAAATATGGAGATGTTTTATGTTGATATTTAAATAAGGATTTTTACTTAAAGGAGTTTTGAAAGTGATGTTTTGATAAAGTTAATGTTTTTAAAGTAATTTATCCCTTGGAAGTAAATGTTTTGGAAAGTGATGGTTTTAAATGGAATTAAAGAATTTTTTTTGAAGATGTTTTAAAATGTGATATGGAACGGAAACATAGATTTTAACATTTATTGTTGTAGTAGACGTTTTCAGGAAGTAAGGAAGGCATGGACTATAACACTGTTGTTGTAGCAAATGCTTTCCGAAAGGAAATGTTTTATATAGTATATGAGATTTACCTATATATATTTTATTGCTCCCTATACTAACGTTTTTGGGTTGTCATAACGATGTTTTACTTTACATTCATTTTGACTCAATAAATTATGTTTTGACCTTCCATATTGAAATACACAATTCGGTTCTTATGATTGTACTAAATGGTAGTGTTATGGAATATACTTATACCGTTGATATAAGTATATGAAAAGATTTTCTAAATGTTGAAATGAAGTGATTTGTTAATATGCTTATACCGTTGATATAAGTATATGGAAATGTTTTCCAGTATAGAAAGATTTGAAATGGTTTTGAGAATATATCATTTTAAAGATAATTTGAAGTGAATATTTGGAGATTTGATTTAATTAATAAAGATTAATTAAATGGGCTTAGTGATTGCTTATGGCGCTGGATATATTGTATGTTCCTTTAATAGTTAAATAATTGACTATCAAATAAATATTTGCCTATTTATCGTTGTTGTTCTGGAGAGACTGGGGTCGGATTTATCGAGAACCACTTCGGACCAACGTACATGCATTCGATGTGCAGGTTTGGAAGATACTGATATTTGGGATTTTCATAGCGAAGGACTACTTGTTGATAATTTGGGGATAAACTCTCAATATACATGTAGATGCAGTAGTCTCTTTATTATGAAATATCCGATGCAAGGACTATTCGCTACTAATCCTAGGGGTAATTCCCGAAAGGATGTGGTAGGAGAGTGCCTTCGATTTGTCCTGTTCTTGGACAACTTGTATGGATGAATGACTGACATTGCATTTTGAGATTGCATTGTTGAGTTTTATAAACATACATCTGTTTGGTGGCGGAGAAGACAACTTCTCTTAGCTTAACACCCTTCTCTGAGATGTATGAGCTCAGGGGTTGTATATTTGTAAAAGTCAATAGTGATCGAAGGAATGGTAGTGTGGCATTCAGAGTGATATGTGCTATGTGTAAGGTAATCGTGACCTTTGGCCTCACACCCGGAAATGACCGAAATAGGGTAGATGCGGCAAGGCTATGTGGTTCGCAACCATTAGAGTATGATCATCCCTTCTAGATATTTTCTTCCCGCAATGACGTTCGAGAGGTAAATTATTGTGGATGTATGTTACGAGGGCCCTCAGATAGGTCGGTAATGACCAAGGTGATGACATTTGTATGGAATCCATTCTCCACTACGTGCCTACCATTTTGTTTGTAGAGCCTAGTATACTGGAATTTAATAATGGTAACAATTTCGGCTATTTTAATTATTATTTGTATACTAGACACTAGTATAATAGAACATGATTTGATATGAAAGGTTTTGGTTATCGTATGGTAAAAACCCGTCCGTGTTTATGTGTGGGCATGTCTTATGAGATACTTTGTTTTGATACAGATTATTGATGTGATATTATGTGTTTTTCCATTGCGATTGTGAGATTCTATATTCGTTTTAGTTTCTTCTATTTTGTCTTATGTTTCTTCTTTCTTTTTTCTTCTCTTCTCTTCTCTCTTCTTCTTTTCTCTTCTTCTCTCTTCTTTCTTTCTTTCTTTCTCATGATTATTCGTATTTCCCTTCGGTTTGGGGCTGGACATGTGCAATTATTGTCAGCTCCAAACGGGATGGATTTGTGGCTCGTCACAAAAAGTGTAGGTTTATGATGATGATTTTTAAAGACGGAGATCTTTATGATGCAACGCTACTTGCCACTAGACCCGCGATGCATATTATATAAATGGTGGCAATAGTGCTCTATTATGAAAATCTTCGATACAAGGACTGCTCGCTACTAATCCTAGGATTGATTCTCGACAAGATGTAGTAGGAGAGTGCCTTCGGTTGTCCAGTTCCTGGATAACTTATATGGATGAATGTCTGACATTTCATTTCTAAGAACCACGTACATTGGTTTTCACTAACGTACATCTGTTTGTGGTGTAGAAGATAACCCCTCTTACACTTAACACCCTTCTCGGAGACGTACGAGCTCAGAGGTTGTACTTTTGTGAAATCAATTAGTGAATTGTTGGAAATGGCAATGTGGCATTAAAAGTGGAATGCACTATATGAAAGGTAAACGTTACCTTAAGCCTCATCACCCGGAAATAGCTTAACTGGGCCTGCCGTAAGGCTAAGTGGGTCGCTCCCATTAGGGTATGGTCATCAGTTTCTAGATTACCCTCTATATTTTGGGTATGCTATGTATGGTTGTGGCCATGGATAAGTCGGGAACGACTGGGGTAATGTCGTATTCGGTTCTATGAGCCACCAGATAGGTCTGCGGGTAGGACGATCTTGCCAGGTGTAGAGGTTTTAAAAGTTGTTGATCCTCGGTACATCCCTCTAGAGGTGTACTATACGAAAGGTAGTTCCTTACCTGCCATTGTATGGAATCCAAACTTCAATATGTACCTTTCATTTTGTTTGCAGAACCTACTTTGTAGCTAGTATGCTGGTATTTAATCAATGTAACAATTTCGGCTATGATTAATATTATTTTTGCACTAGACACTGGTATAATATAACAGAATTCGATATGAAATGTTTTGGTTATCGTAAGGTAAAAACCCGTCCGTGTTTATATGCGGCGTGGTCTTACGAGATACCTTTTGTTTTGAAAAAGAAAAGTTTTTTGATAACTTTAAAAAAATTAAATTGAGATGTGTCTTCTCACGCTGGTTTACTAGATTGATCCGAGTGTTCTTTCCTTTCAATGCGCAGGTCAAACCGAGCATATTTACAGATTTAGATTTGGATGCTTTGGAGCTTCAGCGGACGAGCTGGAGGACTTCAGGTCGTATTCACATATATGTTTATTTTCCGTTGCATTGTTATTGAAATTATCAACATTTGTCAGAATAGGTTGTTATAACTGTCCAGGCTGATGATTTGTTATTCGTGTACTCTAATTTGATGTATGTATATTACAGTTTTGCTTTTGTAAAGATCATTGGTTTATATTAGATGTTTTTCCACCGCGATTATGAGATTCTTTGTTGTTTTAGTTCCTTTTCTCTTCTTCTTATCTTCTCTTCTTCTTTCTTCTTTCTTTCCCATAACTATCCGTCTTTCCTTTCAATTTGGGTTGGACATGTGTGGTTTATTATCAGCTTGAATTATGCAGATTTGCAGGCCGTTACAAAAATTATGGAAAAATTCTATGAATTAAATTAAAAATACGTCATCAAAAATATAACAATCATTTGAAACATAGATATTAATATATTTTAAAAACCCCAAATCGAATATTTAAAACTAATTAAGTATTCCAAAAATCAAAGTGATAAAATTTCAGATCATTATATTATTCCATATCTTCTCATTAGACTATAGTAAACATCTTTTATTAAATTTAACTTCTAATCCAACATTGTCACTGAACAACTTATAGTCAAACTGTGAAACTCAATTCACAAGGTGTTCGTTTCAATGCACCCATAATTATTGTCTATCCTACCCATGCAATGAAAAGGTAAAACTACTCATAAACTGGTTAGCACAAATCAATAATCAATAAATAATAGTCAATGCTCATAAACTGACCGAGCATGACTAAGCTAATTAATGAGGGATAATTGATCAACATTATTAATCCCTACGTAAATTAGACTACACTATCAACTTATACTTATATATGTTACTAATAATTACATATACGCTCTAATATATATAATATAATCAACTCATTTTAGGGTGTCACTTACCCTATCTCTAATGAGCCATACCCAACCAAAGCCATGGTTCTTGCTTAACCTTCAGCTCTGATACCAGTTGTAACGATCTGTATTTTAGATCCCCAAATGTCGACACTAATACATCAATGATATTCATGTGCCGAACAGTTAAGTACCAGAAAGGAATATTGTTAGCATAAAAGAAAAAGAAATAAAATAAGGAAGAAGAGAACACAACATTAAAATCTCACAACAGAACGATATATAATATCAAAAGACAGTACAAATTATCACTCTATGATACATAGCATTTCAGAGTTACAATCATAAGTACTATCATCAGCCTGGACAGTTATAACAACCTATCCTCACATATGCTGATATATAAAATATAGAAATGCAGCAGAAATATGACTACTATGATAGATGAAAGCAATCAGCTTGTCTCCTCGAGCTCCAATGAACATCAACAAAACCCATGCTTTTCCCAAACTACTCGAAAGAGTAACCATGCAAATAAGGTAAACATAAAACCATAAGTTAGACATAAGTCTTGTGTGTGAAACTTAAGAAATATGTGTTTAATATATAACAGTAACTTTGAGACAGTATGGATCACTGTACAGTTTTCCTCTCAAAAGAAACCAAACCATCTGATAAGTACATAAGGTGATACAATAGATAATGTCTAGGATGTAGAATATAAATTAGAAAAAAGTTGTGTTGCATGTACACCATAACAATATTAAGTATACAATCAATACCGCTAAGGCACGTTTGTATAAATGTAAAGATTTCCATAGAGACACCCTCAGTAAACTGAGGTAGATCTCTTGCACAAGGATCAGAGATACCCTTTCGAGCGCCATATATTTCTAGATACAATATACCATAGGGAAGCCATTGATGGTCCATGCCCGATCACGTGGCTCCGAGCATCATCGTTCTTGCATGCATCTATGAAAGCATTACTAGATACAGAACGACATACCCTTAGGTTCACTAAACCTTTTGGCTATACCTATACTTTAGTTTTGTCATTAGCGATGGTGAAGTAACGTTCAACATCTCATCACACAAGTCTTTATCAATTGAATAGATCTCGAATCTCTCTCTAGATTCTAGTATCTTGAACAGTCCACGAATCCCCAAACAGATTCTAGCATAAGTCTTTTGACGAATGCTAATGTTATCCTCTCTCTTAGGATCACCCTCAAGATAAATAGTTTCCCACAGTAGCATCGTTCGAAATGTTAACGCTGACCTCTCCCTTGGACTTAACCTTAGGATAGATGGTGCAACTCTATAACATTTCTCTTCACAACTGCTTCTAGATATAGACTACATATATGATTTTGAAGTGGTTATGGTTTTGAGTTATCCTATATAAATACACATCCCCACTTATTGGACGCTCCAAAACCAATCGATAGATTTTCGGTTAACTTCATACAGGTTCTTTCAGAAATAAATAGACAAAAAATAAGGTTAGAGATCATCTTCTATTCGGAAGGAATTCCTTATCATTTGTCCTAGAAGTGCAAGAAAAGTTTATACGTATAGTAACATCATCGATGGTAACTGTACCATATAACCCTCGTGTTTTTTCTAGATATTTCTTAAGATATTTTGGTCAATTTCGATAGTTGACTAACCAACTATCTAACACTAAAAACGATCGCTTATGGAAATCAAGTTTCGTATACTTAACATGTTTTCGACCTTTTCATCTCACTCTATTGCTCGTTCAAGATTAAAGCCGATAAGTTAGAGAATTATTGCTTCTAAACCCTACTGGAATGTCATTCTTAAATCTCATAGATAGAACGAGCCTACTTCGTCAGCATTTAGTGTTAAGTATAGTTAGTTACTTTCCATAAACAAGTAAAGACAAAAGGTTGGATTAAGTTACACAAAGCATGATTAAGGCACAAAAAGCACGATTAAGGCACACAATGCACAATTGAGTCTTGCAAAGCACGATTAAGCCACATAAGCAACTCCTAATTCCTTTTTATTTAATTAATTCTTTTATTAATTAAAACCTCTTTGTAAATACTTGCATATATATTTTAAATACTTTGAGAAAGGATATATACACGTATACTACTAATCGACCATTCATTTCTACATTTTGCTATTCATTTCTACTCTTTTTAATACTTAAAAATGTATATATATTCTTATTCCAAATGGCATCAAATCTTAAACAAGATTTCACATTTTCACAAGTATATTTTAATGGGTCAAAAATGAATGTCGTTAAAACATTATTACTACAAACCCAAAACCATTTCATTTATAATTATTTTTAAAAATTATTTTAAAGATCTAATTATATTACTAAGTATAATAAAAAAGGGTTAAATAAAAACGTATTTAACTCATTGTCACAACGGCAAAAAACCATTTCATACTTATTATTATCTTTAAAAACATTCATTTTAAAGATCTAAGCATATCTACTATTATTAAACAAGGCAATATAATTTTAATTAACTTTAAAAAAACCATTTATTATAACATAAATGTTATAATCCTAAAACCACTTATTCTTTTGTAAAAGATTAAAATTAATTTTTCAAACTTATATATTAACTAAAAACCTTTGAAAATGATATAGATATGTGTATACAAATTTATTTGTAAACATAAGATAGTTAATAAAATTTTAAAAATAATTTAAAATATATTATATTAAATAAACTTTTTAATACTTAATGAAATAATTAACAAATTTTCTAAAAACTATACATACTTAAAAATGCTTTAAAACACTCATAATTTGATTTAAAACATTTTCTTAAAATATTACATAAAAATACTTATTTCATAAATTATTCAAAACTTCAAAACGCATGTTTTCCATTTATAAAATAAGTGGAATGGCCACTATAAAACCATCTTAGTTGTTCTGTGCATGTGAGAACACCTATTTTTATTTAATTAATATAAGTGGAACGTTCCACTATAAAACCCGGCTAGCCTTGCTAAAAAAATAAGTCTCTTACTTTAATAATTGATAATTAATTATTAAAAATATATAAAAATTCCAAACCACTTTTAAAATACTGTAATATAAGTAGAAAAGATCCCTAAAAAGATTGAAGTGAAATACTTAAATTTAAAGTCATTTCAAATCAATTTATACTCTGAAACCGAAGAAAGTGGTTCAAATAAAAGACAGCGTTTCAAAATTGTTGCGTATTACTGTTGTAGATGAAAGCGACCTGGGCTAGTTTTAATATCAATAAAGTTTAATCAATTTTCAGTATGCAAATATTATTTTTAGCATCTAGTCATTTTGTAATAACTAATATACACATAATACATCACAACCGTAGCGAGAAAACCCTAAGGATCTCTCTACAAATTTCTATAGAAAATGCCGAACAAAAGCACTTCTAAAGTACGTTTATAGTGACTATAGCTATATAAAAAACAAACAAATCAATTCCAATACAAATATGTGTCCAACCAAACCCTATGTATTATGTTTCAAGGCCATGCAACAAGTCATAAAAGGTCATACAAGTCCATATACATTATTTACATGTGCCATTTGCTTTCCAAAGGAAGAATCAAAATTAAACATCATAATATAAAGTCAAGCAACATTCATATAGTTCAAACAATAATATAAACACTTCATGTTCATTTAAATGGTCAGTTATCTCACCTTATTTCAAGCCTACAACAAGCTCATGCACACAAGAACCTATGAACAACATCCTACCTCACCCGCACGCCAAAGAAACAACCTTTGCTACATAGAAGTGCTTGGTCATGCTCCTACACCCCTCTTTTGCTCTTGGCCACTAGTGACTCTACACCTTTATCTCATGGCCTCCGGTCTTTAGCTTGATCTTTAAGCTTCCCATGTTGCATCAGGTTCTAAGCATGAGTTTGGTGAATATTTTACTTTATTTAATATGGTTTTGAGAAGTTAAAGAGGAGAAAGGGAGCTTGAATACTTAGTCTTTTTTCAGAAAACTAAGAAAATAAATTATGAACCGTAGGAATATGTTGCAAAGACTTTAGCCAAGGAAAAATACCCCTTACCCCTCCTATTTCTAGCAAAACCATACCTCCCTATGTGTTTGCTTTACACATAACCTTTGACCAAATACAAATATCCCAAAACACTATTTACACAAATATCTCATTTCTTAATTACTTTCTAATCTCTTGTTACTATTCACATTTAGTTAGATATAAACATGAACATACTTTTATTAGCTATGAATGATCTTCTAAGTTATTTAGTGCATGTACAAAAGTTTGAACAACTTATATAACAAAGCTGTTTATGTATAAAATGATTTTTGGTCACATTATCGATATTTCTTCAAAGTATTTATTTTTGTAAACAAATTTACCATCATTAGTTATTATTTAAAAGGAGGTTAACAAGGTTATTAAATAAATTTAATCGCATTAAATCCAAGATTCAAATATTTAAATAATTCAGATATTTAAATATGAAGTGTTTGAAATTCTAAGTCATTATAGAAAGCGATTGTATAAGAGCGGATGTAGCTTTGGCACAGTTGGGATGATGATAATGAATGGTCATCTTTGCTTCATGAAGAGACATTGAAAATAGATTATATAAAATACTAGTAGACACTTAATGTGTAATGAGAAATATTTTTGTATTCTAATTGTGTTTTTCATAGGAAATTGTTTTCTATAAAAGTTGTTTCAACGAGCTTAAGATATTTGATCAAAAATTCTCGATTGTAAACAAGTTACAATAGAAGAAATAAATAGACCCTAATAAGTACTTAAATGGAGCTTGGTATTTCATACGCTATTATAATATTAGCGGAAATAATAGGAGCATGCCATATAACACTTCTTAGTGAATGCATTAAGTAACAATTTTTTTGGTAAATATACCAAATATTATTTATGAAATAATAATTGTTTTCAGTATTAGTTGACATAGTTTTGTTTTAATATAAACATTATGAATCTTTTTGTTGTAAGATAAAACTATAATATTGGTATTTCTTTTCATAACAAAAATGGTGCACTAGAAAATATAGAAGTATTTGAAATTTTATGTTTATTTTGGACTTAAGGACAAAGCACCTATTTAGTAGGAGCGACATAAAAATTGGTAATCTCTTCAGACTGATGCACAAGGATGCATATAGTTGAATGCATATCAAGACGTTTTCACATACTTTATTTAATTTATAGACGAACTATCATAAAATAAACAAGTGCATTTGATACACATGTAGTATGTCCATGATAAGTTCGTAAAATATAAGATGGAAGTAAATAACATGGCAAGCGAAAGAAAATTAAAAAGGTTCGATTTGATCAAATAATTTAGTGTATTAGAAAGGAGTTCCAAATGTATCTAAAATCGAATAAGGTTCAATTCAAAAGCCACTCCTTCCTATGATATATAGAGATGTATCAATAAGTGGTAATCGGACTTTATTGGAAAAAGTATTATTGATAATGAGTAAAGTTAACTTCTTTCTATTAGGTTATGTACTTAAGAGTATATACATAAGGATAAAATTTGATTTCATCTAAAGAATAGTTTACGAGACCATACAAATTAAAAGTTTATAAGAAACCCCAAAAGATCCTATAGAGGAGTTGATGGGTTGTGAGTTGAGCAACTACATATAATTTTCATACGGGATCTTGTGTGAAACCCTAAGTGAGTTTATGACCAATCAATATTGATTGATCGACTTAAGTTTTGAACATAAGCTTTGTAAACTCAAAACTAAATCTATTTTACACATATATAAGGCAGTTTATAAAATGTTTTCAAATACCTGTTTTGTTATATTGAGAAACAACCGCCATTTCAAGAATCACCGATTTCATAACAAAGGAATTTCTTTTAGAAATTATTGGAAGTAAAAGGGATTTGGATATGATCCATAAATAAAACTAACTATGTAGATGAATGAATTAACCAAAACCAAAATAGACACAACACATGAGAATGTCTAATGAGAATTCTTGCATAATAAAGAGAAACTATGAGTTTTTCTATCAATATCAAGAATATAATTTCCTCAGTTGTTAGTAAAGCTATTAATAGCATTGACTCTGCCATATAGTACGATGCACAAATCCTGAATAGATTGCAAGTACAATATCAAATATGATTTTTATGGTTACATCAAAGGGAATATGATCCGTTGGCCGCAAATGTGTCTTCGAGAAGAAGACCAATGCAGTTGGAGTATAGTAAAAAAGAATAACATTGTAAATTTCTATTGTAAATTTTTTTTGAAATAGATTTATATTCAATGTGCTTGAGTTAATTCGGATTTTACTCCAAAATTTTCACTAAGTACAACTTTGAGTTTTAGTACATATAGGTGAAACAAAAATTCTAAATAATGATTTAGAATAAACTATTTTCACATAAGAACCTAAATGTCTCAAGTTAGTGGAAGTGATATTTAAGTTTGTGGGTTATTGGATAGGATCCAAAAATTGATACAAAAGTATTGTTTAACAAGCATCGAATTTGAGCAAATATTTTGAAAGAAAAATCAAACATTTTAAATTTCAATCAAAATGCAGATAAGCATGTGTCTGTTAGAAAGTACTATAAAGGTACTAAATTTTATTTAAAACTATAAGTAAAAAATAAACTTATGATTGCTAACGATATACTCATGTTAAAATCATTTTAGTTCGATTGTTCAATTCTCGATATTGGCTTTAAAACTGACACCTGCTATAATTAGTATAAGAGGATGTTGGGTGTGATGCCCCAATTTAGTTCTCATACAATTAGAGGAGGTTAACAGTTTGAAAGCATAGAGTAGAGAACATAATAGGAGCAGTCCATTATATACACTCCCTTAGGGTAACACTTGTACATTTCAAAATAATAATACATCTCCTTAATACATATCTTATCGTGGCATAAAGCAATGTACATTAATAGTTCCAAGATAAAATAATGTAGAAATAGTGTGTGTGCATGTATATGTGTAGATATATATATATATCTGTGTGTGTGTGTGTGTCGACAGACACATCCCAAAGCAAAACATCGTAAGCGATCAAAAAGTAATATATACATAATTAATGTCAAAGTACATAGACATCACAAAGTATACACATCATATCTACATAATATAATATACGCATCATCCAACATAAGTACATCACATATACATATCTTCATCAAAAAATACTAACAAAAATAACAAAACACTAGTAATACCATCATACACATCCCTACTAGAAAAAAAGGGTCCTAAAAGGAGGTACAAAACTATAACAACCTAGTCGATATTAACTGGAATTAAATTTAAAATATATTTAAAAATTATCTTAATTAATTTTAAGATGAAATTGGGAAATTTTATTAGTTATAATTTCCAAGTGAAAATGACATTCTAGATGGAAATAAATAAATTTGGGAAAATCTATTAAATTTTACAAATATGTAATTTAACTTCTTATATTTGATAATATAAGAATAAACTTAGGGAAAACGAGAATTTATAAAATTCATGGATTTTCTTTTGTAATTTAAAATATGAATTTTTCCAAGGTTTATTCACTTATTTATTTTAAATGGAGATTTATGATAAATATTTTCCATTTCAAATTATTACAACAAATGTTTTAAATTTAATAAAATGTTAATATTGAGATTTATTGTTGAAAATGAGATTTGTTTTATAATTAATATTTTATTTTATTATCAATAGAGAGAATATCTTTTAATTTCAAAAGCTATATTTAATTTTACAAACTATCTCAATATTAATAAAAATGAGAATTTTTGATGTGTTGGAGCTTTAGTAAAGTTTGAGAAAAATTAATTTATGGTTCCATAAACGTATCTAAGTATTGCTAGTGTTTTATGAGGGAAAATAGTAGAAATTAGTAAACATTTTCTTATTGTGTGGTAGGATACCCATTAAGGCCATGTAGAGGGTGAATAATAACCCACATACCCTTGTTTTACTTCATCATTTTCTCATTTCAGCCAAGATAAAAAATATGAAAATAAAAATCCTCTTTATTCCTAAACCCTAGGACCAATTTCACCCAAATCAAGAGCAAATCAAGGGGCTTTTGGCTAATAATTGTAGAAATCAAAAGAAGGTAATCTCCTCCATCTTCTAGTATGTTTAATTCGTGTATTAACCTAAGTTTTGCTTACGGTTATAATTCTTTTCTCTTGCAAATTCTGAAATTGAGCCTAGGTTGTTATCAAGAGGATCTATCCTAGGTGAATCCGGGTTCTAATAATCAAATCAAGCTTAATTAGGTGAGTTTATCTCGCACTTCTACACTATGAATGACGGCAAGTTGTTGTTTCATTGTTTGTTGCTGTTTCATTGTTTGATTGAATCTATGTTGAAATAGCTCTCAAATTGGTTGTGATATTCACATATTTTGTTATTTCATTCACTTTTTTGTTGAAACCCACATCCTATAGTCATGATTTACATCAAATTGTACATGTTTGGTTGCTTACATGATAGCTTATTTAATCTAGTAGATGTCTAGGTTCAAGTCTGAGAAGAAAACACCACAAACGGGTAACTGAAGCACTGCTATCGTCACCTGGGACTCAGCCCAAGCGTGCCAACTAGTGCACTTGTCACCATGACCGGTGGGCTGGTTATGACCTGAGTTGAGACCCAGGTCATGCTGTTTCGGGCTTATTTTGCACCCGTTATCTCCTTCGTTCGTCCATTCGATTGCTTGAACCTATTTACTTGATTTTGATGTTTTTTCCTATGTTGATTTCAATTCTATTTTTAGATTTTAATTTATGAATTTGTGAATTCATCTTGGAGTTTATTATATCATATAATTACTCTATTGGTCTGTGACACAACACATAATTTCCATCGCACGTTTTCAACTAGAGTTTTCGAATGAATGATTTCCATTCCAAACCATTTTCTCAAATCATTTAAAGTATAAATATATAGTTTCTATAAAAGAATTTGGAATGTTTATATATGTATAAAATCTATTTATTTATAATAACAATGGTTTTAAAGTTGATTTGGAACAATGGTTTAAAATTGTACTTACATACATATATTTAAGCAAGGGCTTTCCAACATACGCACGCACACATATATATTCTAGTTTATAAAACAATATTTTCGACAGGGATTTCAAAGTAAGTTATTTTATAAAATTTCACGACATCGATTGAATGAGAAATCGACTTAAACGGATTAATAAAACGAGTGGTATGAAACGCTTGCGTTTATTTTTCCGCTTATTTCCCGGACTTGTTCGACTGAGCCATTTATACACACGAGTGGAGTTTACTAACCTATAGTAAACGTTTAGATAAACCTATGGTATATGGAACACATGGTTGTTATTCATTCGATTACTATTCGGAGGTATATGACACTTATCGATGAGTTTATGATTCACCTTCGGAGTTTATATGTCTCGTACCGATCTTGATGTTGGTAGGACTTGTTCCTCTCTTGATGTTTATAGGTCTCATACCTATCTTGATGTTTGTAGGTCTTGTATCTATTATGTAGATTAAGGACTTGTTCCTATCTTGATATTTATAGGATTCGCACCTATCTTGATGTTTATAGAATTATATGTCTATTATAGAGTTACATGCATGTAGGTGAATTATTTACCAATCTTGAAGTTTTGGCGCCTTTCCAGTTTTATGCGATTTTCTGGATTTCTGATATGATTTCTAGATTCGATGCTATTTGTGTTATCACTAAATGATTTTGAGGATTTTCTTTTAGAAGCTATTTCGGGTTTTGATATTTGGAGATTGCACTCTTGAAGTTTATTGAAGCATCCTTGTTGTTAGCCAATTCTTGGCTTTGTGTTCATATTTAGCATTTATATCACTACATCCATTGTTTATCTTGCTTAACTCATTTATTACAGTCTAGACTGATCTGTTTATTATTTTATAATACTCAGGTCGGACCGTGATATTTCAGGTGCTCTAGTTTGATTTTTCTAGAGAGAATATCACTCCAGTTGTCTAGTTATTGTTCATTCTACTTTCATCTTGTATATGTGTACATATTCTTATAATGTGGTATCTTATATCGAGTTTTGATTCATTTATTGTATGCATTTGTACCTATGGGATATTGTACTTGTATATTTTGTGGTTAGTGAGGACCACGGTTTTGCAGTCGACTTTATGTACCTATTCGTTATAAGCAGCCTATATCTATTTATATTCTGCTGCGTATATTTTGTGATCTGTGATTATGTGAGTTGTATTTATTATACATTTTGGATTATTATTTTAGCCACCGTAGTTTTTTTAAGCCTGGATGCATATGTCGATTCCACTTGTGATGAAAGAAATATAACATATTAATCAACATATCGATGCTCCCTTAAACCAAAATTCACAAATGGCCGCTCCTAACCGCTATTGTAAAAATCCATCTAGGCTCTCATCTAGACCGCGCCTAGGCGCTAGGCTAGCATTACCGCCTTGATTTTTGCCTAGTCCTCCTAGATGAGACTTACTACATTATCTAAGCATAAAAATGGGTTTAGAGGCATCATTTATGCATCAATTTAGGCTTGATGCCTCTTTCAAGCATCAAAATGTTTGTTTTAAGCGATTTTGTCTCCATCGTTGCTTCCAAACCCATCCAAGTTCATAAAATCCTATTGTGGATAAGTTAATACTAAAAAAAATACTACAACTTTATCCAAAATACATGAGTTTATAAAAAACCCTAGCTCTAATTAATCCTTGATCAATCCTCGCCTCGGCGATTATGCCTTAGTCCATGCTTATCGCCTAATGTCCGCCTAGCGATTTTTACAACCTTGCTCCTAACTAACCCTATCCTTTGCATTAGCAGATGATATACTCTGTAATACCCTTTGTTAGTGTGGGTCTCGGGGTGGGCGTCACAAAAACCGTAGCAAAATATCCTATCAAAACAACTTTAATTTGACTAAAGGTTATTCAACATATAACAAACCCTGAGTCAGGCTAGAACTAGCTGTGAGTCTAATAGTGTACATATAACAATAATAAGAATGATATGCAGAATGAGTCTTATAACATGCATAATGAATGTCATACACCTTGATAGCTCCAATGCGCATGATATACGTACATAATTTCACAACATATGAATGATATCTCCATTTAATAGGACCACAATCACAATTCTAAGCTTAACCACAATTATTAAGTGTCACGTTTATTAATGTCTAGTTGTTATGAGTTGATCATAGTTTATTCATATACTCATCGAGTGTAGAATACACTCTAAAAGTTGATCAAGCCAAGATACAAGGCCTTTTTCATCAGCGCATCCCTCAACCAAATTTTTGGGTGCTCCCACTCTATCTGTATGTTGTACTTCTCTAATGCATGGGTGTCATCATTTCCATCAAATATATGCATGCCCATCATGGTTGGTGTGCCCGTATAGTAGGTTATTAGACCTGTGACAAATAGGCCAAAATGTCACTCGGTCCAAACTTGGATGGATCTAGCCTATCTGGTATATCTTCTCGTTATATTAATTCATTATATTTTACTTGTTCTCATTACAACAGTAGACCCCCTAATTATCATGTACCCAATGTCACTAAGGGTTATTAACATGATTCAGCATTCATAAAACCTTATATATTGCACTTAGCATTAAAATAATACATGTGGGTACACACATAACATTATCATGAAGATAATAAACATGGCATCTTTATATGATATTGTGTAATATCACTCTTTCAATGGCTTAATTGTAGCATATAAATATGCATAAGGCATGACCTTGTAACAATGAATTATATACAATGAACCATATAGCCACAACTCAATCATAACAAACATTACTCATCTATGCATACTTCATCCATGTAATAGCATGATTTTCATTAAAGTTATATTGAGAAATAATGAATTCCAAAAGTGATAAAAACTTATCCATAAAGGAATTATTTTAAAAAAATTGAACAGAACTCAAAATCTTCAAAATTTCTCTTTAGGTGAACTTCTACTCATATATTTTTATAAACGTACACATACCAACATATATTAATAACCACATTTTAGATTTTTTTACTTAAGTAATATCAAATCATATCCACCCATTCAAGTAATTAGAAAGGCTTATAAACCCATTAATGTAAGAGCTCGGAATTTTCGACCTTTGAAATCGACACTAATACATTGCGTGTCGAGCAATCGAATGCTGGAAAACCCAATTATTAGGGGAAAAGAAGAAGGAAGAAGATAAGAGAAGAAGAAAATAAGAAGAAACTAAAACAATGCAGAATCTCACAATCGCAACGAAACAACATATAATATAATACAATGATCTTCACAAAAGAAAAACTGAACTTTAATATACATACAGACATCAAGTAGAGAACGCTAAATAAATTACAGTCTAGACAGTTATAACAACCTGTCCTCACAATTGCTGATAAATACAACAATGAATGCAGCAGAAAAATAACCATGTCCGTGAATACCTCTCTGGCCTCCTGCTTGTCTCCTGAAGCTCGAAGGCATCCAAACGAAATCTGTAATATACTCAATTTGACCAAAGCATTATAATAAAATAACACATGAGTCGGTCTGGAAAACCAGCGCGAGAAAAAACACCCAACTGGATTTTAAAGTTATAAAAACCCTTTGAAATCAAAAGTATCTCATAAGACCACGCCGCAAGGGTTTTTACCTTACGATTACCAAACCATTTCATATGAAATTCTCTGATATTGTAATAGTGTCTAAGGTACAAATACTTATTAATCATAGCCAAAATTGTTACAATAATTAAATTCCAGCATAATAGGTATACAACTAAAACCATAAAGGCTCGTATTGGAGAATGGATTCCATACAATGACTGGGCAACTAGGGTACCGCCCGTTATGGTGCATCTCTAGATAAAATAACACCGAGGTTCAACTTATCGACCCTTGCCAACATAGAACCGGCCTACCATTACTAGATAGTATAGAATATGAGCACCCTTTGTTTAATGGGCCCCGAAGCTTGCAAATGAGAGATAATAATGAATCTAGATAGGGATGCTCATACCCTACTTGGGAGCGACCCACTCAGCCCTGCTGCATCTCCCCCGTTTTGGTCATTCCTAGTTGATGAGGCTTGAGGCTACTTTTACCTTTCATACAGCACTTCTCACTTGGAATGCTAACACTGCCCTTCATGCAACAATGCAATGCCAGCATTCATCCATACAAGTTGTTCAAGATATGGAAAAACAAAAGGCACTACTTTTACTACATCCTTTTTGGAATCACCATCAGGATTAGTAGCAAGCTGCCTCTGCACTTCAAAGAGCTTTGTCTTCAATTCCATCATCTTCAATATCTCTTAACGCTTGAGTTGGATCGAAGTGGTTTTCAGATAACATATCGGATCCTAGTCTCTTTGAAACAACATTAGATAGTTTTGGTAAACTCAACCTATTAGTCCCTGAGGAGTTGGTTTTGATGACAACAACCTTACTTAGAATTAGATTATAAAATATATAATACTAACATTATTGTGTAGATATATATAGATATGTTTGCAGGTACTAAAGAATGAAGAACTGTACAGTATAAAGATTCAAGATCAAAGATTGAAGATATCAAGATTCAAGACTCATGAGTATCAAGAATTTCAAGAGTTCAAGTTTCCAAGATAAGTTATATAGTTAGGAATATTGTTAAAACTCATAGAAAGGCACTGACATCTTAAAATCTATTTTATTCGTGGAATGGAATCCACTTCGTGCTCGTTAAAGGGATTGAACCCTAAGTAGGATGGAACCTACGAAAAATATAGTGGAACATCTTTTTGTATCCACTTACTTTTATTTCAAAATGATTTTCAAAATATATAGCTTGTTTTTCAAAATGATTTTAAATATTCCTGTTTAAAAACCAAAATCATCTGTCCTGGTTTTTCAATATATTTTAGCCTTAAAAATATCCTTAGTTTTAAATATCCTTAATATTAAATATCTTTGATTTTAAATTATTATCCTAAGTTTTTAAACTACAATTTTGATATTAATATATTTAGCTGTTTTATATATTTATACTTAAGATTTAAATATAAAAGTGTAGAAAATTATTATATATATTTTAATATTGTTCTCTATAGTTATTTATGTATTATAACTATATATAAGTATATTTATAAAGTTTAAATATAAGTATAATATAATATAGATATTATTTTCAAAGAAAAACAAATCACCAAAAAATACAAGGGCATGTCGACATGGTCACATGTACCCCTGTCGACATGGTGACAGTTAAATTGTTTTTTAAAAGAAGTGTCTATTTGCCACATCCCTTCACCAATGGACATGGCTATTGATCTACTATAAATAAAGGATGTTTTCAACGAATTTTAATCACTTTTTTCTCTGATTTAACTTCTCTTCTTCTTCTCTACTTTCTTATTTACAAATTACACTATTACTCTACCGAAATCAATATCGAATCAAACTAGATAATTTTTGGTTTTGATTCTCTCCACTATCTCTACAAGATCCAAGTGCTAATATGAGTTATAGACTTTTTGTAATTAATTGAGCGAGAGAAGTGTGATTGTAGCCCTGGAAATCAATTGGGTGAACTTGTTCCCTCAGAAATCAAGTATCTCTACCCAGAGGATTGTGATTTTGGAGGGTGTACCTCGTAGCCTTGAAACCGAGGGTTGTATTTGTAAGAATTGTTTTTGAAAGGAAATCCGTACTTGTGTTGCGGGACTGGATGTAGGGTAACTCCGAACCAGTATAAAATCTGGTGTGTTCTTTCCTTTACTGCTTTTACTTTATATTTGCATCTGTGTTTGATTCTGTGTTCATATCTGTGTCTGATTAGTGTATACATTGTTAACAAATTAAGATAAACTAAAAAAGATTAACAAATTTCTTAAAACACTATTCACCCCCCTCTAGTGTTAATTCTAGCCTTAAGATCCTTAATCCGTATTCTATCACAACCCCGGTTCTTTAGGAAATAAATAATCAAAATAAGAGCGGAGATCACCTCATAACTGACAGTGGAACGATTTCCTTATCATTTGTCCTAGGAGAACGAAATGAGTTTATACGTACAATATAACACCTCAAACGGAAACTGTATCATATAATTCTAATGCTTCTCCTATATATTTCCAAAATTACATTTTGGATCCAAATCTGATAGTCAATTATTTAAATATCGAATAACAAACATTCAATCAGGGATTTAATCTCATAAGGAAAAACCAACATTGGTTAAGCACTAAGCAACCACTAACCTCTTTAATTTATCTTTTCATTAATTGAAATCACTTTATAAAAACTTGTATCAAAATACTTTTACAAAAATATGTCCACAATCCCTATATCTCAATACTTGGAAAAAAATCCTTATACTTATCTCAACGGTATAAGTATATTCACAAATGAAGGAAGATTTCCTTCTTGAAAAATTATAAAACCATTATAAACTCCTTTACAAATTTCTAAAAGCCGTTTATAGACCATTTTATAAATATCTAAAACCATTTCTAAAAGCATATATATATATATATATTAAAAAAATCTATATATTCTTCGAATTTAAAACTGCCATGGTGAATGAAGACTTAGAAGCGGGAACGGTTACTGAGCTTCCACCTCCTCCAAAACCACCTGACGCCTCTACCTTACCAGCAGATCTGGCACAAACCTCCATGCCTTATTCAACAGCCTCTCCAACGTCATTGAATCAAGGCATGCACTACAACAAAAAGGCCTTTTTACGGCGTTTAAAAACCGCTATAAAAGCTTTCTACAGCGTTTCTATAAACGCCATATATCAACATGTTGTAATAAGTCTGAGAGATATAATAGCGTTTCAAAATTGCAATGGAAAATGGACTTTTAACAGCGTTTTTGTTGCCATCTTAGACATGGCGTATCAGTACAACTACTTCTCTATAGCGTTTGAAGCTTGCTATAGAAAATATTTTATGACGCATGGAACCGCTATAAAAATTATAAAATTTTTCTTTTCACAGCCTAGTTAAAACGCTATAAAAGATTTAAAAGCTGTAAAAATTTCTTTTTTCATAGCATAGTTAAAACGCTATAAAAAAAATTCCATTGCATTTTTTATTGCCATATAAATTCAAGCTTACAATTTTCAATTCTAACAAGCTTATTTCAACTAATATATTATAACAATTCAAAAAACCACACTTATGACATTCTAATGTACGTAATCAAATAGAGTCATAAGCCAAACCATAATATATATATATATATATATATATATATATCCATAATATTTCATACACGAAGTATTAAACATAAATATTTGTAACAAAAAATAACAATACATACAATTGTAGCTAATCAAAATGATTCATACTAAAAACAAGAGTGCGACATCATGTAGCTAACCAAAATGATACATACACAAAATGACCGACTTGAAGAAGAAAGAGTGCGACATCATGTAGCAACCTGAAAAGCATCATACAACACCTGTCAAAAAGAAGCAGATACGTGTGTATGTTAGTCACAAATGTAGTAATGTTTAAGTACTAAACAACATTATTTAAAACATAAACTTTATTAATCAATGTTAAGGGGTAGCTGGCTATTTCTCTGTAATGCAGTGCACGGGAAAATAGAAAATCCAACTGCACTCGTTTTGATTTGCTTACAAAAGCAACAAAATAATCAGAATCCAAAATCTTCAACAACGTTGGGACAAAAGCAAAAAAATTGTCCTACAAATGAATAAATAGCGTGCAAGTTTATTTTGCAGTTCTGTTTTGCTTTTATTGAATTGCCACCTGACTAAATCTTGTACATAGACTGTTGTATGCACTGTTTATATACGACAGGCTGAAATGTATTGAAAGCAGGAATGAAATATTAACTTTCTTCTTCCTGCTTCCTCCTCTTTCAGCAAAATCATTGAATGCACCAGTGTGTTAACATTTCTGAAACCGCAGGATGGCTTCATTTGCTATAAACAGATTTAAATTATTGCCGAAATTTCTAACAAATACTCACATGCTAATCTTCTTTTAAAATTTTGAAGTGAAATTCCTTTTCAACGCATGAAGTATTAGAAAGAATGTCTCCTCTAAAGTTTCTGAGTGTGATGGGTTTGTATTTGTATTGCTCTTAACTATTTAGTTGTCATTTTTAGTTTCAAGAATTTTGTACATAACATATACACAATTACTAAGAGAACGCCTTAGTATAACTGGAAATTAGTATAACTGGAAATTTTGTACCTTTCGGATCATCCACAGCAGTAGTGAACGCCTTAGTATAACTGGAAATTACTAAGAGAGAATCGTAAAGGGACTGGATAGAAGGATGTACCTAAAAAATACTAGAAATTTTCAAAGTTTTCAGCTTTTTCTCCAGCAAAGTTAACATGCACGCGCGCGCATATATATGTATATATGTATGTATGTATGTATGTGTGTGTACGTGTGAGCGTGTGTGTATGTGTGTGTGTATACGTATATGTATATATGTATATATTGATTGAGATGATGAGATAAAGAAACTTCACTAAGAAAGGGCTTGCTGCATTGAATTATCAGTTATACATATTTGGAACATGTTGAAGTTCATTACATATATAGGTAATTTACAAACCACCATAAAATATTATGAAATTAACAAAACATTCATAAAAGTTGGTTTAAGTACCCAAAAAAGGTAGGTCGCAAAATATACCTAGGTGTCGTATCCTTTTGCTAATGAACCAATAAAAGTGTGCATGTGCTGTTTTTGCGGCTTCTTCAATCTGATCTAGAGTAGCCGATCTTCCATATGCAATATTGTCTCTGATGCTCAAAGTTAACAATGCTGGCTCTTGGGTCACAAGTCCACTTTGACTTCTTAACCATTCCAATTTCAAGCTCTTTATATTCTCTCCATCTAAAAGAACTTCACCTGTCTCACACAGGATTGCTTCACGTAGTTAGCAATTAATTGATAGCAATTTGACTCTAGTAAATTACCATGACAAAAAAAAAATGATGATCATAAATGAATCTTTAATTTCATTATCACCACCCGTTATCCTAAGCCTTTTCGGTTGCACCCAACTATTGTACTTTGGGAAAATGTTTTAGCCAGGGATGTGTGTGTGTGTTATGTAAAACAATTAACGACCAGTATCCCAAAAGATTCCCCTATGATAAGAAAAAACACCCTAAATTTAGAAGCAAAAAAGCTCAGCCTATTCACAGTCAAAGGTTTCGACCTATTTTTACAATATAAATAGGCATCAAACAATATTTATTCCCCAATGATAACAAAAAATACCCTAAATTAAAAGTAAAAAAGATCTGAAGTAACAGTCTACTTACAGTGAGAGGTTTTAACATATATTTTTATAATATAAATATATAAATATAAATAACAAACAATAAAAATAAACCATTGATATTTCAATTGGAATTCGAATATAAGTCTAACCTTTCAACCCGTTAACTTGGTTGACCATTATCTCTGTGCATTATTGTAACTTTCATAGTTTACTGTGTAGTGTTATATATGACAGGGTACAAACAATTGAACTAAACCAAAATTTTAATCGCTTCAGCTACTATGAAGTTCAGATATTTAATGTGCAAGATAGGATACTAAGTTATTTTCAATTTTCATTATTGTCTTCACCTCGGTATAAGTACGTAACAATCAGAATAAAGTAACAAACTTCACAAGGTGCTAATATATGATATTTAAGATCCGCTTATCAGAAGTTCAAACATGACAAAAGAAATAAATTTAGATGCCCATGCTAATTATAGATCATAAACTTTGAATGAGTTAATGATCAAGAGAAGAAATCTGATGGTACTTAGGCTGCACAGCGAATGACTAACTGATCTTATGTTCAAGCTAATAAATAATAATTTTTTTACGCTAATCATTATGAACCTTATTGATTACATGAAATAGAACAACTATTAGGGAAGCGTATATCGTATGCAATTTGGGCAAACAATGCATTGGAAACGTACATCAAATAATTGATAAGGACAAGATTTTAGAATTTTTCCAATTTTGATATTAATCAAACTCAGGAATTTCATATCTTATCATCGAGCCATAAAGCCTTGATAATATCAAGGTACGGTGAATATATGACCCAGTGGCAAAATTCAAAATCATAAAATAACTGTTACATGATAACAAGGATCAAAACTATTAAGTAGAATTTCTTTTTCATCAACAGTCCTAATATATATCCTTAGTCCATACATTAAATATATGTTTAATATCGCCATTCTACTAAATTTACCATGACCCATTTACATATAAAAACATATTCTGTGTTATCCTCGTGTACTTTCTCACATCATTGTTATCATATCAATATGATATATTTTTCAGTTCAACTTACCACTCATTATAGAACAAAGGCCTAAGGATAAAGTAACATATGAGATAAATTTTGAACTAAGACTCGATTTTTTGGTTACTTCTCCACCTGACAAGTCACATCACTGGCTCAGAAACATTCATAGATAACATGGTGTATCGTAAATTTATCACCAAGTAAATTGAATCTTCTTAGTATTTTCTTGTACATGCATTGTAAGTGTCTAAAATAACATGTTGACTGCCTAAAATAAATTTAAAAATCAAATAAATAAATATAAGGAAAGTCATAAAATAGTAATGCTAAATACTAGTCATACTATATCAAGAGAGATACTTTAAAATTAAGCAATAAAAAGAATAAAAATTTACTGACGCATTCATCGTCTCTACATAAATGAAGCCACTACTGCGCGAAGGTAATGTCCATGTTTGAACAAATTCTTAAGCAAATCCGTGTGTGTGTAAATATAAAATCTTTATACTCAATATAATTTTTATAGAAAGCTTATTGGTGATGATATTTCTAATTAACATTGTATCAGCCTATTCAATCTACTTATGTAGACATGACACTAATTTCTAAGACTAAGTGTTCTTGACCTTGAGAATGAGTACAAAATCGTAGCCTGGTAAAATTTCTAAAACTGCAGAACAAAGTAGATAATAATCTACGTTATGTACCAAATTTCAAAAGTAATGTATATAGACATGTTGGCTACAGTGATGACAAAGGTAATAATGTAATTCAATCAAGTAATATAACTCAATTAGCAAAACATTAACACAGTACATATTACTAGTCTTTGGATTAAGAGGAAACTGTTATAGTGACATCAATGTAAACACAAGAAGACCAAGTCAAGAGAAGGAGAAAAAGAGAGAATAATAAGTGAACCACAGACAGATGATGATACTTGTACAGTTTAATTAAATTTGTGGATGTGAGTTTTGTTCGGTTACTCTTATTTAGATAAATTATGTATTATGTACATGATTTTCATCCAGCCTGATAAAAACATAAATGAAAATGAATAAAGAAATAGTTGCATATATAAGTAAAATTAAATTATTAGAAAGGATATTAACACACTTTGATCAAAAATGTTTACCTTGAGATCTGATCATTCTTGCAGCTCCGATAGGTGAACACAATGGAGAAGAAGATACACCTTATATATCAACTCCAAGTGACCCCATTTCAGTAACATCTTTGCTGGAGCATCTGCATTAACATAAAAACATGGCTATTTCCCTCTTTTATAGAACATATTGTTGCCAACACAAATTTGATTAGGCAGTGAAAAGTTAATGAACATACAATATATGACAAGAACCACAGGGAGTTGTTGTAATATGCAAAAAATGAAATCGTAAGACAAACCATCGACTCCGGCTATGGTAGAAATATAACTATTGCACATAGATCAGGTCATCAAGTGTCTTTTCTAATTATATTATGATAGTAAGGCAAAATGTTTTATTACTAACATAAATTTTGCAGGGCTTCGATCATCAATGTAGTATGGAAACATGTTTTGACTGTCCAAGGAAAGGTGGTATGTGACGTCTTGACTGTCTGAAAAGGGGCCATTCGTGTTTGTAAATTACATTTTTAGCTATTATATATCGGCCATGTGTGAGAGTAGTAGTTTAGTACAGGCTAAACAGTAATATGATTGGAGATATAAAAAAAGAAATTCAAAAAGAACTTAACTTGAACATTCACAGTAGCAGTAAATAGCAGTTATATTCATTAATAGAATATTATTCCTATAGATCGTACATTAAAACATTTACCATGGTTCACCTGCCATTTGGAAAGAAGCAAAGTCATTCTTGGGCTCCATGTATTTATTCTGTTTATAGTTTTTTCATGATAACCAGTGGCACGTTCTTCTAACCCCACTTTTGACACGTGAATTCATAGTTGGCATGATAATGACGGGAAGTATTTGCTTCCCTATGATATTTGTTTCAAGACCTGACTTGACTATGATTTTGATGCATATGATGTAATTATGTCTAGTGCAGAAAAAGAATGATGTTAAAACCGCATAGAATGTCGCTATGATATTGTTTAGGTTATACAAGATCAAAAAGGTTGGTTATACATCTTAGTATATATGACAGAAAGCTGAATATGAATTATGATTTATCAAATAAGTGTTCTGTTATAGGCTCTAATGCTTGTGTCTTCGCCTATTGTAGTGAAGAGTCAAGCTCATTTGATTCTGGTTGGTCTCTTATATACATGAATTTCTCATCTAATTTACTGCTTATGTAGTAGAAACGACCAGCAATCTTTTACTATTCATATTGTATATTGAAAACATAAACAAATGCAAGCAATGAATGGCTATCTGAAAACTTTTCTCTGATCAGTTGTTGAAAATAGCAGTTACGCCTTTGGATCAAAAGCTAGAAAATACAATGACCGCAAGATCAAGCACAACTATAAAAATAAAGTGCGGTCAACAACAAATTATGATACAGAGATATTCTCTGAAGGAGAACTCGACACGGAGGTTGATGAGTTTCTCCATGAACAAAATAGAGCAACATTTTGGTTGAAAGAAGCCTTCATTCAAACACAATCCTCTTTGTATTGTAATGTAAAATGCTATTAATGTAGCATGAGCAATAATCTTTTAGAGGGGTACCAAACAATACTAATATATCCCTACACATATATTAATATCATACATCAAAAGAATGTATACCCAGCTTATATGGTGTAGAAAAATTATAAACGTAGTATATGAAATCACAGTAAAAGATTTAAAAAAAAATAGATTTCACACATACCAACATATTTGTTGCTTGCATTTTCTGCATTTTCAAAATCTAATTTGCATTTACGTCTTCAACTATTTTATCGATTGTCGTTGCAATTTTGGGATTTCCATTGATTTGCATAGTAGTGCATGTAATTGAGTTGCTTGCATTTCCAACGTCAATCTTTTTCGAAGGCGACTCAACATGCCCTCCCATTGCATTAGACCCATTGGATGTATATTAGAATTCTTCGAGCTTCTTGTTAGTTGTCTTCTTCTTACTGTTAACCATTTCCTGCAGGTAAAACAGAATTTTGAGCATTTCATAGAACTATTATCAAAAGCTGAATTTCAACCTGAAAGAAAAACTATCATTATAAACAAAGCCTCAAATATTACACAACTATCAATGATATTCTCTATAAATATATGTTAAATAATTAAGAAAAGAGTCTCAGTATTTCAATCATATCCACTAAATAATTAAGGAGAATTTGATATTTAAACTGCTAATCTCGAAGTTTTTCTTACTAATAATCAAATTAAAATTTATGTAATAAGAAATAAAAGAAATGGACGAAATTTGGAACTGCTGTGACACAGGATAAAATAGTGTTGAATAATGATTCATATCAACTTTTCAGCAATAAAGAGAAGCTGTTCTAAGATTGAGTCGTACTGTGTCAAGTAAAGAAGCGAACTTTTTGTACGACATGAAGAGGCAATGAGGTGGTGGAAGTACATGACAAAGAGGAAGCAGACTGACTTTTATTGAAACAGCTAAGGGTACAACGAGAAAGCGGCAAGTTGCAGGTCGAAGCAGCTATAGACTAGATGGCAGCGGCATATCGGACGGCAGGAAGCTGACTGATTAGGGATTGACCGATTAGGGGTTTTGTGGATTGATTTAGGGATTTGGAAGCCAGGAGTGGAAAAAAGATTTGGAATAGAATGTAATATGAGCGGGGAGCGTAATATGTGAGCGGGAATTGTAAAAATGTACCTCCAATGTTTTTCCATTATTCAATATTAATAGCGTGTATTGAGCTGTGTTTGCGTATGGCTGACTTTTAAACTAGCTAACAGCAGCAAGTCATTTTACAATGCCATCCCTTCGTGCTATTAATAAACTATTTTCTTGTAGTGGCAGCAACACGTTATTACCATCACAGACCAGAAATTGTAGCGATCCTGACTCGGGCTTCGAAAATCGGCACCCGTACTTCACTTGTACTCGAAATGCCACAGATTCAAACGCCAAATCTGGCTCACCGGAGCTTATAACACGTTAAGTATAACAACACAGCGGAAGAAATAAATCAATGATATCATATACATCACAAATGATACAATATCCAGAATATGATATACAACAATGCTATCAATATGATACAAGAATATCAGAGATAAATAAAGATGCTATAGCGGAAAAAAAGAAGTGATACTCCAAGTGATCTGACAAAGAGAATGAGACCAATAACTCCAACATCAAGCTCAAACCATGTTCACATTTCACTAAGAGAAGCAAGGTCAGTCATTTGTGAACTCCAAACACTGAACTAGCTCCCGATAATCTACTAAACCTGACTATCTGAAAAACCCAACTCTAGACTGCCCGTGTGGGAAATTGTGGACACCCAGAGTTTAGGAAAGGAACAATAAACTCCGAGTCATTCATGGGACTGGCATGAGTAACAAAAACAGTTTATCTTTAAACAAACAACAAAGGAATTTTAAACATTGAAATCCGCAATGCTTTTTGGAAAATGAAACTACCGTAAGGCCTCCCGGCACACACACAATGCAATCGCACACATGGGGGAGATTTCTCCTTATGATAGTCAAACATGCTTACTACGCAAAAAAACTCTTTTGATATTATTACTAGTGGATAGTGCAGAAAACATTTCAAAAATACAATATTAATCTTAGCCAGCATAGGTACCATTATATTATGCCTGCTATAGCTGCCGCCTGAGGAGACAGGTTATACAACTGCAATAGTAAAGGGCTCGTATTGTTTCTTTGGATTTCCAACAAATGGTCAGGCTAAGGAACTTCCAACTGCCACATGGAAATGCCTCTAGAGGGACGCCCCGAGAACTTAACCAGCTCTCTGCCAACACAAGGCCGGGTTACCTCTGTAACTAGGTAACTACTACACGAATATGCCACCCCTCGGTCCTTTGGGACCTTTATCCGAGGATCCTCGATCACAAAGCAACAATCACACAGTAAATAAGATTGATTCCACCACACAGGTAAAGCATCTAGGCTCCATACCATGATACCACCTTTTTCCAGAAGGAAATGACATACCCTAAAGGGAGCGACCCTCATAACCTTGCCGCATATTTTATGTTTCGACCATTTCCGGGGTGTGAGGTCCAATGAGGTCTCGTCCACAAAGCTACGCTTTACACGAAAGCCATGCTTTGATCAACAAATGATCAGCAACACACAGCAGCACTCAGCATGCCACACTACCAATTTGGGAGTATATCACTGATAACCTTCAACTACATAACCTCTGAGCTCGTACGTCTCAGAGAAGGGTGTTAAGCTAAGAGAATAAATCTCCGCCACCAAACAGAAATGTATTTGAAAGAAATCAGCTTTATATCTCAAAGTGTAGTGTCAGACATACAACCATATAAGTATGTTCCGGGTTCGAACAGAACCGAAGGCACTTCCAAAGAAGCCCTTGCAATCCCGGTATTTACAATCCCGATCGGATTTCCCATCACTTAGGGAATCTCTATACCGGCGCGACTCAGTGCAGAGACAATCGACAGGTTACCCTTTCGTTTTCACAAATACCCGGTCTTCACCACCGGTCTTCAAATGCTATCCATATACGACGTATCATTATTCGGAATGAGTTATATGACGCAAAGGTCCTCTCCCGGCTAAACCGAATAATGAGCGCAATATTTAAAAACATATGGATAATGGAATTTCAATTAAGTCACAACTTATTACCCAAAACTTCTCTTTCAAATGGTTTAAACACATCACCATTTTAATCTTTTTAAACAAAAAGATTCATCTCATAAAGTTCACCCAGTTTCACAAAGATCCATTCATAGATTTTCCAAATCAATTTCCATTTCAATTGGATTAACTAATTAAATCTTTAAATCAAAGATATAATTCATAGCTTTCAAAACATGTTTCCAAAGATTTATTCGTAACTTGGAAAACTATTTTCAATTCAACTTGAAATTCCTTTAATTCAAATTGGAAATTCATTTCTTATATGAGAGCTTTTATCCTTTGAAACAATTAGTTTCCATTCTGGAAAACTAATTACAATTTACATAAGTTAAAACCATTCAAGTATAAAACTTGGATTAAATTTCTTAAATTTCCAAAACCATGCTTTTAAATGGTTAAAAATCCATATAAACACATTTATAACTAGTAGGATCTTATCAGACCATAGTTCCTAAATCATTGAATTTAATTTCTAATATTGAATTCAAATTTAAATCAAATTATTAAGATTCCAAATTTTATTAAGTTATTTAAAGTAACTTCTATTTTTGAAACTCATTTGCAAAGCTCTCAATTCAAATTCCAAAACTATTTGGATTCACAAATTCAACCTTTGAAAATTGTCAACAATCTGTGACTTAACTGATTTCCACGTGAAATCCCTATTTGTGTGTGTATGGTGTAGTCCAGGGGTTTCACACAGTAGTGCAACATCAATAATCATCAGAGATCAAAATACAGAAATATAGTTGATAAGCGGTATAACTATAACGCTTATCTTTTCATTGACAGATCACAAATCATAAATATATATATATATATAAATCACAGATAATAAATTGCATTCATCCCAGAGAAACAGATCACAACACAAATCAGAATATATCACACAGCATCACAGATTAGGGAATATCAACAATTCAATCATTCAGTCAGGTCCAAACATTCACAAATAAACTTATTAATCAACTGATTAATTTAAATCAGATGTATATTTAGGAATGAATTATTAATCTGGGTTAACCATCATAGTTAATTACAAATTATTTGAAAGAAATCTCCCTTTCAAATTCATTGGTTAACCTTTAATTATTAACAAATCAATCTTAATTAACGAATCAATTAATCTTTAATTATTAAATAAATCTTAATTAATCACCATTATTAATTAATCCTTTAATATTAACAAATAATCATACTCAAATTTCAAATTATCATTCAATTTATTACATCCAGTAATTATCTATTAATTACTTTCCTAAGTAATTATATTTCCAAAATTTTCAAGTGATTATTCTGAATTAATTAACTTAAGTAATTAACTTGAACAAATTCAATTAACTCAATTAATTACACTGAATAATTAATTCCTTAATTACTTCCATTAAGTAATTATACTTAAATAATTTCACAAATGATTACCTCTAATTAATTAATATAATTAATTATTAAAATTAATCACATTAACTAATTATTTAAATAATCTTAGTTAATGACCTTCATTAACTAATAACAATTATTTAATTACTTTGCTAAAGAAATTACTTACATTAATCATTATTAATCAAAATTGATTAATTACTAATAACTCATTGATCAAAAGAGTTAAAATCAATTTTCTTTTGACTTCACATATTTAAAGTATACCTTTACATTTAAACTTATTTAAACATTTAAAGTTATAAAACTTTATTTAATTTTAAAAATCTAGAATTCCACTTCAGATTTCAGTCCAGGTTTAAACTTTGATTTTTTTACTTTGCTTAAATTATTTCTTACAATTCAAATTCCATTTTAAAATTCAAATCTTCTTTTCAACACTTAAACATTTTTAAGTATTTAAAACAATCTAAATTTAAAAAACTTGATTTGTTCCCAAACTAAACTTGAACTTATATTTAAACTTAAATTTAAAACTCAGTTCAAACTTTAATTTATGAAATTTAAATACAGTTTTAATCCCAGAAACCAAATCAGGTTTGAAACCTGAAACCAAAATTTTTGACCAGAGCCTCACCAGCCTCTGCTTCGAGTCCAACATCCAGAATCTTGAGTACAACTTCGAGCAAAAAACTGGAGCTACTCGAGAAAACTCGAGTACACCTCTCTGCCCAAACCCAGACTTCCCAGGCAACAGCACAAGGTAGCATGCACGTGCACAACACCGCCGATCACCTCTAGTCGACGTAGCATCATTGAGCAAGTCGACGATCACCCACGTGTAAATCTCCGACCATCAGAATCTCCATCATCTTCGCGTATTCGAATTCGAGCATCAAGTCGAACCTGGAACCCATGAACTGGAAACACCCTCAAACCTGAAACCAAGTCGTCCACGCAACCTCGACCACCAGAAAATCTGGAATTTCGGCCAAGCCTTCATCCACACTCCCTCTACCATCACCCCGAACCACAAAGCACTCGATCGACCATAGACGATGAATAAATCAAAATACAGACCCTCGACCAAACTAGGGCCACAGCCTTCAAACGCTCACCGCCGCCACCTCGACCATCTGCACCCCCATCCATTATTTTTCCTGCGACCACCGATTACTCCTCCACCTCCAGACACAATCCCGACCACCACAAACCAAAGGATCACCAGAAATCGACCATATAATGAAATTTAAACAAACTCGATCTGCTCTTAATTTCTAACTCGAAAAATTTTGATTCTTGCTTTAAAAATCATGTTTTTGTATGGTAATTCAGTTTAGATACCCGAATTCGAGAATTAAGAGATTCGAGTTGTGACTTATTTAAGGTTATGCTCAGATTTCTTGGTTCCCAGAGTTATTCACAAGTTGTTTAAAATTGAATATATTTTTAAAACTTAGTTCAAAATTAAACAAGCAACATTTGTTTAATTCTAAGTCCAAACATAAAGTAGATTGAGCAGAAATGATTTTTGAAATCAAAGTTTGGTTTTCAGAGTATCAGACAGTGAGCCTATATAAACACTTCCAGCTTTAAACTTATATTCAGAGGATCATGTATATATATATACAAGCTTACTCACAGATATATATATATATAGATAAACAACAGATTTATACTTTTAAAATTTGAGAAAAAGATGCTACTCACCTTATTTTCCAGAAAGAAGGACATAGTTGATATATTCCAGGCCTGTGAAAATTTCAAAACTGAAACTCCTCTTTGATCTCTGGTTGTATTGATTTATATTGCTTGTTTCAGTTGAATTTTTGTGTGAGTTTTAAATAGTATTACTTTAGATTTTCTCAGTTAAAATGGACGAACTGAAAATGAAGAGAAGTTAATGTATATAAAAATGAAGTTACAGGGTATTGATATTTGTTTGTACAAGTTAATATTTTTGTTTGTGCTGAGTGACATTGTTTGTACAATTGATCAGAGATTTTTTCCTTTTCTTGGTGGCTGAGATGATTTTGTTTAGTGGCTTGCATTAATTACTTTGTACCAATAGATAGTTATTTTATTTCTTCTTTTGCAAGCTTCATTCACAAGTATATTTACTTGCTTCATTCTTTTACAAGTGTTCATACTTATTTTGTTTTCTGTTGCAAGTGTACCACTTACATTTATATTTATTTATCTTGCTTGAATGTATCATATGTTCCTTTTCTTTTTACTTTGTCTTTGTAATACTACTTTATAATATAAACAATTTCTATTTTAATTTGTTGTTAGATTTTATTTAAGTGTTACTTCATTTTTATAATTTATCTTATCTAATTTGTATTTTTATTTTCCTTTCTAGTTTATCTTATATATATTTATTTCTATTTCTTTTATTTTTTATTTATTTATTTCTAACTTGAATATTTATTATCGATTTTACTTTAACATTTATTGTCTCATATATATATATTTATTTCCTAACATAAACCATCGATTTCTAAATTTTAAACTATTTATTTATTTTCTTTCTTGTGTCAAAGTCTATATTTTTTTATATTTAATATTTAAACCATTTATTTAAGATTTAACTCAAATCCAATATGTATATATATGTATAAATATAAATTCAAATCTACTCATATATATACCCATATATATATTCACATATATATATATACAATATTTAAATTTTAAATGATTTAACATAGAATTTATTTGAACTCGGGGAAACTCGCATCAATTTCTCGATTAATTTCACAATTTTTATTCAAAAACTAAATTAATTATCAATTTAAATATATATAAAATCCGGGGTCGTTACAACCTTCCCCCTTAAAAGAATTTCATCCTCGAAATTTGAAAGTAGGGAGACAACAAAAGAATAGATGAAGAATGTTTCATCAAATTAACTGAACATCTATTCTGCATTTGGCTCACCAAATCAGAATATCAATAATAGATACGAGAACGAATCTTTTTTAATTTTTCCACAAGATACTCGGGTTTTCCGGATCTACGAAACATGCAGGGGCATTGGTTAGTCCGAAGGGATAACTAACCGTTCGTAGAATATATTTGGACCAAAAAATAGACAAATATATGGATACAATTTCAAAACTTTTAGTTTAGAAACTAAAGTATACCTATCAACCAAAGCAACCAATTCATCCAAACAAACAATTCTGACCTATTTGGATTTTACGTCCCATGCAAATATATCAAATCTTCTTCTTGGATCTACCAGGAACCATCGAAGAATTAAAAAGAGATGTTGAACAAAAGAGATTGATAGAGAAAAGATTGTTTCCTTGTTGTTACAGGGTATTGACCATTTATAGTCGTATTCCCCTGTCTCCTATCTCATCCTCTTCTTGCACTCATACTTACTATCAGTGGATAGTAAGAGAATTTACTGAGGTATACGGACGGATATCTTAAGGATACTCATTCTAGGGTATACTTCACCCTATCTCTAATGAGCTACTTAATGTGTTATACTCCATAGCTAAAGTTTAACCTTTAGCTCTCATACCAAATGCAGCGACCTAGGCTTTTCAACCATCGGTAGCGGCTACTCTCCGCCGTGGCATACATTGGTACCCTGCCCTTGCTTTTACGGACAGCCTTTCGACTGTCACACCTTATGGCTAACCAATCCCTCGATACTAAATCTCAGGGACATGTAGGGGTAAGAGTCTCCTGCTCGCCACCAAACAAAAAGCGAGAACCCCTATCACATTTCACTAAGAGAAGCAAGTGCAGTGACAATCGACGGGTTACCCTTTCGTTTTCACAAATACCCGGTCTTCACCACCAGTCTTCAAATGCTATCCATATATGACGTATCATTATTCGGAATGGGTTATATGACGCAAAGGTCCTCTCCCGGCTAAACCGAATAATGAGCACAATATTTAAAAACATATGGATAATGGAATTTCAATTAAGTCACAACTTATTACCCAAAACTTCTCTTTCAAATGGTTTAAACACATCACCATTTTAATCATTTTAAACAAAAAGATTCATCTCACAAAGTTCACCCAGTTTCACAAAGATCCATTCATAGATTTTCCAAATCAATTTCCATTTCAATTGGATTAACTCATTAAATCTTTAAATCAAAGATTTAATTCATAGCTTTCAAAACACGTTTCCAAAGATTTATTCGTAACTTGGAAAACTATTTCAATTCAACTTGAAATTCCTTTAATTCAAATTGGAAATTCATTTCTTATATGAGAGCTTTTATCCTTTGAAACAATTAGTTTCCATTCTGGAAAACTAATTACAATTTACATAAGTTAAAACCATTCAAGTATAAAACTTGGATCAAATTTCTTAAATTTCAAAAACCATACTTTTAAATGGTTAAAAATCCATATAAACACATTTATAACAGGTAGGATCTTATCAGACCATAGTTCCCAAATCATTGAATTCAATTTCTCATATTGAATTCAAATTTAAATCAAATTATTAAGATTCCAAATTTTATTAAGTTATTTAAAATAACTTCTATTTTTGAAACTCATTTGCAAAGCTCTCAATTCAAATTCCAAAACTATTTGGATTCACAAATTCAACCTTTGAAAATTGTCAACAATCTGTGACTTAACTGATTTCCACGTGAAATCCCTATTTGTGTGTGTATGGTCTAGTCAAGGGGTTTCACACAGTAGTGCAACATCAATAAATTTTCAAAACACGTTTCCAAAGATTTATTCGTAACTTGGAAAACTATTTTCAATTCAACTTGAAATTCCTTTAATTCAAATTGGAAATTCATTTCTTATATGAGAGCTTTTATCCTTTGAAACAATTAGTTTCCATTCTGGAAAACTAATTACAATTTACATAAGTTAAAACCATTCAAGTATAAAACTTGGATTAAATTTCTTAAATTTCCAAAACCATGCTTTTAAATGGTTAAAAATCCATATAAACACATTTATAACTAGTAGGATCTTATCAGACCATAGTTCCTAAATCATTGAATTCAATTTCTAATATTGAATTCAAATTTAAATCAAATTATTAAGATTCCAAATTTTATTAAGTTATTTAAAGTAAATTCTATTTTTGAAACTCATTTGCAAAGCTCTCAATTCAAATTCCAAAACTATTTGGATTCACAAATTCAACCTTTGAAAATTGTCAACAATCTGTGACTTAACTAATTTCCACGTGAAATCCCTATTTGTGTGTGTATGGTGTAGTCCAGGGGTTTCACACAGTAGTGCAACATCAATAATCATCACAGATCAAAATACAGAAATATAGTTGATAAGCGGTATAACTATAACGCTTATCTTTTCATTCACAGATCACAAATCATAAATATATATATATAAATCACAGATAATAAATTGCATTCATCCCAGAGAAACAGATCACAATACAAATCAGAATATATCACACAGCATCACAAATTAGGGAATATCAACAATTCAATCATTCAGTCAGGTCCAAACATTCACAAATAAACTTATTAATCAACTGATTAATTTAAACCAGATGTATATTTAGGAATGAATTATTAATCTGGGTTAACCATCATAGTTAATTACAAATTATTTGAAATAAATCTCCCTTTCAAATTCATTGGTTAACCTTTAATTATTAACAAATCAATCTTAATTAACGAATCAATTAATTTTTAATTATTAAATAAATCTTAATTAATCACCATTATTAATTAATCCTTTAATTATTAACAAATAATCATACTCAAATTTCAAAATATCATTCAATTTATTACATCAAGTAATTATCTATTAATTACTTTCCTAAGTAATTATATTTCCAAAATTTTAAAGTGATTATTCTGAATTAATTAACTTAAGTAATTAACTTGAACAAATTCAATTAACTCAATTAATTACACTGAATAATTAATTCCTTAATTACTTCCATTAAGTAATTATACTTAAATAATTTCACAAATGATTACCTCTAATTAATTAATATAATTAATTATTAAAATTAATCACATTAACTAATTATTTAAATAATCTTAGTTAATGACCTTCATTAACTAATAACAATTCTTTAATTACTTTGCTAAAGAAATTACTTACATTAATCATTATTAATCAAAATTGATTAATTATTAATAACTCATTGATCAAAAGAGTTAAAATCAAATTTTCTTTTGACTTCACATATTTAAAGTATACCTTTACATTTAAACTTATTTAAACATTTTAAGTTATAAAACTTTATTTAATTTTAAAAATCTAGAATTCCACTTCAGATTTCAGTCCAGGTTTAAACTTTGATTTTTTTACTTTGCTTAAATTCTTTCTTACAATTCAAATCTCCTTTTCAACACTTAAACATTTTTAAGTATTTAAAACAATCTAAATTTAAAAAACTTGATTTGTTCCCAAACTAAACTTGAACTTATATTTAAACTTAAATTTAAAACTCAGTTCAAACTTTAATTTATGAAATTTAAATACGGTTTTAATCCCAGAAACCAAATCAGGTTTGAAACCTGAAACCAAAATTTTTGACCCGAGCCTCACCAGCCCTGCTTCGAGTCCAACATCCAGAATCTTGAGTACAACTTCGAGAAAAACACTGGAGCTACTCGAGAAAACTCGAGTACACCTCTCTGCCCAAACCCAGACTTCCCAGGCAACAGCACAAGGCAGCATGCACGTGCACAACACCGCCGATCACCTCTAGTCGACGTAGCATCATTGAGCAAGTCGACGATCACCCACGTGTAAATCTCCGACCATCAGAATCTCCATCATCTTCGCGTATTCGAATTCGAGCATCAAGTCGAACCTGGAACCCATGAACTGGAAACACCCTCAAACCTGAAACCACGTCGTCCACACAACCTTGACCACCAGAAAATCTGGAATTTCGGCCAAGCCTTCGTCCACACTCCCTCTACCATCACCCCGAACCACAAAGCACTCGATCGACCATAGACGATGAATAAATCAAAATACAGACCCTCGACCAAACTAGGGCCACAGCCTTCAAACGCTCACCGCCGCCACCTCGACCATCTGCACCCCCATCCATTATTTTTCCTGCGACCACCGATTACTCCTCCACCTCCAGACACAATCCCGACCACCACGAACCAAAGGATCACCAGAAATCGACCATATAATGAAATTTAAACAAACTCGATCTGCTCTTAATTTCTAACTCAAAAAATTTTGATTCTTGCTTTAAAAATCATGTTTTTGTATGGGAATTCAGTTTAGATACCCGAATTCGAGAATTAAGAGATTCGAGTTTCGACTTATTTAAGGTTATGCTCAGATTTCTTGGTTCCCAGAGTTATTCACAAGTTGTTTAAAATTGAATATATTTTTAAAACTTAGTTCAAAATTAAACAAGCAACATTTATTTAATTCTAAGTCCAAACATCAAGTAGATTGAGCAGAAATGATTTTTGAAATCAAAGTTTGGTTTTCAGAGTATCAGACAGTGAGCCTATATAAACACTTCCAGCTTTAAACTTATATTCAGAGGATCATGTGTATATATATACAAGCTTACTCACAGATATATATATATATATATATATATAGATAAACAATAGATTTATACTTTTAAAATTTGAGAAAAAGATGCTACTCACCTTATTTTCTAGAAAGAAGGACAGAGTTGATATATTCCAGGCTTGTGAAAATTTCAAAACTGAAACTCCTCTTTGATCTCTGGTTGTATTGATTTATATTTTTTATTTCAGTTGAATTTTTGTGTGAGTTTTAAATAGTATTACTTCAGATTATCTCAGTTAAAATGGACGAACTGAAAATGAAGAGAAGTTAATGTATATAAAAACGAAGTTACAGGGTATTGATATTTGTTTGTACAAGTTAATATTTTTGTTTGTGCTGAGTGACATTGTTTGTACAATTAATCAGAGATTTTTTTCCTTTGCTTGGTGGCTGAGATGATTTTGTTTAGTGGCTTGCATTAATTACTTTGTACCAATAGATAGTTATTTTATTTCTTCTTTTGCAAGCTTCATTCACAAGTATATTTACTTGCTTCATTCTTTTACAAGTGTTCATACTTATTTTTGTTTTCTTTTGCAAGTGTACCACTTACATTTATATTTATTTATCTTGCTTGAATGTATCATATGTTCCTTTTCTTTTTACTTTGTCTTTGTAATACTACTTTATAATATAAACAATTTCTATTTTAATTTGTTGTTAGATTTTATTTAAGTGTTACTTCAATTTTATAATTTATCTTATCTAATTTGTATTTTTATTTTCCTTTCTAGTTTATCTTATATATATTTATTTCTATTTCTTTTATTTTTTATTTATTTATTTCTAACTTGAATATTTATTATCGATTTTCCTTTAACATTTATTGTCTCATATATATATATATATATATATATATATATATTTCCTAACATAAACCATCGATTTCTAAATTTTAAACTATTTATTTATTTTCTTTCTTGTGTCAAAGTCTATATTTTTTATATTTAATATTAAACCATTTATTTAAGATTTAACTCAAATCAATATGTATATATATATGTATAAATATAAATTCAAATCTACTTATATATACCCATATATATATATATATATATATATATATATATTCATATATATATATATATACAATATTTAAATTTTAAATGATTTAACATAGAATTTATTTGAACTCGGGGAAACTCGCATCAATTTCTCGATTAATTTCATAATTTTTATTCAAAAACTAAATTAATTATCAATTTAAATATATATAAAATCCGGGGTCGTTTCAGAAATTCTCCACGCACCGGTTCAGAGGGCAGTTCAATTTAATCTGCAAATGGAGTACATAATTCTCACATGCATTCATGGCACAGATTTTAGGCCCAAACAGTAAAAGATTTTGCCATTCAAAGAGAGGTGGAGATAACTGATTCATCCTTTTATCCTCCTCTCAAAGAAGGAGAAACAACTAAAGGAATTATGCCTGAATCTATTTTCACGGCCGTTGTTCATAAATGGAATCACACACTAGTCGTTTATATCATGGGGAGAAGACCGGTGTATGCTAGCTTCAAAACTTTCATCGAAAAAACTTGGAAGCCCACTGGTACGTATGAATTATATTATAAGAAGAATGGTTTCATATTCATTAAATTTTATAACCCAGAGGACTGTGCTAAAATAATAAGATCAGGTCTGTATACTATTGGTTCTAGAATTATGATTATTAAGAAATGGAAACCGGGTATTGAAATCAACAAAGAATCATTCTCCACAATACCAATTTGGGTACGTCTCACTGATTTGAAATTAGAGTATTGGAGTAGTGAAAGCATTAGTCGTATTGTTAGTGTTCTTGGTCATCCAGTTCGTATGGATTCTACTATGGCTATGGAAAACAGATTGAATTATGCTCATGTATTAATAGAAGTAGATGTAAAGTTTACTTATCCATCTACTATTCAATTACAGCTATATAGCGGTGCATCAGATGAAGTTAAAGCAGAATATGAACACAAAGTTATTCCTTGTTCAGTTTGTAACACTTTTGGTCACTCAGATTACAATTGCGATAAGCAAATTAGAAAGGAATGGAGACCAAAACAAAATATAACGTCTACAACTACAGCACAGTCCACAGTTAACAATTCAACAAACATTATTACTCGTATAGAGGAAAGAATAGAGTTTAATACTACTTTAATAGTTGAACTGACAACAAATATTCCATTTGAAGCTGTTACTTTGCATAACCCATATTTTGTCCTAGCTGAGCCCGAAGAGCTTACCATCTAGATTGAAAGTAACGCGCTTGCCTCTACTTTAACTTGCATTCCACCTGTGATATGGTATACTACTCGGAGCAACCATCATGTTAATGCGACAAAAGAGATTGTAGAGACTACTAAAGGGAAAATAAATATAATTGATGATAACTACGAGAATGCAGAAGCTCTTATTAAGGATGTTGCCTCACATATTCAAGAAACTGGTACTAAAAACAACTTAGAAATAAATGTATCCCCCATGGTGTCAAAGAACCCCACATTCATGAAGAAGCACGACAACTCCGCAAATCCCAAAAACCCAAAATTGGCTCCTCCTAAAAGATCAACTCAGAGCTCCTCAATGGGTAAATGAATATAATGATCTGGAACATTAGAGGCATGAATACTGATGATAAAGTTAGTCACATATTCACGCTTCTAAACGCACACAAGCTTAGCCTTCTAAGCTTAGTTGAGACCAAGCTTACTACACATAATATTGATAATTTGCGAACAAAGTTTCCCCCATGGAACATTATTCATAATAATGACACCGGTACTAAAGGCCGTATTTTGATTATGCTTGATAAATTAGTATGGCAATATGTTGTCGCAAGCTCCTCGCAACAACATATGACCTTGCTGTTGTATAACCAAGGAGGGCTGCAATGTTTTTGCATGTGTGTGTATGCTAGTAATTCTTTTTTCGAACGGCTGAATGTTTGGGATTTGCTTCGTCACGACGCCTCAACTATAAGGTCTCTGTGGATTGTTATGAGGGATTTTAATAATGCTTTTAACCCAAAGGATAAAAAAGGGTTTGCCTATCCCTTTCTCCTATTTGAATTCTTTTAAAAACTGCTTATTTAACTGTGATTTGGTTGAATCTCCATTACAAGGATGTAAATATACTTGGCGTCGTAGGGGAATCGCAACAAATATAGACAAATTTCTAGTTAACTATGAATTCATGTCTATGTTCCCACAACATCGTACTATTGCACTGTCATCATCTATAAGTGAACATACCCCTGTTTTAACGTGTTTCAGCTCGCACCACAAATGGCTGAAATGCGCTCCATTTCGATACATCAACAACTAGTGCTATTCACAGGGATATACTCGCTGTATCAAAAAGGGCCTGTCCACTATCACATGGGGATCTTCTTTTGAATAACTTATTTATAAATTAAAAGCAGTCAGGGTTGAATTGAAAAGGTGGCATAAATTAAGAGCTTCTGACAATCTTATCAATAAATGCTGGCGGATTTCGACTCAATTTTCTATCAGACAGATCATGGTCCTGAAAACTATACATTATACGACAATATGTATGAACTAGGCCAGAAGTTAAGTGAACACACTCATCAACATAATGAATTTCTTAGGCAACAAAGCAAAGTGCTGTGGTTACAACAGGGGGACAACAACACCAAGTATTTCTATGCCAAAATGAATATGAGAAGGCATAGAAATAAAATTCAAGCATTACTTGACGCTCAAGGACAGTATATTTATGACTACATCAATATTAAAGTTGCTGCCATTCAATACTATCAAGCTATTCAATGAGAACTTAACAACATATTTCCCCTTAATAGAAACTAAAATGCGAATTAATGCAGCGGGACAAGATTACTTATCTTCTCCAATAGCTATGGATGAAATTAAAGCGGCTGTATTCTCTATCAATGATTCTAAGAGCCCAGGGCCAGACGGTTTCTCAGCCAAATTCTACAAGCTTCACTGGGACAACCTAAAAAACAATATATTTAATGTTGTGTTAGAATCTTTTATTTCGACAAAGCTTCCATGGAGAGTTAACCACAATTTCATCACTTTGATCCCCAAAAAGATAAGCCACAACTAATTTCAGATTACTGACCTATTGCATGTGCTAACGTAATATATAAAATTATTTCCAAAATCATATGCAATAGAATTAAATGGTGTCTCCTGATGTTAATTTCAGAAAACCAATCATCTTTCATACCGGGTAGGAATATCGGTGAAAATGTGTTTGCTGGCTCATGAACAAATTTAGGATTTCGCTAAATATGGTAAAGCAAAAATGTGCATCAAAATCGATTTACAAAAGGCTTACGATATGGTTAATCATGAATTTGTTTGCCACATGCTAAAGTGTTTTGGTTTCCCCTATCTCTTGTTTATTTAATTATGAATGTATTTCAACTCCCACCTTCTCTATAATGATTGATGGAAGGCCGGAAGGGTTCATTACTTCTAATAGAGGGCTACGACAAGGAGACCCTTTATCCCCTTATTTATTTTGCCTAGCTATGGATTATTTTTCACTATTAATGGAAGAGAGTGTGTTTGAAAAGCATTTACAGCCGATAAATAAATTTCAGCCTGCCATATCTCATCTACTATATGCTAATGATGGTATGATTTTTTTAGCTGCAATTACGGCAAATGCTAGTTAAATGTCTCTTATTTTTTCTAGAATGGAGAAAATGGTTGGTTTACGAATTAATCAAACAAAATCATAGATATTCTTCAACAAAGGTGCTATGTGGAAATCTGAAATAACAAGTATTTTGAATATAGCAGAGAAGGAATTACCTGTTAAATACCTCGGTGTGCCACTGACATCAGATTACATTCACGCTTCCCATTGCTCTTCCCTGCTACAAAGGTCAGTACAAAATTAAAAGGATGGGACAATAATTTATTAACAATAGCAGGATGTGTTGAGTTGATACATGGTATACTAACTCCTATAGTTATGTACTGGATTCTTATATATCATCTGCCTGTTTCAGTCCTATAGAAAATTGATCGCTTATGTGCAGATTTTTTTTGGAAAGGCAAGTTACATAAAATATTTGGGGATACTTTATGCAAGCCTAAAATGGAAGGTGGAATAGGACTGCGAAAATTTACTGATCTTAATACAATTGCCAGAATTAAACTTTTATGGAAGTTACTAACTTCTAACTGCTTATGGTCTAGACGGATGAAAAACAAATATTTGTCTAAAATAGATTTTAGGATTCTACACATCAATAATAACTTCTCCGGTATGATGAAGTCTATTCTATGACAACGAGACTTGGCAACTAATATCATGAATCTAATTATTGTCAATGGGGAGCATACAAACTTATGGTACGATCCGTGGATCAATCACAAATCCCTCGTAGATCTAATTGGTTGGGACAGGGTTTTCACATCCAACAATACTCATAGTAAAGTCAGTTGCATAGTTCAGGGTGGACAACTACAACCTCAAAAACTGCCTGAGACTAGGGAGGTGTCTGAACGTATTACACAAGTACATTTATCTTCAGAACAACCTAATGACTATTGGACTATTGCCCACCATGAAAAATTCAATTTTGATGCAGTATGGAATGCGGTTCGACTACATGCTCAACAAGATGACATATATAAACTCATATGGTTTAATAAAACTGCTATGAAAATTCTGTTACACTACGTATATGGCATATATCCAGCATTTGCCTACTTTTGATCGGCTAACGGCGTGGGGAATGACAGTAAATACACTATGCGAACTTTGCAAACAACGGTACGAATCTCATCAACACCTATTTATAGACTGTATATACGGCACTTATCTGTGGAAATCCTTGCTGTCTAAACTGGAACTTCAGCCTACAGTAGATAACTCGCTGAGACAACAGTTTTTGACTTTGCGGCGGAGCTTCGTACACAAATCAGGTGCTCAGCACCTGGCTTATGTTGTGGCAGCTACCACCACTCATCACATCTGGATAGAAAGAGTTCATCGTCGATTTGAAGGAAAGAGTTGCTTGGTGGAACAAAGAAGCAAACTTATTGAAATCGATGTTCGCCTGTAGCTAACCAGACGAATCTGCCATTATCTTTTAACATCATTTGATCGACAAATATTTCTGAAGTGGGGAATCGACCTTGATGATACTGGATAATGGTGGCAGCGGCTTTGAGGAATGGAGAGTTGGGTATGTTTTGTACGCGTGGTAAATGGGCCGATCTGGGTTGATACTCTTGGTAGTGGCGGTGTGTTATATTGCCTATATGGGCCGGTTATTTATCTGTTTTCTTTTTTTTGTTTGTTATTTTGCTTTGTATTTGTTTGCATTGCAAAGTCTTACTGTACTAGAGTTGTTGGAATAGAGGATGTCATTCTCTTTTTCCTTACCACAATGGTGAGGTTTTTTAAGGAGGCGAATTCTGCTGTTGTATGGTTCTTAATTTGTTATTAATAAAAGAACCTTTCTTTTCAAAAAAAATTCTAAAGGCATTTATAACCCCTTTATTAATCCATAAAATCTATTTATAAAACTTCTTTTATAAACCTATAAAAAAACCCATTTCCAAGATTCTTTTATACATATCTAAAATCACTTATAAACTCTTTTTATCTTATAAATAATCCTCCTTTAAGTATCCAAATCATTCTATGAAACTCCTCTTATAAAACCCAAGTCTTTTTATAAAACTCTATTTATAAATCTCAAAAACATTAATAAATAAATAAAAATCATTTACTTCAAGACACTATTATATCATAATAATTATTAACAATAAACTTTATAAATAAATAATAATTATTAACTTCAAAACATCTTAAAAATAATAATTAATAAATTCAAAGCATTATTCAAAAAACAATAATAATTAATCTTTACCATATTATAAATAGTAATAATTTTCAAAACCTTAATAATAAATCATTATTATTAATTTCAAACCATAAAAATTAAATTTTCAAAACATTAGAATATTAAATAACTTTAAAACCACATTAAATATAAATAAATCGTCTTTAAAACAATATTAAATATAAATACTCTTGAACAATGTTAAATATAAATACATAATTTTGAAAAGATGGATAAAAAGGTTGGAGTAAAATAGAAGTTAAATCCTTTAAAACAAAATATTTCTGAAACCCAATTCAGATTCAAAATCATTTCCTGACTCAAAAACCAATTTCAACTTAAATGGCAATTTATAGTATTTTTAAAATACTAATTTGAGAACAATAGCTACCCAACGTTTAACCGATATCGATATTGATTTTCTATAACTATAAAGCTTAAGTTATGAGCATATAACAATGTTATAATCAATAAAGCCAATTGATTTAATATTCAATAATTCATATGGTAGGGATATTACTGAAATTAAAATCGACCATGGTTAGGAATCCCGTTGGATCCCTCTAACCTGTCCCTCGCATCACAAACAGTATATAATTATATATATAATATGGGTCATCCGCTACTGGCGGGTATATATAAAAGGTCATCCGCTCCAGTGGCGAAAATAAATCCAACCCAACGGATAAATCAAAAAATTATCCAAACATCCAACCAATAATTTTTATCAACTATATAACATACTGGTTAACCAAAGGTGAGTTTAACTCACTTTGATTCCACTAATCGCCAAAGCGCTCCATTTTGTATTATAATCGAACAGGCGTTCAATTTTAAATCCAAATTCCTACTAGCTCCAAATCCATCAAATCCAACTTTATATCAAAGATTTCGCCGATATCATCGCAACACAACTCATCGCGTTTGATTTGGACCTCTTATGAGCAAGATACGAATAAATGAACGTTTGAAATAATTTAAATTATCATTAACTTAAATTAGTTTATATTTAAATTTTTAATTATCTTTCCCATTCACGAATATACCCCAGGCACGCAATTACCCACTACTACCCATGACTTTCATCGTGTCGCCGCAGCCTCGCCCACACTATACTCGACATTTCCTCTTCAGGCCTCATCGACCAATTCTCGACGACGATGTTGAAATATGCCATAATAGATTCGATGTTCAACTACAAACTATAGCCACCATGTGATGATTGATGATGGTCAAACTATTGAATGAGTCAAGCTCGACGTCGTCTACAACTTTGTAGTTGGTGACTTCGCCTGAAACGACATGGATTGGCTCTGATACTCCATGGCCTTTCGATCGAATGATTTTAAATTTTGAAAAAAATATGAGAATATTGTCTCTAATTTTTTTTCGTTCTATATGCCAGAAGAGGTCGGTATGGTCATGACATGGAGAGTGTGGGTAAAGGTATGGTGATTAAAGAAACTATACTTTATTATATTATAAAATATCCAGCTCCATGTACTCAAAAAATCTTGAACTCCAATCAAGGTGTGCCGCCTGGTGTTCTATACTAAATATCTCTATTTCGATCACAATGGAGCTAGCCTCGAGACCTAATTCGATCATACATAGAAGGTAGCTTTTCAAACCTAGTTATATTATATTAATTTCTTTAATTAGTTTCCACGCGTTTTCGAGCTCACACGACTAAACGATACGTCCGATCGCCACGTAATTTGACGGCGTATAATTATTCACTATTATGGATCTAACGAAACTGGTTTTGTCGAAATCGAGACAATGCCTCAGAAGGCTATTTTCATACGTTAATTAAAATGATTATTATTAAAGCTAGTTTAATCGCTTTTAAATTCAAATTCAAAAGTTTACTATCATCATTCTTATCTAAATAGAATTTAAATCAACTTTCAAAACAATTTTCATTTATATAAAATTCTAAATTTAATTATTTAAACAATTTCAAATATTCAAATAACCATTATGTTTGAAATTCAAGTTATTTAACTTATAAAATTAATTTTTCAATTTTAAAAATCAATTAAATATTCCAAATTCGAATGACTAAAATTCTAGATCGTTATATTCTTTTCCCCTTAAAAGAATTTCATCCTCGAAATTAGCAAGTAAGAAAAATGCCCCAAACCCATTCACTTTTCAAAACCAATTAGTTGAAAATAGATTACCAAAGTCTTTTAAGCCTTTAGCTTTCAAAATCAATTTGTTGAAATTTTATTATCACCCTCTTTCAAAATCTTAATTTTATTCATAGATTTAACTTATACCATTCCTTAAAAATCAAATTTGAGCTATCAAAAGTTTTCCAAAATTCTCAAAAAATTTCTAACGCCTTAAATTTACGAAAACTTTCACCAACGTCTCCTTTGCGTGGCTCAATCGAAAAAATTTAAAATGTATATAATCACAAATATACATCTTATTTTCAAGGATGAGGCATCCCGTTGTGAAAAATATAAAAATACAGTATGTAATCCAAAATGTGTATCTTTTATTAGCATTAGTAAGCGTATACAATTAATATAATGTGAAAGCGAGCTCCAAATGCGAAGCATACGCCATCCGCACCTACTAATTTCTCAACAACCAATGAGAACATGTATATAAAAAGTAATATCAATATATAACATAGACTATACAATAACCATATACAAAGTAGCAAATGTAACTAGAGAAATCATCAAACAAATACTACTCGTTCAATCAATTTATAACCATATAATTTTACATTTTCCAATGTCAACATTTAATTTATTAAAGTCTGTATGATGCACTCGAATCGAGTGTTCGCCGTTGAGAATCGAGTGAAAAATTCTAACTTGGACCGATGTAAATCATCTCGAAATCATGTACTCGAATCTGGATCAAACAGTTATGTGAACAAAATAATATACATATAACTTATGTATTTACTTCAATTGGTTTCTCATTATTCAGATTCTTTTATTTACATTCATTTAATGTTTAACAAAATTTCACTCCATACTAAATTTATTTATTAATCATTTTGTAAAATTTTACTTAAGTTTATAAACATATTCTTTAATACTACTATCATTTATAAACCACCATCAAATTTTCCTTAAGTTTATTATAATCATTTTATACAACACTTCTCATGTTTATTTTCACTTTACAACTTAAGTTCATGTCCATTTCAAATCAAATTCAATTTCATTTAACTCATTACATTAATTCACTTCTTTACCTTTACTTGAGTCAAATTCCTTTTCAAAATTCATTTTTATTTAACTTAAGTTAAATTTCATTTCATTGCTCAATTTTAAATTTACTTTTCTTAAAGTTTATATTCAAAATTTTAAATTTTTTAAGCTTATTATTCCTCAATTTATAAACTACAAAACTGATTTCTTATAATTTCAACAGAATACTTAGACAAAAAAATTCAGAATTCAAACACTCTATTTATATCAACTCTGTTTTGAAATAATATATGATATAATATATATTAATATGTGTATAACAATTCATATTTGGGACTTAAATAAAAACTTGTTTTTCCAAAACAAATCTCTTATGGTAGCAATTCCTCTCTTGGAAACCCGAAAATGAACGTCGATGATTCTGCAGTCATCATCGAAATTATTTTCTAGCGACCAGAGTTCAATGCTTTCTATCTCTTTTAAATTCATTTAAATATTTCTAATTGAAATATTTTCAAAATAATACTACTATTATTCTTCCAAAACCTTTGAAAATAATTTTTAAAACCATCGAGATTTAAATTCTCAAATTCTCAGCTTTTAAATCCTTTTGATTTGCAAATCATATTTATCAGTTTTCTCATATATGTAATTTCACTTTGGTTATATAAAACCATTTCTTAATTGTTTATCTTGTTTATATTATAATAATAACAACTTTTATTATAACACTAACAACAAACAACAAATGATAATAATCAAATATTATCATTATCTAACAACCAAACACACCATATGTACTACAATAATTTTTGAAAATTTATTCCTTTATATATAAAATATAATCTAGGTAAATTATTTCATTTACCCAATTTCAAAACAATATTGTATCGAATTGCTCCGTTCAAGTGTTTAGAAACCCTTATCGATATCATGGCATTCCACATACCGACCAGAATTTATAATCCACTCAACAGATAAATTAACACAGTATAAAACATTTTTATATCACTAACAAATGCGCTCTCGTATATATATAATACACTCAAACTCATTCTAGGGTGCTACTAACCCTATCTCTAATGAGTAATCTCCACCGATGCTAAGGTTCTCGCTTAACCTTCACCTCTGGTACCTAGTGTAATAGCTTGGAATTTTCGACTATAACGACCCAGAATTTTGGTTATTTGAAATTGGAATATTCAATTGATTTTAAATATTTAAAAGTTAAATTTTAACTTAAATTTCAAATATAATGATTTATTGGATAAATTAATAATTGGAATTTACTCAAATAATTGTATCATGAGTTTTAAGCTTGATAAAAATAATTTAAAGGCTTATTAAATTTATATTAGTAAGAATGAAGATAATAAAAATTTTAAATTGGGTTTAAAAGCGATTTACTCGATTTTAAAAATAGCTCGTTTGAATTAACATATATAAATAGCCATCTGGGGCATAGTCTCGGAATTCGAGAAAACTAGCTCCATGGGATCCGTAATAGTGTATTATTATTGGATTTCAAATTTCTTAGCTTTTGGAGTTATCGTTTGAACGTACGGGATATAAATGCGTTGAAATTTATATCGAAAATTCAATATAATAATTGGGTCCAAAAAGATATCTTCTCCATACGATCAAATTAGGACTCGAAACCTTTTCTATTGCGTTCGGAATAGGGGTATAACATTATAAATGCCTAGTGGCACGTCTCGATAGGGGTTTGAGATTTTGTGTTGTGTAAATCAAGACGGTTTGAAAATTTAAATTATATATATATATATATATATATATATATATATGATTGACCATATTCACATCAGCACTTTTTCCCCTCATTTGAAAACACTATAGCCTTTTCCCTACAAGCAAGAATCACGTCTCCCTTTTTTTTATATTACACGCGACCTTTACAGTAAAAATTTTGAAAAAGAAAGAAACTTCAAAAAATCATATCTCGATGATTTCTTAACTTAAAATCGTGAAATTAATTTCTAAAATCTAGTTTTAACCTCCTCTTCGATCTGGTATAACTGTTGTAATATGCGATGTAACGACCCGTAAATTTTAACTGTTTTAATAACGTAATTAGTTAAAATTTTATGAAATTTTAAATAATAAAATTTTGAAATAAAAATTTGATATTTGAAATGCGTCTATTTTAACATAGCAACTGGTAAATTTTCATCTAAAAATATGAAAGTTTATTTTCATGTGTAATTCTATTTTAATTTAAATCAGTTAGGAATTTATGAAATAAAATGTTTTCGAAACCTGAATATTTTTACATAGAAAAATTCTAAATCATCTTCTGAGCAAGACGTCATTTTTCGTTTTTCCAAATTCGGACTTCTTTAGCTCCGTCGATCTTATTTTCTGTGATTTTTCTGTATTTTTCCTCTAGTAGAAAATTCGAATTTTATAATTCAATCGTATCACTGATATCCATATGCCATTTGATCGTCTCGTCATGCCGATCTCGGCGGTATATTCCATTTTGTGCTTTGAAGTCCAGTACGCTGCGAAATCGATGAAAACGATTCTGTATCGGTGTTAACCCTTTTGTTCTTGTCCATTCGTTTCCTCAACTGATATGAATAGTCATAAACTTTCACTATTTCCAAAAATACTAGTAGCCATTACTATTACTATTCTCTGAATTAAATTTTTGACCCTCAATATTCTTATTGGAAATTTAAAATTGCAGTTGTCTTTTGGTTTTCGAATTAATTTCAATCACTTTGCTTGTTCATTATCTATTCTCTGTTTAGTTCATTTGTGAAACTGAACATTTCAAAGCTCCACCTCCTTTTCGAAAAAAAAACAAATAAATAAAATCGAACTCCTCTCCGCCGTTAGCCACCCTCCGCCTATCTCCACGATTCGCCCGACCTCCTCCCACCCATACCGCCGCATCTACCCACGGCATCATCTCGGCCAACAACCTTCGTCCGTTCCCACCTCCAAAGCCCACCTTGCCGCCGGCCCCGCCCTACCCAGTTTCGCCGACATCACTTGAGCCGGTGTGCCACTCCCCTACATGAAACTCGTACCCATCTCCTCTCCTCTCCACCAACGCCATGACAGTCGAAACCCACTGCTTTTGTCCCCTCCCTCCACCAAGCTCTGGCCGAGCATCATCATCCCTTCTTCACATTCGAATCCAAGAGCCGATCTGGCCTTCCGTCCTCACTTCTTCTTTTTGATTTTAGCAGTGTGCTCTGGCACTAGCCTTGCATTCTGTTAGGTATTTAATATGTATGTTTTCAAATTTTGTGTATTATTGTATAAGGATTTTGTATACATATGTTTCTATTAGTTTTCATATTCTATTAGATATAAAACAGTTTATAAAATATACGTTCTATGTTATATACATAAGTTAGTTGAGATGCATAGGTTTGCAAGCCTTCCACCGTTTTATATTATATAAGTGATATATATTATATGTACGTATAGATTTGAACACTTATATGTATTATGATTTTATATGAACCTTGTTGTCTACCTTCAGCCAAGTTAACTAAAAATAGGTAGTATGTCATGTTTTGGTTATAAAGCAGTTAACTCACCTACGTTTCCTAACTTACCAGAACCCGGTTATTAATAGTTTGCTCTAAGAATGGTTAACACTTGAACGTCTAGATTGGTTAGACTAAGCTTTAAGCATGTTTAGATCAATTAAGTCAACCAAAACTGTAGTATGTATTAGTTGAACGGGTTAGGTAAACATGAATATTTTAATCACTTGGACATGCGTGTGTTAAACAAAAAATGTATACATATGATTTAAGTAATGTATTATCTATTATCTGTAGGTAGAGTTACGCCTGTGTATATAGGTTAGTTTATAAATATTATATAAAAGCAAAGCACTATCCATTTTCACTTTGCTGTGAATGCTTGCGTGAGTTATATACTAATTATATATGTGTGCCTTATATGTTTCTTACATAAAACGTGTAGAGGCTTTGAATTTTTTTTTATATATACCTGTTTATAAATTTTACATGGATTTTCATATGTGTTTGTTACGGTATAATACCCATAAAAGATGTATGGCGCATATATATATATATATATATTTTTCCAGCGTTCTATTTGTACAAATAATCTTAGCTATATGAAGGATAGTATATATGAATGGGTTCAAGTGCATATATATTAGTTTAAAAAAAATGTATGTTCCAAGTGATATTCACTGTTGTTAGCAAATAGTTGATAAGTGAGTCTGTTACTTAAAGTATTGATGGTAATGGTTTCCAAAAGCTTTTGTATATATAACATTTAAGTAAGATTTGAATTTCATGTAAGTATAAGTTGGTTATATATTTGCTGTCTATGTTTAAAGCTGTCCGATAGTTATATATTTGTTTATAAATCGAAATTTATAATATGTATTTTAAATTTAATATTGGTTTTAAGAAAATAATAAAAATATACTTTTGTTTCAATTATATCTGCATCGATCCAATTCTGATTTGATTTCGTTAATTCCTATTTATCAGCTCTATGCGTCGAGTTCGTGCCAATCTACCTTGCTTTGAAATTCGTGCGCGGATTGGTAGCTCTTTCCATTTGTCGAATCATTTCTAGCCTCGAAAGGTGAGAAATCACTCACGATTAATGTTCTTTTATTTATTAAATTTGATTTCAATTGAAACGACAATTGAAATATGCTGCTGTTAGTTAATTACACTGTTATATATGCTATTACCTGTATCAGTTCACCTATGACATCGATACCATTAGCTGTTATTTATACAGTGATAATCCAGTTTGGTTGATAAATGATTGATTGTTTGATGTTGACATTGGATGTTAAATTGTTAATGTAGTAAGTGATAAATAATTTGAAATTAAAATTGACGTAGGATAGTTAGATTTGATATATGTGATAAATTTGATTTGATGACATTTGTATAATATGACCTCTTTTAAATGTTAAATAAATTGACACGTAGAAATAGTACTAACCACACCTTGAACCATTGAATGTATGTTGTAAAATTTATGTGGTACGAAATTGAATAATTGATATCAAATGAAGAACCGTATTAATATTATTGTAATAATCTTTAATCTACATGAAATGATAGTGTAGATTCTAGAAATAATTATATTAATTTGCACAAACAACAATGTGGATTAATACGATTATTTCGGGATTATTTGAATTGATTATTGGATTGATATTGGTTGTTGTTATTGCTTGTTTATTTACTTTGACACCATCCCAGTTATCACACTACAAGTTTCCTTTGCTATGCTTTGATTTTGAATTGAATAGGAATCGGGTTGAAATGATAAATACTCAAATTAAACTTTGACCTAGGATAGAGAATTAAATAAAACCCGATTGGTCAATAATTTGATTTAAAAATAAAATAAAGATTTTATTTGAATAAATAATAAGGTTTTAAAAATGAAGTTGGAATTTGAATTTTAATGAAAGGAAATGTTAATATTTAATAATCTGAATCAAAATATTAACATAGTAGATGATGAATGAACTTTGTTTTAAAATTAATTATTTAATAATTAAATTTGGAATTATTAATAATTAAGTTTTGAAATTAGTTAATAATTAGTTTTTGAAATTATTTAATAATTAAATAAGATTGAATTATTTAATGATTAAATAAAATTGAATTCTTTGATAAGTAAAATTGAACTTCTTGAATAAGTGAAATTAAGCTTCTTTATTAATTGAGTTTTGAAATTTGTAACTAAGTAAATAAATAAGTGAAATCGAATTTCTTTAACAAGAAATAAAATGTGATTTATTGAAATTAATGTAAGACTTGTAATGTAAAGAATTGATTTGACAAATCTAATGTAATACAATTTGAAGTTTTGATATAATGAAGTTGAACTTAAGTAATTGATTTAACGAATTGGAAATTTAATAGAAATTGTTTTGAATGACAAATTAACTCAACAAATATTGAATGAAATAGATAAATGAATTTAAATTGATTTGAATGTTAAATTAAATTAATTTAAATGATTTCGGAATGAAACTTATATACGAATTTAAATGAATATTGGAATGGTTTTTAAATAAAAATTGAAATTGTATTATAAGATTTTGAAATGGTAATTTGGATGTTTTGAAACGTAAATTTTTGGGAAATTGGTTTAGAAAGACAAATGAAATGTTGGTTTACAAATTCTAATTGAAATTGAAATTGATTTGGTTTTGAAATAAACAAACGACCAATCGGTGCAATAATCACAAAAGTTATTAAAGAGACCGGAATCGGTTAGGGACATACTCACTGTCTAAACCGAAAACCACTTTAATAACTACACGCGGAGTGTGATCCAAAATGAAGTGGTTGGAATGATGTACGTTGATGACTGAAGAAAGAGAACGATAATGGATAGCCTTGACACTTGTGTCAAATTGGAAATTACTAAAACAAGAGCCGTGCCAGGCCAAATGGGGTTAGCTGCCTCGAGCGAACACACTTCTTCGAAACTACTCATTACTTGTTATCGATTGGTGCACCCTCGAAATTTTGGGAGTGTTGTTTCACGGTGTTGCGATCGTTGCGGCGATGCGTTCTCACCAGTCCGGATCAGGCAAACGGTTGTTTCACTGCCTTGGGTATTGCCTCATGTGCCTTCTCATACTTGTATCCCTATATTCGCGACCACTACAATTTGTTTTGTGTTATACCTATGGAGTACTCCCTGATATCCCACTATTTTATGGTGGAGTTTACAGTGCTGTATAGACTATAACGCTTATATAAAATGTGTTAAGGGGGATAATGATAACGCCTTAACACTATTTTGATATTTTATATTACTGATAGGCATTATCTATTTACCGTACACTACTACATAGTAGATAGTTTAACGGATCCTTAAAGGATGGATATTCCAAACATCCTTTGAGTTACTTGTATTTCGGTTGTTATTTCACTTGAGTTGGATTTATTGATATAAGAATGTTAATCCTGACTCGAGTGTTTTGTGTTTTGCTTTACGCTCGGGTCAGACTGAGTGTACCAGTATTCGAGACTCACCTTTAGAGTTGGAGGTTCGCTTGGAGATCCAGCTATCTATCCAGTTTCAGATATCCAGTTGATTCTAGTGATGTATTATGATATTGTATTTGATTATTGTATTCGAGACATCTGTTGTACCTTATTTAACTCTGATATGTATATAGTAGCTTCATGAACTACTATCTTTTGTTTCCGCTGCATTTATTACTCTGTGACTGTGATCTGTGATTATTTATTTACTGTATATGCTCAGTTTTGCCAAATATAATTAACAATTCGGTATTTTGAATCATTCAAGTTCGTCATGTGCGGATGCGAATGGTCCAAAATAGCGGGTCGTTACAGTTGGTATCAGAGCTTTGGTAGCTCTAGGCAAAACTTAGTATATATGGTAAATGTATTTACAGAATCACTTTCATTCGTGTTTGAATCTCTTCCTTTTGATCGATTCCCTTGAATTTTGGAACGTTCCCTCGGTTCCGAAATTCATTCTTGTCCCTCACTATTCATATTCGGCTGAATTCTGGAGTATCCAATAACTCCACTTTGATGGATCTCTATAATAACTTGGCGGTCTCGCCAATCTTCGAATGATTTGTAAAGGGGTGAAACTCCTTTACAATAGGCATTGATTTACCGGAGATTTCTGTATCCTCGGTTTACAATGATATCTATCTCCTGCTATGCCTAAATTATATCCCTTGAGATCTGATGTCGATTTGCCTCGGAATTCTGCATCGATCTTATTCTCTAAGTTACGGTCGACCAGGTTAAGGTTGCCCACGATTTATATCCATCACCCTATTTTGTTATTTAACCATCTTATCTTTGTTTCGAACCTATCTTCGAATCAAAATTTTCTTTAATTCGAGTCCATCAAAAATTTAAATCTCTATACTTATTTTGAAATCCATCCTTGTATCGTCGAGCAAGGAAGTGCATTTGTTATTAATATAAAAATGTTTTATATATTGTATTGTTTGAGTTGTTGATGTTGATTTGGGTTTTCGATCGATTCGTCTGATCAACGCTATCGATAGGATTTTCAAAACACTTGAGCAGAGCAACTGACACAATACTATTTTTCAAATTTGGTAAATGAAATAAATTTGTATGATTATATTATAAATATAAAAGTAAAATTTTCTGGAATTTAAAAAGTCCATTAATTTGGTTGTTTGAAATGATAATATTTAATTATAATTTATTCTATAATGAATTTATAAACATGGTTTATAAATTGATTTGTAATTAAAATGAATTTAAATTAAGAATTTGAGAATTTCATTTCCGGCGATTTCAAACCTTGGCTTTAAGTTTTAATGTGTATATTATTTAAAATATTTTCAAATAGAAACCGTTTCAAAGAATTTTAACTGTTTAAATTAGAGCTCTTCTCTTTTGTCGCTGGAAAATAATTTCGGTGATGACGGCCGCATCATCGACATTCGTTTTCGAGTTTCGAAAGGAAGAGACAAATTCGTAGCTTTGCTACAGTTTTGTTTTGGAAATTAAATCGATTTAAATTTCTTATGTATGATTTGATTTATGTATATATGGGTATATTATTTTAAATCTAATTTGATTTGATATATATAGTATATACATAATTATCTCTAAATTGTTGAAGTTTATCGGAAATTTAATTCTTAAAATTTGGGTAAAAGATGATTTCAATTATAAATAAAACCAAAATTTTAAATTAATATTTAAACTTGAGAGAGTTGAATTAGAAATTTACTTGTATAATACTCAATTTCATTCTAATATAACTTACCTAAATTTTCAAAAGTTAACTATGTAATTGAATATTATAACAACATAAAATGATATCAAAGGAATTTTAAATAAATTTGAATAGTTATAATAAGTGTAAATATACTTAATATATGTGATAGATATATTAAGTAGAATAAATTTAATAATAATTTGGACTAAAGAAGAATTAAATTTGTCGAATAAAATATGATTATAATAAATGAGTATTCAAATTTATGATCTTTGAAATTGTTAATTTAAGATAATTGGATGATATACGATATAAAATGTCTTTATAAATAAAATTTAAGTGCGTATAATAAATGTTATACACTTAAATTTTAATTATAAAATGTTTATGGAGATAAATAGAATAATAAGTTAATTGAATAATAGATGTGATTAATAAAATAAAAACTTTGTTTTGGAAGTTAATAAATTGAAATTAAACCAACTTATGGAAATACCTTAAATTTAAACCAATTATTGAATATAAATTAATTTAAATTGAATTTATATGGTTTAAATTAATTTATATGGTTTAAAATATATGTAATAAGATATATTAAGTGGAATAAACTTAATAATACTTTGGAATAAAAGAATTAAATTCGTTGAATAAAATATGGGTACCATTAATGATTATACAAATTGGTGATCTAGAAATTGTTAATTTAGGATGACTAGATAATAAGATAATGAATTTAGAAATAGATAGATTAATTTAACTTAAGTGAACTCAAAGGGATTTAACCAAATTGTTAAATATTAATTAATTTAAATTGAAATCTATATGATTTAAATAAATTGTTTTGCTTGTATTCCAATCGATTTTCTTTCTGGTTGTTTCTATTCTCCTGCCTCCTTCCTTTTCGGGGACGAAAAGTTTTGAGTGGGGGAGAGTGTAACGACCCATAAATTTTAACTATTTTAATAACGTAATTAGTTAAAATTTTATGAAATTTTAAATAATAAAAATTTGAAATAAAAATTTGATATTTCAAATGCGTCTATTTTAACATAGCAACTGGTAAATTTTCATCTAAAAATATGAAATTTTATTTTCGTGTGTAATTCTATTTTAATTTAAATCAGTTAGGAATTTATGAAATAAAATGTTTTCGAAACCTGAATATTTTTACATAGAAAAATTCTAAATCATCTTCTGAGCAAGACATCATTTTCCGTTTTTCCAAATTCGGACTTCTTTAGTTCCGTCGATCTTATTTTCTGTGATTTTTCTGCATTTTTCCTCTGTAGAAAATTCGAATTTTATAATTCAATCGTATCACTGATATCCATATGCCGTTTTGATCGTCTCGTCATGCCGATCTCGGCGGTATATTCCATTTTGTGCTTTGAAGTCCAGTACGCAGCGGAATCGGTGAAAACGATTCTGTATCGGTGTTAACCCTTTTGTTCTTGTCCATTCGTTTCCTCAACTGATATGAATAGTCATAAACTTTCACTATTTCCAAAAATACCAGTAGCCATTACTATTACTATTCTCTGAATTAAATTTTTGACCCTCAATATTCTTATTGGAAATTTAAAATTGCAGTTGTCTTTTGGTTTTCGAATTAATTTCAATCACTTTGCTCGATCATTATATGTTCTCTGTTTAGTTCATTTGTGAAACTGAACATTTCAAAGCTCCACCTCCATTTCGAAAAAAAAACAAATAAATAAAATCGAACTCCTCTCCACTGTTAGCCACCCTCCGCATATCTCCATGATTCGCCCGACCTCCTCCCACCCACACCGCCGCATCTACCCACGTCATCATCTCGGCCAACAACCTTCGGCCGTTCCCACCTCCAAAGCCCACCTTGCCGCCGGCCCCGCCCTACCCAGTTTCGCCGACATCACTTGAGCTGGTGTGCCACTCCCCAGCATGAAACTCGAACCCATCTCCTCTCCTCTCCACTAATGCCATGACAGCCGAAACCCACTGCTTTCGTCCCCTCCCTCCACCAAGCTCTGGCCTAGCATCATCATCCCTTCTTCACGTTCGAATCCAAGAGCCGATCTGGCCTTCCGTCCTCACTGCTTCTTTTTGATTTTAGTAGTGTGCTCTGGCACTAGCCTTGCATTCTGTGAGGTATTTAATATGTATGTTTTCAGATTTTGTGTATTATTGTATAAGGATTTTGTATACATATGTTTCTATTAGTTTTCATATTCTATTAGCTATAAAACAGTTTATAAAATATACGTTCTATGTTATATACATAAGTCAGTTGAGATACATAGGTTTGCAAGCCTTCCACCGTTTTATATTATACAAGTGATATATATTATATGTACGTATAGATTTGAACACTTATATGTATTATGATTTTATATGAACCTTGCTGTCTACCTTCAGCCAAGTTAACTAAAAATAGGTAGTATGTCCTGTTTTTGTTATAAAGCAGTTAACTCACCTACGTTTCCTAACTTACCAGAACCCGGTTATTAATAGTTTGCTCTAAGAATGGTTAACACTTGAACGTCTAGATTGGTTCGACTAAGCTTCAAGCATGTTTAGATCAATTAAGTCAACCAAAACTGTAGTATGGATTAGTTGAACGGGTTAGGTAAACATGAATATTTTAATCACTTGGACATGCGTGTGTTAAACAGAAAATGTATACATATGATTTAAGTAATGTATTATCTGTTATCTGTAGGTAGAGTTACGCCTGTGTATATAGGTTAGTTTATAAATATTATATAAAAGCAAAGCACTATCCATTTTCATTTTGCTGTGAATGCTTGCGTGAGTTATATACTAATTATATATGTGTGCCTTATATGTTGCTTACATAAAACGTGTAGAGGCTTTGAATTTTTTTTATATATACCTGTTTATAAATTTTACATGGATTTTCATATGTGTTTGTTACGGTATAATACCCATAAAAGATGTATGGCGCGTATATATATATATTTTTCCAGCGTTCTATTTGTACAAATAATCTTAGCTATATGAAGGATAGTATATATGAATGGGTTCAAGTGCATATATATTAGTTTAAAAAAAATGTATGTTCCAAGTGATATTCACTGTTGTTAGCAAATAGTTGATAAGTGAGTCTGTTACTTAAAGTATTGATGGTAATGGTTTCCAAAAGCTTTTGTATATATAACATTTAAGTAAGATTTGAATTTCATGTAAGTATAAGTTGGTTATATATTTGCTGTCTATGTTTAAAGCTGTCTGATAGTTATATATTTGTTTATAAATCGAAATTTATAATATGTATTTTAAATTTAATATTGGTTTTAAGAAAATAATAAAAATATACTTTTGTTTCAATTATATCTGCATCGATCCAATTCTGATTTGATTCCGTTAATTCCTATTTATCAGCTCTATGCGTCGAGTTCGAGCCAATCTACCTTGCTTTGCAATTCGTGCGCGGATTGGTAGATCTTTCCATTTGTCGAATCACTTCTAGCCTCGAAAGGTGAGCAATCACTCATGATTAATGTTCTTTTATTTATTAAATTTGATTTCAATTGAAACGACAATTGAAATATGCTGCTGTTAGTTAATTCCACTGTTATATATGCTATTACCTGTATCAGTTCACCTATGACATCGATACCATTAGCTGTTATTTATACAGTGATAATCCAGTTTGGTTGATAAATGATTGATTGTTTGATGTTGACATTGGATGTTAAATTGTTAATGTAGTAAGTGATAAATAATTTGAAATTGAAATTGACGTAGGATAGTTAGATTTGATATATGTGATAAATTTGATTTGATGACATTTGTATAATATGACCTCTTTTAAATGTTAAATAAATTGACACGTAGAAATAGTATTAACCACACCTTGAACCATTGAATGTATGTTGTAAAATTTATGTGGTACGAAATTGAATAATTGATATCAAATGAAGAACCGTATTAATATTATTGTAATAATCTTTAATCTACATGAAATGATAGTGTAGATTCTAGAAATAATTATATTAATTTGCACAAACAACAATGTGGATTAATATGATTATTTCGGGATTATTTGAATTGATTATTGGATTGATATTGGTTGTTGTTATTGCTTGTTTATTTACTTTGACACCATCCCAGTTATCACACTGCAAGTTCCCTTTGTTATGCTTTGATTTTGAATTGAATTGGAATCGGGTTGAAATGATAAATACCCAAATTAAACTTTGACCTAGGATAGAGAATTAAATAAAACCCGATTGGTCAATAATTTGATTTAAAAATAAAATAAAGATTTTATTTGAATAAATAATAAGGTTTTAAAATTGAAGTTGGAATTTGAATTTTAATGAAAGGAAATGTTAATATTTAATAATCTGAATCAAAATATTAACATAGTAGATGATGAATGAACGTTGTTTTAAAATTAATTATTTAATAATTAAATTTGGAATTATTAATAATTAAGTTTTGAAATTAGTTAATAATTAGTTTTTGAAATTATTTAATAATTAAATAAGATTGAATTATTTAATGATTAAATAAAATTGAATTCTTTGATAAGTAAAATTGAACTTCTTGAATAAGTGAAATTAAGCTTCTTTATTAATTGAGTTTTGAAATTTGTAACTAAGTAAATAAATAAGTGAAATCGAATTTCTTTAACAAGAAATAAAATGTGATTTATTAAAATTAATGTAAGACTTGTAATTTAAAGAATTGATTTGACAAATCTAATGTAATACAATTTGAAGTTTTGATATAATGAAGTTGAACTTAAGTAATTGATTTAACGAATTGGAAATTTAATAGAAATTGTTTTGAATGACAAATTAACTCAACAAATATTGAATGAAATAGATAAATGAATTTAAATTGATTTGAATGTTAAATTAAATTAATTTAAATGATTTCGGAATGAAACTTATATACGAATTTAAATGAATATTGGAATGGTTTTTAAATAAAAATTGAAATTGTATTATAAGATTTTGAAATGGTAATTTGGATGTTTTGAAACGTAAATTTTTGGGAAATTGGTTTAGAAAGACAAATGAAATGTTGGTTAAAAAATTCTAATTGAAATTGAAATTAATTTGGTTTTGAAATAAACAAACGACCAATCGGTGTAATAATCACGAAAGTTATTAAAGAGACCGGAATCGGTTAGGGACATACTCACTGTCTAAACTGAAAACCACTTTAATAACTACACGCGGAGTGTGATCCAAAATGAAGTGGTTGGAATGATGTACGTTGATGACTGAAGAAAGAGAACGATAATGGATAGCCTTGACACTTGTGTCAAATTGGAAATGACTAAAACAGGAGCCGTGCCGGGCCAAATGGGGTTAGCTGCCTCGAGCGAACACACTTCTTCAAAACTACTCATTACTTGTTATCGATTGGTGCACCCTCGAAATTTTGGGAGTGTTGTTTCGCGGTGTTGCGATCGCTGCGGCGATGCGTTCTCACCAGTCTGGATCAGGCAAACGGTAGTTTCACTACCTTGGGTATTGCCTCATGTGCCTTGTCATACTTGTATCCCTATATTCGCGACCACTACGATTTGTTTTGTGTTATACCTATGGAGTACTCCCTGATATCCCACTAGTTTACGTTGGAGTTTACAGTGCTGTATAGACTATAACGCTTATATAAAATTTGTTAAGGGGGATAATGGTAACGCCTTAACACTATTTTGATATTTTATATTACTGATAGGCATTATCTATTTACCGTACACTACTACATAGTAGATAGTTTAACGGATCCTTAAAGGATGGATATTCCAAACATCCTTTGAGTTACGTGTATTTCGGTTGTTATTTCACTTGAGTTGGATTTATTGATATAAGAATGTTAATCCTGACTTGAGTGTTTTGTGTTTTGCTTTACGCTCGGGTCAGACTGAGTGTACTAGTATTCGAGACTCACCTTTGGAGTTGGAGGTTCGCTTGGAGATCCAGCTATCTATCCAGTTTCAGATATCCAGTTGATTCTAGTGATGTATTTTGATATTGTATTTGATTATTGTATTCGAGACATCTGTTGTACCTTATTTAACTCTGATATGTATATAGTAGCTTCATGAACTACTATCTTTTGTTTCCGCTGCATTTATTACTCTGTGATTGTGATCTGTGATTATTTATTTACTGTATATGCTCAGTTTTGCCAAATATAATTAACAATTCGGTATTTTGAATCATTCAAGTTCGACATGTGCGGATGCGAATGGTCCAAAATAGCGGGTCGTTACAGTTGGTATCAGAGCTTTGGTAGCTCTAGGCAAAACTTAGTATATGAAATGTATACAGAATCACTTTCATTCGTGTTGAACTTCATCTTTTGACTTGAATCCCTTATGAACGTTCCTCGGAAATTCAACTTCCCTCTGTCCCGAAATTCATTCTGTCCCACTATTCATATCCGAATTCTGGAGTATCCAATAACTCCACTTCGAAGGATCTCTATAATAACTTGGCGGTCTCGCCAATCTTCGAATGATTTGTAAAGGGGTGAAACTCCTTTACAATAGCCATTGATTTACCGGAGATTTCTATATCCTCGGTTTACAATGATATCTATCTCCTGCTATGCCTAAATTCTATCCCTTGAGATCTGATGTCGATTTGCCTCGGAATTCTGCATCGATCTTATTCTCTAAGTTACGGTCGACCAGGTTAAGGTTGCCCGCGATTTATATCCATCACCCTATTTTGTTATTTAACCATCTTATCTTTGTTTCGAACCTATCTTCGAATCAAAATTTTCTTTAATTCGAGTCCATCAAAAATTTAAATCTCTATACTTATTTTGAAATCCATCCTTGTATCGTCGAGCGAGGAAGTGCATTTGTTATTAATATAAAAATGTTTTATATATTGTGTTGTTTGAGTTGTTGATGTTGATTTGGGTTTTCGATCGATTCGTCTGATCAACGCTATCAATAGGATTTTCAAAACACTTGAGCAGAGCAACTGACACAATACTATTTTTCAAATTTGGTAAATGAAATAAATTTGTATGATTATATTATAAATATAAAAGTAAAATTTTCTGGAATTTAAAAAGTCCATTAATTTGGTTGTTTGAAATGATAATATTTAATTATAATTTATTCTATAATGAATTTATAAACATGGTTTATAAATTGATTTGTAATTAAAATGAATTTAAATTAAGAATTTGAGAATTTCATTTCCGGCGATTTCAAACCTTGGCTTTAAGTTTTAATGTGTATATTATTTAAAATATTTTCAAATAGATTGGGGAAAGAAGTGAATTTGGAAATAAATATGAAATTGAATATAGCGGATCTTAAATAAGATTCCTAAATTACGAAATAGAAGTAAATCCAGATTTGGTTTTGTTTTAGCATATTGTTTGGGTTATTTAAGAAATTGGTTTATAAATGGAAATTAATTTAGAAATCAATTTATGATGGATTTAAGTGAAGTGAAACCGATGTAAATGGAAGATGAGACTATGGGATTTATAAACAAGGTTTTATAAAGTAAAGTGAATAATTATCACTTGATAAATTGAAGTTATAAATTCATGGTGAGAATTTATAGTGGGGTGAGTAAATTGGTTTAAAAAGAAAAGATAGATTTTTCTTTGAAAATGTGTAAAAGGGATTTACTAAATTAGAGACGTAAACTGTTTGGTGATAAATCGAGAGATATTTATAAGTATTAGGTTGGTTATACTGGAATCGGAAAAGGTATATATTTATTGAGAAGTTGGGTTATTTAAAAGGAGGATTTTTAATTATTAACTAGGTAATTTAAAAAATGTTTAAAAATATTCCAGCAAATTTATGATTTAGTTGTTTAAATTGTTTAAAGTATATTAAATTACTAATTAAGCAACCTTATAATGATTTGTTAAAGATTTATTATTATTTAAAAATTAGTCGGTATTATTATTTTAAAAGGATAAATTATTTAATGTTAATATTGTTTATATAGTAACTTTTGTTAAAGAGTATTTGTCTAAGTTTAACTTGGAAATTTATATAGAAATTTTATAAGTATTATTTTGAAAAAAATATTAAATAAAGTTTTCGGACAGTAAAGGTATACTTTCATGGCGAAATCGAAGGCATAATCATTGAGCTTGTTTATAAATCGGAGGCATAAAGTCTGCAGTTAAGTTTTGGATTTCTCTGGGATAGAGACATAATCATTGAGCTATGAATCCATGGTTAATACCGCAGTAGTGCTTTCCATAATTATTTTAAAAAGTTTTTTCAAATATTTTTGAAAAGGATGTTTTGTGAATATACTGAATTCGGTAAGATAAGTATATAACTTTTGATAAAGAGATTTAATTTATTTGAAATTTAAATAAAATAAGACTTAGTTATTTCAGTAGAAAATGGAATCTTTAGTTGGATGATTTTTTATTCGATAGTTAAATAACCTACTATCAAATCTGGACCAAAAATATAACTTTGGGAATATCTAAGAGAAACACGGGAATTATATGGTACAGTTACCATCGGAAGGTGCTATACTGTACGTATAAACTCGTTTTATTCATCTAGGACGATAATAAGGAAATCCGTCCACTAACGGTTAGGAGGTGATCTTCCACCTTATTTTCGTCTGTTTATTTCCTAAAGAACTGGGATTGAGTTTACAGAAAATATCGAACGTTGTTTCTAAGAGACCGGGATCGGATAAGTTATCCGAAAACCACTTCAATCCAACGAATACGATTTTGAAGTGAAGACAAGAGTGTGTAATTGAAGATGGAGCAGTGAAGTGCAAGGGCTAATCGCTACTAATCCTAAGGATGATTCCAAAATGGATGTAGTAGGAATAGTGCCTTCGGTTTCGTTCAGACCCAGAACGGACTTATATGGATGAATGCTATCAGTACATTGTTATTGGAGGACAATGAGCATTCCAAGTATAAATTCCTTAAAAGGTATTCGTAGCCTCAAGCCTCATCAATCGGGAATGACTGAAAATCAGGAGAGATGCAACAAGGCTAAGTATGTCACACCCAATTAGGGTATGTTTATCACCTTTCTAGATACCCTCGAATGTTATTACTACGGTGCGCTGAAGAACTCGGTAAGGGTGGGAACACCCGGGGTGATAGCATATTCGGTATTGTCCAGGTTAGGGGTAGTCCGGTCTTGTGTTGCAGGGGATTCCGGCGAGGTTCTTGGTATATTTTTCTAGAAGTGTACTGTGATAGGTGGTACCCCAGTGCCTAGTCATTTGTATGGAATCCATTCTCCAATACGTGCCTTTACGATTTTGGTTGTAGAGCCTAGTATGCTGGAATTTAATTAATGTAACAATTTCGGCTAATAAGTGTAACGACCACGACTTTCTCTCCACAGAAAGTCGCATCGTTAATAAGAAAGAAAGGGGTGAGAAATAGAAAAGAAGAGAAAGAGAAAGAAAACAACACAAATACTCACAGCGGAAACGGAACAAAATATAATATATCATATAACTATTACATAGTATCATATACATCTATCAGAGTTACACAGATTACACATCATATACTAGAGAGTTATAAACATCTGTCTAGTTATTACAACTCAATACAAAACAAAGATCTAAACAAGATCAACACAGCGGAAACTACTATCTATATCTACAACGCTGAAGCCTCCTGCTCCATTGCTCCTCCACAATTCGTCAAGGCTAACCTGAATCCCTTGGCTACTCGTAAAAATTTGAGTACCCAAGAGTTTATAAAACAGAAATAAACAACTTGGGTCAGACATGGGTCTGGTGTGAGTAACAGGTTAAACTTGCTTAACTTCAAAACCTTTTGAAAGAAAAGGTATCACGTAAGACTTCCCACACATAAACATGGGTAAATTTTTACCTTACGCTAACCAAAACATTTGATAGGAAATTCGATTGTATTATAATAGGGTCTAGGGTTTTCAAATAAATATGAAATAGCTGAAATTGTTACATTATTAAATTCCAGCATACTAGCCACAAAGTGGGTTATACAATCAAATCCGTTGGCACTTATTGGATTTTGGATTCCATACAATGGCAGGGCTACCGGGGTACCGCCCGTCACAGTACGTGGCCTAGATCACCGTACCGAGGATCACTCCCAATCCCCTGCAACACAAGGTCGGAACATCCCTTACTGGATAATTCCCGCACAAGATACCTCACGGTTGGGATCAGCAACCGCACCACTAAGTCGAAAATAGAAAGGGACATCTAGACAGAGGTAACCTTGTCCTACTTGGGTGCTACCCACTAACCTTGCTGCACCTCCCCTGTTTTAGCCATTCCCGGTTTGTGAGGCTTGAGGTCACGATTACCTTAGAAAAGAACACATCACTTAGAATGCTCATCGTCCACCTGACGATGTTCTGAAAGCATTCAATCCATACAAGTTCGTTCCGGGTTCGAACGAAACCGAAGGCATTATCTCGTTACACTCGTTTTGGAATCACCCTCAGAGTTAACGACAATAACCCTTGCACTCTGAATCTTCATCTTCACTTGATTCACGACCTATCGTTAATTTGGATCGATGTGGTATTCGGGTCTCCAGACCTGGAAATCCGGTATACGGAAACCCGATCCCGGTCTCATCGAAATCCAAAGCGTATCTTTTAAGGCCAAGTTGTTTTAAAGTTAAAACAATTCAATTCAATTATCTTTATACACATAGAAGGATAATTCACAATAGATAATCAACATTATCAGATAATCCATATTATCATCATAATTCAACTAAACATCCATATCACACAGCATATATCTCATCAGAGATATCAATCAAAGTCAAGTATCCAATACTAACACCCATTCATAAGTAATGATTTATATCATCTTAATTTAAATTGAATTAAATTAATTACTTCATTTTATAAATCCTTCTTACTTAACCATTAATTAATTACAATCCATTAATTAATTATCCTCTAATAATTCATTTCAATTAATCATCTTGATTAATTATCTTTTGATTACATTCAAGTAATTTATTCTCAATTAATTACTTAAATTAATTATCCTTAACCACTTATAGTAATTAACCTTTAATTACATCATTAATTAATTAACTAAAATTAATTAAGTTAATCAACTATAATTAATTACATTAATCCTTAATTAATTACATTGATTAATTACTTCATTTATTAATTATTACTTAATTAACCAATCTTAATTACATCATTAATTATATTAATTAATGATCCTTAATTACAACTTAATTATTAATTACCTAATTAAATTAATTACATTAAGTAATTAACCTTTAATTAATTATAGAAATCAATTAACTATTAATCACTTTCCTTTAATTAATTAAACCTTAATTAATTAATTAATTATACTAAGTAATTTTTCTTTAATTACTCCCATTAATTTACCTCAAATCATTTTCATTAAGTAATTATTCACAAATTACTTTCATTAATTATCCACTAATTATTTTAAAATTAAGTAATTATCCTTTTATTAATCACCTCTATTAATTAATCACATTAATTAATTTATCTTTAATTAATCACATTTATTAACCTTTATTAATTATCTAAGTAATTAATCCTTAATTACCTTTCATTAATTACTTCCATAAAGTAATTATCCTTTTTATTAATTACATTTAGTAATTACACCTTAATTACTTATACTAAGTAATTCACTTAATTAATTTTATTAAGTAATTAACACTTAATTAAATTCAAAGTTTATCCTTAATTAATTACCTTAATAAATTAAGTTAATTTAATTACCTAAATTTATCACTTCTTAAGCACTAGTTAATGTTCCATTATTACTACCCACTAATTACTTACTCTAAGTAATATCTTACTTAATCTCATCTTCAAATAATTATACTAATAATTTATTAAGTGATGAATCTTTTAATTAATTCACTAATTAAATATTCTGAATTAATCACAACTTTACTAAATTTAAAGATAAATTCTTTATCTTTATTAAATTCTTAATTATATCATTAAATTTCCATTTGAAAACATTTTTGCAAATTTATTTTATAATCGAATGATTTGAAAACATTTTATAAATCAATTGTATAATTTCCTTTAAACCCAAAACAATTTAAACATAAAAAAAAAACTTAAATAAACATTCTTTAAAAATATTTTTCTTAAAATTTACTTTTAAACTTAGTTAAACCCAGGCTCGAATACTCACCCGAGTCCTACCCTTGACTACCCCGAGACATCTCCAAGTTTTCCACCAGCTTCATCTGCTTCGAGAAAAACAACCAAATTCTCGAGCTCAAACCCGAGCGTCTCTTTCTTCCCCGATGCCATACGAACCTACAACCAAACGTACACGTGTGTACGTGCACACATAGTCGGAGTGTCTCCGACCACCGCCGAGTTCACCCGCTTGTCTCAGATGATCACCCCAAATCTTCAGACCACCCAGCACCCCTTACTTCGCCTGAAATTAAAATCGAGTGATGAGCAACTCCTTGGAACCCAACATCTCGACCAAAAACGTCTCGCTCTGACGAACTCGTTCACCAGAAATCTTGCCACCTCGTCCAGAGAAGCACCACGACCCGACAAACCATTTCCCCCTCATGCGATTCACTCCGGCACTCCATCAACGACGAACGACAAACGAGAACATCGTCGACAAAACTGACGTCAAAACCCTATATTGCCGTTCCCTGGCTACTACGGCCAATGATAAATTACTTCACCAATTTTTCCGTGATCGCCCACTCTCAAGCTACCTTTGATAATGATCACGACGACAACCACCATGCCTATCGTCAGAATTTGATGATGAACCAAAATCTGATCAACTCCAATTATCTTGACAATTACTTATCTAAAAATCATGATATTTCTACCTAAATTCATTATTTTGAAATACGCATCACATTATAAAATCCTAACTCAAAATTATAAACATCGATTTTTGGATTTTTTTTTTATCTTTACTGTAATTCACCATTTTAGAAATAAATATACAATATAAACACTTGTTATTATTTTTAAAATTACTATTACATTCATACAATCATATCTTCTTTACAGATCATAACCTAAATTTGAATATATAAAGAGAAATTGAATTTTATTTGATTTGTCTTTGAGTTTGTGATCATATATACACTCAGTCATGTTCACTTATAAACAGAGCAGTACAAATATATATTCCAGATAAAGAAAAACAACCATGCAAACCATACTATAACATTATCTATACATATTTATCACATGCATTAATATAAACATAGATTAAAAACTGTTTTTAAAGAAAAATTTACTCACAGGCATCAACATGAAAATAGATTTTAGGTGGGAAATTTCTCATCAGGTTATAAAACAAAGACAGGTTTTAGATTTATCTATATATCCACTGATATAATATATATACATGCAATTCAAAACAAAGCATTCCTGCAAAAGCTTTATACTATATTACTACAACATTTTATCACAAGCATCTAAGTCTAGATTTAAAACTGTTTTTAAATTCAAGGTTTACTCACTTTTTAAAAACAGAGAACAGGATAGGCATATACATTCATATTCATATGCACAGATATTCATATATATGCATTCATTCACATCATAACATATTCAACCATATTCACAGCAATTCATCACATGCATTTATATAACAACATATTTTTAAAAACTGTTTTTAAGTTGAGATGTTTACTCACAGATAATTGATGAACAGAGCTTTAATTTGAAAACTTCTTTTGAAAACTTTAAAACTGGAATACTTTAACCCCAAGAACCTTGCATGCTACTGAAGTTTGATTCCAGATTAAAGAATTTGCATTTGAACTTTAGATTTTGAATGCTGCTTCAAAACTCAGGTTGAAAGGAAATGACTCCAGGCAGGTTTTTGATTTCCAGGTTGAAGAAAAACTTTGCAATCATGTTTTGAAAATGAACTACTGGTTTTGCATTTGAGTTTGAGAAACGAATTTCAGGTTTAAATGACAGAGTTGCTTGCTTGTTTGAGGAGTATTGATTTCAGATTTGATTTTGAGAAATAAGTTTTCAGCTGAATTTTCTTTGTTTAGAAATTAAATGAGAGAAAGAAAAAGAAAAATGAAGATGTGTGCTTATATAACTTAATTTATGAATTATCAAAAATCAAAGAAAAATAAAATACAAAATGACATTTGTCATCTTCCTATATTAACATGTTGACACATGTGCTTAGATGGTTTTACTAATTTACACATATAATTTTACATGCAAAAATGAATTTTATAAATGGATAAAGCTTTAATTAACAAATTTCTAATAACTATATACTTATTCAAATTTAAAATAACAATTCCTTTTAGCATTAAAATTCATACATATTAAAAATAATACATTATACTTATTATTTGAAATTAACATATTTGATATTTAAATAATTTATATAAGATTATATTATCAAGTAATATTTAAAAAGACATAAAACAAACCTTTTTGTTAACTCTTATTTATTTTTAAGCTTAAGTAAAAATATCTTAATCCATTAAAACATTTATCTAAAGTATATTTAAAACTATAAAGTTATTTATTTAAATATCTTTGAAAAGTTCAGATTAAACTAAATCTAAATTTCCTATTTACCAAACCTTCTATTTACAATATATACAAATAAATATATATATTCCAAATAGAAAATATCTTATTAACTTTTAAAAGATAAAATTCACCAATTAAATACTAATTTAATCAGATTATTAAATTAAATTCAAATCTTATTATCAAAGATTATCCATATCAATTTAATTATTCAACAGATTATTAAATTGATATTGTCAAAATTTCCGGGATATTACATTCCTCCCCCCTTAAAATAATTTCGTCCCCGAAATTTAAACAAAGGTAATTTAATAATCTTATTAAAGATTTTAATTTAAAACACAAGCATATACTATCATCCATATGCTAGCAACCATAGCAACCAATTCATCCAATCAAACAATTCTAACTATCTAGACTAAATTCTAGATAAAATTCCTCGAGTTTCCCCAAGTATATATATATACCGGGATACTCGCTCTACAAACAATCTAAACTACTAAGCTATCGATCTCCTATTCATGTAGATCTACAGAACTAAACAGAATATCAGACTACAGACGAGTCTGACTCAACTACCCAACTTCCAGAACTGCTGATTCTACAACCAAAGATAGATCAAATACGTATTCCCTCAGAGATACGTAAAACTCAATGAATTCAAGTTATCCAAACTGACCATTCAATTCAGAAGACCAAATACTTATCCAAATCAGAACACAGACGAGATCCAAACACAACTCTACTTCACAACATCAGTAGATTCCAAACTTACTTCTCCCATCCAGAGATACACTCCAAACTGCTTTCGCTGCTCAACTCTGATCTGAGGTAGAACACAAGCACAGACTGGACAACTCATTCCAGAAATAAGGTTCACTGATCCATAAAAGAAAACTCAGATACTCCAGCAAAACTTGAGCTGCTTCACCAACTCCATCTCTAGGAAAACATCCTTCAACTAGACTGAACCATTGGTATCACTCATGGAATCCAGTCGATAAGAAAACTCAACCTTCAGATGCGGACAAACTTCTGACTTCTCTGAAGACATCCAGAAAAATTCTGACAACCCAAGAGAACACTCAGACAATCGCAAGTCACTTTTGCGATCAACCCAACCTAATTCCAAACAGACTGTTCTCTCTTTACCAATCAGAACAGCTTACACTTATTTATCCAATTCATCAAAGAAATGGATCCACTCTGCTGCTTCTGAACTTCACTTCCAGAAAAACTGCTCATCCAGAAAACTTCCTGCCATCACAGAATACTCCGAGCTGCACTGCTGATACTGATGCTCCTATCCAAAGCTCTTCGAGAAACTCGGACTCCAAACCAAATGCCAACAACTTACTCTTCTTAAGGGAAACAATGAGACCATGTCCGAAGAACAACTAATCGACCTTAGTCCCATACTTCCAAACAGATAAAACTCTCTTACTCGATATCAAAGAATTCCTATACAGCCGAGTCTTTCCTGCGGTAGACATCAACTGTTCCTCCAATACCTTCTTAATCTTGTTCCAAAAAGAAAACATCTTCGGGAACATCCATCGTCACTGTATCTCATCATACAGCTACTATTACCTGAGGTATCAAGGTACCATCACTTGCTTCTGTTCAACCGACAGATCCAACCTTACTCATCCAAACTTCAAAGATAAACTCCGAACCTTTAAAAGGTTTCCTTCGGAGATCGATGAAATCCTTCACCACAGCAAAGCTTACTCGAGACGGTATTGGGTCTACAGTCTCGACAGATACACTTCCAACCTCAACATTCAAACTCCAACCATTGGTAGTCGTGTTTCACACACCACCACCCTATCTACCTTTATATCCTATATTGGAAAACCCGAACAGGTAACCCAACAAATAGGTAGAAATATATATATATATATATATATTTAAAATGGTACTTTTTATATAGAAATTATTTCTGGGTAAAATTATTTCATTTACCTCTTTAAAACAATATTGTGTCCGTTGGCCTGGTTTAAGTGTTTAAAGATCCCTATCAATAACGTTAGCTACTCGTATTGACCAGAATCCATATACCACTCAACCGATCAATTAACACAATATAAAACCATTTTATATAACTAACAAATACGCGCTCTCGTATATATATATACTCAGACTCAAATAGGTAGCTACAGATCCTATCTCTAATGAACAATCCTTCTGAACCTAGGTATTCACTCAACCTAGTGCTCTGATATTCAATTAACCAAAAGCTTAGGCATTCGCTCAACCTATGCTCTGATACCACTGTAACGACCACGACTTTCTCTCCACAGAAAGTCGCATCGTTAATAAAAAAGAAAGGGGTGAGAAATAGAAAAGAAGAGAAAGAGAAAGAAAACAACACAAATACTCACAGCGGAAACGGAACAAAATATAATATATCATATAACTATTACATAGTATCATATACATCTATCAGAGTTACACAGATTACACATCATATACTAGACAGTTATAAACATCTGTCTAGTTATTACAACTCAATACAAAACAAAGATCTAAACAAGATCAACACAGCGGAAACTACTATCTATATCTACAACGCTGAAGCCTCCTGCTCCATTGCTCCTCCACAATTCGTCAAGGCTAACCTGAATCCCTTGGCTACTCGTAAAAATTTGAGTACCCAAGAGTTTATAAAACAGAAATAAACAACTTGGGTCAGACATGGGTCTGGTGTGAGTAACAGGTTAAACTTGCTTAACTTCAAAACCTTTTGAAAGAAAAGGTATCACGTAAGACTTCCCACACATAAACATGGGTAAATTTTTACCTTACGCTAACCAAAACATTTGATAGGAAATTCGATTGTATTATAATAGGGTCTAGGGTTTTCAAATAAATATGAAATAGCTGAAATTGTTACATTATTAAATTCCAGCATACTAGCCACAAAGTGGGTTATACAATCAAGTCCGTTGGCACTTATTGGATTTTGGATTCCATACAATGGCAGGGCTACCGGGGTACCGCCCGTCACAGTACGTGGCCTAGATCACCGTACCGAGGATCACTCCCAATCCCCTGCAACACAAGGTCGGAACATCCCTTACTGGATAATTCCCGCACAAGATACCTCACGGTTGGGATCAGCAACCGCACCACTAAGTCGAAAATAGAAAGGGACATCTAGACAGAGGTAACCTTGTCCTACTTGGGTGCTACCCACTAACCTTGCTGCACCTCCCCTGTTTTAGCCATTCCCGGTTTGTGAGGCTTGAGGTCACGATTACCTTAGAAAAGAACACATCACTTAGAATGCTCATCGTCCACCTGACGATGTTCTGAAAGCATTCAATCCATACAAGTTCGTTCCGGGTTCGAACGAAACCGAAGGCATTATCTCGTTACACTCGTTTTGGAATCACCCTCAGAGTTAACGACAATAACCCTTGCACTCTGAATCTTCATCTTCACTTGATTCACGACCTATCGTTAATTTGGATCGATGTGGTATTTGGGTCTCCAGACCTGGAAATCCGGTATACGGAAACCCGATCCCGGTCTCATCGAAATCCAAAGCGTATCTTTTAAGGCCAAGTTGTTTTAAAGTTAAAACAATTCAATTCAATTATCTTTATACACATAGAAGGATAATTCACAATAGATAATCAACATTATCAGATAATCCATATTATCATCACAATTCAACTAAACATCCATATCACACAGCATATATCTCATCAGAGATATCAATCAAAGTCAAGTATCCAATACTAACACCCATTCATAAGTAATGATTTATATCATCTTAATTTAAATTGAATTAAATTAATTACTTCATTTTATAAATCCTTCTTACTTAACCATTAATTAATTACAATCCATTAATTAATTATCCTCTAATAATTCATTTCAATTAATCATCTTGATTAATTATCTTTTGATTACATTCAAGTAATTTATTCTCAATTAATTACTTAAATTAATTATCCTTAACCACTTATAGTAATTAACCTTTAATTACATCATTAATTAATTAACTAAAATTAATTAAGTTAATCAACTATAATTAATTACATTAATCCTTAATTAATTACATTGATTAATTACTTCATTTATTAATTATTACTTAATTAACCAATCTTAATTACATCATTAATTATATTAATTAATGATCCTTAATTACAACTTAATTATTAATTACCTAATTAAATTAATTACATTAAGTAATTAACCTTTAATTAATTATAGAAATCAATTAACTATTAATCACTTTCCTTTAATTAATTAAACCTTAATTAATTAATTAATTATACTAAGTAATTTTTCTTTAATTACTCCCATTAATTTACCTCAAATCATTTTCATTAAGTAATTATTCACAAATTACTTTCATTAATTATCCACTAATTATTTTAAAATTAAGTAATTATCCTTTTATTAATCACCTCTATTAATTAATCACATTAATTAATTTATCTTTAATTAATCACATTTATTAACCTTTATTAATTATCTAAGTAATTAATCCTTAATTACCTTTCATTAATTACTTCCATAAAGTAATTATCCTTTTTATTAATTACATTTAGTAATTACACCTTAATTACTTATACTAAGTAATTCACTTAATTAATTTTATTAAGTAATTAACACTTAATTAAATTCAAAGTTTATCCTTAATTAATTACCTTAATAAATTAAGTTAATTTAATTACCTAAATTTATCACTTCTTAAGCACTAGTTAATGTTCCATTATTACTACCCACTAATTACTTACTCTAAGTAATATCTTACTTAATCTCATCTTCAAATAATTATACTAATAATTTATTAAGTGATGAATCTTTTAATTAATTCACTAATTAAATATTATGAATTAATCACAACTTTACTAAATTTAAAGATAAATTCTTTATCTTTATTAAATTCTTAATTATATCATTAAATTTCCATTTGAAAACATTTTTGCAAATTTATTTTATAATCGAATGATTTGAAAACATTTTATAAATCAATTGTATAATTTCCTTTAAACCCAAAACAATTTAAACATAAAAAAAAACTTAAATAAACATTCTTTAAAAATATTTTTCTTAAAATTTACTTTTAAACTTAGTTAAACCCAGGCTCGAATACTCACCCGAGTCCTACCCTTGACTACCCCGAGACATCTCCAAGTTTTCCACCAGCTTCATCTGCTTCGAGAAAAACAACCAAATTCTCGAGCTCAAACCCGAGCGTCTCTTTCTTCCCCGATGCCATACGAACCTACAACCAAACGTACACGTGTGTACGTGCACACATAGTCGGAGTGTCTCCGACCACCGCCGAGTTCACCCGCTTGTCTCAGATGATCACCCCAAATCTTCAGACCACCCAGCACCCCTTACTTCGCCTGAAATCAAAATCGAGTGATGAGCAACTCCTTGGAACCCAACATCTCGACCAAAAACGTCTCGCTCTGACGAACTCGTTCACCAGAAATCTTGCCACCTCGTCCAGAGAAGCACCACGACCCGACAAACCATTTCCCCCTCATGCGATTCACTCCGGCACTCCATCAACGACGAACGACAAACGAGAACATCGTCGACAAAACTGACGTCAAAACCCTATATCGCCGTTCCCTGGCTACTACGGCCAATGATAAATTACTTCACCAATTTTTCCGTGATCGCCCACTCTCAAGCTACCTTTGATAATGATCACGACGACAACCACCATGCCTATCGTCAGAATTTGATGATGAACCAAAATCTGATCAACTCCAATTATCTTGACAATTACTTATCTAAAAATCATGATATTTCTACCTAAATTCATTATTTTGAAATACGCATCACATTATAAAATCCTAACTCAAAATTATAAACATCGATTTTTGGATTTTTTTTTTATCTTTACTGTAATTCACCATTTTAGAAATAAATATACAATATAAACACTTGTTATTATTTTTAAAATTACTATTACATTCATACAATCATATCTTCTTTACAGATCATAACCTAAATTTGAATATATAAAGAGAAATTGAATTTTATTTGATTTGTCTTTGAGTTTGTGATCATATATACACTCAGTCATGTTCACTTATAAACAGAGCAGTACAAATATATATTCCAGATAAAGAAAAACAACCATGCAAACCATACTATAACATTATCTATACATATTTATCACATGCATTAATATAAACATAGATTAAAAACTGTTTTTAAAGAAAAATTTACTCACAGGCATCAACATGAAAATAGATTTTAGGTGGGAAATTTCTCATCAGGTTATAAAACAAAGACAGGTTTTAGATTTATCTATATATCCACTGATATAATATATATACATGCAATTCAAAACAAAGCATTCCTGCAAAAGCTTTATACTATATTACTACAACATTTTATCACAAGCATCTAAGTCTAGATTTAAAACTGTTTTTAAATTCAAGGTTTACTCACTTTTTAAAAACAGAGAACAGGATAGGCATATACATTCATATTCATATGCACAGATATTCATATATATGCATTCATTCACATCATAACATATTCAACCATATTCACAGCAATTCATCACATGCATTTATATAACAACATATTTTTAAAAACTGTTTTTAAGTTGAGATGTTTACTCACAGATAATTGATGAACAGAGCTTTAATTTGAAAACTTCTTTTGAAAACTTTAAAACTGGAATACTTTAACCCCAAGAACCTTGCATGCTACTGAAGTTTGATTCCAGATTAAAGAATTTGCATTTGAACTTTAGATTTTGAATGCTGCTTCAAAACTCAGGTTGAAAGGAAATGACTCCAGGCAGGTTTTTGATTTCCAGGTTGAAGAAAAACTTTGCAATCATGTTTTGAAAATGAACTACTGGTTTTGCATTTGAGTTTGAGAAACGAATTTCAGGTTTAAATGACAGAGTTGCTTGCTTGTTTGAGGAGTATTGATTTCAGATTTGATTTTGAGAAATAAGTTTTCAGCTGAATTTTCTTTGTTTAGAAATTAAATGAGAGAAAGAAAAAGAAAAATGAAGATGTGTGCTTATATAACTTAATTTATGAATTATCAAAAATCAAAGAAAAATAAAATACAAAATGACATTTGTCATCTTCCTATATTAACATGTTGACACATGTGCTTAGATGGTTTTACTAATTTACACATATAATTTTACATGCAAAAATGAATTTTATAAATGGATAAAGCTTTAATTAACAAATTTCTAATAACTATATACTTATTCAAATTTAAAATAACAATTCCTTTTAGCATTAAAATTCATACATATTAAAAATAATACATTATACTTATTATTTGAAATTAACATATTTGATATTTAAATAATTTATATAAGATTATATTATCAAGTAATATTTAAAAAGACATAAAACAAACCTTTTTGTTAACTCTTATTTATTTTTAAGCTTAAGTAAAAATATCTTAATCCATTAAAACATTTATCTAAAGTATATTTAAAACTATAAAGTTATTTATTTAAATATCTTTGAAAAGTTCAGATTAAACTAAATCTAAATTTCCTATTTACCAAACCTTCTATTTACAATATATACAAATAAATATATATATTCCAAATAGAAAATATCTTATTAACTTTTAAAAGATAAAATTCACCAATTAAATACTAATTTAATCAGATTATTAAATTAAATTCAAATCTTATTATCAAAGATTATCCATATCAATTTAATTATTCAACAGATTATTAAATTGATATTGTCAAAATTTCCGGGATATTACAATAAGTATTTGTACCTAGACACTATTATAATATCAAATGATTCTGAAATAAAATGTTTTGGTTATCGTAAGGTGAAAACCCATCGTGTTCGTGTGTGGCGTGGTCTTACAAGATACCCTTGTTTTCAAAGGATTTTGATAACTTTAATAATTCAAATTGAGTGTGCTTTCTCACGCTGGTTTTCCAAACTGACTCGGGTGTTATTTTATTATAATGCTTGGGTCAGACCGAGTATTACTGATACAGGATAAGATGCTATGGATCTCAGGAGACGAGCTGGATGATGAAGACATATTACACGTATTTGATTTTATTCCACTGTGTATTATAGGCTGTATATTCAGCAATTATGTGGACAAGTTATTATAACTGTCCAGTATTGAGTTATTGATGTGTTGTACACTGTGATGTAATGTGTAAATAACAGTTGTAGATCTTATTGTATATAGACATGTTATTATCTATTATAAATTGTTCCGCTGTGATTGTGAGATTTTGTGTTGTTGTTTCTGCTTCTTCTTCTACCTCCTTCTTCTACCTCTTTCTTCTTTTCCTCTAACGATCTGGTATTTCCGACACTCGATTTCTCGGCATGTTATACGGTGGACGTATTGATGTCGATTTTCAAGGGTTAAAAATCCACGTTTGTTGCACGTGGTATCAGAGCTGAAGGTTAAGCGAGAACCATGGATTTGATGGGGTAACTCATTAGAGATAGGGTCTGTAGCACCCTAGAATGAGTTTGAGTGTATTAATAGATATGAGCACGTATTTGTTAGTGAATATAAAAAAAATTATATTATGTTGATTGATCTATTGAGTGCTTATGGATTTTGGTCAATACGAGTAATTAATGTTATTGATAGGGATCTCTAAACACTTGAACAGAGCAATTCGACATGGTATTGTTTTGAAATGGGGTAAATGAAATAATTTTACCCAGATTATTTTTATATATAAAGGAATAATTTTTTAGAAATTATTATAGTTATATATGGTTTGCTTGGTTGTTAGGAAATGTAAATATTAAACTATTATCATTGTTGTTGTGGTGATTGAATGAAAGTTGATATTCTAATCAACAGTTAAGAAATAATTTCATATAACGAAATGGAATTATGTAAATGTGATTTATAATGAAATGAAATTCCAGACGAATATTTAAATATGATATGGTTTATAAAAATGATTTATAAAGGAATTTAAAAATGGAAATTTGGGAATTTGGGAATTTAATTCCCGTTGGTTTTGAAATGTTTTTCAAAGTCTTGGAAAATAATAGTGATATTATTTGGAGAATATTTTGAGTTGGAAATATCTAAAAGAAATTTTAAAGGAAATAAAAGCACTGAACTCACTTCGGTCGCTGGAAAATAATTTCGGTGATGACTGCAGCATCATGGACGTTTATTGTCGAGATTCCAAGGGAGAAATTGCTACTTGGGTTTTGTTTTGGAAAATTGATTTGATTTTGAAATTCAAAGAAATGATTTTATATACAAAGGAATTTTAGGTATATATGATTTCAATAATGATTTTGAAATACTTAGAACCAAAAATGTTTAAAACTCAGGGATTTTGATTTCCATGTTTATTGGAAATATGACAAGATAAGATTGAACTTATAAAATCTGGAAACCAAAATTGAAATGAAATCTTACCTTAAGGTAAGTTAAATAGAGTGGATAAAATTGAATGTGAAAATGGAGTATGAAATTTTACTTAAGAAAAGTTAAATGAAAGTGAGTGTGAGAATGGAATAAATTAGTAAAGTAAACCAATTAAACGAAGTGAATTGGAAGAAAATTAGTGAATTGAATATGAATAAGTTTGATAACTTATAAATTTTGTAATTTCATTTTGGAATGGAATTAAACTTAACTTAAGTATAAATTGAATTCTGAAATTTAGCCTAAGTTAGTCTGGATGGAGTAGTTATTGAAAATAGAATTTATTAAGATTGAAAATAAATTAGTAGATGAACTAATTAATTTAATTAGTAAGTTCAATGGATTTGGAATTGAATTTGAATATAAATGGATATTAACTTAAGTGGTAAAGTGGAAATAAATCTAAGAACATTTGTATAAAATGTTATAACGGACTTAAGAAAATTAGATGGTGAAATTCTTAAGTGGGATTAGTATTGAATGGATATACTAAGTAAATAGGTGAATATGAATAAAAAGAATTTGGTATAGCTAAGAAATCAATTGAAATAAATACGTAACTTGTATGTATATTATTTTATTCGCATAACGATTTGATCCAGATTCGAGCATAGAATTTCGAGATAAGTTATATCGATCCAAGTTGGAATTTTTCACTTGATTCTCGACGGCGAGCCCTGAATATGGATTTTTGATTGATTCTAAGATTCTCTATCATCGTATATGGCTATGCAAGGAGAATTACGGTTTCTAATCAAGGAACCAGATCTGAGTCCGCACTAGAAAGTTGTGTGAACAATACTAGTTTGGAAGTGAAATTGTGTGATCGAGTGAGCGATCAGATTTGATATTGCGCACGAATGATATATGTACATCGTACGGGTTTTGGTGAAATAAATATTGGAAATTGAAAATGCTGAATAAAATGATTTTGAAATGTATGATTGGATATTTTGGTAAGTAAGGTGCAGGTATTTAAAAGCAAAAGCTAAATTGAAGTCTTCGATATCACAAGAAAAAAATTTGGATTGCCCGACAAAAAGGTACATGTTTAAATTAATGTTTAAAATTGATGATTTTATGATTAGGCCACTTGACTTTTGTTTTCTTTGAATGGCTTGAGCCCTTAGAGGCAATTTGTAGTTGTTTGGATATAGCCGCGCAAAGAAGACATTGGCGAAATTTTTCAAAAATTTAAGGAGTTGGAAAATTTTGAAGAAATGTTTTTTTAATAACTAAATTTTGATTTTGGATTATAATTTGAAATGATTGGAAAAATAATATTATTTAGAATCTATGGATAAATTTGGAGATTAGTAAAGTGATAATATGGTTTCAATAAATTGATTTTGGTAAATTGTTTCAATCTAATTGGGTTTGAGAAAGTTAACGGGTTTTGGACCATTCTTCTTACCTTGGAAATTTCGGGAACGAAATTCTTTTAAGGGGAGAGGAATGTAAGGACCCATAATTTTGGTTATTTGAAATTGGAATATTTAATTGATTTTAAATATTTAAAAGTTAATTTTTAACTTAAATTTCAAATATAATGATTTATTGGATAAATTAATAATTGGAATTTACTCAAATAATTATATCTTGAGTTTTAAGCTTGATAAAAATAATTTAAAGGCTTACTAAGTTTATATTAGTAAGAATGAAGATAATAAAAAATTTAATTGGGTTTAAAAGCGATTTACTCGATTTTAAAAATAGCTCGTTTAAATTAACGTATATAAATAGCCATCCGAGACATAGTCTTGGAATTCCATGAAACTAGTTCCATAAGATCCGTAATAGTGTATTATTATCGGATTTAAAATTTCGTAGCTTTTGGAGTTATCGTTTGTTCGTATGGGATATAAACGCGCTGAAATTTATATCGAAAATTCAATATAATAATTGGGTCCAAAAAGCTATCTTCTCCATACGATCGAATTAGGACTCGAAACCTTTTCTATTGCGTTCGGGATAGGGGTATAACATTATAAACGCCTAGCGGTATGCCTAGATAGGGGTTCGAGATTTTGAGTTGTGTAAATCGAGACGGTTTGAAATTTTAAATAATATATATGTGACGACCGCCCATGACCCCTGCACTAAACATAGAAATGGTGCGTTGTAAGGCGTGCCAGGCAGCCATGGATGACCGTCAAGGTAAATTAAAACAGCAGAATCTATCGTATTACTCACAGCGCATGGATAAAATACAATAGAGAATATATATAGTGAAGCTGTGATATTATAGAATCTCATCAATTAAGCTTCATAATATTTGAATACAAACATCTGAATAGTCAATACATCAAGCCTCACTACATATCACTCAGAGAATTATACAAGCAGTGGAACATCCAGTACATATAGTAAGAAAATAATATGCAAGCCTCCAGCTCGTCTTCGTCATCAGCATCGTCAGAAACTAAGAACAGCACCTGTCACCTGCTACCTAGTCTGCCCATCCCAAAATGGATGAACAGCCCAAGGTAATAAGAGTTGAACATAAAACCTTGAGTCAGACAACAGTCTTAGTGAGCGGTAAACTAACTAACAACATACCAAAAGAGCATAAAGGTAAAAGGAATATGAATCCAACCCTCCCACTCCACCTCTTTCTACAGTGATAGCCCCCAGACACACTAAGCAGAAATAAACATAGCAAAGCAGACATTTAAAGTAAAGCAATTATCACTCGAATCAAGGTCGATGTTTTCCAAGCACAAACCCCCAAGGCCTAAACCAAGATCAGATAAGCACCCAGAAAATATCGCTCTTGAGACCGAATGACGATACAACCAAACATCCATGACTCTGGCTATCACTATTATCACTGCTTCGATACCACCGTTAATTGAATGACCGGGACATTCTTTCAGCCGTCCGTCAAGGGCCAATGGTAACCCCGGTTCTAGACAGAACTCTGCACGTCGTCACAGCCCGTGCCTAGGACTATCGAATCTGCCCAGAGTACTCGACTACCAACTGTAGTCTTTTGGGACTATCGAATCTGCCCAACGTACTCTTGCTTTGAGCCTGCTAGAACCTTCAACAACGATGAAATCTCAGCCTTCTAGTCATCCTCCTCGACGACTATTCTCATACTAGCTCAAGCGCCTCTCGAGCCAACCATTATCCTCAAACTCGAACCCTTTCACCGAGTCATCAACATGCTTGGAATGATCCCGCCTGGACTAAAACAAGGCTATCTCACATCATGCCTCGCTTCATCTCATTATAGCAAAGCCTCATCTCAACATCATCATCAAATTATCCATATGAGCTTCATCAACCGCCACATATGCCACGAGCAGCTTTTCCAATTCAAGAGCCTTTCCCTTAGCTTTTGAATCATCTTCGACCATCTTGTCTAAATCCAATCAACTAATCAACTAATTCATAACAATCAATCAAATCAATCATTAATTCAAGTAATCAATCATGCAAACAAGATCTAAAAGCAATTATAACTAAAATGGCAATTTTGTAAATAAAGATTCCAAATCTAACAAGCATGAAACATGAACAATATCTCTACAACTTGATGAATGAACTTGCATAGATTAACATGTAGTAAAATGGATGTCAAATCATCATGAACAATGGATCTATACTTAAGTTTACGAAAATGCATGAAATCACTATTTTAAACACAAAATCAAGCCACCAATCCGATATACTCCTTTGGATCCGTGTGAGAGATAACCACCACTCACCAAATCACCTAAACACTTCAAAAGCAACACACTTCAGATCTGGACAGCGAAGGATCTAACTTGATCCGTCAAAGTTCCGCTTCAAACGATGAAATCTCTCTTCGATTGTTGAAGATCTTCAACTTTAGCTCTTGGATCTTCGATTTGATCTTCGATTTGGATGGAAGGAATCACAATATTAGAGTGAAGAAAAGAAGTGAAGAAGTGCAGCACTCGAGCTCTCAAAATGGTAGTACTTCGTCGCTTCAAAATCCGGATCTCAAAAAGTGAAGAAAAACCCCGTATTTATAGGCTTGAATCCTTAAGTCGTTCGCCCCCCTAAGTCGTCCACGACTTATGAAAACCCCACGACTTAGAAGATCCCACGACCTATGGGTTAGCAGATCCTACGACCTACGACTTAGCATATCCTACGACTTAACACACATAGGCGGCTTAGCGACTTAACACTTCACGACCTAACTGAGATGCCGACCTAACGACCTAACTACAACGCAAGTGTGTGACCTAACTGCACTCACGATCTAACGACTTAACTGGGATACGACATAACGACATTAACGACTTAACGACTCATCATCCTCGCGACTTAACGACTCAACCAAGGTCGCGACCTAACTACTCAACTGCTAAACTTAGGTCGCTCACGACCTAACTAAGCACAGCACCCCATAGGTCGCTCACGACCTAACTACAACAACTCCTTAAGTCGCTCGAACGACCCAAACTCCCTAGGTCGTTAACCCGCTTAGTTCCTTAGGTCGTTAACTCGTTAACTCCTATACTACTAATCCTTAACTCCTTGAGTTTTAAGCTTGATAAAAATAATTTAAAGGCTTGCTAAGTTTATATTAGTAATAATGAAGATAATAAAAAATTTAATTGGGTTTAAAAGCGATTTACTCGATTTTAAAAATAGCTGGTTTAAATTAACGTATATAAATAGCCATCCGGGACATAGTCTTGGAATTCGATGAAACTAGTTCCATAAGATCCGTAATAGTGTATTATTATCGGATTTAAAATTTCATAGCTTTTGGAGTTATCGTTTGTTCGTATGGGATATAAACGCGCTGAAATTTATATCGAAAATTCAATATAATAATTGGGTCCAAAAAGCTATCTTCTCCATACGATCGAATTAGGACTCAAAACCTTTTCTATTGCGTTCGGGATAGGGGTATAACATTATAAACGCCTAGCGGCACGCCTAGATAGGGGTTCGAGATTTTGAGTTGTGTAAATCGAGACGGTTTGAAAATTTAAATAATATATATGTGACGACCGCCCATGACCCCTGCACTAAACATAGAAATGGTGCGTTGTAAGGCGTGCCAGGCAGCCATGGATGACCGTCAAGGTAAATTAAAACAACAGAATCTATCGTATTACTCACAGCGCATGGATAAAATACAATAGAGAATATATATAGTGAAGTTGTGATATTATAGAATCTCATCAATTAAGCTTCATAATATTTGAATACAAACATCTGAATAGTCAATACATCAAGCCTCACTACATATCACTCAGAGAATTATACAAGCAGCGGAACATCCAGTACATATAGTAAGAAAATAATATGCAAGCCTCCAGCTCGTCTTCGTCATCAGCATCGTCGGAAACTAAGAACAACACCTGTCACCTGCTACCTAGTCTGCCCATCCCAAAATGGATAGACAGCCCAAGGTAATAAGAGTTGAACATAAAACCTTGAGTCAGACAACAGTCTTAGTGAGCGGTAAATTAACTAACAACATACCAAAAGAGCATAAAGGTAAAAGGAATAGGAATCCAACCCTCCCACTCCACCTCTTTCTACAGTGATAGCCCCCAGACACACTAAGCAGAAATAAACATAGCAAAGCAGACATTTAAAGTAAAGCAATTATCACTCGAGTCAAGGTCGATGTTTTCCAAGCACAAACCCCCAAGGCCTAAACCAAGATCAGATAAGCACCCAGAAAATATCGCTCTTGAGACCGAATGACGATACAACCAAACATCCATGACTCTGGCTATCACTGTTATCACTGCTTCGATACCACCGTTAATTTAATGACCGGCACATTCTTTCAGCCGTCCGTCAAGGGCCAATGGTAACCCCGGTTCTAGACAGAACTCCGCACATCGTCGCAGTTCGTGCCTAGGACTATTGAATCTGCCCAGAGTACTCGACTACCAACTGTAGTCTTTTGGGACTATCGATTCTGCCCAACGTACTCTTGCTTTGAGCCTGCTAGAACCTTCAACAACGATGAAATCTCAGTCTTCTAGTCATCCTCCTCGATGACTATTCTCATACTAGCTCAAGCGCCTCTCGAGCCAACCATTATCCTCAAACTCGAACCCTTTCACCGAGTCATCAACATGCTTGGAATGATCCCGCCCGGATTAAACCAAGGCTATCTCACATCATGCCTCGCTTCATCTCATTATAGCAAAGCCTAATCTCAACATCATCATCAAATCTATCCATATGAGCTTCATCAACCGCCACATATGCCACGAGCAGCTTTTCCAATTCAAGAGCCTTTCCCTTAGCTTTTGAATCATCTTCGACCATCTTGTCTAAATCCAATCAACTAATCAACTAATTCATAACAATCAATCAAATCAATCATTAATTCAAGTAATCAATCATGCAAACAAGATCTAAAAGCAATTATAACTAAAATGGCAATTTTGTAAATAAAGATTCCAAATCTAACAAGCATGAAACATGAACAATATTTCTACAACTTGATGAATGAACTTGCATAGACTAACATGTAGTAAAATGGATGTCAAATCATCATGAACAATGGATCTATACTTAAGTTTACGAAAATGCATGAAATCACTATTTTAAACACAAAATCAAGCCACCAATCCGATATACTCCTTTGGATCCGTGTGAGAGATAACCACCACTCACCAAATCACCTAAACACTTCAAAAGCAACACACTTCAGATCTGGACAGCGAAGGATCTAACTTGATCCGTCAAAGTTCCGCTTCAAACGATGAAATCTCTCTTCGATGATTGAAGATCTTCAACTTTAGCTCTTGGATCTTCGATTTGATCTTCGATTTGGATGGAAGGAATCACAAGATTAGAGTGAAGAAAAGAAGTGAAGAAGTGCAGCACTCGAGCTCTCAAAATGGTAGTACTTCGTCGCTTCAAAATCCGGATCTCAAAAAGTGAAGAAAAACCCCGTATTTATAGGCTTGAATCCTTAAGTCGTTCGCCCCCCTAAGTCGTCCACGACTTATGAAAACCCCACGACTTAGAAGATCCCACGACCTATGGGTTAGCAGATCCTACGACCTACGACTTAGCATATCCTACGACTTAACACACATATGCGGCTTAGCGACTTAACACTTCACGACCTAACTGAGATGCCGACCTAACGACCTAACTACAACGCAAGTGTGTGACCTAACTGCACTCACGATCTAACGACTTAACTGGGATACGACATAACGACATTAACGACTTAACGACTCATCATCCTCGCGACTTAATGACTCAACCAAGGTCGCGACTTAACTACTCAACTGCTAAACTTAGGTCGCTCACGACCTAACTAAGCACAGCACCCCATAGGTCGCTCACGACCTAACTACAACAACTCCTTAAGTCGCTCGAACGACCCAAACTCCCTAGGTCGTTAACCCGCTTAGTTCCTTAGGTCGTTAACTCGTTAACTCCTATACTACTAATCCTTAACTCCTTGAGTTTTAAGCTTGATAAAAATAATTTAAAGGCTTACTAAGTTTATATTAGTAAGAATGAAGATAATAAAAAATTTAATTGGGTTTAAAAGCGATTTACTCGATTTTAAAAATAGCTGGTTTAAATTAACGTATATAAATAGCCATCCGGGACATAGTCTTGGAATTCGATGAAACTAGTTCCATAAGATCCGTAATAGTGTATTATTATCGGATTTAAAATTTCATAGCTTTTGGAGTTATCGTTTGTTCGTATGGGATATAAACGCGCTGAAATTTATATCGAAAATTCAATATAATAATTGGGTCCAAAAAGCTATCTTCTCCATACGATCGAATTAGGACTCAAAACCTTTTCTATTGCGTTCGGGATAGGGGTATAACATTATAAACGCCTAGCGGCACGCCTAGATAGGGGTTCGAGATTTTGAGTTGTGTAAATCGAGACGGTTTGAAAATTTAAATAATATATATGTGACGACCGCCCATGACCCCTGCACTAAACATAGAAATGGTGCGTTGTAAGGCGTGCCAGGCAGCCATGGATGACCGTCAAGGTAAATTAAAACAACAGAATCTATCGTATTACTCACAGCGCATGGATAAAATACAATAGAGAATATATATAGTGAAGCTGTGATATTATAGAATCTCATCAATTAAGCTTCATAATATTTGAATACAAACATCTGAATAGTCAATACATCAAGCCTCACTACATATCACTCAGAGAATTATACAAGCAGCGGAACATCCAGTACATATAGTAAGAAAATAATATGCAAGCCTCCAGCTCGTCTTCGTCATCAGCATCGTCGGAAACTAAGAACAACACCTGTCACCTGCTACCTAGTCTGCCCATCCCAAAATGGATGGACAGCCCAAGGTAATAAGAGTTGAACATAAAACCTTGAGTCAGACAACAGTCTTAGTGAGCGGTAAATTAACTAACAACATACCAAAAGAGCATAAAGGTAAAAGGAATAGGAATCCAACCCTCCCACTCCACCTCTTTCTACAGTGATAGCCCCCAGACACACTAAGCAGAAATAAACATAGCAAAGCAGACATTTAAAGTAAAGCAATTATCACTCGAGTCAAGGTCGATGTTTTCCAAGCACAAACCCCCAAGGCCTAAACCAAGATCAGATAAGCACCCAGAAAATATTGCTCTTGAGACCGAATGACGATACAACCAAACATCCATGACTCTGGCTATCACTGTTATCACTGCTTCGATACCACCGTTAATTGAATGACCGGCACATTCTTTCAGCCGTCCGTCAAGGGCCAATGGTAACCCCGGTTCTAGACAGAACTCCGCACATCGTCGCAGTCCGTGCCTAGGACTATCGAATCTGCCCAGAGTACTCGACTACCAACTGTAGTCTTTTGGGACTATCGATTCTGCCCAACGTACTCTTGCTTTGAGCCTGCTAGAACCTTCAACAACGATGAAATCTCAGCCTTCTAGTCATCCTAGCTCAAGCGCCTCTCGAGCCAACCATTATCCTCAAACTCGAACCCTTTCACCGAGTCATCAACATGCTTGGAATGATCCCGCCCGGATTAAACCAAGGCTATCTCACATCATGCCTCGCTTCATCTCATTATAGCAAAGCCTAATCTCAACATCATCATCAAATCTATCCATATGAGCTTCATCAACCGCCACATATGCCACGAGCAGCTTTTCCAATTCAAGAGCCTTTCCCTTAGCTTTTGAATCATCTTCGACCATCTTGTCTAAATCCAATCAACTAATCAACTAATTCATAACAATCAATCAAATCAATCATTAATTCAAGTAATCAATCATGCAAACAAGATCTAAAAGCAATTATAACTAAAATGGCAATTTTGTAAATAAAGATTCCAAACCAAATCTAACAAGCATGAAACATGAACAATATTTCTACAACTTGATGAATGAACTTGCATAGATTAACATGTAGTAAAATGGATGTCAAATCATCATGAATAATGGATCTATACTTAAGTTTACGAAAATGCATGAAATCACTATTTTAAACACAAAATCAAGCCACCAATCCGATATACTCCTTTGGATCCGTGTGAGAGATAACCATCACTCACCAAATCACCTAAACACTTCAAAAGCAACACACTTCAGATCTGGACAGCGAAGGATCTAACTTGATCCGTCAAAGTTCCGCTTCAAACGATGAAATCTCTCTTCGATGATTGAAGATCTTCAACTTTAGCTCTTGGATCTTCGATTTGATCTTCGATTTGGATGGAAGGAATCACAAGATTAGAGTGAAGAAAAAAAGTGAAGAAGTGCAGCACTCGAGCTCTCAAAATGGCAGTACTTCGTCGCTTCAAAATCCGGATCCCAAAAAGTGAAGAAAAACCCCGTATTTATAGGCTGGAATCCTTAAGTCGTTCGCCCCCCTAAGTCGTCCACGACTTATGAAAACCCCACGACTTAGAAGATCCCACGACCTACGGGTTAGCAGATCCCACGACCTACGACTTAGCAGATCCTACGACTTAACACACATAGGCGGCTTAGCGACTTAACACTTCACGACCTAACTGAGATGCCGACCTAACGACCTAACTACAACGCAAGTGCGCGACCTAACTGCACTCACGATCTAACGACTTAACTGGGACATGACATAACGACCTTAACGACTTAACGACTCATCATCCTCGCGACTTAACGACTCAACCAAGGTCGTGACCTAATTACTCAACTGCTAAACTTAGGTCGCTCACGACCTAACTACAACAACTCCTTAAGTCGCTCGAATGACCCAAACTCCCTAGGTCGTTAACCCGCTTAGTTCCTTAGGTCGTTAACTCGTTAACTCCTATACTGCTAATCCTTAAGCCGCTAACTACTAGGTCGTTGCCGCTAATTCTTAAGTCGCTACCCTCCTTAAGTCGCTTACTAACTTAAGCCGTTAACTCCTAAGTCGTCTACTCCTTAGGTCGCTGGCTTTCCTTAAGTCGCTCCAATCCTTAGGTCGTCTACTCCTTAAGTCGTCAACTTCCTTAGGTCGTCAAATCCTGTAGGTTGCTCCAATCTCTTAAGTCGTTCACCCGACCTAACCTACTCCACGACCTAAGCTACCACACGCCCAACTCCCAGACGACCTAAGCTACAACACGGCTTAACTTATGGACGACTTAACAACACTAACAATCTAATAACAACGGTTTTACAATCTTTTGATCCGTAAAAATACGGGTCGTTACAATATATTTATTTATTTGATTGACCATATTCACATCAGCACTTTTTCCCCTCATTTCAAAACACTATAGCCTTCCCCCTACATGCAAGAATCACATCTCCCTCTCTTTTATATTACACGCAACCTTTACAGTAAAAATTGAAAAAAAAGAAACTTCAAAAAATCATGTCTCGTTGATTTCTCAACTTAAAATCATAAAATCAATTTCTAAAATCTAGTTTTGGCCTCCTCATCGATCTAGTATAACTGTTGTAAGGTGCGGCCTTGGTTTATGATGATGGACGTGGGAGTTAGTGAGTTAGGGTTGGGTAAATCGAGTGATTTAGTGATCGATTCGTAGATTGGAGTGCGTATTTGAACTTAGCATGGGAGATAGCAGCTAGGGGGTGATTTTCGTGGTGTGCGGCATGAAGATGGGGCGTGTGACCTGGACGTGGCCGAGTGGAAGATGAGTTTGGTCGCATTTCTCTAGGAGACGTCGGCCTTGGAAATTTTGGGAAAGGTGGGTCGAGCTCGCGATGAGAGGAACGTCGGCGATGTCGGATTTTCGATTCGAGCTATGGAACTCCGTGTCACTGTAAAACATGCACACGGATATTGGGTTAGATCTTGAATCGTGTACATGGGTGCTTTGCGTTGGGAAAGAAGGCATGTTTTGGGACGGGTCTTGCTGCCGTGGGTATGAGCTTTGCTTATTTAAAAAAAAGAGGGAAAATAGGAACAGGTCGGGCTGGATATTAGGGTAAGTGTATTTTTAGTTTGTAATGTAGTTATTGGTTAATTTATACTAACCATCATTCTTAAATTTATCGGATTTCCTTCCTAAGTTGTCAGAATTAAATGAAACGAACTGCATGACGTTCGTATATACAAGATCTAGGATATGGAACGGAATTGGTCGGGATCTGGGCTATTGGGATTTCGTGCTAAAATCAAATGCCTGTTTGGTTTTAGACGAACTAGAGCACGAAAGCGTCAACAGAAAATAAATGTGAGTAAATCTCACTCATTTATGGATTGCTAGTTTAATTTAAATTGTTGAAAATTTAAATTATTGGTTGATTGGATGATTTGGTAATCATTATTATCAGTTGAATGTGATATTATATATAGTAGTATATATATTAGTAGTTGGATTGGTATTTCCCGCCTATTAGAGCGGATGAGACCCTATGCGCCCCGCATAATAGCGGATGACCATATATACGCGATATCCTCCTCGAAGCGTGATTGATATTTTTATGTTGTATTAACATTTGTGGATGCAGGGAACCAGGTTGGAGTGATCCAACTGGATTCCTCAAAAATATTGAATTTAATTGCATATATAGTGATATATGATATGTTGGAATAATCTGTGATAGATTATGGTGTGATTTGAATTTATTGGATGCTATGGTAGCACTAGCCTAGATTTGGTATTTTAATATGCCATAAATATTTGTTTGGATTTGAAAAGAAATTAAAAAAAAAGATTTTTGAAAGTATGATATTTATATATAAGTATTGAATTAGTTAAAAAGAAATTGTTGGAAAAAAATAAATGGTTTAAATTTAGACTGTACTTTACTATTCTGAAATATTTAAGTAGAGATTTTGGAATAATTTATATATATATAGGATTTTAAATAATAATTCCTTAGTGATACTTGTTTTAAATATAAAAGGTTTTTAAACCAAGATTTTAAATAGATTGGGGAAAGAAGTACATTTGGAAATAAATGTGAAATTGAATATACCGGATCTTAAATAAGATTTCTAAATTACGAAATAGAAGTAAATCAAGATTTGGTTTTGTTTTAGCATATTGTTTGGGTTATTTAAGAAATTGATTCATAAATGGAAATTAATTTATAAATCAATTTATTATGGATTTAAGTGAAGTGAAACCGCTGTAAGTGGAAGATGAGACTATGGGATTTATAAACAAGGTTTTATAAAGTAAAGTGAATAATTATCACTTGATAAATTGAAGTTATAAATTTACGGTGAGAATTTATAGTGGGGTCAGTAAATCGGTTTTAAAAAAAAGATAGATTTTTCTTTGAAAATGTGTAAAAGGGATTTACTAAATTAGAGATGTAAATCGTTTGGTGATAAATCGAGAGAGATTTATAAGTATTAGATTGGTAATACTGGAATCGGAAAAGGTATATTTTTATCGAGAAGTTGGGTTATTTTAAAGGAGGATTTTTAATTATTAACTAGGTAATTTAAAAAATGTTTAAAAATATTCCAGAAAATTTATGATTTAGTTGTTTAAATTGTTTAAAGTATATTTAATTACTAATTAAGTAACCTTGTAATGCTGTGACGCCCCACCTCTATACCCACGCTAACCAAGAACACTACGATGTAGTGCTGTCAATTAGCACGGAGAATAAGGCTGTTGAGGAGCGACCATCCGTGTAACTTCTTTGTGCGAGCACCGATATGTCAGATAGAATAGAATGCATATCTTTTAAGGAGGAAGTCTGACATACCGATACAAACACAAAGCTATCACATGGTGGCTATATATAATCTTCGGAAACAAACATAGAAATAAACATAACATAAATCAGTCACAGACAGTTCATATCACAAAGGCGGAAATAGATATGAATATAACACCTAAAAGTGTATATCAGAGTAGTGGTCAAATAAGATCCACAATAACACAAAAGAATAGATACAAGTGCTAGAAAAAAGATTAGTTATACAACATGGAGTCTACATCTCAAATGTGTACAACCAAAAACTACTAAGCTAGAGTAATTAGCCAAAGTCAGAAGATGGCTCCGGATAAGAAGTCATGAGGAAGCACCTGTAATATCTCAGTCTGACCCGAGTATTATTTAAGAAGAAAATAATAAAACGGATCAGTCTAGCTATAATTATCAAATATGATGATATAGAACAAGAGATATGGCATAAACGTATAATAACCATAAAAGCATACTACTACAAGTATGAAAAACGATAATCAACAAGAGATTAATCAATATCACAAGAACCTTCTCAAAGATTAAAAGAATGTCATATTCTTAATTTAATTCACCAAGCCACAATAAAATGACATACTCATCAATGTCAATGGTAAAAGCTGGTGAAACATAAAATCCAGAAATCACAAGAAAAGAGGATGGCCAATCCCATAAACTGAACATCGACGCACCTAGAAAGATACGCCCCATGTAAAGTCTAGCATCGATACATCTAGAAAGATACACCCCATGCAAAGTCGAACATCGACACACCTAGAAAGATACGACCCATGCTCTAGCATTGACGCACCTAGAAAGATACGCCCCATGCATAAATAAACATCGACGCAACTAGAAAGATACGCCCCATGTAATGTCTAACATCGATGCACCTAGAAAGATACACCCCATGCAAAGTCGAACATCGACGCAACTAGAAAGATACGACCCATGCATAGACGAACATCGACGCACCTAAATAGATACGCCCCATGCCCCGACTTATTGAGCCGATTGCTCCACGAAGTAAATAAACATCGACGCACCTAAATAGGTACGGCCCATGCGAGAAATAAACATCGACGCACCTAAATAGATGCGACCCATGCGAGAAGTAAACATCGACGCACCTAAATAGATACGACCCATGCGAGAAGTAAACATCGACGCACCTAAATAGATACGACCCATGTGAGAAGTAAACATCGACGCACCTAAATAGATACGACCCATGCGAGAAGTAAACATCGACGCACCTAAATAGATACGACCCATGCGAGAAGTAAACATCGACGCACCTAAATAGATACGACCCATGCTAGAAGTAAACATCGACGCACCTAAATAGATACGACCCATGCGAGAAGTAAACATCGACGCACCTAAATAGGTACGACCCATGAGTCTAAACCATAAAATGATCGTCATCGATCATAAAGAAGTGTCGATTACACCACTAGAAAATTGTCACAAGAGTTTCAATATGTGTGAATCGAAATCACACCAATGAGGTATAGACTAACCTTGAAGCTAAAGAGATATGTGTGAATCGAAATCACACAAATGGTGTCTAGTCTAACCTCGCAAACAAAGAGACATCGCACATTGCTAGTCTAAAACATAAAATGATCATCATTGATCATAAGGAAGTGTCGATTACACTAAGCTAGTAAATATAAGAGTTTAGCTTCATGTCCCATAACCACTTGCTTAACTCAAATATTTACGAACAAATTGTAGATCTGCACTAGAAAATTGTCACAAGAGGTTCAATCGAACAAGTCCAAAAATTAACCGACGAAGTAAACGCAAGCGTTTCATACCACTTGTTTTGCTAAGCCGTTTAATTATATTTTCTCATACGAATGAGGTAAAGGTTTGTATATACTAATAGATTGGGAAACGGTTTTATAAACAAGATTTGTATTGAAAATAGAGTTGAAATCATCTTTGTAAAGAGTTTGATATTTACTACTAGTATTGAAACCTTTATATTTTTAAAGTGACAAGTCGTAGAAGTGATTGTAGAAACAATCAATTATAAAAGTTCACATTCGAAGACGTGAATAAAATCCAAAGAAATCAATTTCCAAAACCATCAAAGTAAGAAGTTCTATTAAATGGTTTTCGGATAAGATTTGCTTACGCAGAGTTGTACGGGGTTCGACCTAGTGAAGACAAAATGAGGTCTAACGACCTAAGGGGGATAGGGTCGAGCGACCTAACGAGGTACCATCCTGAAAGAGGAGTCATCAAAGTCTTAAGAAATGATAACAACAAATAGGAGACAACACAAATCGATTAAAGTTGGAAATTCAAACCAATAGGCAATATAGGAAAAACTGGCAAATAGGAGCAGGTCGGTCAACCGGACTCCCTGAGTCGGCTGACCGGACCAGAGACAGAAGTGCTCGGGTAGCAGGTCGGTCGACCGGACTCTGAGGTCGGTCGGCCGAAGCCTGTAACCTGCACTTCCAAACAGAGGCAGGGAGATGCTAGAGTAGCAGGTCGGTCGACCGGACTCTGAGGTCGGTCGACCGGAGCCTGTTTCCAGCACTCCCATGCTAATCAAATGAATGCCAAACACTTCCGAAATGCAATCGGTCGAGCAACGGCACTAAGGGTTTACGCCAAACGACTACCCGGCCATATACGCTCTTCAATGCATCACAAAAATCATGATCAAAGATCAAAGTTTGGATTTTTAAAGAATTGAACTCAAAACACTAAAAATTGGAATATCACCAAATCAATCCAAACCAAAAGCATTTGCACAAGAATAAGTGTTAGGAATTCATACCTAACAATCGAAGATAAATATAGATTAAGATGTGAGATAGAAATCTCACCTTTGAACCCAAATCAATGAAGAAGAAGCTTGAAAGCAATGGCAATGGCAATCACTCTTCAATTCCAACTCAACAAGCTTGAATCAAAGCTTTAAAGAAGGACATTCCCAAAGTTAGGTTTAGGAATAAACTGAAATTGATAAGAGAATGAGTTGGAGAAGATGAAGAGGAGGCTTACCAATGGGCTCTCTTTGAATTTGGAGCAAGAACAAGAATTTGCAAGAGGAACTAGGGCATGGAGTTTTAATTTCCAATCTCTCCCACCATTTTTGCTTTAGAACTGAGCAAGAGGAGGAAGTGAGAGTGAATGGGGAGGGATGGTTCAGTTTGGGGTTTAAGTTGGCAAAGAGGCTGAACCCAAAACCAAACCCAAAGTGCAAATGATCAAATTTTTGACTAGCTCCAAACATATCGAAGCTTACACTCAAAAAGATCGCAAACGGCATTTTGGACTCAATGGAAGTGGTCTCGAGTCCCAATTCGACTGTTTGCAAAAAGTAGCTTTTCGGACTTCAATCCGATTAACGATTCTATATTTAAGTAAAATATTTAAATATAAAATCGATAAATATGCGGTTTGTTACATGATTTGTTAAAGATTTATTATTATTTAAAAATTAGTCAGTATTATTATTTTAAAAGGATAAATTATTTAATGTTAATATTGTTTATATAGTAACTTTTATTAAAGAGTATTTGTCTAAGTTTAACTTGGAAATTTATATAGAAATTTTATAAGTATTATTTTGAAAATATTATTAAATAAAGTTTTCGGAAAGTAATGGTATACATTCATGGCGAAATCGGAGGCAGAGATTGTCTGCAGTTAAGTTTTGGATTTCTCTAGGATAGAGACGTAATCATTGAGCTGTGAATCCATGGTTGATACCGCAGTAGTGCTTTCCATAATTATTTTAAAAAGTTTTTTTCAAATATTTTTGAAAAGGATGTCTTGTGAATATACTGAATTCGGTATGATAAGTATATACCTTTTGATAAAGAGATTTAATTTATTTGAAATTTAAATAAAATAAGACTTTATTTCAGTAGAAAATGGAACCTTTAGTTGGATGATTGTTTATTTGATAGTTAAATAACCAACTATCAAATCTGGACCAAAAATATAACTTTTGGAATAACTAGGAGAAACACGGGAATTATATGGTACATTTACCGTCGGAAGGTGCTATACTATACGTATAAACTCGTTTTATTCTTCTAGGAAGATAATAAGGAAATCCGTCCACTAACGGTTAGGAGGTGATCTCCGACCTTATTTTCGTCTGTTTATTTCCTAAAGAACCGGGGTTGAGTTTACCGAAAATATCGAACGTTGTTTCGAAGAGACCGGGATCAGATAAGTTATCCGAAAACCACTTCGATCCCATGAATACATTTTCAAAGTGAAGACAAGAGCGTGTAATTGAAGATGGAGCAGTGAAGTGCAAGGGCTAATCGCTACTAATCCTAAGGATGATTCCAAAATGGATGTAGTAGGAATAGTGCCTTCGGTTTCGTTCAGACCCAGAACGGACTTGTATGGATGAATGCTATCAGTACATTGTCATTGGAGGACAATGAGCATTCCAAGTATAAATTCCTTAAAAGGTAATCGTAGCCTCAAGCCTCATCAATCAGGAATGATTGAAAATCAGGGGAGATGCAACAAGGCTAAGTGGGTCGCACCCAATTAGGGTATGTTTATCACCTTTCTAGATACCCTCGGATGTTATTACTACGGTGCGCTGAAGAACTCGGTAAGGGTGGGAACACCCGGGGTGATAGCATATTCGGTACTGTCCAGGTTAGGGGTAGTCTGGTCTTGTGTTTTAGGGGATTCCGACGAGGTCCTTGGTATATTTTTCTAGAAGTGTACTGTGATAGGTGGTACCCCAGTGCCTAGTCATTTGTATGGAATCCATTCTCCAATACCTGCCTTTACGATTTTGGTTGTAGAGCCTAGTATGCTGGAATTTAATTAATGTAACAATTTTGGCTAATAAGTATTTGTACCTAGACACTATTATAATATCAGATGATTTTGATATAAAACGTTTTGGTTATCGTAAGGTAAAACCCACCGTGTTTATGTGTGGCGTGGTCTTACGAGATACTCTTGTTTTCAAAGGATTTTGATAACTTTAATTATTCAAATTAAGTGTGTTTTCTCACGCTGGTTTTCCAGACTGGCTCGGGTGTTATTTTATTATAATGCTCGGGTCAGACCGTGTATTGCAGATAAAGGATAGGATGCTATGGAACTCAAGAGACGAGCTGGATGATGAAGATGTATTACACGTTTTTGATTTTGTTCCGCTATATATTGTAGGCTATATATTCAGCACTTGTGTGGACAATTTATTATAACTGTCCAGTATTGAGTTATTAATGTGTTGTACTCTGATGATGTAATGTGTAAATAACAGTTGTAGATCTTTTTCTATAAAGACGTGTTATTATCTATTATATATTGTTCCGCTGCGATTGTGAGATTCTGTGTTGTTGTTTCTGCTTCTTCTTCTACCTCTTTCTTCTTTTCCTTTAACGATCTGGTATTTCCGGCACTCGATTGCTCGGCATGCTATACAGTGGACGTATTGATGTCGATTTTCGAGGGTCGAAAATCTGCATTCGTTACATCGACCCTCGAAAATCGACATTAATACGTTCACTGTATTGCATGTCAAATAATTGAATGTAGGAAAATCCAATTGTTAGGGGAAAAGTAGAAGGAAGAAGATAAGAAAAGAAGAAAAGAAGAAGAAACTAAAATAACATAGAATCTCAGAATCGCAGCGGAATAAAATATAATATAATATCAATGATCTTTACAAAAGAAAAACTGAACTTTAATATACATACAGACATCAAGTAGAGTACACAAAATAAATTATTAGCTTGGATATTTATAACAACCATCCTCACAACTGTTGGTAAATACAGCAATGAATACAGTGGAAAAATAACCGTGTACATGAATACGTTTCTGGCCTCTAACTTGTAACGACCCATATTTTTAATTATTTTAAATTATTAAATTTAATATGATTATTGAATAAAAATGGTTAAACATAAAAATTTAATGATTTATTAATGAAGTTTATTTAATATGAACTTGAATAAAATTTTGAAATAACAAATTTCGAAGATTTTGGCAATAACAAGCATTGAAAGGAAATTCTATGTATTTACTGTATTTATAATTAATAGCTGGAATTGAATAATAAATATTTAATTATTTAGATAGAAATAAAATAATTGTTGATAACTAAAATTCATTTGAAATTTAATGATTATTAATGTAATTTATTTGATAATTAAATTGTATAAATTTAATATTGGAAATTATTTAAATAATTGAATTCTAGATTTAATATGAATGAAAATGATTTCAAAAATTGATTTAAATTTTATTTAAACAAGAATGAAGGTCGTTTACTTTTAAATTGAATTTAAAGGTGAATAAATAGAAATCGAAAATTTTATATTTTAATTAACGTGTAAAAATAGCCATTTTGGCCACTGTCTCGGATTTCGACAAAACCAGTTTCATCGGATCCGTAATAGTGAATTATTATAGGATTTCAAGTTTCCTAGCGATCGGACTTATCGTTTGGTTGTGTGAGCTTGAAACGCGTAGAAATTAATTTAAGTAATTTAATTAAAATAATTTGATTTTGAAATGCTATCTTCTGAATATGAGGGAATTGGATCCCGAGACTAGTTCCATTGTGTTTAGAATGGGGGTATAACATACAGAACGCCAGGCGGCATGCTTTATTTGGAGTTCGGAAAATTTAGGTGTGTATCGGGTCGAAGATTTATATATTAAGCCACATTCATTCATAACCCTAACTAAATAAACACGGCCGTTCTTTTCGACCGCGATTTAATGGTCGATATTCTTTTTTCTTCTTCCTTCGATTTCTCCAAATCTACACATCGAAATCAAAAACCGAGGCAGAGGAACGGTTGGATCGTCGCCAACTTGCACGAGATCGCTAGAGTTGGCAGAGGAAGGTCGCACGCGTTTTTCTCGTTTTCTCGAAGACGGTGGCAACTTAGGCATTGGCGCCTGGGGAGTTGGAGGAGGAGGCCGAGGCACTTTCGGTGGCATGCTCCGATTGACGTCAGGCGATCGTTGGTTGCGCGCGCAGTTGAGGATGTGGTCGCGGTTTGGGTTGTCTTGGCTGGAATCGTGCGTGAGCCTGTAGTTGAGAGATAGGTGGTAACCGTTTTGTTTTTATTTATTTTATTTTTAATTTTGTTTTGTTAATCAGGTTTTAATTATATCGATATTAATAAATTGCATAATTTTTGCATACGAGGTCCGTTTCGAGCGAAACGAGTTGCGTTGGAATCGTATCGACAATGTCTACGACATGGAATCGAGGTGGTATTTATTTGAAGCTAGAATTTTCAGTTTCAAATAAAGATGAGTGTTTTAAACGCTTACAAATGATTATATTATTTTTATGTTAGTTAAATTGGAATCCTGAAGTGATTTAAATTTATTGATTGTTGTTGGTAATTTAACCGATAGAAATCGACATAGAAATTTATAAGTTAGGAATTTTGAATTAATTAAATTGAAATTGGAATTAAACTGCTAGTTAAATTCCTAATTATTGATAACTGGTTAACTGTTGTGATATATTGATTGTTTTGGAATGTTGATTGTGATGGATGCTATTGATTAATATTTTGGATGATTTGGATGTTTATTTATTTTTGTATATTCCTGTTATCACCCTGTATATTATTGACAACATATGAACTATTATCTGAATTATATTCAAATAAATTAAGAAATAAGTCGAAATGATATATACCTATGACATTTATTTGGATTGAAATGATATATATCCATCCCTGAAATTTGGATAAAAATAACTGATCACTTGGTCATAGGATAGAAAATTATATACGAACATCGAATTGATTAAATTAAATAATTTTAAAAGTCTTGTTTTTGAAATTATTTAAATGATTTTGATTTAAAGAAATAAAAATCGAATTTATGAAGATTGAATTAATTACGAATTCGAGTTTGAAATGTTGAAATTAAATTTAGTTAAAAGAAATTGTTTTAAAGAATTTAATTGGAATTTGAAGTCATGATTGAAATATGATTTGAATTATCGAAATTGAATTATTTAAAAAGATTTGAACTTTTACTTGAAATTCGAAGTTTTATTTAAGTAAAGGTAATTTAATTGGGTATTTCAAATTTGAGCTCGGAATTGATTTATTTTAAAGATTTGAACATTTAATCTTAACATCGAAGTCAAGTTTAATATAAATGATTTAAATCCATATTCTGAAAGTGAACTCGAAATTGATATAAATTGAAATGGTTTAAAATTTGAATCGAATTGAAATTTAAACCATTGAATTGAATTGTTGAATCGAATTGGAAGTAAAAAAATGAAAATTGGAATTGAAATTGATTTGAATTGGAATCGTAGTTAATTCGAATTGAAATCGAAATTGAGTCGATTTGAATGGAATTGAAATTGAAAGATTTGGAATTGAATCATTTTGACTTTAATACTATTTCAAATAAATTATTTTAATATAAATTGCTTAAAACCTATCTTTTTAAATATTCAAATTATTTTTGATTTTCCAAACTATTTCCTATATAAACCATTTTTAATATCTAAACCATTTTATTAAACTATTTTATATCAAGCTATTTAAACTTTTTAAAACTATTTAAAAAATTTCAAACTATTTTCTAGAAATTCAAACTGGTCAAAGGGTGGAATGTTTATATTTAAATCATAGATTTAAATGTGAATTGGGTTAAAATGAAGTAATAACCTAAATTGTAATTCGAATCGAATTTTGAAGTGAAAATGACTTTTAAGTGAATATTGGAATATTTGAAGTAAATATGATACTTTGAAATGAAATTGATCTTTGAAGCGAATATGATATTTTGGTATCAGGTATGAATTGTTTTCGAAATGTAAAAGTACCAACATTGTGTAAAATGACGTTTGGTTGTTAAAGAGACCGGGGCCTCTTATTGGCACACTCTCCATCAATATTGGAACCACTTTAACAACTGTGTACGCGGAGGAGACTCCATAATGAAGTCGTTGGATTTGGCGTACGATTGCTGGATTTAAAGAAAGAGAATGATGATGGATAGACCCCAGCACTTGTGCCAATTTGAAATTACTAAAACAGGACGGCTTGACAAGGCCAAGCTGGCTAGCTACCCTAAGCGGACATCCGTTCTTCGATTATCTTCTTGGACTTGGTACATACTATTACTTTTGATGTTGGTTTCAATTGGTGCACCTTGATTTTGGGATAACCTCCCTTTGACTCGATATGGGATGGATGAACGTGGTGGACGATTGTGACTATGATGCGTTACCACTAGCCCTACGACCCAAACTGGTAGTATCCTACCTTGGGCATTTCCTCACGTGCCTTGTCATGCTTTTATCCTTATACGAGAGCACAACGATTTTGGTTTAGTGTTGTCGTATCACGGCGCATCCCTATCCCCCGACATGCTACTGGGGTGTTATATGCAAACTGTACGAGAATGCTTAAAAACGCATTAAAGGGGATTAATGTAAAGCCTTAGAACCTATTTATTGATTAGACATTATATATATAGCGTATTTTACTATATATAAATATTTTGACGGATCCTTAAGAGATGGAAAATCCCGTAACATCTCTTGAGTTATTGCACGCATGTTATACACTGGATAGGAGATGTGAAACCCCGTAAGCATCTCTTGCGCTATTACACTCATGTTATATGTGATATCGATTTGACTCACATATGGATATTTTAGTTTTGAATCGAGTGTTTTTCCTTTTCATTATGCTAGGGTCAGCCCTGATTTTCAACGCATTGAAGATTATTTTTTAGAGGATGAAGACGAAGATTTGGTATATTATTATTATTATTATTATTATTTCCTGCATCATGTTGTTCTACTGCATTATTTTATTTTTCCCTATTGTATATATAACTCTGATAAATGTTGTATAAATTATAATCAAACATATAATATAAACAGCTTCATGAACTATTTATTTGATTATTATATTTTGTCATTTCGCTGTGAGATTCTATGTTTGTTCTTCTTCTTTTCTTATTTTTTCTTAATTAACACCATTGATTAATTATCTATGTTTCGAATTGTTTGAGTTGGACATGTATGGATTATTGTCGATTTAAACCTTCTGAAATGTGGGTCGTCACACAGCTCGTCATCTGAAGCTCGAAAGTATCCAAACTAAATCTGTAGTATGCTTGGTCTGACGCAAGCATTATAATAAATTAACACCCGAATCAGTCTGGAAAACCAGTGTGAGGGAAAAAAAACCAACTGGATTTTAAAGTTATAAAAACCCTTTGAGATCAAAAGTATCTCATAAGACCATGTCACACATAAACACGGACGGGTTTTTACCTTACGATAACCAAACCATTTCATATGAAATTCTCTAATATTATAATAGTGTCTAAGATACAAATACATATTAATCATATCCGAAATTCTTACATTAATTATAGCATAATAGGTATACAACTAAAACCGTAAAGGCTCGTATTAGAGAATGGATTCCATACAATGACCGGACTACTGGGGTACCGCCCATCATGTTGCATCTCTAGTTAAAATAACACCGCGGTCGAACCTATCGACCTCTGCCAACACAAAACTAGCCTATCCTTTGTTGGATAGTACTGAATATAATCACCCCTTGTTTGATGGGTCCCAAAGCATTCAAAAGATAGATGATATCGACTCTAGATAAGGATGATCTTACCCTACTTGGGAGTGACCTACTCAGCCCTGCTTCATCTCCCATGTTTTAGTCATTCCTGGTTGATGAGGTTTGGGGCTACGTTTTACCTTTCATATAGCACTTCCCACTTAAAATGCTAACGCTGCCCTCCCGGCAACAATGCAATGCCAGAATTCGTCCATACAAGTTGTTAAAGGTATGGACAAACCGAAGGCACAACTTCTACTACATCCTTCCCTCAAGATTAGTAGTAAGCAACCCTTGCACTTCAAAGAGCTTTGTCTTCAATTCCATCATCTTCAAGGTATCTTCACTTCCAAACACTTGAGTTGGATCGAAGTGCATTTTAGATAACATATCTGATCCTGGTCTCTTTGAAACAACATTAGATAGTTTCAGTAAACTCAACCACGGTTCTTTAGGAAATAAACAATCAAAGATAAAAGCGGAGATCACCTCCTAACCGTCAGTGGACGGATTTCCTTATCATTTATCCTAGGAGAATGAAATGAGTTTATACGTACAATATAACACCATAAACGGCCACTGTACCATATAATTCTCATGTTTCTCCTAGATATTTCAAAAGTTACGTTTTGGATCCAAATTTGATAATCAATTATTTAACTATCGAACAACAAACGTTCAATCAGGGATTTAATCCAATAGGGAAAAACCAACATTGGTTAAGCACATAAGCAATCACTAACCTCTTTAATTCATCTTTTCATTAATTGAAATCACTTTATAAATACTTGTATCAAAATACTTTTACAAAGATATCCACAATCCCTATATCTTAATACTTAAAAAATATCCATATACTTATCTCAATGGTATAAGTATATTCACAAACAGAGGAAGATCTCCTTTTTACAAAATTCTAAAACCATTTATAAACTGCTTTACAAATTTCTAAAAGCCATTTATAGACCCATTTTATAAATATTTGAAACCATTTCTAAAAGCATTTATAACCCCTTTATAAATCCAAAAAAACTATTTATAAAACTTCTTTTATAAACCTATAAACAACCCATTTCCAAGATTCTTTTACACATATCTAAAATCATTTATAAAACTCTTTTTATCTTGTAAATAATCCCTCTTTATGTCTCCAAATCATTCTATAAAACCCCTCTTATAAAACCCAAGTTTGTTTATAAAACTCTATTTAAAAATCCTGAAAACATTAAAAAATAAATAAAAATCATTTACTTGAAAACACTATTATATAATAGTAATTATTAACAATAAACATTATAAATAAATAATTATTATTAACTTTAAAACACCTTAAAAACAATAATTAATAATTTCAAAACATTATTAAATAAATAATAATAATTGATCTCTACCATTATTATTAGTAATAATTAATTTCTAAAATATTAATAATAAATCATTATTATAAATTTCAAACCATATAAATTATTTATATAAAATTAACCTTTCAAAATATTAAAATATTAAATACTTTAAAACAACATTAAATATAAATAAATAATCTTTAAAACAATATTACATATAAATACTCTGAAACAATATTAAATATAAATACATAATTTAGAAAAGACAGATAAAAAGGTTGGAGTAAAATACAAGTTAAATTCTTTAAAAAAAAATATTTCTAAAACCCAATTTCAGATTCAAAATCATTTCCTGTCTCAAAAATCAATTTCAACTCAAATAGCAATTTATGGTATTTTTAAAATACTAATTTGAGACCAATCACTACCCAACGTTTAACCGATATTGATATTGATTTTCTATCACTACAGGGCTTAAGTTCTGAACATATAACAATGTTATAATCAACAAAGCCAACAATTAAGTTTAATATCCAATAATTCATATGACAGGGATATTATTAAAAATAAAATGAACCATGGCGAGGAATTCCGTTGGATCCCTTCAACTTGTCCCCCTACATCACAAACAATATATAATTATATAACATGGGTCATCCGCTACTAGGCGGGCATATATAAAAGGTCATCCGCTCCAGGGGCGGGAATAAATCCAACCCAATCAATAAAACGGTAAATCATCTGAACATCCAATCAATAATTTTTATCAACTATATAACATATTGGTTAACCAAAAAGCGAGTTTAATTCACTTTGATTTCAGTAATCGCCAAAGTGCTCCAGTTTAAATTAAGATCGAATAGGCATTCAATTTTTAACCCAAAATCCTACTAACTCCAAATCCATCCATTCCAACTTTTATCGAAGATTTCACCGATACGATTGATATGCAACTCACCGCATTTGATTTGGACCTCGTATGAACAAGATATGAATAAATGAACATTTGAGATAATTTAAATTATCATTAACTTAAATTTTTTATTTTTAAATTTTTAATTACCTTCCCTCGTTCACGAATATACCTCAGGTGTGCAATAACCCCCTACTGCCCACGACTTTCATCATGCTGCCTCCGACTCGACCACACCATACTTGACATTTCCTCTTCAGGCCTCATCGACCAACTCTCGACGACGATGCCGGAATACGCCATAATAGATTCGACGTTCAATTATGAATTACGGCCACCATGCGACAATTAACGATGATCCAACCGTTGAATGAGTTAAGCTGGTCGTCGTCTATAACTTTGTAGTTGGTGACTTCGCCTAAGACGGCATGGATTGGCTCCGATGCTCCATGGTCGTTTGATCGAATGGTTTTAATTTTTTTTTTGAATAACAGAACGTAATCTCTGTTTTTTTCATTGCATATGCAGGGTGAGTTCGACGTGGTCATGATGTGAAGAGTATGGGTTGGAGGTATGGGTGAAGTTATGGTGATTAAAGAAACTAAATTTTATGATATTATAAAATATCCAGCTCCATGTACTTAAAAATATCGAACTCCAATCAAGTGTGTTGCCTGGCATTCTATACTAAATACCCTTATTTCGATCATAATGGAACAAGTCTCGAGACCTAATTCGATCGTATACAGAAGATAGCTTTCAAACACAACTATATTATATTGATTTCTATAATTAGTTTCTATGCATTTTTAAGCTCGCACGACCGAACGATACGTCCGATCACCATGAAATTCAACGGCGTATAATAATTTACTATTACAGATCCAATGAAATTGATTTTTTCGAAATCCCAGACAATGTCTTGGAAGGCTGTAACGACTCGGATTTTTTAGCCATCGGATATTAGGAAATTAACTGGTTTTAATTATTGGAATATAAAAAATTTATTAGTTGAATAGATAAATTTTCTGACAATTAAAATATCTGGATCTATAAATTGATTTAAAACTACATTAAATATCGAATTATAAATTTATGGATATGATAAATTTTATAAAAATATGTATATAAACTCCACCATTTAAATTTAAGATAAAATACCCATACAAGTATATATAAATATATATACTCACAATCTTTATGATGTTTAAATATATATATATATATATAAGTATATATATATGTATGTATATATACCTATATGAAGTAATATATATGAAAGTTTGTATAAATGTAAATATATATGTATGTATATATGATGACAAAATATACATAAATATATGTATAAGTATATATGTTATATGAGATAGTGAATGTGTAAATGTAAATAAATGTGTAAAAAGATATATATACAAAGAAGTACAAACTTTATGATAACAAATAAATGTATATATGTGAAGATATATATATGTGTGTGTGTGTATATATACATTATTATAAAAATAAGTGAACATGAAAATAGGTAAGCATGTTTATATGGTCAAAGTAGCATATATATAAATCCATATATATATATATATATGAGAGTATGTATATATATACACACAAGGGAACATTTTGATAAATGCACATCAAATCCAAGCCACAAAACATAAAATCAAACATATATATTAAATCAAAACAATACCAAAAAATCAAATCAACTTTATATGTAAATTAAGTCACATTTTCAAATCAAATTAAAGAGAGAAAAAAAAAGAAGCCTGTACATGCCTTTTCGGCCTTCACATTTCCTCGCTATCCCTCTCATCTCTTCTATATATACACTTAGCCTCTTACTCACTTCACATACAAAAGAAAGAAAAGAAAAAAAACAAGTGTGCTGCCAATAAATCAAACATAAGGAGATCAAGGACATAAACAAGCTAGAACAAAATAGTAGCAGTTCATCTCTGCTAAAAAGGTGAGTAAACAATTCCCCTGTTTTTTGCACGATATTTCTTTTATATGTATAAACGACTATGAACGTGGATGAATCTTCGTGTTGTGATAAAAAATACAGATATTTGTGAGTGATATGGCTTTGTATATGTGTGAAAAATATTAGGAGATCAACCTGTAACTAAAAGAAAAACCAACTGTTCTCTTCTTCCTCTTCTCTGTTTCCTTTTACTGTAAAGCCTTTGCAACTTAAAGAAAAAAACATATCTAAAGATTCCATCAGTTTTAAAAGGTGATCCCAAAACAAAAAGTGTTTGTTTTTAGATAAGGATCATTTAAAAATTTATTTCATTTATTTCCATTAAGTAGGGGAAGGGAAAAACTATATAACAATCAATAGGTCAGACATAGCCAAAAATCAAGTGTCAAAATCTTAAAAATGGATGGCATGGTTGTGATCGTGGTAACAAAATATGATTTTTAAGATAGGTTCGGTGATTTTTAGATTTGTGGGTGGGTAGGATTTTTGAGTTGATGAGAAATTGGATGTCGACGAAAATGCGGCGACGTGGTTGATGTCGTGCCTCGGCGTTGGTCGTCGAGGAGGTTTGGGTGACGGGGCATCCAAGAAAAATGGTGCGGCGATTTCTGGTGGAGTACGGAGGTGAGACGAGGTTGAAGTAGGGTTTAAAGGGTGGTTATGCGTGGCCTCGATTGCAGTCAAATGGTGACATGGAGGAAGCGAAGTAGGGGTGCGGTCCAGAGGGAAAAGGAGGAGTGGTCGATGGCGAACTCGTGGGTGAAGTTTGGTGATGGATGGAGTACGATGGTGGCGTAGCGAGGCGAGGGAAGCCACGGTGATGTTTTCCAGGTTTGGGAGTGAGTTCGAATTTTGAAACTGAGGCAGGGCCGTGGGTTTCAGGCGATGAAGCGTGGTGGTGTAATTGAACGCGATTGACGTGGAGGGTCGGAGGCGGGGGGCAGGCCAGAGGGGGCGTGTACATGTGCATGGTGTCGTGCACAATTTGGTTTGTATAGATGAGAGTAAGGGAGAGGAAGAAGAATTGTGGGAACGGGTTTAAATTTGTGGGCCGAGTTTGAGAATGTATGGGCCGAAGAAAAAGAAAAGGGAAAAGGAAAAAAAAAGAGAAGGGAAAAGGAAAAAAAGAAAGAAAAAGGAAGGGAAAAGAAGAAAAAAAAACTGTAAGGAAAAAGAAAGAAGAGAGTAAAAAATGAAAATAAAATAAAGGGGTTGATTATTTAATTGAATAAATAAAAATTTAAACCCTATTTCTTTTACAATTTAAAATCCAATTGACATGGAAACTATTGCGTTGTGATCCACTCATCTAACTTTAAAATCTAAACTAATTTTGTTAATTAATGTGGAACTTAATTAATTATAATAAATAAGGTGAGTTATTGATTAAAAGCTTATTCGATTAAATCTTATGTTATTTAATGAATAACTAGATTCTTAATTGTTTAAAAAACTCATGTTAATTAATAAAGTTTGTTATTGATTGGACTAGTTAATTTTAGTTAACTAAAAATAACTTGATTTATAATTTCTTAAAGTATAAGTAATTTTGGATTAAAAATATAAGTAGATTCAGTTAATGAAATTTTATTAATTCTGATTGTGAATTGTTTTAATATTAGTGTTAATCATTATTTTAGTTAATGATCTATGTTTCGGTTATTGTTCTTGAATATTTATTTTAATTGTTCTTGTCTGGGCCATCAAGTGGCCAGGCAAGTTAAAATAGTTAGAACAAAACGTTGATGCGGTTTTTTTTTTGGATAAACATATATAACAAATTTCATAGGTGAATATTGTCACTCTGAATATAAATTGTTTATTTTAAACAATTTGGCCTTTTAAAATTTACCGTTTCAGTTCGAAGAGACCGGGATCGAATATCAGTGTTATCCGGATCCACTTTGATTCGATAATCATTACGAACCTTTACGGTTTTGATTATAGAGTTTAATATGCTGAAATTGGATAAGTTTAACAAATTTGACCATTTTAAATAAGTAATTTACTTGGACAGTATTGCAATATCGATGGATTTCTATAAAAAAAGTGTTCGGTTATAATCAGATAAAAATTCGTCGTGTCTGAACGAGTTACCTTGGTTTTCGAAGAAATTTTATAACTTAAGTATTTCAATTTAAGTGGGTTACTCGCGCTGGTTTCTAGCCTGACTCGGGTGTTACTTTATTGTAATGCTCGGGTCAGACCGAGTATTTCAGTTTTCTGGTTAGGACGTTTTGGAGCTTTGGAGACGAGCTGGATGGCAGAGACGTATTGCACGTATTTGTTTATATTCCGTTGTGTATTGTTGTAACAACCCGCATATTTATCGATTTTATATTTAAATATTTTATCATTAGTCGGATGTTAGCCCGAAAAGCTACTTTTTGCATACGGTCAAATTAGGACTCGAGACCACCTCCATTGAGTCCAAAATGACGTTTGCGATCTTTTTGAGTGTAAACTTCGATATGTTTGGAGATAGTGAAATTTTCGTCACTTTTTGTGTTGGGCTTTTGGTTTGGGCTGCACCTCTTCTAACTCAGCCCAACCCCTTCCTTCTCTTCATCACTTCATCTACTTGCATAAACTTTGAAGCTTTAGCAAAAATGGTGGAGGGAATAGGAAATTAAAAATTCCAAGCTCAAGTTCTTTAGCAAATTCAACATCTAACTCCAAATTCAAAGTGAAGACATTGATTCAAGCTTGTGGTTGATCTTTGCTTTGTCCCCGAGCTTCGTCTTCATCAAATTCCGTGAAAAGGTGAGATTTTTGATCTCACGTCTTGCCTATAATCGTCATTGGACTTTTCGGAATGATTCCCTATCACTCTAGCATCAACGTTTGCTTTTGGTTTGGATTGGATTGGCGAAAAACTTCAATTTTCGGTGTTTTGGTGATTTTTCTGGCACTAGGTCGTTCTGGCCTTCGCTAGGTCGTACGCGAGTTAAGGAGTTAGGTCGCTGCGTTGAAAAGTCACAGAACTTAAGTCGTTCACGAGTTAAAAGCATAAGTCGTTCACGAGTTAAAGGCATAAGTCGTTCATGAGTTAAAGGCCTTAAGTCGTTTGCAGTTAGCTCGCGTGCCTAGTTAAGTCGTTAGGTCGCATGCCTTGCTAACTCGTTAGGTCGCATGCCTAGTTAAGTCATTAGGTCGCGTGCCTTGTTAAGTCGTTAGGTCGTGTGCCTAGTCAAGTCGTTAGGTCGTGAACACTTAGGTCGTAAGACTTTTCTGTTCCTTAGGTCGTAAGACCTTAGGTCGTGCACTTTTAGGTCGCGACCAACCTTATGTCGCGAACCTCTTTAGGTCGTATGACCCTAATTTTTCTTAGGTCGTTGGACCTTTTTAACCCGTTAGGTCGTAGACCCTTAAACTGTTAAGTCCCTCGTCACCTTAGGTCGTAGCTCGTAAGTCGCTCGACCCTGCTAAGCCTTTAGGTCGCGTATCCTTAGGTCGCCAGTTTTAGGTCGCTGGTTCGTATGGCTCTTAAGTCGTAAGTCGTTCGCGAGTTAGCACTTAGGTCGTTTGACCTGTTTTCCCCTAGGTCGTTCGACCTGTTATTCTGCTAGGTCGCGTGGCATTCTTTCCTTAGGTCGTTTGGCTGAAAAGCATTCATCAGAATTTCCACTTTGATGCCTTTTGAGCTGATTTCCTTGGATTTTTGTTCACGTCTTCGAATGTGAATTTTTGTGCTAGATTGTTTCTACAATCGTTTTATGACTTGTCACTTTAAAGATATGAAGGTTTTAATACTAGTAGTAAATATCAAAACTCTTTCATCAAATCGATTTCAACACTATTTTTAATATCAAAAGTTCGTTTTCTCAAACCGATTTCCAATCTACTAATATATATAAGCCTTTACTTCACTCGAATGAGAAATCGACTTAAACGACTTAGTAAAACGAGTGGTATGAAATGCTTGCGTTCACTTTGTCGGTTAGCTCTTGGACTTGTTCGATTGAACCCTTTTCGTGACAATTTCCTAGTGAAGATTTACAGCTTGTTCGTAAATATTTAAGTTAAGCAAGTGGTTATGGGACATGAAGCTAAACTCATATATTTACTAGCTTGGTGTGATTGACACTTCTCGCTGATCATGATGATCATTTTATGATTTAGACTAGCAATTGTGCGATGTCTCTTTGTCCGTATGAAGGACTGTACTTCATTTTATTGAGCTTCGTCTCATTTCTTTGTGGGCTGGCAACCCAAGTACTTTTAATGTGTTTCGATTCATCTGATGTACCGTTTGTACTACATCGATGTCTCTGTCTTTCCGGTTCATTGGACGTATCGTTTGCACTGCGTCATTGTTCAATTCATTGGACGTACCGTTTCCACTGCGTCAATATTCGATTCATCTGATGTACCATTTGTACTACATCGATGTCTCGGCTTTCTAATTCATTGGACGTACCGTTTGCACTGCGTCAATGTTCTGAATTGTATTGTCTGTCCGGTTCATTGGACGTACCGTTTGCACTGCGTCATTGTTCAATTCATTGGACATACCGTTTGCACTGCGTCAATGTTCAATTCATCTGATGTACCATTTGTACTACATCGATGTCTCGGCTTTCTGGTTCATTGGACGTACCGTTTGCACTGCGTCAATGTACCGGCTTTCATGCTCCTATTTGGGATTGGCAATCCTTTTTTGTGATTTCTGGATTTCTTGTTGTGATTTCTGGGATTTATGTTTCACCACCTTTTTCAGTTGGCATTGATATGTATGTCATTTATTGTGGCTTGGTGAATTAAATTAAGAATATGACATTCTTTTTAATCTTTGAGAAGATTCTTGTGATATTGATTAATCTCTGGATTTATTTTCGATTAGATACTTATCACAGTATGACTTTATAGTTATCATACGTTTTTGTTATATCTCTTATTCAATATCACTTTATCTGATATTTATAGCTAGACTGATCCGTTTATTATTTTCTTCTTAAATAATACTCGGGTCAGACTGAGATTTTACAAGTGCTTCCTCATGACTTCTTATCTGGAGCCATCTTCTGACTTTTGGCTAACTACTCTAGTTTAGTAGTTTTTGTTGTATGCATTTGAGATGAGACTTCTTGATGTATACGTATTCTATTGTCTTGCACTTGTATCTATTCTTTTGTGTTATTGTGGATCTTATTTGACCACTACTCTGATGTACACTTTCATGTGTGTTATATTCATATCTATTTCCGCCTTTGTGATATGAATTGTCTGTGACTGATTTGTGTTATGTTTATCTCTATATTTGTTTCCGAAGATTATATATATAGCCACCGTGTGATAATTTTGTGTTTGTATCGGTATGTCGGATTTCCTCTTTAAAAGATATGCATTCTATTCTATCTGACATATCGGTGCTCGCACAAAGAAGTTACACGGATGGTCGCTCCTCAACAGCCTTATTCTCCGTGCTAATTGACAGCACTACATCGTAGTGTTCTTGGTTAGCATGGGTATAGAGGTGGGGCGTCACAATTGTAGACCGTATATTCAGCATTAGGGACAAGTTATTATAACTGTCCAGTTTTATAATATTGATGATTGTTGTAACAACCCTGATTTTGGAGATTACCGTTAATATTAAATTATAATGCAAATAATAATTTAATATTATGATTATAAATGAATTAAAGGAATGAAATGTGACTTATTATTGTTTATTTTATATAAACAATGTTTTGATGAATAAAACTTGGGTTTTTAATTTATGTGAGTTAATTTATCTCATAAGATGTTATTTCAACATATTGATGGTTGGACTAAATATAAATGAATGAAAATAAGTTTAGAATATTTTATTTGTGAAATTGGGTTGAAAATAGATGATGTTAGTTATTTATTGAGTCAAATTGGGAAATATTGGAATTTTATTCCAATAATAGCCATTTATAGTGAATAAAAAGGGCAAATGAGAAGAAAATGAATTTTTTGAAGTGTATTAATGATTGAAAATAGTGTTGTAATATTTTAAAAAGTGTTAAAACATTTAATACACTTATTTGAGTTAAAAGATAATTTTTATTTGACTCAAATTGTTAAAAATAGTGGTTTTTGTCTAAAAATAACAATATTGTCAAATATTGTGTAAATTAATAGTTTATTATTAAAATAATATTTTTAAGTGAAAAAAAATATTATTGTGTTAATCATGTTCACCTTGTTAAAATATGAAGAATGCATTTTTTGTCTCATGTAAAAAGAAGTTAATATGTGAAAGTTATGTTAAAAATGGTTTAAAACTTATGTATATTAGCCTAAATAATTTTCTAAGTATTGAAATGGGCTTTATGGGTATGGGTTTTAGATCCTAAACCCAAGTCTAGAACTAGCAGGAAAGAAAGAAAAATATTGTACGTTGTTTTCCCATTTCTCATTTTCTTCTTCTCCAGAAATTAACAGTAAATGAAAATAATGGCTACCCTCTTCAAAAATTTAGGCCCCGTTTGGTTTGCTGTTTTTAGTTTTTTATTTTCGTCTAAACAAAAATACGCATTTCTTATGTATTGTTGTAAAACACACAATTTCAAAAAATGAAATTAACATAGAAAATAGAAAACAAATTTATTTGATGTTTCGTGTTTTGAGACATAACAAAAGGACATAAAACAATTCATCTCCTCCATTTCCCATCCGTCGACGCAATGGCTAAGAATTGTAAAAAAAATTCTACATTTTCTTGTATTTTGTAGTGTAGGTTGAAAACACAAAATTCAAAACGAAACCAAACGGACCCTTAATTTTCCAAGCTCAATCTTTGCAAATTTAAAGCCTAATTCAAGTTAGAATCATAAAAGAAGGTGTTTAGGGCTCCAATCTTGTGCTAAAGGCTCAATCTTGCTTGCAAATCCTCTCTTGTTCACTGCAAATAGATAGGTAAGTGTAAAAGCTTACAAATGCTAGCCAAAAACAAAGTTTTGAGTTGAATTTTCGTATTAATAAGGTTACGTTTCATCTTTGTTTTTCTATTTTCTGTCGCCACATTGTTTTGGCTATAACTTCTTCGTCACTTAACCGATTTTGAAAATTTTGGATGTTCCGGAAAGCATAAATTATGTACTACAACTTTCATGTATTAAGTTTTCTGTAATTTTAAGGTTAGCTATGTTAAAATCGAATTTTTCTACTGCTATCCCGAGAGCAAAACCAATATTTGGTCTGTGCTTGAAGCTGAAACAAAATTTGTCATAACTTCTTCGTTTCTTAATCAATTTGGATAATTATGTACTACAACTTTCATGTATTAAGTTTTCTGTAATTTTGAGGTTAGGTATGACAAAATCAAATTTTTCTACTGCTATCCCGAGAGCAAAACTAATATTTGCTCTGTGCTTAAAGCTGAAACGGAATTTTCCATAACTCCTTCGTTTCTTAACCGATTTTGATAATTTTAGATGTTACGGAAAGCATCAATCATGTACTACAACTTTCATGTATTAAGTTTTCTGTAATTTTGAGGTTAGCTATGTCAAAATCGATTTTTTCTACAGCTATCCCGAGAGCAAAACTAATATTTGCTCTATGCTTGAAGCTGAAACGAAATTTTCCATAACTCCTTCGTTTCTTAACTGATATTGATAATTTTGGATGTTCCGGAAAGTTTAAATTATGTACTACAAGTTTTATGTTTTGAGGTTTCTGTAATTTTGATGTTTGCTTGATCAAAATCTTGCTTGTTTGCTGCTATCCCGCGAGCAAATCGACAGCAACAACAAACACAGGCCTGAGAATTGTTTTGGCCATAACATTTTCGTTTCTTAACCAAATTCAATAATTTTGGATATTCTGGAAAGCTTAGACATAGAGCTATAAGTTTCATATTTTGAGCTTTTTATATTTTAGAGTTATCCGGGTCAAAATTGAGACGAATTTAGAGCTAAAAATTTCTATTGGAATTATGGTTATAAATAACCATCTACATGATATTTTTACTTGCCGATGAGATGAGGTAAGCTACTTTATGATGATTTTACGATGTTGAGATGTATTATGATGGCTTTTACTTGTCAATGACATGAGACAAGTCACGATGCCACTAATACCCGTCAATGAGATGAGACGAGTAGGGTATTATATTTACTCGTCGATGAGATGAGGCAGAGTATATATTCATGATGTTTATGATGTTTTACTAGTGTTGCACCAACTAACGGCTAATAAACCGTTAGGTGCGAACGTTTGGTATGGGACGTACATTAACGCCTATTGGGTTCCTATCCGAGAAGTTGAGACACATTCACGATGTTTACTAGTACTATAGACCACGAGTACTCAATTGGAGTCATCATAATGTAGTTGCGACTCCGATCATCACAATGTTATTAAATCGGGTCTTTGTGACTGGGAGTCATTATGTTATTTTAAACTATAGTCATCACGATTTTCATGATGTTATGATGTTACTTGACTCCAGTCATCACGATGTTTGTGGTACCAAATATTAGTACTAGTCACGATGTAAGCACGTGCAGTTTTCCATGAAATTTTAGATGTTTTGATTTCACCTTTTTATGAGGAAGTTTCTTATAGCCTTGAGTAAGATGAAGGCTTACATGTATTGATGGTTTTATGGTGATTTCTAATATGATGTTTTGAACTCTTTGAGTTCTATTATGATGAATTTATAAGGTTTTAGATCGTTTTATGATAATTATTTATATAGTTCAAATCCTTGCCTATTTCACTTATGTAACTATAGAAGATGAACCATAGTTAGATAACCAATTGAATTCCCTTATGAAATCATGATGAACCCATAGATGTCTCACCTTAGATATGATCTTGATGATACTTTTATCGTTCCGTTGGCAACAACGGAATGGTTCCTATTACTGTTATCTTTACTAATGATGAGTTCTAGCTAGCCTGACCCATGTATTTATTACTCGGGTCAGACCGAGTTGCAGGTTAGGTATGGATTTAGCTCACTCCTTCTTGGATCGGTTAGCTTGCTTCTGTTTGGACCACTTTGTTCGGACTTGGACATTGTACCTATTATTTTGTGGGATGGTTGTGTATGTATATTTTGTAGTTCATGCTACTTATGTATGTTGTATTATGTATGATGTATGGAGATGTATGTATACTCTGATCTGGGTTTGCTGTTCTGTGACTGTTTATATATATTTGTATATTGTATTTATTCTGAGACGGTCCTAAACCACCATGGTATCGTATTAGTTAAGGACTAGGTGTGTCGACCATATACGAGGTAGTGAAAAAAAATCGACATAATTAGCTCTTAGCTAATGCATTATCATGAGGGTCGTCCTTAACCATCCCTATTCTCTGTATTAGTAGACAGGATTACTTAGCAATTCTCTTTACTAATGTGGGTCTCGGGGTGAGGCGTCACAGCTTGGTATCAGAGTAGGATTTCAGAAAAATAATATGATATATGCAGAACAGTACACAAGATTACCCTACATCAAATACAATACATTTGTACACATCATCCCCAATCGTGATCCATCTCACCTTGTCCTTGTTTTGATTCGTGTCCCTTTTTGATTCCTTTAGGGTAGATAGAAAGGAATATGTCTAGGAATGTTAATTTAATTTTGTAGTATTCCTTAATTTCTACATTTGAATTGCTAATATATCTATCTACCCTGTGAATAATCCTATCTAATCTTATCTTTCAGCTATGTCTGGTAGAGGTAGAGGATGCTCTTCGGCGGCGGGACCGTCCAATGGTTCTCGTCACGAAGGTGTATATATGTCTACCGATCAGATTCTCGAGCTTATTAGGAGTACTCAGCCTCCAGATCCAGCTCAATCTTCTCCTCCGCGTAAATCCACATTTGTGCGCATGTGTAGCGACTTCACTCATCTTGGTGGCAAGATCTTTATAGGCACTGAGACCGTCTTAGAGGTCAAGGCATGGCTCAGTTCTTGTGAGCGCATATTTAGCCGTATGGAGATATCTAGCCATCATCGCGTTCTTGTCGCATCGAGTGTGTTGCAAGAACGTGCATTGAATTGGTATGACTTGCTTGTGGCGGAAGTTGATGAGTCTACCTTAGAGTGGGATCAGTTCTGTGAGAGATTCGAGCTCAAGTTTGTTCTTGAATCCGAGAAAGATATTTTAGCTCGACGTTTCCTTGATTTCAAACAAGGGAAGTCGACAGTTTCTGAGTATGTTGCATCTTTTGAAGCCTTATCTAAGTATGGTCTTGAGCACATTTCTACTCCGTATAAGAAGAATCTTAAGTTCGTCTCTGGACTTAAGAAATACTTGAAGAAATCTCTTATGCTTCGTCTTGAGCTTTCTTTTGAGAAACTTATGGATACGGCCTTTCAGCTTGAAGCGGTCGAGAAGGAGAATAATAGTGATGTTGAGGATGAGGTTTGGGGAAATCCGAACAAGAAAAAGTTTTTCCACAAGTCTAGGCCTTTCCACCCTAATAATAAGAAGAAGCAAGGTGGATCCTCTTCTCAGTCTCCAGCTACTCCTTTAGCTAAGCCTTTTGCTTATTTCAATTGTGGTTCGCCTGACCATCCTGTAAGAGAGTGTCCCAAGCCTAAGAGATGCCTCTATTGTAAGAAGGAGGAACATTTGATTTCAGCTTGTCCCAAGAGGGAGAAGAGTTCTCGTCAGGGTCATCTTAATGTAGCTACCAATTCTGGAGATGCTTCTCAGTCTCGAGGTATATTCTCTTCCGTTTTAGAGGGTTCTATTTTATTTCATGATCATTCTATTCGAGTTCTCTTCGATACGGGTGCTTCTCATTCATTCGTATCGAAGGAACTTGTCGATGCTTTATAGTTAAATGTTTCTTGCATGCTTACTTCTTTACGGATTACGAATCCTATCGGGGGATCGGCAACCCTTAGTCTTCTTTGTGATGATGTTGAGATTATGATTTGTGGTTTTTCTTTCCGTGCGAATCTGCACGTGATTCCTTTTCTTGGATTTGATATGATTCTTGGTATGGACTAGCTAGTTTGATACGATGCCAGGATTCTTTGTTTGGAGAGAGTTTTATATCTTCGTCATCCTGATTCTCCTACTCAGTTGTCTCTTCTGCTTCAAGAGTCCAATCATGATTCCGTGGCTTCTTTATTTGCTCTTGATTCTCGAGACGATGATGATAATGTGTCTCGGATTCCTATTGTTCGTGACTTTCCAGACTTATTTAAGCCTGTTTCGGGATTACCACCCAAGCAGGCTATTGAGTTCCGCCTAGACCTTATTCCAGGCGCACAGCCAGTTAGTCGTCCTCCCACGAGGATGTCTACTAAAGAGAATGAGGAACTCAAGAAGCAACTCCTAGATATTGAAGCCAAGCATTTCATTCGATCTAGTTCTTCACGTGAGGAGCCACGGTGGTATTCGTGAGGAAGTCCGATGGGACTCTTAGGCTATGCGTCGATTATCGCAAGCTTAATGAGTTGACCATCAAGAACCACTATCCATTGCCTAGGATTGACGATATGTTCGATCAGTTGAGTGGCGCTAAGGTCTTCTCACAGCTTGACCTTGCCACAGGATTTCACCAGCTCCGAGTTGCGGAATATAGCATTCCACTTACAGCTTTTCGCACTCGTTATGGTTCTTATGAGTGGCTTGTCATGCCGTTCGGTTTGACGAACGCCCCTGCTTATTTCGTCGACCTTATGAATCGAGTATTCCGGGAATATCTCGATAAGTTTGTTCTTGTTTTCATCGACGACATTCTAGTATATTCAAAGTCCGAGGCGGACCATACTCGACATCTTAAAATTGTTTTGAGTAAGTGTCATTTCTGGGAAAAGAAAGTTAAGTTCTTAGGCCACATTATTTCTTCCGAAGGCATTTCGGTCGATCCTTCTAACATCGAAGCCATCCAGAATTGGAAGAGGCCTGAGAATGTTCATGAGATTCGTAGCTTTCTGGGTTTGGCGGGTTATTACCGTCGATTCATCAAAGACTTTTCTCGTGTTGTGCTTCCCTTGACTAGCCTTACGAAGAAAGGCGTTTGCTATATATGTTCAGATAAGTGTGAGGCTTCCTTTCAGAGATTGAAGGAGCTTCTCACTAATGCTCCTGTTCTTGTGGTCCCCGAAGGGAATCAGGATCTTATTGTCTATACTGATGCCAGTCATAGTGGCCTCGGTGCTGTTCTCATGCAGAAGGATAGGGTAGTTGCCTACGCTTTAAGGCAATTACGTCCGAACGAAGTTCGGTACGCTACCCATGATTTAGAGCTTGCCGCCATTGTCTTTGCTTTGAAGATGTGGCGTCATTATTTGTTAGGAGAGCACTTTACGCTCTTTACCGATCACAAGTCTCTCAAGTACTTGTTCACCCTGAAGGAGCTCAACATGCGACAGCAGCGTTGGCTCGAGTTTCTAGCTTCATATGATTTTGATATTCAGTATACCCTTGGCAAGGGGAATCGAGTAGCTGATGCTTTGAGTTGCAAGCATTCAGCTATTGTTTCCATGATGATTGTAGAATGGAAAGTTCTTGAGACTCTTTCCATGTGTGATATTCATGATCGTGCTTCCACATCCAACTCTCTTATTCTATTATATAACATGCAAGCTCGTCCTACTCTTCTAGATCGGATTGTCGAGGCTCAGCGGCAAGACTCCGATATATCTACTCTTATTCAGAAGTATAAGTCGAAATCCCACGATGACATTGAGATGAGGGATTTCAGCATCGATATTCATGGGTGTCTTCGAAAGAAGAACCGTCTAGTCGTGCCTCCTATTCCAGAACTTAGGCGGGACATTCTAGCTGAATGTCACCGTTCTAAGTATACTATTCATCCTGGCAACAGCAAGATGTATGCTGATATGCGTCATCTCTATTACTGGGAAGGCATGAAGCGAGATATAGCAAGTTATGTAAGCAATTGCATGACTTGTCAGCTTATTAAGGCCAAGCATCAGTGACCCAGTGGTCTTCTTCAGCCTTTAGAGATGGGGCATTTCACCAGAAGGACAAACTTTGCAGTCCAATTAGTTTCTAGGACACACATTCAAAGAAATTACTTTCAAGGCCAAAGTCAGCAGAATAATTACTTTCAAGGACAAAGTCAGCAGTCCAATTACTTTCAAGAACATAATTTCAAAGGTTTTTAGGCCCTGGAAACTAATTATTTTACGTTTTGTCCTTGAAAGTAATTATTTCAGTTGCGTGTCCTAGAAACTAATTCCACTTGCTAAAGAGGCCCTTGTGGCTAATTTCCACTTTAGAGATTCCATTGTGGAAATGGGACCAAGTTTCTATGGATTTCATCGATGGCTTACCTCATTCGAGGTCAGGCCATAGCAGTATTTGGGTTGTTGTGGACCATCTCACCAAGTCCGCACATTTCATTCCTATTAAGTCTAATAGGACGACATCTCTTTTATCGAAGCTATATATTAAGGAGATCGTGCGATTACACGGTGTTCCTTCATCTATTGTGTGTGATCATGATCCTCTTTTCACGAGTCACTTCTGGCAGAGTCTACAGCAAGCTTTGGGCACAAAGCTTAATCTTAGCATAGCTTATCATCCATAGTATGATGGACAGACTAAACGGGTGAATCGTATCTTGGAAGATCTGCTTCGTGCTTGTATCTTGGATTTTAGAGGTAGTTGGGAGGATCATCTTCCTCTAGTAGAGTTTGCTTATAATAATAGCTACCAATCTTCTATCGGGATGGCTCCTTTCGAAGCCTTATATGGAAGGCCGTGTCGTTCTCCATCATGTTGGCTTGAGTCGGGGAAAAAGCTCATTCCTGGCCCCGAGTCTATTCGAGAATCATCTGAGAAGATCCATCTTATCCGAGAAAGAATGAAAGAGTCTCAGAGCCGACAGAAATCCTACGCGGACAACCGTAGGAGGCCTCTTGAGTTCTCAGTGGGCGATCTTGTTTTTATTCGAGCTTCTCCTCTGAAGGGAGTGATACGCTTCGGCCAGACAGGGAAATTGGCACCACGTTATATTGGACCATTTCCTATTACAGACCGTATCGGTCCTGTTGCATATCGCATAGCACTTCCCGATCAGTTTTCTCGAGTTCACGACGTATTCCACGTCTCTCAGTTGAGGAAGTATCTACGAGATTCAGATTCTGTGTTTGATTCTTGTGCTTTAGAGAAGCTAGAAGTCTCTCCTGACCTATCATTCGTGCAGCATCCTGTGAGGGTTTTTGCTTCGGAGGTAATACGCCTTCGTAACAAGAGTATTCCGCTCGTGAAGATTCAATGGTCCGATAATCCCAATGACTGCACTTGGGAAACCAAATAATTTATCTAGCATTCGTATCCTAGATTTCTTTCTTCTCATGGTGATGGTGAGAATCCTTTATCTCAAGCATATGTTCTTTCCTTTCTTTTGATGCGTTTGATGTGTTGTTTATAGCCTTTTCCTCTAGAAATTGCGAGGACGCAATTTTGTTAAGGAGGGGAGTCTGTAACAACCCGAATTTTGGAGATTACCGTTAATATTAAATTATAATGCAAATAATAATTTAATATTGTGATTATAAATGAATTAGAGGAATGAAATGTGAGTTACTATTGTTTATTTTATATAAACAATGTTTTGATGGATAAAACTTGGGTTTTTAATTTATGTTAATTTATCTCATAAGATGTTATTTCAACTTATTGATGGTTGGAATAAATATAAATGAATGAAAATAAGTTTATAATTTTTTTGATTGTGAAATTGGGTTGAAAATAAATGATGTTAGTTATTTATTGAGTCAAAATGGGAAATATTGAAATTTTATTCCAATAATAGTCATTTATAGTGAATAAAAAGGGCAAATGAGAAGAAAATGAATTTTTCGAAGTGTATTAATGATTGAAAATAGTGTTGTAATATTTTAAAAAGTGTTAAAACATTTAATACACTTATTTGAGTTAAGAAATAATTTTTATTTGACTCAAATTGTTAAAAATAGTGGTTTTTGTCTAAAAATAACAATATTGTTAAATATTGTGTAAATTAATAGTTTATTGTTAAAATAATATTTTTAAGTGAAAAAAAATATTATTGTGTTAATCATGTTCACCTTGTTAAAATATGAAGAATACATTTTTTGTCTCATGTAAAAAGAAGTGAATATGTGAAAGTTATGTTAAAAATGGTTTAAAACTTATGTATATTAGCCTAAATAATTTTCTATGTATGGAAATGGGCTTTATAGGTACTAGTGTAAATGCACACACATTGTGTGTACGTCCAATAAATAAAGATATTTTTATGTAAGAAATATTTAATGCGAGAAAACAAATTTATTACAAGTTGTTTTTATTATGTGTGCATTATAAGTGAAAAATATTTGGTTGTAACATACGCTTTTATTTCAAGTAGTCTTGTTGGTAGTAGATGTTGCAAATCGATAGTAAGATTCCGTTGATGTGTGGTAACAAAGGGGACGGTGGTGCATGCTACAAATCAACAGTGGTATTTAGTCGATGAGCAATCGGAAAGGGACGATATCTTAGGTATTTTCGTTATTTCAAAAGGACACGATGAAAATCCTATTAATCGAACTTTCATTATTTATTATTAATAGTAGAGATAGAGACGTTGATAACTAGTATTAAAACACCAATCTAAATAGTTGCTAAAATTCCCACTTTCCAATTCAAAAGTAAAGCACCATTCAAAATAGAATAGGTACAAGCAATTCATTGTATACAAATATGTCCCCGAAAAATTCCCAAATAATTCAGAATATGTTAAACGACAGATTAACTAAAAGTAAGAAAATCTTGGTCCAAATATTATTATGGATGGTTTACAACCAGATGTGCTATGATACGAGTTAGATCAAATCCAAAAGGATAATCCACAACTTACCAATGGTTAAATAACAGAAACAATCTTCAATACCGATAGCAGAGTTAGAAAACGAAACAGAACCTAATTTAAATTTCATGTAATGGGATAGATTAAACCTAACCCTTATATGAATTCGAACAATTGATCAACAAGCGAAACAGTGATAGGAACTTTTCTCTTCTTACGTTTTGAATCTTAGAAAAATGAAGAGATCTGAGGCGAGTAGGAGAGAGTTGAGAAAGAATACTTTAAATTAGTGGGGTTATCTCAGATTTTAACCACGGTTGTTAGGATGGAATCGATATTTGGTTGGAGCGTTACTAGTATTATTACTTCTCAATGGCAGCAGTTTGGCCCGATCCCAAACCCGCTTTGTTAGTGTGGGCACGGGTATAGTTTTAGCCATCCGTGCTCTTACCTACCCAAATCCGGCCTTAATCTAACCAAGATCCGATCTAATTACTACTATTAAAACTAGTATACAATGCACGTATGTGCATATAATATCCAATGATGTTTACCTTGGATGGATATATGTTTTAAGTGCAAATGTTTTTATAGTCACAACACATTTCAAGTTGTTTTGTTAGTGATATCAATGATAAATTGATAGTAAAATTCTATTGGTGGATAGTCGGAAATGGTGTTAGGATTTTATTAACGAAGAGGGGTAATTATGAAATTTCAAAAAGACGCCGTGTAAATCATGTTGATTGAATTCTTTTTATTAATAGTGGAGATGGGTTTTAGATCCTAAACCCAAGTCTAGAACTAGCAGGAAAGAAAGAAATATATTGTACGTTGTTTTCCCATTACTTATTTTCTTCTTCCCAGAAATTAACAGTAAATGAAAACAATGGCTACCCTCTTCAAAAATTTAATTTTCCAAGCTCAAGCTTTGCAAATTTAAAGCCTAATTCAAGTTAGAATAATAAAAGAAGGTGTTTAGGGCTCCAATCTTGTGCTAAATGCTCAATCTTGCTTGCAAATCCTCTCTTGTTCACTGAAAATCAATAGGTAAGTGTAAAAGCTTACAAATGCTAGCCAAAAACAAAGTTTTGAGTTGAATTTTCGTATTAATAAGGTTACGTTTCATCTTTGTTTTTCTGTTTTCTATCGCCACATTGTTTTGGCTATAACTTCTTCGTTTCTTAACCGATTTTGATAATTTTGGATGTCCGAAAAGCATATATCATGTACTACAACTTTCATTTATAAAGTTTTCTATAATTTTGAGGTTAGCTATGTTAAAATCTAATTTTTCTACTGCTATCCCGAGAGCAAAACCAATATTTGCTCTGTGCTTGAAGCTGAAACGAAATTTACCATAACTTCTTCGTTTCTTAACCCATTTTGATAATTTTGGATATTCCGGAAAGCTTCAATCATGTACTACAACTTTCATGCATTAAGTTTCTGTAATTTTGTGGTTAGCTATGTCAAAATCGAATTTTCTACTGCTATCCCGAGAGCAAAACCAATATTTGCTCTATGCTTGAAGCTGAAACGAAATTTGCCATAACTCCTTCGTTTCTTAACCGATTTTGATAATTTTGGATGTTTCGGAAATTTTAAGTTATGTACTACAAGTTTCATGTTTTGAGTTTTCTGTAATTTTGAAGTTTTCTTGATCAAAATCGTGCTTGTTTATTGCTGTTCCACGAGCAAATCGACAACAATAACAAACACAAGCCTGAGAATTGTTTTGGCCATAACATTTTCGTTTCTTAACCAAATTCAATAATTTTGGATGTTCTGGAAAGCTTAGATATAGAGCTATAATTTTCATATTTTGAGCTTTTTATAATTTTAAAGTCATCCGGGTCAAAATTGAGACGAATTAAGAGCTAAAAATTTCTATTGGAATTATGGTTATAAATAACAATCTAGATGATATTTTTACTTGCCGATGAGATGAGGTAAGCTACTTTATGATGATTTTACGATGTTGAGATGTATTATGATGGCTTTTACTTATCAATGACATAAGACAAGTCACGATGCCACAATACCAGTCAATGAGATGAGACGGGTAGGGTATTGTATTTACTCGCCGATGAGATGAGGCAGAGTATATATTCATGATGCTTATGGTGTTTTACTAGTGTGGCACCAACTAACGGCTAATAAACCGTTAGGTGCGAACGTATGGTATGGGATGTACGTTAATGCCTATTGGGTTCCTATCCGAGAAGTTGAGACACATTCACGATGTTTACTAGTATTATAGACCATGAGTACTCAATTGGAGTCATCACGATGTAGTTGCGACTCCGATCATCACGATGTTATTAACTTGGGTCTTTGTGACTGGGAGTCATTATGTTATTTTAAACTATAGTCATCACGATTTTCATGATGTTATGATGTTACTTGACTCCAGTCATCACGATGTTTATGGTACCAAATATTAGCACTAGTCACGATGTAAGCACGTGCAGTTTTCAATGAAATTTTAGATGTTTTGATTTCACCTTTTTATGAGGAAGTTTATTATAGCCTTGAGTAAGATGAAGGCTTACATGTATTGATGGTTTTATGGTGATTTCTAATATGATGTTTTGAACTCTTTGAGTTCTATTATGATGAATTTATAAGGTTTTAGATCGTTTTATGATAATTATTTATATGGTTCAAATCCTTGCCTATTTCACTTATGTAACTATAGAAGATGAACCATAGTTAGATAACCAATTGAATTCCCTTATGAAATCATGATGAACCCATAGATGTCTCACTTTAGAGATGATCTTGATGATACTTTTATCGTTCCGTTGGCAACAACGGAATGGTTCCTATTACTGTTATCTTTACTAATGATGAGTTCTAGCTAGCCTGACCTATGTATTTATTACTCGGGTCAGACCGAGTTGCAGGTTAGGTATGGATTTAGCTCACTCCTTCTTGGATCGGTTAGCTTGCTTCTGTTTGGACCACTTTGTTCAAACTTGGACATTGTACCTATTATTTTGTGGGATGGTTGTGTACGTATATTTTGTAGTTCATGCTACTTATGTATGTTGTATTATGTATGATGTATGGAGATGTATGTATACTCTAATCTGGGTTTGTTGTTTTGTGACCGTTTATATATATTTGTATATTCCATTTATTCTGAAATGGTCCTAACCCACCATGGTATTGTATTAGTTAAGGACTAGGTGTGTCGACTATATATGTGGTAATGAAAAAAAATCGACATACTTAGCTCTTAGCTAATGCATTATCATGAGGGTCGCCCTTAACCAGCCCTATTCTCTGCATTAATAGACAGGATTACTTAGTAATTCTCTTTACTAATGTGGGTCTCGGGGTGGGGCATCACAATTGTACTCTGATAACTTATATGTATAATAACAATTATAGCTTTCTTTTGTATAAATGCTATTATTGTATATTATATTTTGTTCCGCTGCGATTGTGAGATTCTGTGTTGTTGTTGTTTATGTTTCTTCTTCTGTCTCTTTTCTTTTTAAACCCTAACAACCTAGTATTTACGGCACCGATTGCTTGGCACTCTATACAGTGAATGTATTAGTGTCGATTATCGAGGGTTGAAAATCGCCCGGTCGTTACACGTGGTATCAGAGCTGAAGGTTAAGCGAGAATGTAACAACCCGCATATTTATCGATTTTATATTTAAATATTTTAATCGCTAATCGGATCCTAGTCCGAAAGGCTACTTTTTGCATACGGTCAAATTAGGACTCGAGACCACCTCCATTGAGTTCAAAATGACGTTTGCGATCTTTTTAAGTATAAACTTTGATATGTTTGGAGATAGTAGAATTTTGCTACTTTTCCACTTAGGGCTTTGGTCTTGTTTCAGCTCATTAGACCCAAGCTTCACCCCTCCTCTCTTCATTACCTTACTTCTTTTTCCTAATACTCAAGCTTTTACAACAATGGAGAGAGGAATGGGAAATTAAAACTCCAAACCCTAGTTTTCTTCTGCAAATCAAGTTCTAGCTCCAAACTAATAGAAGAAGCTTTGGTAAGCCTCCTCCTCTTCTTCTCTAACTCATTCTCTTATCAATTTCAGAAATTCCTAAACCTAACTTAGGAAATGTTTCTCTTTTTAGCCTAGATTCAAGGTTGTTGAGTTGGAATTGAAGTGTGCTTGCTCTTGCCATTGCTCTATAGCTTCTTCTTCATTTGTTTTGGGTTTAAAGGTGAGATTTTTATCTCGCATCTTAGTCTATAATTATCTTCGATTGTTAGGTATGAATTCCTAACACTTATTCTTGTGCAATTGATTTTGGTTTGGATTGATTTTGTGTATATTCCAATTTTTGGTGTTTTGGTTTAATTTTTGTGAAAATCCTATTATGGATATTTGGATATTGATATTCGAGGCGTATCGAAGAGCCATTTAGGCTGGGTTGTCGCTAGGCATAATTCCTTAGTCGTTGTTGCTCGATCGATCGTTATCGATGTCGTTTGGCCATTTTTGGCCTAGGTTCAGGGAATGCCCTGAACAACAGTTTCAGACGTCTGAAACGTATGGTTCAGACGTATGAATATAATACTGGGAATTTCCTTCTCCCAGCATTCAGACGCCTGAATCAAAGTTTCAGACGTCTGAATTGGTTCATTTTGAACCAGAAAGGAAATAGGCCAAAAAGTGCCTATTTCAGACGTCTGAAATCAAGTATTCAAACGTCTGAATTCTGTTCTGGAAAATATTTTATATTCCAGATTCAGACGTCTGAATCCTTGATTTCAGACGTCTGAATCTGCAGTCTTCAGTCTATTTGCCTTTTGAGCTTGAATTTCCAACTTTAATCGATTCGTGTTGATTCCCTTTTTATTGTTATCATTTATTATCTGCTTTGATGACATTTTCTTCGTGATTTCTGGGAATATCCATTTTGATGGATTCGTTATCGATTTCTTTGGATTTTATTCACGTCTTTGAATGTGAATTTTGGTGACTGATTGTTCTACAATCATTTTTGTGATTTGTCACTTTAAAAATATAAAGGTTTCAATACTAGTAGTAAATATCAAAACTCTTTCATCAAAACGATTTCAACTTTATTTTCAATACCAAACTCGTTTATAAAACCGACTTCCAATCTACTAGTATATACAAGCCTTTACTTCACTCGGATGAGAAATTGAATTAAACGACTTAGTAAAACGAGTGGTATGAAACGCTCGCGTTCACTTCGTCGGTTAGCTCTTGGACTTGTTCGATTGAACCCTTTTGTGACAATTTTCTAGTGAAGACCTACAACTTGTTCGTAAATATTTAAGTTCAGCAAGTGGTTATGGGACATGAAGCTAAACTCATATATTTACTAGATTGGCATGATTGACACTTCTTGATGATCATGATGATCATTTTTGTGATTTAGACTAGCAATTGTGCGATGTCTCTTTGTCTACGAGGGAGACTAAACCCCGTTTGTATGATTTTTCACCATCACATATGTGGGGTGGCGCCCCATGGTCTTCGGGCCGTTCGTGTGTCAAAATTTAATGGATAGCTTCCATGAGATAGCTTCTCGATCTTGTGTTACACGTGTTGGTGAGTTTTCATGCTCCCGTTCTTGTGATAGGCCTCCCCCCCTTTTTTATGTGATTTCTGGATTTCGTGTGTTGATTTCTGGAATTTGTGCTTCACCAATTTTCATGATTTTCATTGATATGTTTATCAATTTTTGTGCATTGGTGAATTCGTGTGTCATTGACTTGTTATGAATACAAGTTTAGGGTATGATACCCTATTTTATCTTTGAGAAGATTCTTGTGATATTGATTAATCTCTTGTGGATTTTCAATTACATACTTATAGTAGTATGTCATTATGGTTATTATATGTTCATGCCATATCTTTTATTTTATACCATATCATCTGATAATTATAGCTAGACTGATCCGTTTATTATTTTCTTATAAATAATACTCGGGTCAGACCGAGATGTTACAGGTGCTTCTGCTTGACTTCTCTTCAGGATTATTCTGACTTTTGGCTAACTACTTAGATTAGTAGTTTTTGGATGTACACATTTGAGATATAGACTCTATGTTGTGTACTTATTCTTTTGTATAGCACGTGCTGCTATTCTTTTGTATTACCGTGGATCTTTCCAATCACTACTCTGATGTACACTTTCATGTGTTATTTATATATTCATATCTTTTTCCGCCTTTGTGATATGGATGTCTGTGACTGATTTATGTTATGTTTACTTCTATGTTTATTTCCGAAGATTATATATAGCCACTGTGTGATAGCTTTGAGTTTGAATCGGTATGTCGGATTTCGTCCTTAAACGATATGCATTCTATACTATCTGACATATCGGTGCTCGCTCAAAGAAGTTACACAGATGGTCGCTCCTCAACAGCCTTATTCTCCGTGCTAGTCGACAGCATTACACCGTAGTGTTCTTGTCTAGCGTGGGTATAGAGGTGGGGCGTCATAGCTTGGTATCATAGCCAAACTTCGAAACAATGTAGAATAACTTAACAAGGATCATCGTCCTAAGTCCAACTTAGGAGTCGTGCCTTAGGATTTAATTCGAGTCTTCGTACCGATTTATCCTATTTTCTTTTATGTATCCTTGTTCTATCTATCAAGATTTGCTTGATATTTAATTGGAGAATAACTTTTCTTCTTCTCTCTTTCTTAAAGAAGAGAATGTCTAGACCAGGTCATCCCAGAGCTGGACCATCTACTGTCACTCCCCAGGATGGAGTTTTTATGACTGCTCAACAGCTTCTTGATTTAGTAAAGAATGCTCAGGCAGCTGGTCCTAATCAGGAACCTACTCATCCTAAGTCTGGATTTGCACGCTTGTGCAATGATTATACCAACTTGGGTGGGAAACCATTCAAAGGTTCTGAAACTATTATCGAGGTCCAGGCTTGGTTAAGAACATGCGATCGAATCTTTTCTCGCATGAATCTTGTCGATCTTCACCGTGTTCAGGTGGCCTCCAGTATGCTCCAAGAGAGAGCATTGGATTGGTACGAACTTCTTATTTCTGAAATTAATGAAGCAGATCTCACCTGGGAGCAATTCCGAGAACGCTTCGAATTAAAATTCGTACCAGAAGCGGAGAAGGAGACATTGGCTCGTCATTTTATAGACCTTGTTCAAGGTGAATCCTCCGTGACTGTTTATGTCGCATCCTTCGAGTCACTGTCTAAATATGGGGTTGAATACATCAACACCCCATTGAAGAAGAATCAAATATTTGTCTATGGCTTAAACAAGAATCTCAAGAAGCCATTACTTCTAAAGTTAGAAGTTTCTTTCGACCAACTCATAGATATCGCTCTTCGTCTTGAAGAGGCTGATAAGGACAGTGATGTTGAAGTGGTGGCTTCCAAACCAAACTTCAACAACAAGAAGAGGCCAAACAAATTCAAAGCTCCTTATCCCAACAAAAAGGGTAAACAAGCAACTCCTGCTGCAAAGACACTTTCCCCTATTGAGGGGAAATGCTTCAACTGTGGTGCTAAGGGCCATTTTGCGAACAAATGTTCAAAGCCCCGCTCCTGTCGCTATTGTAAAAGTCCAGATCATTTTATGCATCTATGCCCTAGGCTTCAAGGCAAGGAGGGAACGTTAAACGTTGCTCAAGCCCCTGGCAACACATCTCGCGGTCAAGGTATGTCTCATTCTGTCCTTGATGGCATTATTATATTTCATGATCAACCTATTAGAGTTCTCTTTGATACGGGTGCATCCCATTCTTTTATATCAAAGGAACTTGTCGATACTTTTTCTTTAAGTGTTGTTACTTTAATGACTTCTTTAAGAATTGCGAATCCAGTTTGTGGATCCGCAACTCTTAGTTTGCTTTGTAAAGATGTGGAGATTATTTTGTGTGATTTTCCTTTCCTAGCCGATTTGCACGTCATGCGTTACTTAGGCTTTGGTATGATTTTGGGTATGGATTGGCTCAACCGTTATGAAGCTCATATCCTATGTCCTGAGCGGACTATTTATCTTCGACATCCGCTATCTGTTAAGCAGATTTCTATTGTTCTTAAAGATTCGGATTCCACTTTGACGGCGTCTTTATATTCTCTAAACCCTCTTGATGATGACAATGATGATGAGGAAGATGTCATTCCTATTATTCACGTCGTTCGTGAATTTTCCGACATATTTGAGCCCGTTTTAGGACTACCACCTAAGCGAGCCATTGAGTTCAAAATTAATCTTATACCGGTAGCTCAACCTATTACTCGTCCTCCTTATCGCATGTCCAATAAGGAGAATGAAGAGATGCGCAAACAATTGTCTGAATTGGAGACGAAGCAACTTATTTGCTCTAGTTCCTCGCCTTGGGGAGCTTCAGCAATTTTCATGAAGAAATCCGATGGTACACTTAGGCTTTGCGTCGACTATCGCAAGCTTAATGATCTTACTATTAAAAATAAATATCCTTTTCCTCAGATTGATGATCTATTTGATCAACTTAGTGGTGCTAGAGTCTTTTCACAATTGGACTTGGCTACCGGTTTTCATCAGCTTCGTATTGCAGAGGATAGTATTCCTTTGACTTCATTTCGTACCCGTTATGGATCTTATGAATGGCTAGTTATGCCATTCGGTTTAACGAATGCTCTGGCTTATTTCGTTGACCTCATGAATAGGGTTTTCAAAGATTTCCTCGATCAGTTTGTTCTCATCTTTATTGATGATATTCTTGTGTATTCTAAAACCGAGGAGGAACATGAAAGGCATCTTCGGATTGTGTTGGAAACTCTTCGGAGTAATCAATTAAAGGCAAAGTTTTCTAAATGCCACTTTTGGCAATCCAGTGTGAAGTTTCTCGGTCATATTATTTCCGAATCCGGAATATCAGTGGATCCTTCAAAGTTTGAAGCGATTCAAGATTGGAAGAGACCGGAAAGTGTGATAGAAATTCGTAGCTTTCTCGGATTGGCGGGCTATTACCGTCGTTTTATCAAAGACTTTTCTAAAATTGCCGTGCCTCTTACTGGCTTAACAAAGAAAGGTGTTAAATACATTTGTTCGGACAAATGTGAAACTTCTTTTCAGAAATTAAAAGAACTCCTTTCTAATGCTCCCATTCTTGTTATTCCCGAAGGGAACCAAGATTTTGTTGTTTATACCGATGCTAGTCGCGTTGGTTTGGGTGCCGTTCTTATGCAAAAAGAACGTGTTATTGCTTATGCTTCTAGGCAATTGAAGTTGGCTGAGACTAGATATGCCACACATGATTTAGAACTCGCGGCTATTGTTTTCGCCCTTCGAATTTGGCGAGATTATCTTTTGGGAGAGAAATTTATACTTTATACTGATCATAAGTCTTTGACATATTTATTTTCTCAAAAGGAACTTAATTTGCGTCAACAACGTTGGCTCGAGTTCCTTGCCTCTTATGATCTTGATATTCTTTATACTCCCGAAAAGGGAAATCGAGTTGCTGATGCTCTTAGTCATAAGCAACAAGCGGTTGTTTCTATGATGATATTCGAATGGCATGATCTCGAGGTTTTATCCACTTGTGAGATTAGGGATCGTGTATCCGATTTATGTTCATCTCTTGTTTTATGTAGCCTTGAGGCTCATCCTTCTCTTTTTGACCACATTCTTGAAGCTCAAAGGCTAGATCCTGAATTGGCTCTTCTTGGCCAAAATATTAAGGATAAAACCGATATTGAAGGTTTGAAAGACTTTGATATTGATTTTCGAGGCGGCATTCGAAAATTTGGTAGACTTATTGTACCAAATACTGGAGATCTTCGTAAAGATATTCGAGAAGATTCTCATCGTTCCAAATATTCCATTCATCCCGGTAGTAGTAAAATGTACGCAGATATGAAGCGACTTTATTACTAGGAGGGAATGAAATCAGATATTGCTAATTTTGTTAAGTGTTGCATGACTTGCCAACTTGTCAAGGCTGAACATCAAAGGCCCGGTGGGTTATTGCAACCATTGGAAATTCCAGTTTGGAAGTGGGATCAAATTTCCATGGATTTTATTGATGGCCTTCCCCGTTCTCGTTCGGGTCATAATAGTTTATGGGTGATCGTTGACAGACTTACTAAACCTGCCCATTTTATTCATGTTCGGTCGAACCGAACCGTTCCTCTTCTGGCCAAACTCTTTATCAAAGAAATTGTTAAACTGCATGGAGTTCCTTCTTCCATTGTTAGTGATCGTGATCCATTGTTTACTAGTGGATTCTGGAAGAGTCTTCAAAAAGATTTGGGAACGAAGCTAAATTTTAGCACCGCTTATCACCCCCAGTCCGATGGACAAACTGAGCGTGTGAATCAAACACTTGAAGATCTTCTTCGTTCTTATGTGCTTGATTTCGGTGGAAGTTGGGAAGATCATATTTCACTTGTTGAATTTTCTTATAATAACAGCTTCCAATCTAGTATTGGTATGGCACCTTTTGAGGCACTCTATGGAAGGCCATGCCGATCTCCTTCTTGTTGGCTTGAGGCCGGTGAGAAGCTGGTTTTAGGTCCATATTTTATTCGAGATTCCACAGAAAAGATTGAACTTATTCGACATAGGATGAAAGAAGCCCAAATTAGACAAAAATCCTATGCCGATAACCGAAGAAGGAAATTAGAATTTTCTGTGGGAAATCTTGTATTTATTCGAGTTTCCCATATGAAGGGTGTTGTACGTTTCAGTCGATCGGGAAACTTAGTGCCTCGATATATTGGGCCGTTCCCTATCACTGAACGTATTGGTTCCATGGCTTATCGCCTTTTATTACCGGCTCAGTTTTCTGCCATGCATGACGTGTTTCACGTTTCTCAATTACGGAAGTGCCTTCGGGATTCTGATTCTATTCTTGAGCCCGGTGTTGTGGAAGAAATTGAAGTTTCGCCGAATTTAACTTATGAGCAGCATCCTATTCGAATTATTGCTTCGGAGGTTAAACGACTTCGAAATAAAGATGTTCCGCTTGTTAAAGTTCAATGGTCCTCAAATCCTAAGGATTGCTCTTGGGAATCTAGAGAATTCATCGAGCGTACACATCTGGACCTACTTACTCATGCTCTTTGTGGTGAACTTCTTATTTCAAATTTCTTTTGTGTTAATATGCTTTTATGGTTGTTACTTTTTATTTCTTTCTTATATATTGCGTGGACGCAATTTCTTTAAGAAGGGGAGTCTGTAACAACCCGCATATTTATCGATTTTATATTTAAATATTTTAATCGCTAATCGGATCCTAGTCCGAAAGGCTACTTTTTGCATACGGTCAAATTAGGACTCGAGACCACCTCCATTGAGTTCAAAATGACGTTTGCGATCTTTTTAAGTATAAACTTTGATATGTTTGGAGATAGTAGAATTTTGCTACTTTTCCACTTAGGGCTTTGGTCTTGTTTCAGCTCATTAGACCCAAGCTTCACCCCTCCTCTCTTCATTACCTTACTTCTTTTTCCTAATACTCAAGCTTTTACAACAATGGAGAGAGGAATGGGAAATTAAAACTCCAAACCCTAGTTTTCTTCTGCAAATCAAGTTCTAGCTCCAAACTAATAGAAGAAGCTTTGGTAAGCCTCCTCCTCTTCTTCTCCAACTCATTCTCTTATCAATTTCAGAAATTCCTAAACCTAACTTAGGAAATGTTTCTCTTTTTAGCCTAGATTCAAGGTTGTTGAGTTGGAATTGAAGTGTGCTTGCTCTTGCCATTGCTCTATAGCTTCTTCTTCATTTGTTTTGGGTTTAAAGGTGAGATTTTTATCTCACATCTTAGTCTATAATTATCTTCGATTGTTAGGTATGAATTCCTAACACTTATTCTTGTGCAATTGATTTTGGTTTGGATTGATTTTGTGTATATTCCAATTTTTGGTGTTTTGGTTTAATTTTTGTGAAAATCCTATTATGGATATTTGGATATTGATATTCGAGGCATATCGAAGAGCCATTTAGGCTGGGTTGTCGCTAGGCATAATTCCTTAGTCGTTGTTGCTCGACCGATCGTTATCGATGTCGTTTGGCCATTTTTGGCCTAGGTTCAGGGAATGCCCTGAACAACAGTTTCAGACGTCTGAAACGTATGGTTCAGACGTCTGAATATAATACTGGGAATTTCCTTCTCCCAGCATTCAGACGCCTGAATCAAAGTTTCAGACGTCTGAATTGGTTCATTTTGAACCAGAAAGGAAATAGGCCAACAAGTGCCTATTTCAGACGTCTGAAATCAAGTATTCAGACGTCTGAATTCTGTTCTGGAAAATATTTTATTTTCCAGATTCAGACGTCCGAATCCTTGATTTCGGACGTCTAAATCTGCAGTCTTCAGCCTATTTGCCTTTTGAGCTTGAATTTCCAACTTTAATCGATTCGTGTTGATTCCCTTTTTATTGTTATCATTTATTATCTGCTTTGATGACATTTTCTTCGTAATTTCTAGGAATATCCATTTTGATAGATTCGTTATCGATTTCTTTGGATTTTATTCACGTCTTTGAATGTGAATTTTGGTGATTGATTGTTCTACAATCATTTTTGTGATTTGTCACTTTAAAAATATAAAGGTTTCAATACTAGTAGTAAATATCAAAACTCTTTCATCAAAACGATTTCAACTTTATTTTCAATACCAAACTCATTTATAAAACCGATTTCCAATCTACTAGTATATACAAGCCTTTACTTCACTCGAATGAGAAATCGAATTAAATGACTTAGTAAAACGAGTGGTATAAAACGCTTGCGTTCACTTCATCAGTTAGCTCTTGGACTTGTTCGATTGAACCCTTTTGTGACAATTTTCTAGTGAAGACCTACAACTTGTTCGTAAATATTTAAGTTCAGCAAGTGGTTATGGGACATGAAGCTAAACTCATATATTTACTAGATTGGCGTGATTGACACTTCTTGATGATCATGATGATCATTTTTGTGATTTAGACTAGCAATTGTGCGATGTCTCTTTGTCTACGAGGGAGATTAAACCCCGTTTGTGTGATGTTTCACCATCACATATGTGGGGTAGCGCCCCATTGTCTTCGGGTCGTTCGTGTGTCAAAGTTTAATGGATAGCTTCCATGAGATAGCTTCTCGTTCTTGTGTTACACGTGTTGGTGAGTTTTCATGCTCCCGTTCTTGTGATAGGCCTCCCCCCCTTTTTATGTGATTTCTGGATTTCGTGTGTTGATTTCTGGAATTTGTGCTTCACCAATTTTCATGATTTTCATTGATATGTTTATCAATTTTTGTGCATTGGTGAATTCGTGTGTCATTGACTTGTTATGAATACAAGTTTAGGGTATGATACCCTATTTTATCTTTGAGAAGATTCTTGTGATATTGATTAATCTCTTGTGGATTTTCAATTACATACTTATAGTAGTATGTCATTATGGTTATTATATGTTCATGCCATATCTTTTATTTTATACCATATCATCTGATAATTATAGCTAGACTGATCCGTTTATTATTTTCTTATAAATAATACTCGGGTCAGACCGAGATGTTATAGGTGCTTCTGCTTGACTTTTCTTCAGGATTATTCTGACTTTTGGCTAACTACTTAGATTAGTAGTTTTTGGATGTACACATTTGAGATATAGACTCTATGTTGTGTACTTATTCTTTTGTATAGCACGTGCTGCTATTCTTTTGTATTATCGTGGATCTTTCCGACCACTACTTTGATGTACACTTTCATGTGTTATTTATATATTCATATCTTTTTCCGCCTTTGTGATATGGATGTCTGTGACTGATTTATGTTATGTTTACTTCTATGTTTGTTTCCGAAGATTATATATAGCCACTGCGTGATAGCTTTGAGTTTGAATCGTTATGTCGGATTTCCTCCTTAAACGATATGCATTCTATACTATCTGACATATCGGTGCTCGCTCAAAGAAGTTACATGGATGGTCGCTCCTCAACAGCCTTATTCTCCGTGCTAGTCGACAGCATTACACCGTAGTGTTCTTGTCTAGCGTGGGTATAGAGGTGGGGCGTCACAAAGAACCTTGGCTCTGGTGGGGATTACTCATTAGAGATAGGGTCAGTAGTACCCTAGAATATGTTGAGTGTATTATATATGAGGGCGTATTTGTTATTTTCTTATATAATGATTTTAAAAAAATAATTTTTAAGAAAATATTTTTATATAAGGTTATATTTTGATATAAAAAGGAAATAATTTTTTTCTAAATTATTATGGTATATTAAGGTGATTGGTTGTTATTATTATAATCGGACAAGATTATAAAATTAAAGTGGTAATATATATATATATATAACAAATAGAAATTGGGTAAGAATGAACTATACAAATGAGTTAAGCTAAAGGTACTCAAACCAGAATTTAAATTCCAGAAATTTCGGAAGTGTTTTTTTCAAAGTGTTTGAAACGAAATAAGTTTACCCTGATTGTATTCTATATATATATATATAATTTTTCAGGAAATTATTATGGAATATATGGTGTGTTTGGTTTCTAGTTATGATAATATTGATTATTATCATAAATTGGTTGTTGTGTCTTAATAAAGGATGTTTATTACAGAATAAACAATGATAAAACTGTGTGAAATGTTTTAAGGAAGTGAAATTATATAAGCGTAAGTTATAGATGAGACTTATAAATTAAAATGAATTTAAATTGTGGAGTTTTGAATCTAAGTCCCGAAAATTTTGAAATGCGTTTCAAAGTGTTTGAGGAAATAATAAATAATATTATTTAGAATATTTTGATATGGAAATTTTTACTTAAAACAATGGTTGTTCTGAAAGTTCCGAAGAAATTTGTTTTGGATAAAAACCAAGAATGGTTTAAATTTAAAAGTGTGATTTGGTATATAAATGGAATATGTATATATATGATTTCAAAGTTGATTTGAAATAAATATTGGGTGTTGAATTTTGGAATCCTCCTTGAAATGAGAACTATAACCCAAAGGGAAAGTAAGTTTTTGAACTTATAAGAGGGAAGTGATATTGATAAGAAATTTAAATTAGGAATGAAAAATTTAAATTAAGTAAGATTAAATGGATTGAACGGATTGGGAATTTAACTCAGGGCAAGTTAAATAAGTTTTGAAGTTATAACCTAAAATTGGAAATTTCAAGATGAAATTAAAATTTAATTTATGGAAGTTAAATAGGTTAAATTATAAAAAAAGCATGAATTTGACTAGAGGTGCAAAAGAAGTTATGTATAAATGATTTCAAAGCGATTTTTGAAATACAACGGGTTTCGAATTCTGGAAATTTATGGTGGATGCCATTGATTGATGTCTTAGATAATTTGGATGTTTATTTATTTGATATATCCTGCTATCACATGTTATTTACAGTATATAAAACTGTAAATCGAATTACCTCGAATAAATTAAGAAGTGGGTTGAAATGACATTTATTTTGGATTGAAATGATATATATCCATCTCTGAAATTAAATAGAAATAAAACTTTGATTTGGAACTATTTAAATGATTTTGATTTTAAGAAATAAAATTGAATTTATGGAAATGGAATAATTTTGAACTTAAATTTGAAATGTTAAAAATAAACTTGTCAACCGGAATTGTTTAAAGAATCGGGTTTAAAATTTTGAAATTATAATTGGGAAATAAATTGAATTCCGAAAATTGATTTATTTTAAAAAGATTTGAAATCTCATTCGAACCTTGAAATAAGTCCAAGTAAAGGTAATTTAAATGGATATTTCGACGTTTGGGCTCGGAATTTAATTATTTAAAAAAAACTGGATTTTTAATAAAAAAATTAAATATTGAAGGTTAATTTGATTTAAGTGATTAAATCGATATTTTGAAAATCGAACTCGAATAAATATAAATCGAGATGGATTAGAATTGAGAATGGAATTGAAATTAACTAAAATTGGAATTGAATTGAATTAATTGGAATTGTAATTGAGTTGAATTAATTTATATAAACCGAAATGGGAATTGATTTGAATTAGAATAGGAATTGAAGTTAATTCGAATCGAAATCGGGATTTAATCAATCTAAAAGGATATGGGAATTGAAATTGAGTTGAATTGGAGATTGGGAATTAAACCAATTTGACTTTGAAAACTATTTTCAAATAAATTATTTTGATATAAACTATTAGAATCTATCTTCGTAAATATTCAATTTTATTGATTTTCTAAGCTATTTACTATACAGACCATTTTTGAAAACTCAAACTATATTATATTAACTATTTAACTATTTTAAACTATTCAAGCTATTTTCTAAATTCAAACCGGTCAAAGTGGAAATTGTTCATATTTAAATTTTGGATTTAAATACGAATTGGTATAAATTGAAGTTATAACCCAAATGGAAATTCGGAGCAATTCTGGATTGGGAACAAAATCGAAATATTAAGGCAAAAATGATTTTGAAGGGAAATAATATATTTTGAGTAAATATGATGATTTTAGAATGAAGATTTAATAGTTACTATAATTGAAACCTACCTTATAAAAGGTAAGAAATGTGACAAATAACTTTGAAAAGGTAATCGAACTTGAAAATTTGATTTGGCATTAATGAGAATATAAATGTTAGTTATATATTCAAACTCCCTTGTTGAATGTATAACCAGGAAGAAATGATCTTGGAAAGATATTTGAAATACGAAAATAGATTTTATATAAGTATGAGGTGGACTTAGAAAATTATTAATCCGAAAATTATTCGAGTCGGAAAGAATGGTCTTATATGTATATGAGAATGAAACTGAAATAATTTTGGAACCCATTGATTTTAAAGGCTTTTGATTTTAGGAAAATAGTCAATTTTGGGAATTGGGTAAACCAAATTTGAAAACTATCGATTTTGTATAGATAAAGTTTATATGTGATACATATAAAGAGTATGATTTGAATGGTACTATGTATATAGTATGATATGTTTTGAGACAAAAATATGGAAAGGTACCCCAATGAAAGTCAAAACTTAGAGAAGGAAATCCACTGGGTGGTTCTGCCTAGGAATCCACAGGGTGGGTTCAATGAGAATTAGGATCCTAGAGGATGTCCGGACAAAACTCAATGAGTTCCTGGTGATCATTGGTTGGGTAGCATAAGTCAAGTGGTGTTGATTCCTACAGTTACATTGGGTTTTGCTGTGATGGCAACGTAACCTTTGTGTAACTGCGATCTATCGTAGTTCCATAGCGTAAGTCAGGTGGCAGTGATTGCCTACAATCTACATTTGATTTCACTGGGAGAGCGACGTAACACCGGTAGATTGTGATCTATGTGGTTTGGTTCCATAGCGTAATTCGAGTGGCAGCGAGTGCCTACAATCTACATTGGGTTTCACTAGGACAGTGACACAACCTTTGTGTAACCTGCGATCTATATGGTATAGTTTCGTTTGATAGCGTAATTCGAGGGGCAGTGATTGCCTACAGACTACTTACGGTCTTGCTGTGATAGCAATGCAACCTTGTTGTAACTGCGATCCATGGTGTTCCCATGGCGTAAGTCGAGAGGTGCGAATGCCTACGGTTTTCTTATGATTTCCCCGAGATGGCGACGCAATCATCGGGTTAACTGCGATCCATGGTGGTGAAGGAGGGTGATACTTTCCATATCATTTTTGAAAAGGTTTTTCAAGTATTTTCACTGGGTGTTGGAACGGGTCTACTAAGTACTTATAGATTTTCAGTCCTACGCCTGATCAACGTATGACTAAATTTCTGTACGAACAAGGATGGACTTGTTTAGATATCGAGTTATGAAAAATCTTTTTAATATAAAATTAACCCGGTAATACTATGTAATTTAAAGTGTATTAAAATGTAAAAAAAAGGAGTAAGGGGTTTAAAATGTTTAAAGATGATTTAATTAATAATACACATCAAAAATTCAAATTCTCGCTTCGTTCCTTTTCAAGGACGAAAAGTTGTAAGGGGGGAGTAATGTAACGACCCGGATTTTTTAGCCATCGGATATTAGGCAATTAACTGGTTTTAGTTATTGGAATATAAAAATTTTATTAGTCGAATAGATAAATTTTCTGACAATTAAAATATCTGAATCTATAAATTAATTTAAAACTAAATTAAATATTGAATTATAAATTTCTGGATATGATAAATTTTATAGAAATATGTATATAAACTCCACCATTTAAATTTAAGATAAAATATCCATACAAGTATATATAAATATATATATATATAAACACACACACACAAGCTTTATGATGTTTAAATATATATATATATATATAAGTATATATATATATATGTATATATACCCATATGAAGTAATATATATGAAAGTTTGTATAAATGTAATATATATATATATGATGACAAAATATACATAAGTATATGTATATGTATATATGTTATATGAGATAGAGAATGTGTGAATGTAAATAAATGTGTAAAAAGATATATACAAAGAAGTACTATAACGACTTGGATTTTTTCGACGTTTGATTTGGAATATTTAAATGGGTTTAAATATTGAATTTGAATTATAGATTGATTTTGGATATGAAGATTTGGGTTTATTTATAAAATAAATTCAGAATTCAAATATAGCAATTTATTGAATAATTTAATTATTGAAGTTATAATTGAATATTGGTTAAATAGGGAATCTGGAGTTTTAAGCCTGATAAAAATAATTTAAAGGCTTATAAAATTTATATTAATAATACTGAAGACAATGCAACTTTTAAAATTGAATTTAAAAAGTGATCTGCTCAATTTTAAAAATAGCTTGTTTAAATTGACATTTAAAAATAACCTTTCGAGGGATAGTCTTGGAATTCGATGAAACCAGTTCCATTGGATCCGTAATAGTATATTATTATCGGATTTTGAATTTCGTAGTGTTTGGAATTATCGTTTGGTCGTACGGAATATAAACGCGCTGAAATTTATATCGAAAATTCAATATAATAATTGGGTCCAAAAAGCTATCTTCTCCATACGATCGAATTAGGACTCGAAACCTTTTCCATTGCATTCGAAATAGGGTTATAACATTATGAACGCCTAGCGGCATGCCTCGATAGGGGTTCGAGATTTTTAGCTGCGAAATCGAGACGATTTGGAATTTTAAAATAATATACATATTTGACTTGACCTTTTAATTCACGTCAACATTCATTCTTTCTTTTCAAAATCACTGTACATCTATCCCTACACGCAAGCCTACCCTTTCCCTTAAAAATTTAAATCGCGTCCCACCTTTTTCGTTCGTTCAAATTGAACCGAACTTTAAAAAAAGAACGAGAATGAAATCTCGTAAGGAACTTAATCCTCTTCTCCTTCACTAAATCGATCAGAAGTGAAAAAAATGATAAATTTGAAATCCCCTTCAATCTCAAAAATCGAATTCGTATTCAAGAAAAAAAATTATTATCGCGCATTCGAAATCGCGCGAATGAAGAGTGGCTGGCGTTTGGCGAAGTCGCAGTTTTGGTCGATGGAGGCAGAGCGCGCGTGAGGGAAAGGGAGGCCGCGATGTCAAGTGCGTCAGGGGGGTGCGAACGACGACTTGGCTGCTCGGGTATGGTGATGTTTGACTTTGTTTTCGGAAGATCAAACTTGATCGCGAGTCGGTCTTGGGGTTAGTGAATCGAGGTTGGGCAACGGGGAGGCAGCGCCGCGACTTTGGGTAGAGTTCAGGTGGCGGTGGCGAGGCTGGAAGGCCAAGGGACAGTGGGGTTGCTCGCAGGCAGTGCTAGGGTTTTGCATGCGGGAGGTAATTAGTTTAATTACTGAGAATTTAATTTAGTTAATTAAATTAATAAAATCAAATTCTAATAAATACTGTATTAAATTCATACGAGGTCGAATGCAAGTGTGGATTTTTGTGACGGATTCGCGATGGTGTAGGATATGAAATCAAAATTCGCGATGGTGTAGGTTGACTGTGAAAATTTCAAAGAAATGGTTTGTAAAACCCAAAAGCTATATATTAATTTCAAGGTGATTTGAAATAAATACCGGGTATTTAAACAATTCTAGAAATCCTTATTTAAAAGTTCTAGAGAATATCATAAGGAATAAGTTTTAAAACTTATAAGTGGAAGATGATAATTATAAGGAAAGAAGTGTGGAAAATTGGAGTTGGAATAAAATTTAAATTGAGAAGTTGAAATGGAATTCAACTTAAGTTAAAATTGAGTAAATTAAATTTTAGAAATTTAATTGACTGGATTTAAATTGAATTAATATAGTGTATTAATGGATGAGAGCTAACTTAAGCAAAGAAATTGAAATATATAATGAAATAAATGGTGATATGAAATTGAATAAAAAATAATAATAATAATAATAATATAATGGTTGGATGTTTTAGTGAAGGAAATAAAATCCAAACCTGGATTATTAAATTGAATATGAACTCAAGTGGATTAAATAGAATGGGTTTTTAAAATGAAAATCAAATGTTGAGTGTAAAATGGAAGTGAACTAATTAGATAAATTAATTAGTCAATCAAATATGAGAATTTTATTTAACTTGATTAAATAGAATGGATTGTAAATTGGAACTGGAATTAAATGTAGAACTTGAGTAATAATAAAATTCGACTTATATATAAGCTGATTAAATATATGTCGATTTCGATCAACTAAGTTGGAATAGGATTGAAATAAGAGTGGCTTGAGTTATAAATAAATTCAATTTGAATATAAATAAATTGGATATGGCCTTGAATATTATTTAAATGAATTCGAGAATGAATTCGAGTATGAAATTTAAAATTGAAGTGAATAAGATAAATGAACTAATTAATAAATTAGTAAAATGAAATGGAATGGGATTGAATGAGAATCAATCTAAAAATGAAAATGGAATTCGGTTGCAAGTGTAGTAAACTTAAGTTATGGAGTTGAAATAATTTGAAGTAAATAAATTAACTTAAGTAAATATTTTAAATGGGAGCTTGGCTTAAATTAATTTGGGAAATGGTTATTTAATATAACAACATGGAATGTTTCTGAGCTAAATTAAATGGAATTGAGTATAGTAAAAGTGAATTTAAATGGAATGCAAAATGAATTGATCGAGAATCAAATAGAAATGGAATAAAATTAAAAGTAAATTGAATGGAATCAATTTAAAAATGGTTATAAGCTAAAATGGTTATTTTATTAAATAAATATCGCCAAATTTGCATAGAAAAATTTGTCGTTTGGCGTAAACGGAAGCAAATAAAATTCTATGGATTAATAGAAGGTGAATAAATAGATTTCTAAGCAATTTGGAATGAATATAAATTTGTTTAGTATAAATGTGAATTGAATGCAAGTTAGTTTAGTTGTAAATCGTTCCGAATTGAATATGGATCGATTGAAAGCAATTAAAATTAGAATTAGAACCTTATAATTGCTTACAATATATGTTTGGCATGTTGGTTTATGAATTTTATGTGTTTTAGCTATTTAAATAAATGAGATGTTATTAAAATTCCATATTTTGGTACTTACGGGTTTAAATTGAGTAAGTATAGGTACATGGAGACTTTTGGGCTAGGTTCGAGTTGCGGAATTGCATATGAAATAACTTGCTTGCTAAATAACACTTAAAATGCTAAATAAAGGTACGCCAACGCAATAAAAGAAAAAAAATAGAAATATATTGTTATATATATTTTGTTTTTCAACCGTGTGGGTCGATGTGTATATATATATTTATCTCTCTTGTCATAGTGCAAAAGGTTCTACGTACAAGGGAGGCTCTGTCAAAACTTTTGGAAATTTAGGGTGTTCGAAAAATTTTGAAAATCTTTGGAAAAAATTTTGTTAACAAAATTTGATTTCGGATTTGTAATCGAAATAAAGGAATTTAGTGTAGAATGATAAACTAATTGTTTGGATGAAGGTAAAGTGTTTGAAAAGTGAAGTATCGAGTTTTCACTAAGCCGGCTTTGGATAAGTAATGGGTTGGTGCAATTTTCCTACCTTAGCAATTTTGGGGACGAAATTCTTTTAAGGAGGGAGGAGTGTAACGACCCGGATTTTTTCGACGTTTGATTTTAGAATATTTAGATGGGTTTAAATATTGAATTTGAATTATAGATTGATTTTGGATTTGAAGATTTGGGTTTATCTACAAAATAAATTCAAAATTTAAATATAGCAATTTATTGAATAATTTAACTTTGAAGTTATAATTGAATATTGGTTAAATAGGGAATCTAGAGTTTTAAGCTTGATAAAAATAATTTAAAGGCTTATAAAATTTATATTAATAATACTGAAGACAATGCAACTTTTAAAATTGAATTTAAAAAGTGATCTACTCAATTTTAAAAATAGCTTGTTTAAATTGACATTTAAAAATAGCCTTCCGAGGGATAGTCTCGGGAATTCGACGAAACTAGTTCCATTAGATCCGTAATAGTGTATTATTATCGGATTTTAAATTTTGTATTTTTTGGAATTATCGTTTGGCCGTACGAAATATAAATGCGCTGAAATTTATATCGAAAATTTAATATAATAATTGGGTCCAAAAAGCTATCTTCTCCATACGATCGAATTAGGACTCGAAACCTTTTCCATTGCGTTCGGAATGGGGGTATAATATTATGAACGCCTAGCGGCACGCCTCGATAGGGGTTCGAGATTTTTAGCTATGAAATCGAGACGATTTGGAATTTTAAAATAATATACATATTTGACTTGACCTTTTAATTCACACCAGCATTCATTTTTTCTTTTCAAAATCACTTTACATCTATCTCTACACGCAAGCCTACCCTTTCCCTTCAAAAGTTAAATCGCATCCCGCCTTTTTCGTTCATTCAAATCGAACCGAACTTAAAAAAAGAACGAGAATGAATTCTCCTTCACTAAATCGATTAGAAGTGAAAAAAAAAGTAGAAATTCAAAATCCCAATCAATCTCAAAAATCGAATTCGTATTCGAGAAAAAAAAATTATTATCGCACGTTCGAAATCGCACGAACGAAGAGTGGTTGGCGTTTGTCGAAGTCGCAGTTTTGGTAGATGGAGGCGGAGCGCGCGCGAGGGAAAGGGAGGCCTCGATGTCGAGTGCGCCAGGGGGATGCGAACGACGACTTGGCTGCTCGAGTATGGTGATGTTCGACTTTGTTTTGGGAGGATCGAACTTGATCGTGAGTGGGTCTTAGGGTCGACGAATCGAGGTTGGGCGGTGGGGAGGCGGCGCCGCGACTTCGGGTAGAGTTCAGGTGGCGGTGGCGAGGCTGGAAGGACAGGGGACAGTGGGGTTGCTCGCAGGCAGTGCTAGGGTTTTGCTTATGGGAGGTAATTAGTTTAATTACTGAGAATTTAATTTAGTTAATTAAATTAATAAAATCAAATTTTTATAAATATTGTATTAAATTCATACGAGGTCGAATGCAAGTGTGGATTTTTGCGATGGATTCGTGATGGTGTAAGATACAAATAAAAATTTGAGATGGATTGCAAAATAAAAATCAAGGTGAGAATCTCTCATTCAATTGGAGTACCATTTTAAAAAAATTAATGTTTTAAAATTAAATTTATTGGATGCTTGATTGACAGATAAATTTTATAATAGATGACTATTTATATATATAGTAGTATATATATTAGTATTGGAGTGTTATTCCCGCACATTATAGCGGATGAGACCCTATACGCCCCCCATAATAACGGATGACCCTATATACCGCGATATCCCCATCGAAGTGGGATTGGTATTTTATTGTTGTCTAACATCTATGGATGCAGGGAAAAACAGGTTGGAAGGATCCAACTGGATTCCTCAAATATGTTATTGTTTTTCATATATATAAAATGCTGGATTATTGTGTGTTGTAAATTTTTAAATGATATTAAACTGACCAGATTTGATGTATTGGATTGTCATACTCTGATAGTGGTATGTATATTAACAGTACAGTTCTTGTACTTAAAATCTGTTATTATATATTATACTTTGTTCCGCTGCGATGGTGAGATTATGTGTTGTTCTGTTCTTTCTTCTACCTTTTTCTTCTTCACCCCTAATGAACTGGTATTTCCGGCACTCGACTGCTCGACATTTTATACAGTGGACGTATTGATGTCGATTTTCGAGGGTCGAAAATCTCCAGTCCGTTACAAGTACAAACTTTATGATAACAAATAAATGTATATATGTGAAGATATATATGTGTGTGTGTATGTACATTATTATAAAAATAAGTGAACATGAAAATAGGTAAGCATGTTCATATGGTCAAAGTAGTACACATATAAATCCATATATATATATATATATATGTATATATATATATATGAGAGTATGTATATATATATACACAAGGGAACATTATGATAAATGCACAGCAAATCCAAGCCACAAAACATAATATCAAAACATATATTAAATCAAATCAATATAAAAAAATCAAATCAACTTTATATGTAAATCAAGTCACATTTTCAAATCAAATTAAAGAGGAAAAAAAAGAAGCCTGTACACGCCTTTTCGGCCTTCACATTTCCTCACTATCCCTCCCATCTCTTCTATATATACACTTAGCCTCTTACTCACTTTACATACAAAAGAAAGAAAAGAAAAAAACAAGTGTGCTGCCAATAAATCAAGCATAAGGAGATCAAGAACATAAACAAGCTAGAACAAAAGAGTAGCAGTTCATCTCTACTAAAAAGGTGAGTAAACAATTCCCCTGTTTGTTTGCAGGATATTTCTTTTATATGTCTAAATGACTATGAATGTGGATGAATCTTCATGTTGTGATAAAAATACTGATATCTGTGAGTGATATGGCTTTGTATATGTGAGAAAAATATTCGGAGATCAAGCTGTAACTAGAAGAAAAACCAACTGTTCTCTTCTTCCTCTTCTTTGTTTCCTTTTACTATAAAGCCTTTGCAACTTAAAGAAAAGAAAACACATCTAAAGATTCCATCGGTTTTAAAAGGTGATCCCAAAAAAAAGTGTTTGTTTTTAGATAAGGATCATTTAAAAATTTATTTCATTTATTTCCATTAAGTAGGGGAAGGGAAAACCTATTTAACAGTAAATAGGTCAGACATAGCCAAAAATCAAGTGTCATAATCTTAAAAATGGATGGCATGGTTGTGATCGTGGTAACAAAATATGATTTTTAAGATAGGTTCGGTGATTTTTAGGTTTGTGGGTGGGTAGGATTTTGGAGTTGATCAGAAATTGGATTTCATCGAAAATGTAGCGGCGTGGTTGATGCCGTGCCTCGACGTTGGTCGTGGAGGAGGTTTGGGTGACGGTGCATCCAAGAAAAATGGTGCGGCGATTTCTGGTGGAGTACGGAGGTGAGACGAGGTCGAAGTATGGTTTAATGGGTGGTTATGCGTGGTCTCGATTGCAGTCAGATGGTGACGTGGAGGAAGCGAAGTAGGGGTGCGGTCCAGAGGGAAAAGGAGGAGTGGTCGATGGCGAACTCGTGGGTGAAGTTTGGTGATGGATGGAGTACGGTGGTGGCGTGGCCAGGCGACGGAAGCCACGGTGACGTTTTCCATGTTTGGGAGTGAGTTCGAATTTTGGAACTGAGGTAGGTCCATGGGTTTCAGGCGATGGAGCGTGGTGGTGCAATCGAACGCGACTGACGTGGAGGGTCGACGGCGAGGGGCAGGCCGGAGGGGACGTTTACATATGCACGGTGTCGTGCACAATTTGGTTTGTAAAGATGAGAGTGAGGGAGAGGAAGATTACTGGGAGGAAGAAGAATTGTGGGAACGGGTTTAAATTTGTGGGCTGAGTTTGAGAATGTATGGGCCAAAGAAAATGAATAGGGAAATGGAAAAATAAGGAAAAGGAAAAAAAAGAAAGAAAAAGAAAGGGAAAAGAAGAAAAAAAAAGTAAGGAAAAAGAGAGAAAAAAAATGAAAATAAAATAAAGGGGTTGATTAATTAATTGAATAAATAAAAATTTAAACCCTATTTCTTTTACGATTTAAAATCCAATTGACATGGAAACTTTTGCATTGTGATCCACTCATCTAACTTTAAAATCTAAACTAATTTTGTTAATTGATGTGGAACTTAATTAATTATAATAAATAAGGTGAGTTATTGATTAAAAGCTTATTCGATTAAATCTTATGTTAATAAATGAATAACTAGATTCTTAATTGTTTAAAAAACTCATATTAATTAATAAAGTTTGTTATTGGTTGGACTAGTTAATTTTAGTTAACTAAAAATAAATTGATTTATAATTTCTTAAAGTATAAGAAATTTTGGATTAAAAATATAAGTAGATTCAGTTAATGAAAATTTATTAATTCTGATTGTGAATTGTTTTAATATTAGTGTTAAGCATTATTTTAGTTAATGATCTATGTTTCGGTTATTGTTCTTGAATATTTATTTTAATTGTTCTTGTCTGGGCCATCAAGTGGCCAGGCAAGTTAAAATAGTTAGAACAAAAGGTTGATGCGGTTTTTTTTTGAATAAACATATGTAACAAATTTCATAGGTGAATATTGTCACTCTGAATATAAATTGTTTATTTTAAATAATTTTGCCTTTTAAAATTTACCATTTCAGTTCGAAGAGACCGGGATCGGATATCAGTGTTATCCGGATCCACTTTGATTTGATAATCACTACGAACCTTTACGGTTTTGATTATAGAGTTTAATATGCTGGAATTGGATAAGTTTAACAAATTTGACCATTTTAAATAAGTAATTGTGCTTGGACACTATTGCAATATCGATGGATTTCTATAAAAAAAAGTGTTCGGTTATAATCAGATAAAAACTCGTTGTATCTGAACGAGTTACCTTAATTTTCGAAGAAATTTTATAACTTAAGTATTTCAATTTAAGTGGGTTACTCAAGTTGGTTTCCAGCCTGACTCGGGTGTTACTTTATTGTAATGCTCGGGTCAGACCGAGTATTACAGTTTTCAGGTTAGGACATTTTGGAGCTTAGCTGACGAGCTGGATGGCAGAGACGTATCGCACGTATTTATTGATATTCTGCTGTGTATTGTAGGCTGTATATTCAGCATCATTAGTGACAAGTTATTATAACTGTCCAGTTTTATATATTGATGATTGTACTCTGATAACTTGTATGTATAATAACAGTTATAGTTTTCTTTTGTATAAATGCTGTTATTGTATATTATATTTTGTTCCGCAACGATTATAAGATTCTGTGTTGTTGTTGTTTCTGTTTCTTCTTCTATCTCTTTTCTTCTTAAACCCTAACAACCTGGTATTTCCGACACTCGATTGCTCGGCACTCTATACAGTGAACATATTAGTGTCGATTATCGGGGGTCGAAAATCGCTCGGTCATTACAAAGGCTATTTTGATATGTTAATTAAAACGATTATTACTAAAGCTAGTTTAATCGCTTTCAAACTAAAATTCAAAAGTTTACTATCACTATTCTTATCCACATAGAATTTAAATCAACTTCCAAAATCATTTTCATTCGTATAAAATTCAAGATTTAATTATTTAAACAATTTCAAATATTCAAATAATCATTATATTTGAAATTCAACTTATTTAACTTATAAAATTAACCTTTCAATATTAAAAATAAATTAAATATTCAAATTTTGAATGACTGAAATTCTTAGTCTTTGCAATTTAGTCGCAAATAAAATTTGAAACAATTTAATCACAAAAACATAAAAATCTGCAGCTATATCCTTCTGTAGACAAACGATTTGGCCCACCAAAACACAACATTTTCGATAAATTTTTAGGGAGCATGCATATATAAGTGAGGAACAACATACCCAAATGTCATCATTTTACGATATTTTTAAAGTCTGTTATGAATTTCTGATCAATTATCATTATCAGCTGTGTATTATCCTCATTTTGTTCTTAGTAAAAAATTGATCTATCCTCCAAAATTCAATATTTTTTCCTGAAATTTTGTGGCGAGAAACATAGAAGGATCAAGAAAGATATTTCTAAATTTGGGAATTTTTGAGAATTTATTTTATTTTACATGAATTAATTAATAATAGGGTTATACACAAAAACACATTATATATACATGCATTAAACAAAACACTTTCTATAAACAATACAAACATTCACACACAAATCGTTCATCATTTTCACATAAAATTTCAACCAAATCAAGCACATACCATATATAATCATCATGTATATCATCACAAAGCAATATATAAGGCATGCAAGAGCAATGAAAGAAGTTACACCCACTTCTACTCAATACGAAGTTAGAATTTCCTATTTCTTGCTTCTAGTGGCCCAAAGTCCTCATTTTAATTTTCCAAATGACCTAAAATAATGATAAAATTTCTAATTTAATCATGAATTTAATTATACTAGAGGTCAATAGGTGTTATGATAGAGTTGTGAACATTTTCCTTTCCTTTTCTCTTGAAATTGATTGAAAAAGAGGGATTTTGCTTAGGGTTTTGATGGAGCAGCCATTATTAAAATATTTTAAGCTTTAAAACTTTATGTTAAGGATTGAAAATTAAGGAGATAATATCCCCTTTGGCTAGTCTAAAGGAAGAGATTGGGTCTGGGCTTTAAATTACACTCAAAAAGGCATATTTCATTGGAAAATTGCAATTTCTTTTCATATAAATAATACTAATACTTTTAATCATGTTTTACCTCCATTTTGACCATAGAAAAAATTTCCAATTCATAAAATATTTCTTTTCCCAAATTTTATTTAGCTTTAAAATTATTTTTTTAATAGCCAAATTCCATTTTTATCCCTCTATTTTTTTAAAATACATATTTATTCATCAAAATATTTTATATTTTCTTTTATATTTTTATTCATCGATTAAAAATCTTAATTAATTTTAATCCATAAAACATGATTTTATCTTCTAATATGGAATCTAACTCAATATTCGGTACTTAATACAATATTTAGTTAGTTTCTCACAAAACAATTTGTAACTGCTACTTAACCAAACTCATATATTCTATTATATATAAAGTTCAATATGTAACCATTTATATTCTTGCTTCTTATTCATTCTTACTTCTAATCCTCTTATCTTGTTGATTTGATAGAAAAAGTTCCACTTACCCCTCTAATAATCATTACTTACCATTTTAGGCCCCAAATTAAATTTCCATTATATATTAATAATAATAGGCCCTTTCGTTTTTTATTTAAGCTATTCATAAATGTTCCATGCCCATTCTCTCTTCTTACTTTCATTTTTTCAACTTCTTATCTAAAATAAATCATTTTCTATTTCAGCTATTCAGAAATGTCTCAAGCTCATTTTCTCTTCTTATTTTCATTTTCTCAACTTCTTATCTAAAATACTATTGTATCCAATGTTTTATCCTTTTGGATTCAAGTGGAGAATTCACTCCTTTGGCAGTAATCATAGAATTCCCTCTTTCATGTTTTATGCTCTACTTCATGCTTTTGGGTACGTAATATTTCTTTTATTTGATTTTATATTATTTAATATGAATTAGAGTGGTTTGGTGTTGGTACTAAAATAAACTAATATGTTAAAAAAATATCGCTTAATCTTTAAGAAATGGTGCTTTTTTATAGATCATGGTTGAAAAAATCAGGTTACATAAATCATTCTTCCAGTATACAAGTTTGATCGGATTTTAGAACTTTTTTTACTCTACCTAGAATTTGATTTAATTCACCAACAGTTCTTAACTTTGCAATCATCTTAAATTATTTATGATTTTATTGATGTACCTCATAGCATTTCTACTTTACTTTCAATTTTACCTATTGAAAGAGCCCTAAAAATCTTCGCTGACTGGATCGATCAAGCTCGATTTAAAGGTTTGAATTGTATTCTATTAATTTTCTTTTCATTTAATATGATGTTGAATTTACTACTTTTTTTTTTTAATTTCTGATCTTTTCTTTGAGTTTATTGTCTAAAGTTATTTCTACTTATGATTTTTGTTTCAATTTGTAGGATTATGAGTTTGGTTATTTATTTACAGCAGGTTACTGGATTTATAAATGCTATTTTAAGAATTAAATCTTATTTTTATAGCATATAGCTCTTTATTTCATGTTTCCTTTGTAATATTCTTATTTCTACGTATAATAATCCTGCATTTATTTTTTCTTTATATTCTACAAATAGTTCTTTCCCTCTTCTCTTCATTTTAAATACACTTTTCAAAACGATCGATTTTTGTTTCTTTTATTTTGATTAGAATTTAATTTAATTCACTAATAATTCTTCGTGTTGCCATTATATTAAATTATTTGCAAATATGTACATATTTTATAGTAATTGCATTTATACCTTACTTTCAATGTTACTGTTTTTATGGAGACATTATCTAAAGACCTCCATAAAACCTCTAATTCAATTGAGATTGATTAAAAACTTTAATTTTTTATCTATCATTTCATTTAATTCAGTGTTCAATTTGTTGTTTTGTTTGATTCAATTGAGATCGACTAAAATTTTGACTTTTATTTTGCTATATTTCTTTTCGTTTAATTCCATATAAAATTTATTGCTTTTGTTCTAAATTACTAATTTTACATCTTTGCTAAGGGTTTTTGCCTCAAATTGTGTCTTCTTCTGATTTTTTTCCATTTTGTAAGATTATGAGTTGTTTCCTTCATTTATTTTATAGTAGGTTACTTGATTTATAACTAAGTGGACACCATAAAATCTTTTATTATTTCAAAAATCTATTATAACCCGCCGTTCGTAGCTCGGTTGGTTTGGGAGCTGGGAGATGGGAACCAAAGGACTGCGTCCGGGCAGGTTCGAATCCCAGCGCCAAACCATCAGTGGGAGTTTCAACGTTAAGCATCCATGTGCGACGACTAAATAAAAGCGGGGTAGACACACGGCGTGGTTTACTTAAGTGAGTATCAATGAATACCATGATCTTAAGGTTTCCCATGAACTCAAAAAAAAATTATTATAGGTAAAGCTGAACTATTTTGTACTCTCAAAATTTATAAATAAATTAAAGTTCATTTTATTTTTGTTTGTTGAGTAAGAATATGAACTTTGTTTCTATATTTGTTCTGTATGTTATAACTGGTTTATTACTATATAGACATCAAATAATCTTCAGTTTTGTATAATCTATTAGATCTAAGGTTGATCTTTATTCAATTCTTAATGATCTTACATGAGGTAACTATCTATTACTTTCTACAGAGTAAGTTAGGAGTTATGCTGTTTTATAGTTTACTCTGGTTTATTATAGATAATATTGGATTGAAGATGTAGATAAGAATAACGTTTATAAGTAAACTAACCTGAGATATAAAGGTTCATATCAAGTGATATTACCATGCAATTAAAAAAAGAGTAAAAAGTTATGAATTTCATTTCATTTGAATTTAAACTAATTAGAGAACTAGTTACAATTAAATTACTTTCATTGAAATTCAATTTAATGGAAAAATTGACTACATAAGTTCAAATAACTTTTGAATTTGTGATACATTAAAATTGTTTTTTAATTTTACTAAATTACAAGTTTTATGCGCCTTTATTATACCATGTTGTGTAATCCATACTCATAGTATTTGCACATATTTGAATATGCAGTTGGGAATATTAAAGTTGTACAATGCGAGTTGATGTTTAAGTTTCCATAACTCTAGGAGATTTTGTTGGTAGGACATTGGTTTGTTGTTTGATGATATTATTCTTTTCATTCATAACCATTATATCTCATTTTCTCAGAAAATTCATTGCAATTGGTAATAAGAATATCCATGTTCAATGGAATAATACATTAGAACACTATTTTGAAAGAAATTATGAAAGTTTTGGTTGTTATAATTGTTAGTATCAATCAAATATAATATACGACATTTTATGTATGTACCTATTAAATATATGTCCTTTTGTTATAATATCTAACCATCCATTCTATAATATAAGTAAGTTAATGTTTAACCATTCTTCTTCTTTTTCTCATAAATTATAGAGTTAAATCCAATTTTTTCGACAATTAATTTTTTTTTTACACATTATCCATCGTTATATTAACTACCACATTTATAATTACTCTGTAACCTACTCACTTAATTTTATTATTCTTTCTCTTTCATAGCATGTTTTTATTTTATATTATCATAAGTACATTTAATTTTTTTCATATTCATCATTCTTTTTACTTTCCTTAACCTTTTAAATTAATGTAATTTTATTACTCTAAGTTTTTTTTACACCCTTTCAAATCCATTTCTCCATTATTTTAATTTCATACTTCACCGTTCATCATTGTTCCCATTACTGTACTATCCTTCATGTTGATCCAAACTTTAATTTATACATTATTTAACTAATTTTATTATCTTTTAATTTATTTATCCAATATATAATTAGGATGAAAGGCTTTATTCCATTTATCGAATTGCAATGCCAACTCCCCAGAATTGAAAGATGATGGAAGAAAAGTCCCTTCCGAAAAAGTTATGAAAATTAGATCCCTATTTTTAGTTTTTGACTAATTTATTCCACTTTTGCCCCTGATTTCAATGCTGGGCCGATTTTCTGGGAGGGGGCAGTTTGGTAAAAAAACAAAACAAGGACCTAATTTACATGAGTTTATGCATATGGACTTTTTGTGCATGGGCTTTGAGAAAAGGGACATTTGGTCCAAAACCCAATCTATTTATGTTGTTAATTGCTTAACATCTATTTAGACACCCTAATAAGTTTCTTTATTGATCCTAGTAACATTGCAGAATTATTAATTATGAGTATGTTTCTACAGTACGGTAAAAAATTACTTTAATGTTTCATAAGTTTGAATATTAGATTATTTTCTTCTGAATTTTTTATCATTGCATACTAATTGCCCATGATGGTTTGATGTTTTTTCTCCTTTTTTCAATATATTTAATTCAAAACTATCCATGGTGATTCGGTGTTGCACAAAAGATACAAAGCTTATGAGCATGGTTTAGTGGTTAATATAACTTACTTTAATTATATTAAAGAATTTTAATTGTTGTTAAAAATTTATCCATGGTAGATAAATGTTGCGCTAATGGTAAAAAAATTGCATGCATCATTACTAGTAGATATTGATTTAAATCCTTACCTTTTATCTAAGAGTTGAGTGAATTGTAATTTTACTAAATATGATTAATAAAAGTAATAAATCCTTATATTGGTAGAAGGAGGAACAATTATTCAAAGTGAATTGTTAAAGGGTGAATCGTTTTGACTAAGGGGAATGGAAAGAGGCAATTTTTAAATTAAAAAGGTTTTATTGAGGGAAGAATCAAATAAAACATTTTCCTCTTATAAAATATTATTAAAATTACTAAAATGTCATTTATATAATTTATCTTTCTCTTTCTTCTTTGTTTCCACTTCATATACATTATTGCACCATAAAATTTGTCTTTTCATCTCCAAACTATAAACCCTAAATATTTAATTATGACTATGGGGAAAACTTATCTTAATCCTAATCTTAATTTTTTCAATCTTTATCAAAATTTAAAATAGACAAAACAACATTGATATTAATTTCTATCCTTCTATTCAAGGTTCTAATTATGTTTTTTAAGGAATTTTAGTATCTTTCATTTTGATTGAATATCAAATTAATGAGGTTTGATATTAAATTAAGGCATGAGATTTTAAATTGGTAGAGGGATATTATTAATATAAAGAGTTACAACTTTATACTAAAAAAGACTATAGGTTTGAAGATTCTCCATGTAACAACCCGGAATTTTCGATCCCGAAAATTCCAGATAGTTAGGGAAAGAAGAAAGAGATAGAAGAAGAAACAGAAAATAAAACACAGAATCTCACATTCGCAGTGGATCAAAATATAATATCAATTAATAACAGTTATACAAATGAAATCTGTACTTGTTAAATTACACTTTAATACATCATAGTTACAACATATACACAAACACTGGACAGATACAATCAACATGTCCCAGACAAACTACAATATATCACAGCGGAATACACTCCATACGTTCCTACCATCCAGCTCGTCTCCTGAGCTCCAGATTGTCCTTACCTGAAAATTCTGTAATACTCGGTCTGACCCGAGCATTACATCAAAAGAACACCCGGGTCAGGCTGGAAACCAGCGTGAGTAAACTCATCTAACAAGGAATACAAAAGTATACAACCCATATAAACCCGGGTGACTTGTATCAATTTACAACTTCACAAGTTGTTATAGACATAACTTATTTCACATATCAATTTCTAAGTACCAAAACTTAGACTAAAATGGTCCAATTCACTTAAATCGTTTCATTCCAGTTTATTGATTTCACATTTCAATCTATAATGAATCGAAGTGGTTTCGGGTATTTACTAATACCCGACTCCGGTCTTTCCGAATTCAATATCACCTTATCCAAATTATTCAAGTAAACACAATTCAAACTTCAAATATAGGGTGTTACCTATACACATTAATTCATCATTAATAGATAACCACATTCTCAGTTTAAACCCAACATATCATATCACGTAGCATCACAAATCACATGTCTGAGTTATCAATCAATCTAGGGCATATAATTTTATTCAATCATTCATAAGCAAGATAAATGAGTCATACCATTTCTAATTAATTAACTCCCAATGAATTAAACTAATTACTTAAAATCTTGCTTATTCAATATTAATTAATTTTATTCAATTAATTAATCATTCCTTAATTATTCATCTTGATTAATCATTCTTGATTTATCATTCTTTAATTACATTAAGTAATTTGCCTTCAATTAATTACACAAATTCATTATTCTCAAACCCATCACATTTATTAACCTTTAATTACCATCTTAATTAATTACCCAAATTAATGATCCGACAATCACTTGCCTTGATTAATTATCCTTTAATTAATTCACACTTAGTAATTAACTAATCCTTAATTAATTTCCTTAATTAATCAATTCTTTAATTAATTACTCTATGTAATTAATCCTTAATTACTTCCTTAAGTAATTTACCCTTAATTACTTTCATCAAATAATTATTCCATTGGTTAATTATAATTACCAATCAGAACATATCACAGAGTATCACAGAATATCAAAAATCGAGATAATCTACTCATACAATCATCCAAACAGAAATTATCAATTCATATCATAATTAGTTTAATTTACTTATATTAATTTCTTAAGAATTAACCACTATTTTGATTAATAAACCATAAATAAATTAATTCAAAACATTAAATTAATCACTTCTTAATTATCTTTAAAAATCAATTTAAATTAATCTTAATTAATTTTCAATTAATAACTTTAAATTAGTTAATTTACAATTTCTTAATTACCAATTTATTTCAACACTTAATTATTAATAACAATCTTTAATTACCAATTGATAAATCTTAAATTACTTAGGTGATTTCAATTATAAGCTAATGTACATTCTTAATTAACTTACAATATAAAAATTATTCATCTTACATTTTTTTAAAAATCCTCCTTAATACCATTAATTTAGATTTAAAAACATGAATTTTACTTAATTAATTAAAACTTAAATGAACTTTTTAATTTAAATCTTCAATCAATTAGACAGATTCATACGTACTTACTGGTTCCAAAATGATTAACAACTTAGTTTGATTAGGCTTAAGTTTTGCAACACCTACCCGAGAAAATCCCAGGTGAACTCGAGTCCTATCCCGAGCTTCCCCTCCATTCTCCCGACTTCCTTTCTTCCTCATCTCTTTTTTTATTTTAGAGTTTAAGTTTTAAACTGTTAAATTGTTAAACTGCTATTCACTCCACGAACTCGAGTTCCACTTCGAGCAAAAACCTCTCCTGCTCGAGAACTACCCCGTGTCACACGAGAACCCATCACCAGACACAGAACCATCATCGTGCACGTGCACCGATGCTCCAGCAGCCTCCGACCAACCACGATGCTTCCGACCCATCAATTTTCGCCTCGACATCGAACCCCGATCATCTAAATACCCACACAGGTCCACGATGCAATTGAGCATATCTCGAGCAACTCGAACCCAACCTCCGACCAAAAACTTGCCTCGAAACCTCGCCACCGACCATCGTACGCTCCGAGACTCCGGCCACGTCCTCATCACCCTCCACACTATCATCTCCCCCAGCCACATGCAACTCGATGTACGAACGAAACCATGGCGATCAAATTTCCGACCACTGCCAAAACTAGGGTTAAAAATCAAATTAACCCATCGCCGACGCCACAGTCATCGTGCACCCCTTCCACCATTTTTGCCGAGCTCCTCGAACCCTCCCATATCCCCAGTCAAATTCCCGACCACCAGATATTTCCCAATTACCAGAAATTGCTAACGAACCACATTCTGGTCATCTCACAAATGCACACTCGACACAAATTTAAAAATTGCGATTTTACTCTTAAAATTCTTGATTCTAGATGGAGATTAAGGTTATATAAATTAAACAAAGAATTTCGATGCTTGAAATTTTCATGTTTGTAAATTTTTACTGTAATTCCTTTATTATTTGAAAACCATCCTTACATCTTGCCTAGAAATATTTTTAGAAATTTTCTTGTTGAAACAAACAAGTTTTGTTTACATATCTTAATCTAAAAAGAATCTGGGAGAGAGAGTGACTGGATTTTCTCAGGGTCTAAATTTTTAACAACTAGAACAGGGCAATATGTTGATTTACAGACATGCAAACAAATTTATATCAATACAGCAAATTTTTCACCCATACATCAAATATTATTTTCATATGCACGCAACTTAAATAGGTTTAAGATTTAGAAAAAAGTTTACTCACTGTTAATTGATAAGCAGAGAAGGTTATAAACTGAGATGCTCTGATTTTTTGGAAACTGAATGCTTTAGATTTGAACTAGAACTTGTTGAGTTGCTCCTGCTTCTGATCTGAAGCTTAGATGTTGAAATGATTTGCTTGATTGATCTGGTTGAAATTGCTTTGATTTAATTTCTGGTTTGAAATGTTTATAGGCTTTTGAACTGGAATTTGCACTAAAAATCTGAACTTGAATTTGCTTTGAAACTGAGTTGATTCTTTACTATAGCTTCAGGTTGAATTTGTAGTTTTGAAAGATTGATAATTTTTCTCAGGTGTGATTTTCTTTGGTTTTAATTTTTCCCATTTCTATTTTCTTTTATGAGAGCAATGTGATAAGTTCGGCTATAATATATAAAATGAAAATGAAGTGTGTAGAGTAAGCCAGGCTAATATTTGTGTGTACAGGCTTTGTACCACTGGTACACAAAGGGTCAGAGATTTTTTTCTTGACCAGGCAACATTTTTATGAAAATGAAATGATTTATAAAGGTTGCGAATTGACCTTATTTTGAGCTTGAGATGATAGTATTTAATGCAATGTTTCCTTTCAAGCTTACATACTTATCCTATTTGATATGTATGTAGACATTATTTTTATTTTCTTGCATTCACACATGTATTCCACAGTATATATATATTCTAGAATTCCCTTATGTATTTACTTTATGTTCATTTTTTTCATTATACATGTATATGTATATATATACATTCTCAATTATATCAACCTTCCTATATTTGATTTTCATATGGGCATAGATACACACACCCATATATATATATATATATATACTTATATACATGTTAAACATCATAAGTTTGTATGTATTTTCATTTTTTTCTGTTATGGATATTTCATCTTCATTTAAATTATGGAGATAATATATATACTTTATTTCCATAAGACTTACCATATTCAGAGATTTGATAATTCAATATTTGAGATAGTTTTCAAATCAAATTTACATTTGTTCAGATATTCCCATTATCAAAATTTATTTATTAGACTAATAAAATCAACGTTTCAATGATTTAAACCAGTTAATCACTCAATATTCGATGGCCAAAAATCTGGGTCGTCACACTCCATTTTACAATTCCTTTCTTATATCATATCTTTTTTTTACAGGATAATATGAAGGAAATTGATTTGGTAATGTAGCTAAATTCAATGGATGAATCAAAATAATGTGTAACTTTTTTCTAGAAAAGGAAAGGATTTGTATTTTATTCTTATTCTTTTTTGGTAATATTACCTTTTTAGCATATGATTATATAAGAACTATGTAATGACCCCGAATTTTAATTATATTTAAACTTATAATTAATTTAATTTTTGAATAAAAATTTGTAAAATTAATCGATAAATGAATTCGAGTTTCCCCGAATCCAAATAAAAATATATTAAATCATTTTAAAATTTAAAAATCGTATATATATGTGAATTTATAGAGCTGTGCCTATATGAATAGATTTGAAATGATATATATATATATATATATTGAGAAATACAAGACAAGTATTTAAGTTGAAAATAAATATCTTAAAATTTTAGTTATGTGAACTATAAAGATATCAAATAAACACATTAAACAAATTAGTTAAAATTATAACAAAATATACAAAATAATATATAGAACTTTATTTACATCACAAAGCCATAAGGCAAAAGAAGAAATACAAACCAAAATTTATAAGTACCTATATGCAAACAAATACAAATACAAATATAAGTATGGAATGAAACAAATAAACAAACAAAGTAATAAATACAAGTATCTTTAGCCACCACAATATCCATCAGCCGAAAAGAAGAAAAGCAAATAAATATATTTGTACAACATTATATTTATGCGCATTGTACAGCTGAAAGCAAAAGAAATTAAATAAGCAAGTTTGTACAAAGCTAATTAATGTTTGGCCACTACAACTAATACAAGCAAATAAAAGACAAAGACAAAGAGAAAGACAAAACAAATATAGCAAAGATACAAGTATGCAGGCAAGTAAAAGGCAATTAATGCCACATCTCTAGCATCGAATCAGCAAAGAAATAAATGCAACATACCTCATGCATTAAATGCAAGATATCTCAGCAATGCTTGTTGTACAAACATAAAATATTGTAACGACCCGACTTTCTTTGCCCAGAAAGGCGCATCGTTATGAAGAAAGAAAGGGATAGAAGAAGAAAAGAAAAGAAGAGAGAACAACAACACATCAGAAATCTCACAGCGGAACGAGAAATATATTATCACATAAGATATTACATAGTATCATATACATCAGAGTACACAATTTATACATCACAGAATAGACAGTTATAAACTTCTGTCTATTATACAACACAAGTACATCAGTACAATACAGACTAATACAAACACAGCGGAAACTCTATATATCTACTCGCTGAAGCCTCCTGCTCCACAGCTCCTCCAGAATTCGTCAAGACTATCCTGAATCCCTCGACTACTCAATACAATATTGAGTACCCAAGAGTTTAATAAAACAGAAAATAAACACTTGGGTCAGACATGGGTCTGGTGTGAGTAAACGGTTAGATTGCTTAACTTTGGAAACCCTTGAAAACAAAAGTATCACGTAAGACTCCCCCACAAATAAACATGGGTAAGTTTTTACCTTACGCTAACTAAAACATTTGATAGGAAATCCGATTGTATTATAATAGGGTCTAGGGTTTTCAAGTAAATATGAAATAGCCGAAATTGTTACATTATTAAATTCCAGCATACTAGCCACAAAGTGGGTTATACAATCAAGTCCGTTGGCACTTATTGGATTTTGGATTCCATACAATGGCAGGGCTACTGGGGTACCGCCCGTCACAGTACGTGGCCTAGATCACCGTACCGAGGAGTACGCCCGCTCCCCTGCAACACAAAGCCGGAACCATCCCTTACTGGATAATTCCGAACAAGACAATCCCGTAGTTGGCGCGACCAACCACACACTAAGCCGAATAAAAGAAAAGGGACCTCTAGACAGGGATCTATCTTGCTCTCAGTGGGTGCTACCCACGAAACCTTGTTGCACCTCCCCTGTTTTAGCCATTCCCGGTTGATGAGGCTTGAGGTTTACGATTACCTTTAATCAGAACATATCACTTAGAATGCTCATCGTCCGCCTGACGATGTGCTGAAAGCATTCAATCCATACAAGTTCGTTCCGGGTTCGAACGAAACCGAAGGCATTATCTCGTTACACTCGTTTTGGAATCACCCTCAGAGTTAACGACAATAACCCTTGCACTCTGAATCTTCATCTTCACTTGAGATTCACGATCTATCGTTAATTTGGATCGATGTGGTATTCGGGTCTCCAGACCTGGAATACCGGTATACGGAAACCCGATCCCGGTCTCATCGAAATCCAAAACGTATCTTTTAAGGCCAAGTTGTTTAAAGGTTTAAACATTTAAACTTATATTCTGAATGATATAAACAGATAGATAAATAACATTATCACAATAGATAATTCATATCAACATTCATCTCACAAAGCAGCATATATCATATATATATCAGAGACATACAAATCATCCAATATCAACCAATCACCCAATATCAAACATCCAGTATTAATCAATTATCTAAACAGAATTGATTTACTCTAATCAATTTAATTAACCTTTAATTAAATTAATTACTATCCTTTAATTACTTGGATTATCTTAATCCTGCTCACTATCATTAATTAATTACAAATTAATTAATTAAACATCTAAATGATCTTCCTTAATTAATCTCCTTTGATTAATTATCTTTAATTACATCAAGTAATTATCCTTAACCATATACAGTAATTAACCTTTAATTACTATCATTAATTACAATAATCCTTATTAATTAATTAACCTTTTTTATTTATTAATTAAATAATTAATTTTAATCAACCACTTCATTAATTAATTAGACTTAATTAATCATAAACAGTAATTAACAATTTGTAATTACTTATCTTAATTAATTACTTCTTAATTTATTATATTAACCTTGATTAATAAATCTAATTAGTTAATCTTTAATTACTTCATTAAGTGTTATTAATCAATTTTAATTTAACAAATAATCCTTAATTAATTACTTTTAATTAATTACACTTAGTAATTAATCTTAAATTAAAAACAATTAATTAATCACATTAATTAATTAACTAAAATAATTAAGTAATTAACTCTTAATTACTTACATAAGTAATTATCTTCTAATTACTTCATTTAAATGATCTCGATTTCTTTCTTAATTAATTACTTAACAAATAATTAATTCCATCATTTAATAATTCTTAATTAATTACTACATAATTAATTAACTCAAAAACAATTTATATTAATTAATTCCTTAATTAATAACATCATGTGATTATTCATTAATCACTTCCACTTTAATTACTTCCATGAGTAATTCCTCTAATTACTTCCACTTTAATTTCTCTTTTCTTAATTACAAGGAATAATATTTAAGTTTTATAATTTGTTTACCTTCATAAGCTCGTTTATAGTTTAAGGTCTAATTTCTTTTATTCAACTCAATTTCACTTTGCAATATTTTCTTTAATTCTACAGTACAAAACATTATAGAACTAACTAAACAAACAACCTATAATATTCGAGATAACTTAGCAATTTAAACTTACGCAGCGAAACCCAAATCAAACTCGAGATGAACCCAGAAACTACTCGCGCCTATCCCAAAGCAAACCCAGCGACTCCCTGTACCCAAACCCGAGTCAATCCCTCTAAAACCCCGAGTTGTCTTCGAGTCCTCGCGATCATTCACCTACTTCGAGAAAAACTGCCAATAACACGAGACCGTCCCGAGTTTCCCCTCGTCTTCCCCAACGAAAACGTCCAGACACCCAACGTGCACACGTGCACGTGGTGCACTTGCACCATCGCCTCCGACCACCAACGTTCATCGCGACCATCCCCATCAGTCCCATAAACCCACGCGAGCATGAATTCAAACCCACATCGATCAAATAACACACGAGTTAAAATTTCGATCACTGATCGAAAAACTGAACGCACATTCGACCACAAACCAACCAATCGCCGACAATCATGACGCCTGGAACCCATGGCTCTCCTACCAGAGCAACGCCGCATCTCCACACCTCTATCCCCCATCTCGCGATCGCTTCCGGTCCCCTTCCCATGCCGTAAACGTCACGACATTCAAACCGAAACCAAACCAGCTAAAACCCTAAATCGTTCGAATTCGAACAATTCAAACATTGGAAAAATTCGATTGTATTTTTCCCATGATCACAATCAATCAACCCTCCTCCATACCAGAAATCGTTCAACTCCAACATGCGGATCACCACTAATCGCCGATCAACCCAAATTCGAACAAACCCAAATTACGTTCGAATTTCCAAACTAAAATTTTTGATATGCATGCCTAAATTCATGGTTTTCTAGTACGATTTCCTATATATAATTCAATTTAGAATTTAGAGCAATTGATTTTTAACTTATATTTTAATTTCACTGTATTTTCTTCAATTCGAGGGAAATTTCAAATTATAAAATCCTAGAATTATTCTTAGATGATAATTTACATGATTACAAACAACCTTCATTTACAAATCAAAGTCCAGTTCGTATTCAAAATCAAGATATTGAAATTTTTCTCAGATTTGAAAACTGTTTATAAACACAGTAACAATCCTTTACTCTACAGGCAATTCAAAGTATTCAATTCAACATGCATTCAATTTAAAACAGATATTGCATATAACATTGTTATATCATCACAAAATCACGAAGAAATCTAAGATCAACTGTTTTTAAAATAATTTACTCACCTTTTTATTTGCAGAGAACAAAGCAGAGCACTGTTTATCACTTCCAGGCTTTTTAAATTTTGAATTCTGGCAACTTGCATTTGATTTCTTTTTGCTTTGTAGAATTATAAATTTGCAATTTGATTCTTGCATTTAGTTGTTTGTTGATTTATTTGGAACTGCTACTGAATTTGCCTTTGATCCCCTTTTGCTTTGCATTTGAATTTCCAGATTTTTATCTTTCTCTTAGCATTTTGATTCCAGACTTTTTCTTCTTTTTGATTTAAGATTTGAATTGTATTGTATATTTTTAGTAGAGAAAATTGAAGAAAGATGAATTCAGCTGAAAAGTGAACACAAATTTCTTCTTTTTATTTTTATTTATTTATGACTTAATTTTCAAAAAAAATAAATTTAAGCCACTTGTCCCCTATAGTATTAATTTGCTTACACCTAAGCTTTTATGTTTACAAATGTCTCTAGACCAATTTAATATGATTACAAGTGTAAATTCTTGTTTATTAATTTATTTAAAACATATACATGTATTTAAGAAATGTTTGCATAGATAAAATGTATTTATATAAATAAGCTTTAAGATTTTTACATATATATACAAATGTGAATTTATGTAAACAATTATAAATTACTTATGTTTTGATCATATTAAATGTATCATATGCTTGAGTATTTTTGTTTTACTTTATATATATACTTTCACAAAACAATTTATCTTATGATAAAAGACTATTAAACAATGAATCCTTGATTTAAATCTTAAATATCATTTTCAAAAGTATTAAATCAAATTATCCTTTCAAATTACAAATTATATATATATATATTATTAAGGTTTGAAAACATCATAATTAAATTTAAATCCAATACTTTTCCATTTTAATATATACAAATATTCTAAATGGAAAATATTTTTAACATTAGCTTTTATAATTACTCATATTGAAATTTAATACATAACTTCAAATAACAATATATATATATATACATATATATTAAAATTTGAAAACATAGTTTTATTAAATTAAAAGACTCCCCATTTATGATATATATACCAATATATATATATATATACATTATAAATATAAAACATTTATATATGTTTTAGAAAGATAAATCTTCCCAATTTTAAATTGTTAGAAAAGATATAAATAAATATTTTCAATATTAAAATGTTATTAGTTTTCAAAAGAAATTAACTTGCCAATTTAAAATCTTATTAACCTTTAAAATGAATAAACTTGTCAGTTTATAAAATAAATCAACAAATCAATTTAATTATTAATAAAGATTATTAAATTGATATTGCCAAATTTTCGGGATATCACATTCCTTCCCCCTTAAAATAATTTCGTCCCCGAAATTTAAAAGCAAAGATAATTTAATAATCCAGCAAAATTTTAATTTCAAACAGCAACCATACATATCAATCATATTCTAACAACCATAGCAACCAATTTAATCAAGCAAATTTAATTATCCAGACAAAATTCTGGATAGAATTTCCTCGAGTTTCCCCAAGTATACATATATACCGGAATACTCGTTCTATAGGATCTAAACTAACTATCTACAATAATCTAGAAGTCCTTCCTTTCTAGATCACAAATCTGAACAAGATATCAGACTGTAACGACCCGTATTTTTCACGGATCGAAAAGTTCGTCAAATCTGGAATTTTTGCATTTTTAAGTCATTTCAGATTTTTGGGGAAATTTGTCTAAGTCCTAGGTCGTGGACGACCTAAGAGCTAAGTCGTGACCGAGTTAAGGACTTGCGAGTTAGTGTTAGGTCGTGGGTTAGTTGGAGCGACCTATAAAATTGTGCAACCTAGGATTTAGTTAAGTAATTAGGTCGGCAGGGCGAGTTAACGACCTAAAGACTGACCGACTTAAGAAGTTTAGGCGACCTAAGAGAATGTTGTGAGCGACCTAAGTTTTGTTAAGTGTTAGGTCGGCTGGGAAAGTTAGCGACCTAGTAGTTGCCGAGTTAGCGACCTAGTAGTTGCCGAGTTAGCGACCTAGTAGTTGCCGAGTTAGCGACCTAGTAGTTGCCGAGTTAGCGACCTAGTAGTTGGCGACCTAAGGACCTAAGGAGTTAACAAGTTGGCGACCTTAGGAGTTAGGCTAAGTGTTAGGTCGCGTGGAGGCTTAAGGAATTAGGTCGTAACCTGTTAAGTCGTAGGTCGCTGGGTTTCGTCTAAGTGTTAGGTCGTAACCTGTTAAGTCGTAGGTCGCTGGGTTTCGTCTAAGTGTTAGGTCGAAGTATGTGTTAAGTCGTAGGTCGACTTAATAGTTAGGTCGTATGCGCAGAAGTGTTAGATCGTAGGAGTTGAGGCGCGCGTATCTGTTAAGTCGTGGGGGTTTTTAGGTCGTAGGTCGGCATATGTTAGGTCGGCAACGACTTAAGGAGATAGCCGAGTTACGACTCAGGCAGTTTTCAGCTATAAATAGAAGGGGTTGTTCTCACTTTTTGGGATCCGGATTTTGAAGCGACGAAGTGCTGCCATTTTGAGAGCTCGACTTCTACACTTCTTCACTTCTTTTCTCCACTCTAATATAGTGCTTCCATCCATCCAAATCGAAGATCGAGATTGAAGATTCAAAAGCTTGGATTGAAGATCTTCATCTTTTCAAGAGAGATTTCTTCATTTGAAGCGGATTTGTGATAGATCTAGCTTCATCCTTCGCTGTCCAGATCTGAAGTGTGTTGATTTGAGGTTGTTTAGGTGATTTGGTGAGTGGTGATTATCTCTCACACGGATCCAAAGGAGTAGATCGGATTGTTGGCTCGATTTGGTGTTAAATTAGTGATTTCCATGCATTTTCTTCATCCTATGTGTAGATCCATGTAGATCCATTGTTCATGATGATGTTGCATCCATTTTATCATATGTTAACCTATGCAAGTTCATTCATCAAGTTTGTAGAGATATAACCCATGTTTTCATGCTTATTGGACTTTCAACTCTTTAATTACGAAAATGCCATTATTGTTATAATTGTCTACTTAGATCATTTTTGAATGCTTGATTGCTTGGATTGATGTTTGATTTGATTGATTATTATGAACTAGATGATTGATGATTAGATTTAGACCAAAGGTGATTCAAAATCTAAGGGAAAGGCTCTTGGATTGGGAAAGCTGCTCGTGGCATATGTAGCGGGATGATGAAGCTCTTATGCATAGATTTGACGATGTGATGTTGAGATGAGGCTTCGCGAGGATGTTATGAAGCGAGGCAATCATATGATGAAGACTTGGTCTAATCCAGGCGGGATCATTCCAAGCATGTTGATAACTCGGTGATATGATTCGAGTTGAGGATAATGGATGCTCGAGAGGCGCTTGAGCTAGTATGGCAATAGTCGTCGAGGAGGATGACTAGGAGGTTGAGATCTCATCGTTGTTGAAGGTTCTAGCATGCTCTAAGCAAGAGTACATGGGGACGCCCAAAAGACTAAGTTGATGGTCAAGTACTCTGGGTAGATTCGATAATCCTAGGCACGGGTCACGATGACGTGCGGGAGTTATGTCTAGAACCGGGGTTACCATTAGCCCTTGACGGACGGCTGAAAGAATGTGCCGGTCATTCAATTAACGGTGATATCGCAACAATGATAACAGTGATAGCCGAGTCATGGATGTTTGGTTGTATCGTCATTCGGTCTCAAGAGCGGTATTTCCTGGGTGCTTATCTGACCTTGGTTTTAGACCTTGGGATTTGTACTTGGAAAACATCGCTCTTGACTCGAGTGACAATTGCTTTACTTTAAATTGTATGCTCTGCTATGTTTGCTTCTGCTTAGTGTGTGTCTGGGGGCTATCACTGTAGAATGAGGTTGGGGTGGGAGGGTTGTATTCCTATTCCTTTGCCTTTATGCTCTTTTGGTATGTTGTTAGTTAATTTACTGCTCACTAAGACTGTTGTCTGACTCAAGGCTTTATGTTTTAATTCTTATTGCCTTGGGCTGTTCGTCCATTTTGGGACGGGCAGACTAGGTAGCAGGTGACAGGTGCTGTTCTCTTCTTACGATGTTGATATCGAAGACGAGCTGGAGGATTGCATATTATCTTCTTATTATATGTACTGGATATTCCGCTGTTTTGTATTCTCTGAGAGATATGTAGTGAGGCTGGATGTATTGACTATATGGATGCTTGTATTCAACTATTATGGAGTTTTATATGATGTCATTTTGTTCTGTAAAGCTTCACTATACATATGTTCTATTGTATTTTGTCCATGCGCTGTGAGTAATACGATAGATTCTTTTGTTTTAAATCTTACCTTGACAATCGTCCATGGTCGCCTGGCACACTTTACAGCGCACTATCTCTAGATTCGGTGCAGGGGTCATGGGCGGTCGTCACATTTGGTATCAGAGCATTGGTTAATCGATTTTACCCAACGCTCGCCGTCGTAACTACGTATGAGAGACGTAATTGTATTTTTGATGGATGAATACTATATATAATATAGTAGCTTAGTAGAGTTTGAGTCCTTTATGCAGTTGTTTCTCTAGATGTTCTAATCATTTCTTTTTATAGATATTGAGAATGAGTCAAAAAGGGAAACCAGCTGCTAGGGAAGGCCGTGCTACTGAAGGGGCTGCTGATTATGTTGCTATGTTCGAAACCATGATGACTTCGATCAGGAGAAGGATGTCAGCCCCGGGGCCATCAGTAGATGTTGGGGATCAAGTACAGGCTCCAAGATTGATGGATCACTTGGACGATTCATTTAGGAAGCTTGTGGAGGAAGCTCTCAGACACGAGAATCTGTTTCCTAAGGAAGGATCTGTTGTTGCTGTAACCAGGGAAGAGTCTAAACCCCAGCAGGGTAGAAACAAGAAGAGGAAGCAGCAGCAGCAGAAGGGTAAAGATGGTTAGAAGAGGCCGAAAGGCGAAGTGACTTGCTACAACTGTCAGCAGAAAGGCCATCTCTCCAAGGATTGCAAGAATCCGAAGGCGCCGGCAAAGTGCCACAACTGTGACAAGCCAGGGCATTTCAGGAAGAATTGTCCAGAACCGAGTAGGGACAAGCAGATTGTGCAGGCTTATACTTTGGGAGCTGTTCCGTCGTCTTCGAAAGCTCCTACCGCAGAAGAGAAGGGAAAGAGTGTGGTGGTTCAAGGTACTCTTTTCCTATGAGGTGTTCCAGTTAGAGTCTTGTTTGATACCGGAGCGTCGCACTCGTTTGTATGTAGTGAACTTGTAGGCCGGTTAGGCTTGGAACCGGGTATTGTTGATAGGCCATCGGTTGTGACTAATCCAGTTGGGGGTTCGTCTTGTTTGTGTATGTTATGCCGTGGTCTAGTTGTGTCGAGTCATGGTTGCTCTTTTGTTTGTGATTGTTTTGTTCTGAACTCTGCGGGGTTCGGAATTATTTTGGGTATGGACTGGCTTAGGAAGTATGCGGCTGAGGTTGATTGTGAGAGGCTGGAGGTGACAGTCGAGAATGTGGAAGGGCGAAAGATAGTGATACGATGTAAGCATGAGGAAGGCGTCTTCATGAGCTTCATGTATTCGCTAGTTGTTCCACGGGATGGACTGTCTTTAGTGCCAATCGCAAATGGATTCGAGGATGTCTTTGACAAAGTCAAAGGGTTGCCGCCGCATAGAGAGATCGAGTTTCGTATAGATCTAGTTGAAGGAGCCAGACCTGTTGTGATGCCTCTTAGGCGGATGGCGCCTAGGGAACAGCAGGAGTTGAGGGTGCAAGTTGATGATCTTTTGTAGAAAGGATTCATTCGGCGTAGTGTGTCCGAGTGGGGTGCACCAGTTGTGTTTGCAACCAAGGCAGATGGGTCGTTGAGATTGTGCGTCGATTATCGTGAGCTGAATAAGGTGACTAAGAAGAACAAGTATCCATTGCCGAGAATAGATGACTTGTTTGATCAGCTTCACGAAGCTAAGGTGTTTTCTCAGATGGATTTAGCAACGGGATTTCACCAGTTGAGAGTGGCTAAGGATAGTGTGCCGAAGACTGCTTTTAGGACACCATCCGGTTTCTTTGAGTGGCTGGTAATGCCGTTTGGATTGACTAACGCGCCAGCATATTTTGTGGATCTTATGAATAGAGTGTTCAGAGATCAGTTGAACAAGTTCGTACTTGTGTTCGTGGATGATATTCTGATTTATTCCAGAACGGAAGAAGAGCACAAGACGCACTTGCGTATTGTTTTGGAAATCTTGCGGAAACATCAGCTGAAGGCTAAGTTTTCGAAGTGTCACTTCTGGAAGAGTGAAGTGAGGTTCTTAGGCCATGTGATTTCTGGAAATGGAATAGCGGTTGATCCCGCTAAGGTGGCAGCAATCCAGGATTGGGTTAGACCTAAGAATGCATCTGATGTGAGAAGTTTTCTTGGATTAGCAGGATATTATCGACGGTTTATCAAAGACTTCTCCAAGATAGCTGCACCGTTAACAGGATTGACGAAGAAGAACCAAGTGTTCAGTTGGGATGCTAAGTGTGAGCAAGCTTTCGGAATCCTGAAAGAGAGATTGACGAGTGCTCCTGTTTTGACTATTCCAAGTGGGAATGATGAGATGGTGGTTTACACCGACGCATGTGGTACGGGACTTGGAGCAGTGCTGATGCAGAGAGATAAAGTGGTTGCGTATGCCAGTCGACAACTGAAGCCGCATGAAAGGAATTACCCAACTCATGATTTGGAGTTAGCGGCGATTGTATTTGCTCTGAAGATGTGGAGGCATTATCTGTTGGGAGTTCGATTCGAGTTGTTTACAGATCATAAGTCGTTGAAGTATCTTTTCTCCCAGAAGGATTTGAATCTTCGGCAGCAACGTTGGCTAGAGTTTTTGGCATCATATGATTTTGGTATAGCTTATACTCCGGGAAAAGGTAACGCAGTGGCAGATGCGTTAAGTCGAAGACATGCAGGATTGGGAGCCATGTTTTCAGAATGGAAGAGTCTCGAGTATTTAGCTGGATTCGACTTCAGGCCCAAATGCGAATTGGAATCCGAGATGCTGGCAAACTTATCAATAAGACCGACTCTTGTGGAAAGGATTGGCGAGAGTCAAAAGCGAGATGATAAGATTGTCAAGATTATCCGTGATTTGGAATCTGGCTTGGATCCAGTAAAGGATAAAGGATTCGAGGTCGATCGAGAGGGTTGGCTTCGGAAGCAAGGACGACTAGTTGTTCCCGATATAGATGAATTGAGGAGTGAAGTTTTGAGGGAAAGTCATCACTCGAAGTTGACAATTCATCCAGGTGGAAATAAGATGTATCGGGATATGAAGAGAACCTACTACTGGGAAGGTATGAAGAAAGATGTTGGAAATTTTATTTCCAAATGCATGAACTGCCAGTTGGTAAAAGCCGAACAGAAGAAGCCAAGTGGATTGCTTCAGCCATTAAAAGTTCCTACATGGAAGTGGGAGCAGATATCGATGGATTTTATCGATGGATTGCCTAGAACCAGAACAGGGAATGAAGGGATTTGGGTCATTGTAGATCGTTTGACCAAGAGTGCACGATTTATTCCTGTTCGATCGACTAGGACTGCATCAAAGTTAGCTGAGTTGTATGTTAAGTGGATAGTTCGATTCCATGGTATTCCGAAGAGTATAGTGAGCGATCGAGACCCATTGTTCACTAGTGGATTTTGGAAGAGCTTCCAGGAAGTTTTGGGAACCGAGTTGTGTTTGAGTACAGCTTATCACCCTCAAACAGATGGTCAGACTGAGAGAGTCAACCGAGTTTTGGAAGATCTCCTCAGAGCTTGTGTTTTGGATTTCGGAGGATCATGGGAAGATCACCTTCATTTGGTGGAGTTTGCGTACAACAACAGTTACCAGTCAAGCATTGGTATGGCACCATATGAGGCATTGTATGGAAGACCGTGTAACTCTCCGACATGTTGGTTGGAAACTGGAGAAAAGCTGATGCTTGGGCCAGAGATGATTCGACAGACTTCGGATTGCATAGAGATCATTCGGCAACGGATGAAGGCAGCCCAAGACCGTCAGAAAAGTTATGCCGATAAACGTCGTAAGGATTTGGAATTCGACGTTGGAGATATGGTTTTTGTGAAGATTTCTCCACTGAAGAATGTTATTCGATTCGGGAAGAAAGGAAAATTGACTCCGAGATTTGTTGGACCATTCCCGATTATCGAGCGAATTGGAAAGCTCGCTTACAGATTGGAGTTACCAGAGAAAATGTCGGGTGTGCACAATGTTTTTCACGTATCGTATCTACGGAAGTATGTGCACGACTCGAGTACGGTGGTTTCTGCTGATAGCTATGAAGACTTTGAAGTTGATCCAGTTGATAGAAGACCTCGTAAGCCACTTCGTGTTGTGGAAACCGACACGAAACAGCTTAGGAGGAAGGTAGTTAAGTTGCTCAAGATACAATGGAGTGATGATGATAACGACTGTACGTGGGAGGTGGAAGAGAGGATGAAAGCAGCTCATCCTGAACTCTTCAAGGTATGGCCCTAAGGTGTCGTCTCATCTCGCGATATTGTAACTTGTTCTAAGTTTTAGAATTCTGTACGCTAAGTTAGAATTGGATGCATGATTTGTTGATTGCTATGGATGGTAGGCGTACAGAATAGTCTTTGATTGATTTGTTTGCTTGGAATTTCGGGGGCGAAATTCCTAAGGGGGAGAGAATGTAACGACCCGTATTTTTCACGGATCGAAAAGTTCGTCAAATCTGGAATTTTTGCATTTTTAAGTCATTTCAGATTTTTGGGGAAATTTGTCTAAGTCCTAGGTCGTGGACGACCTAAGAGCTAAGTCGTGACCGAGTTAAGGACTTGCGAGTTAGTGTTAGGTCGTGGGTTAGTTGGAGCGACCTATAAAATTGTGCAACCTAGGATTTAGTTAAGTAATTAGGTCGGCAGGGCGAGTTAACGACCTAAAGACTGACCGACTTAAGAAGTTTAGGCGACCTAAGAGAATGTTGTGAGCGACCTAAGTTTTGTTAAGTGTTAGGTCGGCTGGGAAAGTTAGCGACCTAGTAGTTGCCGAGTTAGCGACCTAGTAGTTGCCGAGTTAGCGACCTAGTAGTTGCCGAGTTAGCGACCTAGTAGTTGCCGAGTTAGCGACCTAGTAGTTGGCGACCTAAGGACCTAAGGAGTTAACAAGTTGGCGACCTTAGGAGTTAGGCTAAGTGTTAGGTCGCGTGGAGGCTTAAGGAATTAGGTCGTAACCTGTTAAGTCGTAGGTCGCTGGGTTTCGTCTAAGTGTTAGGTCGTAACCTGTTAAGTCGTAGGTCGCTGGGTTTCGTCTAAGTGTTAGGTCGAAGTATGTGTTAAGTCGTAGGTCGACTTAATAGTTAGGTCGTATGCGCAGAAGTGTTAGATCGTAGGAGTTGAGGCGCGCGTATCTGTTAAGTCGTGGGGGTTTTTAGGTCGTAGGTCGGCATATGTTAGGTCGGCAACGACTTAAGGAGATAGCCGAGTTACGACTCAGGCAGTTTTCAGCTATAAATAGAAGGGGTTGTTCTCACTTTTTGGGATCCGGATTTTGAAGCGACGAAGTGCTGCCATTTTGAGAGCTCGACTTCTACACTTCTTCACTTCTTTTCTCCACTCTAATCTAGTGCTTCCATCCATCCAAATCGAAGATCGAGATTGAAGATTCAAAAGCTTGGATTGAAGATCTTCATCTTTTCAAGAGAGATTTCTTCATTTGAAGCGGATTTGTGATAGATCTAGCTTCATCCTTCGCTGTCCAGATCTGAAGTGTGTTGATTTGAGGTTGTTTAGGTGATTTGGTGAGTGGTGATTATCTCTCACACGGATCCAAAGGAGTAGATCGGATTGTTGGCTCGATTTGGTGTTAAATTAGTGATTTCCATGCATTTTCTTCATCCTATGTGTAGATCCATGTAGATCCATTGTTCATGATGATGTTGCATCCATTTTATCATATGTTAACCTATGCAAGTTCATTCATCAAGTTTGTAGAGATATAACCCATGTTTTCATGCTTATTGGACTTTCAACTCTTTAATTACGAAAATGCCATTATTGTTATAATTGTCTACTTAGATCATTTTTGAATGCTTGATTGCTTGGATTGATGTTTGATTTGATTGATTATTATGAACTAGATGATTGATGATTAGATTTAGACCAAAGGTGATTCAAAAGCTAAGGGAAAGGCTCTTGGATTGGGAAAGCTGCTCGTGGCATATGTAGCGGGATGATGAAGCTCTTATGCATAGATTTGACGATGTGATGTTGAGATGAGGCTTCGCGAGGATGTTATGAAGCGAGGCAATCATATGATGAAGACTTGGTCTAATCCAGGCGGGATCATTCCAAGCATGTTGATAACTCGGTGATATGATTCGAGTTGAGGATAATGGATGCTCGAGAGGCGCTTGAGCTAGTATGGCAATAGTCGTCGAGGAGGATGACTAGGAGGTTGAGATCTCATCGTTGTTGAAGGTTCTAGCATGCTCTAAGCAAGAGTACATGGGGACGCCCAAAAGACTAAGTTGATGGTCAAGTACTCTGGGTAGATTCGATAATCCTAGGCACGGGTCACGATGACGTGCGGGAGTTATGTCTAGAACCGGGGTTACCATTAGCCCTTGACGGACGGCTGAAAGAATGTGCCGGTCATTCAATTAACGGTGATATCGCAACAATGATAACAGTGATAGCCGAGTCATGGATGTTTGGTTGTATCGTCATTCGGTCTCAAGAGCGGTATTTCCTGGGTGCTTATCTGACCTTGGTTTTAGACCTTGGGATTTGTACTTGGAAAACATCGCTCTTGACTCGAGTGACAATTGCTTTACTTTAAATTGTATGCTCTGCTATGTTTGCTTCTGCTTAGTGTGTGTCTGGGGGCTATCACTGTAGAATGAGGTTGGGGTGGGAGGGTTGTATTCCTATTCCTTTGCCTTTATGCTCTTTTGGTATGTTGTTAGTTAATTTACTGCTCACTAAGACTGTTGTCTGACTCAAGGCTTTATGTTTTAATTCTTATTGCCTTGGGCTGTTCGTCCATTTTGGGACGGGCAGACTAGGTAGCAGGTGACAGGTGCTGTTCTCTTCTTACGATGTTGATATCGAAGACGAGCTGGAGGATTGCATATTATCTTCTTATTATATGTACTGGATATTCCGCTGTTTTGTATTCTCTGAGAGATATGTAGTGAGGCTGGATGTATTGACTATATGGATGCTTGTATTCAACTATTATGGAGTTTTATATGATGTCATTTTGTTCTGTAAAGCTTCACTATACATATGTTCTATTGTATTTTGTCCATGCGCTGTGAGTAATACGATAGATTCTTTTGTTTTAAATCTTACCTTGACAATCGTCCATGGTCGCCTGGCACACTTTACAGCGCACTATCTCTAGATTCGGTGCAGGGGTCATGGGCGGTCGTCACATATATACCGGAATACTCGTTCTATAGGATCTAAACTAACTATCTACAATAATCTAGAAGTCCTTCCTTTCTAGATCACAAATCTGAACAAGATATCAGACTAACTCAAAACCATCCCAACTATCCTTCTGAACTGCTGATTCCATCACTCGATGAATCATACACATATTCCTCAGAGATATGTGAAATAAAATGAATTCCAGTTATCCGAACTGGCAACTCAATCCTGGGGATCAAAATCTAATCTCCAAAGAACACAGAAAAATCTCATAATACTTTCGGAGCTTACTCTCCAGTCTTACCAAATCTTATATCTCCTTTGATCGGAGAAAAACTTAAACAATATCCAATTTCAACATCAATTTCCAAATTCCATCAATTCTTAACTGCATAACTCCTTTGACGATCCTGAGTCACTTCATTCTTCCTGATCAGCTTAACCCTTGTTGATGCTTCTTGAAACAGATTAGACCAACATCAAACCAATTTCCGGATCCTACTCAACAAAATGGTTTCTCAAAAATATGCCGAAATCCAAAACACAACTCTACTCTACAAACATTAGAGAACTTCGAACTACCTCTCCTATCTGAAATAGTCAAAACAGTTGCACTTGACAACTTTACCTCCAAATCCCGAAAATTTCTTCACACTTAGAGATACACTTGAATTTCCTATAGAAATCCTCTACTCGAAGAAAATTACAATTCTCGGTTGCTTCCACTCTAGAATAGCTGCTATCTTGCTTTCGCTGCACAATTCTGATCTTGAACAGATGAGAATGCCATCGAAGAAACTCGAGCACAAACTTGATCATCCACAGTTCACCATATCTATAAAATCTTAGTGAACCATTCTACTTGGTCAAAACACCTTAACAGAATCCTCACCAGAAAATTAGGTGTGGTCAATCCCTCTCCAAAGAATCCTGAGCTGCTTCACCAAATTATTCTCTAGGAGACATCCTTCTACTAAGCTGAACCACCGGTAACTCCACGAATCAAGTCGATACGTAATCTCAATTTCTAATAATCCCAAGAGAATACTTAAACAATCGCAAGTCTCTTTTGCGATCAGCCCGGCCTAATTTCCAAAGATAACTGTTCTCTCTTCACTAATCAGAACAGCTTATATTTGACTAACCAATCCATCTAAGAAATGGATTCACTCTACTGCTTCTGAACTTCACCTTCAGAAAAACTGCTCAGCCAGAAACTTTCTACCAACAGAATACTCCGAATTGCACTGCTGACACAGACGCCAAAGACTTCTTATCCGAAACTCCTCAAAAAACTCGGACCTCAAAGCAAACAGAAACACCCTACTGGACTCAGCCACAACACCGGAACAGACTCACTTCTTCAAACTTGTTCCAGAAGAAACATCTTCAGAAACGTCCATAGCCACCGTGTCTCATCACACAACTACTACTTCCTGAGGTCGCCAAGATACCATCACTCGCTTCAGCTCATCCAATAGATCTAACTCTATTCATTTAACTTCAAAGATAAACTCCGAACCATAACTGGTTTCCTTCAAAGATCGGCAAAATCTTACACCACAACAAAGTTCACTCGAGACAGTATTAGGTCTACAGTCTCGTCAGATATACTTCCAACCTCAACACTCAAATTCTAACTATTGGTAGTCGTGTTACTCACACTACCACCTTATCTACCTTTATAACTTATATTGGAAAACCCGAACAGGTAACCCAACAAATAGGTAGAAATATATATATATATATATATATAAAATGGTACTTTTTATATAGAAATTATTTCTGGGTAAAATTATTTCATTTACCTCTTTAAAACAATATTGTGTCCGTTGACCTGGTTCAAGTGTTTAGAGATCCCTATCAATAACGTTAGCTACTCGTATTGACCAGAATCCATATACCACTCAACCGATCAATTAACACAATATAAAATCATTTTTATATAACTAACAATTACGCGCTCTCAAGATAGACACCACTTCAGAGCCTAGGTATTCACTCAACCTACTGCTCTGATACCAACTGTAACGACCCGACTTTCTTTGCCCAGAAAGGCGCATCGTTATGAAGAAAGAAAGGGATAGAAGAAGAAAAGAAAAGAAGAGAGAACAACAACACATCAGAAATCTCACAGCGGAACGAGAAATATATTATCACATAAGATATTACATAGTATCATATACATCAGAGTACACAATTTATACATCACAGAATAGACAGTTATAAACTTCTGTCTATTATACAACACAAGTACATCAGTACAATACAGACTAATACAAACACAGCGGAAACTCTATATATCTACTCGCTGAAGCCTCCTGCTCCACAGCTCCTCCAGAATTCGTCAAGACTATCCTGAATCCCTCGACTACTCAATACAATATTGAGTACCCAAGAGTTTAATAAAACAGAAAATAAACACTTGGGTCAGACATGGGTCTGGTGTGAGTAAACGGTTAGATTGCTTAACTTTGGAAACCCTTGAAAACAAAAGTATCACGTAAGACTCCCCCACAAATAAACATGGGTAAGTTTTTACCTTACGCTAACTAAAACATTTGATAGGAAATCCGATTGTATTATAATAGGGTCTAGGGTTTTCAAGTAAATATGAAATAGCCGAAATTGTTACATTATTAAATTCCAGCATACTAGCCACAAAGTGGGTTATACAATCAAGTCCGTTGGCACTTATTGGATTTTGGATTCCATACAATGGCAGGGCTACTGGGGTACCGCCCGTCACAGTACGTGGCCTAGATCACCGTACCGAGGAGTACGCCCGCTCCCCTGCAACACAAAGCCGGAACCATCCCTTACTGGATAATTCCGAACAAGACAATCCCGTAGTTGGCGCGACCAACCACACACTAAGCCGAATAAAAGAAAAGGGACCTCTAGACAGGGATCTATCTTGCTCTCAGTGGGTGCTACCCACGAAACCTTGCTGCACCTCCCCTGTTTTAGCCATTCCCGGTTGATGAGGCTTGAGGTTTACGATTACCTTTAATCAGAACATATCACTTAGAATGCTCATCGTCCGCCTGACGATGTGCTGAAAGCATTCAATCCATACAAGTTCGTTCCGGGTTCGAACGAAACCGAAGTCATTATCTCGTTACACTCGTTTTGGAATCACCCTCAGAGTTAACGACAATAACCCTTGCACTCTGAATCTTCATCTTCACTTGAGATTCACGATCTATCGTTAATTTGGATCGATGTGGTATTCGGGTCTCCAGACCTGGAATATCGGTATACGGAAACCCGATCCCGGTCTCATCGAAATCCAAAACGTATCTTTTAAGGCCAAGTTGTTTAAAGGTTTAAACATTTAAACTTATATTCTGAATGATATAAACAGATAGATAAATAACATTATCACAATAGATAATTCATATCAACATTCATCTCACAAAGCAGCATATATCATATATATATCAGAGACATACAAATCATCCAATATCAACCAATCACCCAATATCAAACATCCAGTATTAATCAATTATCTAAACAGAATTGATTTACTCTAATCAATTTAATTAACCTTTAATTAAATTAATTACTATCCTTTAATTACTTGGATTATCTTAATCCTGCTCACTATCATTAATTAATTACAAATTAATTAATTAAACATCTAAATGATCTTCCTTAATTAATCTCCTTTGATTAATTATCTTTAATTACATCAAGTAATTATCCTTAACCATATACAGTAATTATCCTTTAATTACTATCATTAATTACAATAATCCTTATTAATTAATTAACCTTTTTTATTTATTAATTAAATAATTAATTTTAATCAACCACTTCATTAATTAATTAGACTTAATTAATCATAAACAGTAATTAACAATTTGTAATTACTTATCTTAATTAATTACTTCTTAATTTATTATATTAACCTTGATTAATAAATCTAATTAGTTAATCTTTAATTACTTCATTAAGTGTTATTAATCAATTTTAATTTAACAAATAATCCTTAATTAATTACTTTTAATTAATTACACTTAGTAATTAATCTTAAATTAAAAACAATTAATTAATCACATTAATTAATTAACTAAAATAATTAAGTAATTAACTCTTAATTACTTACATAAGTAATTATCTTCTAATTACTTCATTTAAATGATCTCGATTTCTTTCTTAATTAATTACTTAACAAATAATTAATTCCATCATTTAATAATTCTTAATTAATTACTACATAATTAATTAACTCAAAAACAATTTATATTAATTAATTCCTTAATTAATAACATCATGTGATTATTCATTAATCACTTCCACTTTAATTACTTCCATGAGTAATTCCTCTAATTACTTCCACTTTAATTTCTCTTTTCTTAATTACAAGGAATAATATTTAAGTTTTATAATTTGTTTACCTTCATAAGCTCGTTTATAGTTTAAGGTCTAATTTCTTTTATTCAACTCAATTTCACTTTGCAATATTTTCTTTAATTCTACAGTACAAAACATTATAGAACTAACTAAACAAACAACCTATAATATTCGAGATAACTTAGCAATTTAAACTTACGCAGCGAAACCCAAATCAAACTCGAGATGAACCCAGAAACTACTCGCGCCTATCCCAAAGCAAACCCAGCGACTCCCTGTACCCAAACCCGAGTCAATCCCTCTAAAACCCCGAGTTGTCTTCGAGTCCTCGCGATCATTCACCTACTTCGAGAAAAACTGCCAATAACACGAGACCGTCCCGAGTTTCCCCTCGTCTTCCCCAACGAAAACGTCCAGACACCCAACGTGCACACGTGCACGTGGTGCACTTGCACCATCGCCTCCGACCACCAACGTTCATCGCGACCATCCCCATCAGTCCCATAAACCCACGCGAGCATGAATTCAAACCCACATCGATCAAATAACACACGAGTTAAAATTTCGATCACTGATCGAAAAACTGAACGCACATTCGACCACAAACCAACCAATCGCCGACAATCATGACGCCTGGAACCCATGGCTCTCCTACCAGAGCAACGCCGCATCTCCACACCTCTATCCCCCATCTCGCGATCGCTTCCGGTCCCATTCCCATGCCGTAAACGTCACGACATTCAAACCGAAACCAAACCAGCTAAAACCCTAAATCGTTCGAATTCGAACAATTCAAACATTGGAAAAATTCGATTGTATTTTTCCCATGATCACAATCAATCAACCCTCCTCCATACCAGAAATCGTTCAACTCCAACATGCGGATCACCACTAATCACCGATCAACCCAAATTCGAACAAACCCAAATTACGTTCGAATTTCCAAACTAAAATTTTTGATATGCATGCTTAAATTCATGGTTTTCCAGTACGATTTCCTATATATAATTCAATTTAGAATTTAGAGCAATTGATTTTTAACTTATATTTTAATTTCACTGTATTTTCTTCAATTCGAGGGAAATTTCAAATTATAAAATCCTAGAATTATTCTTAGATGATAATTTACATGATTACAAACAACCTTCATTTACAAATCAAAGTCCAGTTCGTATTCAAAATCAAGATATTGAAATTTTTCTCAGATTTGAAAACTGTTTATAAACACAGTAACAATCCTTTACTCTATAGGCAATTCAAAGTATTCAATTCAACATGCATTCAATTTAAAACAGATATTGCATATAACATTGTTATATCATCACAAAATCACGAAGAAATCTAAGATCAACTGTTTTTAAAATAATTTACTCACCTTTTTATTTGCAGAGAACAAAGCAGAGCACTGTTTATCACTTCCAGGCTTTTTAAATTTTGAATTCTGGCAACTTGCATTTGATTTCTTTTTGCTTTGTAGAATTATAAATTTGCAATTTGATTCTTGCATTTAGTTGTTTGTTGATTTATTTGGAACTGCTACTGAATTTGCCTTTGATCCCCTTTTGCTTTGCATTTGAATTTCCAGATTTTTATCTTTCTCTTAGCATTTTGATTCCAGACTTTTTCTTCTTTTTGATTTAAGATTTGAATTGTATTGTATAGTTTTAGTAGAGAAAATTGAAGAAAGATGAATTCAGCTGAAAAGTGAAAACAAATTTCTTCTTTTTATTTTTATTTATTTATGACTTAATTTTCAAAAAAAATAAATTTAAGCCACTTGTCCCCTATAGTATTAATTTGCTTACACCTAAGCTTTTATGTTTACAAATGTCTCTAGACAAATTTAATATGATTACAAGTGTAAATTCTTGTTTATTAATTTATTTAAAACATATACATGTATTTAAGAAATGTTTGCATAGATAAAATGTATTTATATAAATAAGCTTTAAGATTTTTACATATATATACAAATGTGAATTTATGTAAACAATTATAAATTACTTATGTTTTGATCATATTAAATGTATCATATGCTTGAGTATTTTTGTTTTACTTTATATATATACTTTCACAAAACAATTTATCTTATGATAAAAGACTATTAAACAATGAATCCTTGATTTAAATCTTAAATATCATTTTCAAAAGTATTAAATCAAATTATCCTTTCAAATTACAAATTATATATATATATATATTATTAAGGTTTGAAAACATCATAATTAAATTCAAATCCAATACTTTTCCATTTTAATATATACAAATATTCTAAATGGAAAATATTTTTAACATTAGCTTTTATAATTACTCATATTGAAATTTAATACATAACTTCAAATAACAATATATATATACATATATATTAAAATTTGAAAACATAGTTTTATTAAATTAAAAGACTCCCCATTTATGATATATATACCAATATATATATATATACATTATAAATATAAAACATTTATATATGTTTTAGAAAGATAAATCTTCCCAATTTTAAATTGTTAGAAAAGATATAAATAAATATTTTCAATATTAAAATGTTATTAGTTTTCAAAAGAAATAAACTTGCCAATTTAAAATCTTATTAACCTTTAAAATGAATAAACTTGTCAGTTTATAAAATAAATCAACAAATCAATTTAATTATTAATAAAGATTATTAAATTGATATTGCCAAATTTTCGGGATATCACAAATATAATATGATACCCTGTACAAACAACATACCCTGTAACTTCTCTTCTATATATCAAATTTCCTCTTCATTTTAGTTCGTTCAAAACATAATTAAGCAAAGCCAGAAAAGAAAAACAGAAGCAAGATATCAAAGCAAAGATTCAACTGAAAAAAAAATCAAACTTCAATCAGATCAAATTCAAAATGCATTTCCAGATTTTTCAACAACCTTTCCAGGCTTTGTGTCCTCTGTCTTCCTCCCACATGTGAGTAACTTCACCTTTTTTTAAAAAAAAACTTAAGCAGGTGAACTTGGTTGCATACTAACTAATCTGAAATGAATGTGAATCATATGACATCTGCTGTGTATATATTTTTGTATAGTATGTCTGTTGTTCCTTTAGAGTATCCTCTGCTTATACCTTTCAGTACTCAAGTTTTGGTTTAAAAATTTAAATCTTGTTATCTTGTCTCTGTTTAAATTTAAGTTTCATATGAAACTGGCCTGCTTATCATAAACTTTAGTTTTAACTTATACTTGAGTTGAAATAATATGTAAATATCTCTGGAATTTTTTTTAACAGATGAATCAACTTTGAAATAGTGAAAATTTAAACTTCATAAATTTTTGTTTCAGAGTTAAGATCCGAAACAACATATAAAAATATGAATTTTAAAATAAAAATTAAGATTTTTAGAAATAGGGGTATAGTGTAGTTTTGAAATGAACGGTAAATGCAAATTTGGGATTTTTGGGTGATCACTGTTATCTTGGTGGTCGGGCTTGCTCGTGGCGATCGACGAGGCTAAGGTGATGATGGGAAATATGTCTGGTGGTTGGTCTGAGCACGGTAGCGATGGTGGCAATCGTTTGAAGTATGTAAACCTAGTTTGAGCAGGTTGTACTCTTTGAATCATGGCGTTGGCGCTGGTTGATCGAGCGTGACCAAACTCGAGGGGATGGAAGCTGGGTCATCGGGGAAGTGGTAGCCAGAGTGGTACGCCCTCAAGTGATCGGAGGTCGGCGAACGAGCGTTTTCCAGGTTTGAGTGTTTTTGAGTTTGGGTTGTTCCAGGTTTTTGGTAGGGGTTCTTGAATTTGATTCGAGCTTGAGTAGCATGATCTGACGATCGTGGATGGATAGGAGAATGGTTACCGATGTGGGTGAGTGTCTGGAGATGGTCGGAGCGATCTCAGATGATCGTGCACGTGCACGGTGCTGTGATTTGGAATTTATGAAGTAAGGTGTGTGCAGAGATCGAACTCGAGTTGATCTCGGGTAACTTGAGTATTTTACCCGAAGTTTGGCAGTAGGTGACTCGAAGCATTGTGTTGTCTCAGGGTTTAAATGATTATAGGTTTAACAGTAAACCTGTTTTGTTTTTCAAATTTAAATCTGTGTTTTGATTTTAAAACTATAAGTAAGATTTAAACTAGTTTTAAATCAAGTTTTAAAATCTGGTTTAAAAGTAAATGTAAAATGCAAATTTGAAAATAAAACCAATTTATAAAATATAAACATTTAACCATTTTAAATGTTTAAAACAAATTTTTAATAAGGGTTTAAAAATTGAAATCTAAGATTTAAACAAGATTAAATCTGAAGCTTAAAACTAGAAATAAGTGAACCAATGTCAGATTGAAGATAAGAAAAGTTTTAAGAAAATTCAAAATGGAATTTAAATTTAAATTAAAAAGGGGTAATGTTTAAATTACACTTAAAATGATTTATGAAATCATTAATAAAGAAATTATTATCTTAGAAATAATTACGGCAATAAAATGATTAAATTAATAAGGTAATTAAAGAGTGATTTATTTAATTTATAAATAAATAATTTAGATTAAATTATAAAGTTAGAAATGATTAATAATGAATTAATCCAAGAAAATTTCTTAAGAAAGCAATTAAGGAAATATTAGTAGTTAATAAGGGTGATTAAATAGGGATTATTAAGTAATTAAAATAATGTGATAAACTTTGATAATTTAATTTATTTATTTAAAATAATCAATTGTAAGTGTTAATTACTTAATGAAAATAAATTTAGGGGTTAATTAAATTATGAAATTGGTTTAAAGGTTAACTTAATTAATATGATTAATTAAAAATAATTTAATTTATTAAGGTGATTGATTAATTTATTTGTATCAAATGATTTGTAATTAATAAATCAGGATTGGAAAATTAATTCATAAGTAATTAATTTAATTGGAAATAAATTAAATTAATTAGGATTAAACAATTAATTAATCCTTCTTATAAATGATTATTAAATGCTTGACCTTACTCGTGAATGATTGCATTGTACGAGATGCCTTGAATTGATTGTCCTATCTGATCTATGATATTTTGTTCTGCGTGATTGTGCTGTGTATAATGTATTCATTTATTTACATTCGTATATTATCTTGTGATATATATTTGTGATCTGTATGATAAGCGTTATAGTTTATATCGCTTATCAATTTTATTTCTGTGTTTCAATCTCTGATGATTGAATGATGTTGTACTATTGTGTTAAACCCATGGACCACACTTATACACACACAAATATGGATTTCACGAGGAAATCGATTAAGTCACAGATTTTTGAAGTGATTTTTAAATAGACAATTTGAATTCAAATGTTTTGGAAATGGATTGGGTTTAAAATGAAAAGCTTCTGAAATGGAATTTCAAAGATGAAATTTATTTTGAATAACTTAATTGAGTTTTGAAATTTAAATATTTTTGAATTCAATATTTGAAATTGAATTCTATGATTTGGAAACTAGGGTTTAGAAAGGCTATTCAACTTATAAATGAGTTTATATGGATTAAACTATTTTAAATGTATTGATTTGGGAATTTGAATTTAAATACAAAAGTTTTAACCCGTGCAAATACAATTGGATTTTTCTAAAACGAAAACTATTTGTTTTAAAATAATTAAAGCTTTCATATAAGAAGTGAACTTCCAAATTTTGTTAAAAAGGAATTGTTAGATTGGAATGAAAATGATTTTTCTAAGTTATGGAAACGGTTTGAAAGCTATAAATTAAATCTTTAATTTAAAGATTTTAAATGAATTAATCCAATTGAGATGGAATTGTTTTGAAATCTATGAATGAATCTTTGTGAAACTGGGTGAACTTGTGAAATGAACCTTTTTGTTTAAAGATTTGGAAATGGAAATTTGTTTAAACTATTTGAAAGAAAAGTTTTGGGAAATAAGTTGTGATTTAATTGAAATCCCAATATCCATATGTTTCTTGTAAATATTGCGCTCACTATTCGGTTTAGCCGGGAGAGGACCTTTGTGTCATATATCTCATTCCGAATATGTGATTTGACGTTATGGATAGCATTTGAAGACCGGTGGTGAAGACCGGGTATTTGCGAAAACGATAGGATAACCTATCGATTGTCTCTGCACTGAGTTGCTCCGGTATAGAGATTTCCTAAGTGATGGGAAGTCCGATCGGGATTGTGAATACCCGGATTGCAAGGGCTTCTTTGGAAGTGCCTTCGGTTCTGTTCGAACCCAGAACAGACTTGTATGGTTAAATGTCTGACATTACACTTTGAGATATAAAGCAGATTTCTTTCAAATACATTTCTGTTGGTGGCGGAGAATTTATTCTCTTAGCTTAACACCCTTCTTTGAGACGTACGAGCTCAGAGGTTATGTAGTTGAAGGTTATCAGCGATATATTCCCAATTTGGTAATGTGACATGCTGAGTGTTGCTGTGTGATGATCATTGTTTGATCATTTGTGATATGATCATTTGTTTGATCATTTATCTTTGTGATCATTACTTTGATCATCTGTTGACCCAAAGCATGGCTTTGTGCCAAAGCGTAGCTTTGTGGACGAGACTTCATCGAACCTCACGACCCGGTATGGTCGAAACAGGAATCGTGGCAGCAAGGTTATTTGAGGGTAGCGCCCTCTGAGGGTATGTCCATTTTCTTCTGGATTATAAGTGGTATCATGGTATGGAGCCCAGATACTTACTTTGTGGTTGCTGCGAATCTATTACTTTGTGATTGCTTTGTAGTTGTTGGATTAGAGGTACCTCGGATAAAGGTCGCTAACGACCGGGAGGTGGCATACTCGTGTCAGTAGTTACCCAGCTAGGGGTAACCCAGCCTTGTGTAGCAGAGATCCGGTTAGGATCCAGGAACGTCGCTCCAGAGGCGTTCTATTTTACTTAGGAAGTTCCTTTGCCCGACCATTTGTTGGAAATCCATCTTCCAATACGAACCTTGTACGGTTTTAGTTGTAAAACCTGCCATTTACTTATGGTGGCGCCCCACTGTTTAGATGGTAGCTATAGTAGGCATAGTGTGAAATGCCTATGTTGGCTAAGATTAATATTATACCTTCGAAATGTTTTCCACTATGCACTAATAATAATATCCAATGATTTGATTTTTGCGTAGTAAGCATCTTTGACTATCATAAGGAGAAATCTCCTCCGATTCTGCATTTGCATTGTGTGTGTGGCGGGAGGCCTTATGGTAGTTTCATTTTCCAAAAGCATTGCGAATTGACTTTAAAATTCTCTGCTATTTGTTATAAAGATAAACTGTTTTTGTTGCTCACACCAGTCCCATGACTGATCTGGAGTTTATTGTTTCTTTCCTAAACTCTGGATGCTCAAAATTTTTCTACACGGGTAGTCTAGAGTTGGGTTTTTCAGATAGTCAGATTAGTAGATTTTCTGGAGCTAGTTCAGTCTTTGGATATGGACTGCACTTGCTTATCTTTGTGCATCGTTATTGGGAGTTCAAGCTATTTATGAATTAGTGCTTTGACGATGGAGATTATCCGCTGCTGGTGTTATCGTTTTCTTTTCCGCTGCTATTTCTTGTATCATATCTCTGATGTATATTGATATTCATTGTATCACTCTGTTGTACCAGATATTGTATCAGATATTATATATCAATGTATTATTATTTTTCTTCCGCTGTGTTATTTACTTAATTGTGTTATAAGCTCCGGCGACTCGGATTTGAACGGTCGAATCTACAGCATTCGAGTACGATGTAAAGTATGGATGTCGATTTTAGAACGCGAAAAATCTGACTCGTTACAAACTATTTAATGAAAATCAGATTATTATTTGAGAAAATTAAGCATAATCTTTAATATTTGAGCCAAAATTGATTTAATGTGAGTTGTCACTAATCTAAATTCAATCAAACTAAATCTAGGGCATAAATACAATCGATAAATTCATTAATAAATGCAATTAGTATGGAAACTAATGAGGTAATTAATGTTAAAATGAGTTAATTTTCCAATTATTTTGATTTAACTTGATCTTTTACAAAGTATTTTGAATAAACAAAACAATAGAAGTAAAAGATATAAACTTTGTACGTGAAGAAAATGAATAATAATTGAAAAAATATATATTCAAGTTGGTTTGATGACCTTGATTTCCATAATGCTATGAGAAACTAATTTATTCCTTCGTAAATCACCTTTTACATAGTGAATATATATATATAATTCAAAAAATTACTTGATTTTATTTTTTTGCTTTGGGACATGTACACATATGTTCAAAGTGGCTTTTAAACTCAAATCATAATATATAATTATAAAATAAAATAACTTACTCTTCTCAATCTAATTCTCTCATTATATTTTCATTTACATCATCCATATTTCCAAAAAATTTGCATTTTTTTTGCTCCACTCATTAATTATTTTAAACTAAGTTCTTTATATTCTAAATTCTTATCCATTTAATTCAAAATTAGTACAGATATTTTCGCTTCAGTATTTTTAAATTTAAAACTTTTACTTAAATGACAATATTTCAACTACAAATGTGTAATTCATTTATCCAAACAAATTTGTTATGCATAACTAAAAACTTGAAATTTATCGAAATAATTATTTACTTCAGCAAAAATTAATAATTTTTTATTCAAATTGATCAGTAATATGATAACATTCATGCAACAAATAAAAGCTTTACAAAAATAATAACAAATTCAAATAATATCTTACTTACCTAACAAAATTTATTTCACGTACAATCTTAACAAAAATTAAGCCTTTAAATAAATATATAAATTCTAGATTATATTTTACATTGTAGCCGTGTTAAACGTTAGCTAGACATGGGCATTCCTCAAAAACCCATATAGATCAAGTCTATTACTCGCATACTTTTTGTTTTAGACTTTCATATAAAACTAGCAACCTCACCACCTTGCTAACCGAAGCTCCTCCTCTTGAAGCCCTTCACCGAAAAATCTTCAGCAGTTTCAACAGCACCCCGTTGAGCATCACTCTCCTAGCAGCCTCACCTTTCTCTGCAAATGTTTGAGCTAGATAAGTCGTGTATATATTGGTTTATAGACTTTCACTTTCTAGTTTACTGTATAAGTTTCGTACATCATGTTGTTATATATATATATGTTGTGTATAAGCATTGTTTGGCTGGTATATGCTTTTTGCATCAAGTTACGGTATATATATAGTTTATAAAGGTTTGAATATGTATCTAATTGCTGTATGTTATTACAATCACTTATATATATATATATTATACTATACTTTATATTATACTTGGTGTTATATAGTATTATATATATATTATACTATATAATAAAATTTGTTATAAAGTTTATCTAGTTAATATATATATATGTTATAATATTGGTTTTAGAGTTGTACGTGTATATACAAAGTTATATTGGATCTGGTTTTGTATTAGCAGTATATGAAATGCTTACATTTTCGTATATATATGAACTGTTTACAGTTTCTTGCATTGCTTTTATGTCACATATAGTGTATATATAGAAGCTGTTTATATTTTTAAAAGTATATAAAAACTATAAAAGGGTTATATAAGTTGGTTTATGATATAGCAGTTTATTCTTTTGTATATATAACAACTTATTTTCATTCTGGTCATTCGTGTATATTATATTATGTAGGGTTTTAACAAGTGTTATATATTATAATCTGTTGTTTATACATGCTATACGTGAAAACTGTTTTTCGTACCCATTAGTTTACTGAAGACATGTGATTTGCTTTAGCTTTTATATATACTATAAACAAATTTGTTTATATGAACATATTTATTAAATAAGTATGTAATATGACATTATACGCTAGTTTGAATGAAAATATGTACGGGTTTTGGTCGATATATATATATATATGTATGTATATATATATATATGTATGTATATATATATGTATATGTATATGTTTCATAAAATATATTTTTCTATATTATGTTATGATTTTGATAAACGTTTGAACTGTTGTATACACATATTGCCAGTTGCCAGTATTTTTATTTAATATCCCTTGGTATATGTTCTGTTATATAGAGTCAGTAAGTTCTATATATATTTTATATCTCATATATGTTAGAATATATATATATATATGTTAGTTATATTCAAAGTTAGGTTAGTCTATATGTTTGCTTATGTCAGTATGTCAGTATATATATATAGTTTTGGATATGTATTTTATGAATTTATGATTTGAAATAAAATCTGAAATGATTATAGAGGTTTTATGTTATCTGTTTGAATCTTCCAAAGATAAGATAAAGGTTTATTTTATTTTATATAGTTGTAATTTAAATATTAAGGAAGTATATGTTTTAATTTACATGTGATATATATATATGGCATTCTAAATATGTAATTTAGATTTAATATTGGTTTTAAGAAAAATAATAATTATAATAATAACAGTTATATATATATATAAGTTTGCTTATACCAATTATCTTCATCAATTCAGTTTGATTTGATTTCGTCAATTCCAAGCTATTAGCTATGTTCATCGAATTCGTGCCAATCTAGCCTTGCTTTGGGGTTCGTGCTTGGATTCGTAGCTTATCTTTTTGTCAAATCTCTAGCCTCGGAAGGTGAGCAATCACTCACGATTAATGTTCTTATATTTATTAAATTTGATTTCAATTGAAACAACAATTGAAATATGCTGCTATTAGTTATTTACATTGATATATATATATATGCCATTATCTGTATTTGTTCACCTGTGACATCTGACACCCTTATCTGTTATTTATCACTGATGATATATGCCTGTTACTGATTGTTATATTATTATCATATCTGTTATCACTCTGCAAGTTCCCTGTTAGTATAGAATTCACTATGGTTGAAATGATACATACCCGAACGATCTGTAGAATAGGAGAAAATCGTTATGGGTTGAAATGATAAACCCAAGCGATTTTCATCTGAATTGAATTTGGGATTGCGGGTTGAAAAGATATATACCCGTATATATTTAAATTACGGATTGAAATGATAAATATCCGTATCACTTGACCATAGGATAGATAATTTTATACAGACACCGTTGGTCTATATATAAATATTTTGAAAAATGATTTCTATGGTTTTGAAAAGAAATATATGGTTTTAATAAATATTGATTTTAAGGATTTATTAAAGTTGACTTAATAAAGTTGATTTAATCAATATAAAATATGTTTAAGTATTTATGTAAAATTTATATTTTCAAATATAGGGTTTAAAATATTTCAAGTTGAAAGATAAATGTGAAACTGATTTGGAATTTTAATTATTTAAGAATTATACTTAAATAAGTTTGATTTGAAATTTATTAAATTTGAAATTTTAAGATATGTTTTATAACTTGAATTTGATTAAGGGAACTTAAATGAATATTCCAAACTTATATAAATTTAAATGGGATATTTTGTTTATTTAAATTTGTAAATTGAAGTTGTATTTAGATGTTTTTGAAATGATTAAGTAAATATTTCAAAAACTAAATAATAGTAAAGTGAATTTGATATATAGGAAATTATCGAATTTAGTTTTGAAAATGTTGAATATATTGACTTTGAAATATATTGAAATTAAATGGTTTATTTTGTGGTTCAAATCTGTATTTGAAATCGATATAATTTGAAAGGATTTATTGAGAAATTGAATTGAGTTGAAACTTATGAATTGAGATTGAATTAAGTTGAATTTGGAAGTCGAGTTGATTTGAATCGATTTGTGGAATTTGAGGAAACTATTTTATTATATAAAGTATTTTAAATTATATTTAAAACTATTTTATATTATTTTATAAACTATTTTAATACAACTATTTTTAATATAATTATTTTAATATAAACTATTTTAAATATACAATTTATTTTAATATAAATTGTTTTAACTTATAACTATTTTATATAAATTATTTTATTTTATAAACTATTTTATTTTATTTACTATTATTAATATCTAAAATGTTTGAAGGAAAGTGTTATGATTTCCAGGGTTATGAATTTCAAAGTATTATGATTTCCAAAGTATTATTATTTCAAATTGTTTTGGTTTCGAAAGTATTATATCTTTGAAAGTACTATGATTTTGGAAGTGAATATTTTTGAAATGGAAATGATATCGTATTGATATGTTTTTGAAATGAAAATGATATTTTGGTTTTGAAGTATAAACTACTTTGAAATGACCACGGTGTTATAATAACGATTGGTTGTTAAAGAGACCGGGATCAGATATGGGCATACTCTCTGTCGATACCGAAAACCACTTTAACAACTGTGTACGCGGTGGAGATTCCAGAATGAAGTAGGATGGTGGCGACGATTCTATATGAGGTATATACGTGGACCCAACTCCCATGAGTTGACATAAGGTGTCTAAAACAGGAGCAATCGATGGGTTAATGAGGTAGCTCCTCTGATCGGACACACTCCATCGTATGCCATTCTATTACTTTGTGATTGATTTGGTGCGCACCCTTGATTCGGGAGTGTTGCCCGAGGTGGGCGATTGCTGCGGCTCTGCGTTACCACCGACCTGGAAGTGTAATTGGTATATCTACCCTGGCATTGCCTAGTTGTGCCGTGTCACCTACCCTAGCGCGCCTTTTACGAGTTTGTTTTGTACCATACCTATGGAGTGCCCTCTGACGACGCCCATTACGGGGGAGATTACGGTACTGTATAGACTATGGGAATATATAAAATGTGTTAAGGTGGAAAATGTGAAGCCTTAACGCTATTTTAATAGTTTACTTTACTATAGACATATTATAATAGCGTATTACTACATAGTAGATAGTTTAACGGATCCTTAGAGGATGGTTATCCCAAACATCGTTTAAGTTACTATATTTCAGTTGATATTTCACTTGAGTTGGATTTATTGATATAAGAATGTTAATCCTGATTCGAGTGTTTTGTGTTTTGCTTTACGCTCGGGTCAAACTGAGTGATACAGCATTTGAGACTCACCTTTGGAGTTGGAGCTTCGCTTAGAGATCCAGCTATCTATCGATTCTGCTTTCAGTTATTCAGTTGATTCCAGTGATGTATTCAGGTCTTGTATTTGACTATTGTGTTGAGATATCTATTTATTCGAGACTTCTGTTGTATCTTGTTTTACTCTTTTATATATATAGTAGCTTCATGAACTACTATTCTTTGTTTCCGCTGCATTATTGTTATATTACTCTGTGTCTGTGATTCTGTGATTATTTATTTACTGTATATGCTGAGTTTTGCCAAATTTAAATTAACAATCTGATATTTTGAGCAATTCAAATCCGATATGTATGGATGCGAATGGTTGAAAATTTCGGGATGGTACAGAATCCCAAACATCCTTTAAGTTATATTGCATTTCACTTGGACATTTCACGTGAGTTGAATTACTTGCATAAGAATGTTAATCCTGATTCAAGTGTTTGTGTTTTGCTTTATGCTCTAGTCAGACCGAGTGTCCCAGCATTTGAGACTCACCTTTGGAACTTGGAGCTTTTCTTGGAGATCTATATTTCATCTATTCAGCTTTCAGTTATTTAGGTATTTCTAGTTGTCATGTTCAGACTTGTCGGCAGCTTTTATATTTTAGACTACTTTGTATTTGAGATTTCTGTTGTACTTTGTTAGGCTCTGATGTTCTGTAGTAGCTTCATGAACTACTATTTATCTATTCCGCTGCTTACTGTTATATTACTCTATGTTTGTGATTCTGTAATTGATTTATTTACTGTATATGCTAAGTTTTGCCAATTATAAATTAACAATCTATTGTTTTGAGCAATTCAAGTCTAACATGTGTGTCTGCTTTGGCACTCGGAGGGTGCAGCATGATAGGGGGTTCTCGCTTCTGGGTTTGATAGTGAACGATTGACTCTTACTCCTACATGTCCCACGGGGTTGGTGTAGTCGAGAGGCTGGGCATAAAAGTAGAACACGGGTACCATTGTATGCTACGATGGGCGTTACCCCACTGGCGGTGTCCCATTACAATTAGTATCAGAGCTCTGGTTTAGGCACACTTAGCATATGGAGTAAAAACTCATAAGGATAGGGTAGTGATACCCTAGAATGAGTATAAAAAATTGATTATAGAATCATCTTCGTTTGAGTTAGAAATTCTTCATTAGGATCCTCCTGGATTAGGATTTCTTTTTAATTTTGAAACTACAACTTTTTTCTAAAATCCATTCTTGTATTTTCCTATTCGTGTTCTTTTTGATACTGGAGCATCCCATAGCTCTATTTCTGTTAATCTCAGTAATAAATTTGAGCACATCTTGCAACCTCAATGGCAACTTCATCCTTTTGTGTGACTAATCCCATCGGCGGTCCTGCCAACCTTAGTATGGTTTGTAAACGGGTGAAACTCCTTTGCAACAGGTGTCGATTCAATGGAGATTTCTATATCCTCGGTTTTGATGTTGTTATTCCTTGCAAATCCCGAACTATTTCCTTAGTAAACGACCAGGGTAATTCTCTTGTGATCGAATGTCGTATGCCTCAGGATTATGTAGGCATTTTTATCTTTTCGCTTGATTCTGAACCTAGTGATTTTGACTCCACCCTGTTGTCCAACTATTTCCGGATGTTTTTGGTGAAGTCACTTCTCTTCCTCCTAAGTGGGAAATTGAATTCCGCATTGACCTTATTTCTGGAGCTCGACCTGTTGTCCTTCCTCCCGGACGAATGGTTTCTATGAATGGTTAGTCATGCCCTTTGGATTAACCAATGCTCCTGCCTTTTTCGTCGATCTCATGAATCGCGTTTGCCGCGATGTTCTCAGTAGGTCTGTCCCTATTTTTGTTAATGATATTCTCGTTTTTCTAAGTCTCGGTTGATCGAGTAAGGTCACCGCGATTAATATAAGTCGATCCATCTTTCCTCTTTTGTAATTTAATTATCTTACCTTCCTCTCGAGCCTATCTTCTTAGTTAGAATTCTATTTGATTAGGGTTCCTCTAAATTTGAATCTCTATTCTTGTTTTAAATCCATTTTGAATCATCCTATGAGGGAGCGTATTTGTAATTGATATAAAAATGCTTTATATCGTGTTGTTTGAGTTATTAAGTTTGGATTTTAGGTTTCGATCGATTCGTCTGGCCAACGCTATCGATAGGAATTCCAAAACACTTGAATAGAGCAAACTGACACAATATTGTTTTCGAAATTGGTAAATGAAATAATTTTATGTATGATTATATTTTATATATATGTGTATAATTTTCTGAAGTTAGATAGTTAAATGAATTGGTTGTTAGAAATGATAATACTAGATTATCATTTATTGTTTTGTCAATATTCCTAAACTGTTAGCTATTGTTGTATGTTATAAGGAGATGAAATTTTATAAACATGGTTTATAAATCTGATTTGCAAGTGAAATGAATTTAAATTTAGGATTTGAGAATTTAATTTCTGGTGCTTTTCAAAATCTGGTTTTCAAAGTTTTGAAAAGTATATTATTTGAAAGTATTTTCGAATGGAAATTGTTTCCAAAGAAAATTTAAAAGAAGTAAGTCAGTACTCTCCTTTTATGTCGCTGGAAAATAATTTCGGTGATGACTGCAGCGTCATCGCCATTCATTTTCAAGTCTCAAAGTGGAGACACCACTTAGTAGCTTTGCTACATTTTTGTTTTGGAAAATAGATTTGATTTGAATTTCTTGAGTATGATTTGATGCACAATATATATATTTATTTATTTCAAAATGGTTTGAAGTGAAACCGGAAATTTAAATTTTAAGTTTTATGTTAAGTGTTATGGTTTTCAATTATTGAAATGAAGGAAAAAAAATTGAATAACTAGGGTGTGTAAAATGAGAAATGGAATTGGAACAACTTGAAATAGTGAACTAGTATAAAATTTATTTGTATAATCATCAATTGCCTTCTAAAACATATATAACTTACCTGAAATATTCAAAAAGTTAAAATGTTATTGTGAATATGTAACTGAAGGTTATACAAGAGAAAGGTTAAGTAATAAAATGTTCAAACTAAAATTTGCTTAATAGTAATGTTATAAATAAAAGGTAAATTTGTAAATATTAATAAAAACTTACCTGAGATAAGGGTTTGAATGTAATGAGAACTTATAATTGAATAATATACAATATAAAATGTAAGTAATAAGATGTCCAAAAATGAAATTTTGTTAAGAGAATTTATAAATAAAAATTGAGTGGTTATAATAAATGTTATAAACTTAATCTATGTTGCAAGATATGTTAAGTAAATAAATATGGAATGTTAATATGAAACTTAAATAATTTGTTGAAGGAATAATTAAGTAATATTGACATTAAAGGAAATATACTATATGAATAAAACAAAATAAATGAAATTTATATGGTTTTGAATTAATTGTTGTGTCTGGTACTATGTATTTCGAATCTATAATTCGTTTCTGTTGCTTCTATTCTCCTATCTCATTCCTTTTCGGGGACGAAAAGCTTTGAGTGAGGGAGAGTGTAACGACTCATAAATTTTAATGATTTTTTTAAATAACGTAATTAACTAAATTTTTCTTGAAATTAAACAATTAAAATTTGGCAAAGAAAATTTGATATTTGGTATGCGTCTATTGAAACATAGCAAGTGTCAGATATTCATTGGAAAATAAATAAGTTTGTTCTGTTGTGTAATTTTCAATTTATCAGTTAAATTTGATGAATATAAAATACTATTGAAACCTGAATATTTTTATATTAGAAAAATGTAAATCATTTTTTGAGTGAGAGGTCGTATTTCTATTCGTCAAATTTGGACTGCTCTAGCTCCGTTTATTTTATTTTCGTCATTTTAGCAGCATTTTTGGCAGCGAATAACGAGTTTGATATGATAGTTGTATCACTCATATCCGTGTACCATTTTGGTCGTCTTGTCGTGGTGATCTCCGCAATATATTCATTTGTGTATTTCGGCGTCCGATATGCGACGAAATCTGTAAAACGATTAGCCGTATCGGTTCCTATTTGAGCCTTTTTGGTTTCCTATATCTTTTCATTATCCACCGAATAATCAAACAGCCATCAGTCATTAATATTTTTAGCTTTTGACTTTCAATATTCCCTGGTTTGAATATAATTTGTGTTGATTCATTTTCTTCCGGTTCATTCCTCTTTTCCACTTTCACTTCGTTCTGCCATTCTCTGGCAAGAAAGTAAGCATATATAATTTATATTATTTCGTTCTGAGGCATGCTTATTTTTTATTTTTTTTCCTGAAACCTGCCTTTCTCCTCGTCCCCTACATTTCCATGCAACTCAACCCACTTCCCTTATCGCCTTTACTCCGCCTCCTCCCATAAACGAGCACCACAGCCCGCCTCTGCCCGCCAACGGGCAGCCTGCCGGTACCCAAACCCTTCCCCTTCACGTAAACGCAACATGCCCTCCACCAAGCCTCATCCACATGACCCAAAAAAAACCATAGAACCCGAACCTGTTCCCTCTCAGGCCTCCTCCACTTCATTCACCATCACTGCAATAGCCAACTTCGACCCGTCAGCCTCCCAGTCCTTCGCCCTAAAACCCGGCATTGCTATGCAGCCATCCCCTACACTTTCCTGTCAGTGCCATCACATCTCCACCATAATGCCATGTCAGCACTCCGATCCAAACTCCATCTTGCAGCCACCGACCTGATCACTTCCCTTTACAGCTGCACAAATAGCAGCCCTTCCACCACTCCACGTCATCCGCAAACAAACCCATCCCACAACCTTACAGCGCTCCACTTCATCGCCATCTCCACGCTGTGACAGTGCCCCACCATTTCCACCATAGTTGAGCATCTCCAGTTTGATCACCAACCCCTTGTCGAGCACCCTCTGACCGCTTGCCTACCCCACTATCCCCTTTCCTGTCAGTACGCCAGCATTATAACCTCCTCCGCCCTATTCCCATCTACCACCAAGTTGTCTCACCCTCTCTGAACCCGCATAGCAGCCATCCAAGCCCACTGTTGTGTTTTCTTCACCACCGAGCAGCACCATAGCCATATGGTTGCCCCAGCCTCCCACTTCCCCTCATTCTCTCCTTCGTCGAAGTCAGCAGCTTCTAAACCTAGGCTCCATTATTATATAATACTAGTGCGTGGCCCGTGCTACGCACACGGGAATTGTTAGACAACAATGCTTTGGAAGTTGTCACATTAGGTCATATGTTAGTAAGTTATTTATTTTTTCTTGCACTTACGTGCTAGTTATGTAATAGGATTCTATTCGAACTGTTGATGGTATTGAATGCATTGAATGAACAAAATTTTGGACTTCCCATATGTGTCGTAGTACTGTTTTGGTCTACTAAACCTAAGTATCATTTTATATCATTCATTGTCCGACTGTGCTACAATATACATCAACTGTATTTATCACTATGTTGTATTGCTTATTCGATTATGTTGGTTATGCTAGGTACAATGTTTTAGGTTTTTATGTGTTGATATGTGAAAATGTCTTCAAGTACTACAGGTTACTTCTTGCATTAATGAAAAGTTAATATTGATAGCCTTTACAATTTAATGATCATGGACAAACATATTAAAATAGTACACTATTCTAGTTTAGTTGTTGTACTACAATTTGTACTCGTACAAACACTAAAATACCATACTATTCTAGTATGGTGGTTGTACTACAATTTATACTTGTACTATGTGAGTATTTAATTACATGTTATTTGCAACAGTACAATATAAAGTATAAAACTGTTGCTTTCGAAATGTCTCACACTTTCACTGCTCCTGTTTTGGTATCTTACAATATTCTCACCAAAATTTTGAATTGCAGAAGCGGAATCGAAGCAGAGAAAAGGAAAACGAACAATTTACCAGAATATAAATTGATAGTTTGACCTAATTATGTTTAAACTTTTACCATATACTAAAGTGAATTTGTACTTTAACCAATGCAAAAAAGAAATAATGGACGTTATATATATATTATTCGCATAGTTTTTATTCGGTTATTTGATAATTAAAATACATACGTAATAATCATGTTACGTACATATGGTAAGAAGTAAAAAAAAGTTATCATTTACAAATTGATTCCCACTTTAGCCGTTTATTTCTTAGTTATATCTTATATTTAGGTATGGTGGATGAATTAAATAATTGTAATACATGATTGAGATTCAATTATTGAGATTCAATTGTACACTTAGGGGCTTAGAGGTTGAAATTCAATGGGACAGACTGTCTTGTATGCATTGTGTGTGTGTATGTCATGAGAACAACATAAAGATAAAAGAAAAGTCATGTAGGGGAGAATAAATTATCACAAAAAAGTAACAAAATTTGCAATAGAAGCAGCATGCAAGCTTCTGGTTTAACTACATGATGTTGGGAACAAAAACTCATCGACCTATCAAAGTAATCTAAACCATCTAAGCTTCAATGCCTTGGCCTGCTCACGTACTGTGGAGAGAAAAAGTGGATTCCAATCTGAATTGTATCTCGATAGGAAACTGCTTCTACTTTTCTTTAGTTAGTATCTCCATGGTGGAAAGGGTACTTGTAATGGTGATGTGACTGGCTGTTATCAATTATGAGTGAATCTCCCCAATACATTTTTCTCAAAGGACCTAATCCTTTATCCACATCTTACGCTTCACTTGAAGGGAGCTAAAATTGACTGTTAAAGTACATCTAGCTTCCATCAGTTTGATATAAAACTATAACACAACAACTCTTTTATTATTTTGATTAATAAAAGCAAGACTGTAATAAAATTGCCAACTTCAAGATAAGTAATAAACTCGATAAACTATTGGAAACTGTTTACAAATTGGTAGTATTCCAATATGTCTATACCTTTTTAGACTGTAAACGTAAGAGTAATATTACGTACATATATCTCTCGAAGAAAGAAGATAAAGATGGAGTGTCTTATGTCCCAAGTATACTAAAGTAACGTGATCAAAGTGAACATCAACTTTGCATAGGCAACTAAGTAGCCCAAGCCATTATACCAAAACATGGAGAAATCATAAGATAGAACATGAGATAAAGAGAAACCATATATAATCATTATGAAATTTTTTCTTCTCAAAAAATGGCAATGATTATTTTAAAGAATTAAATCACACAAATCTGTAAAGGTATCCAACTGGCGCATGCACTAATTTGTAAATATTATTACATCCCACTAAGGATAAAAAAACTTTGACCATAGATGATTAACAAACTGCTAGTCTATTAGTTATATAGTTTTGGTAATTTGATAATAAAGGTGGAGAAATAGAATGGGGTAATATTAGATATATATTAATTTTTTGTAAATTACCAAGTATATTCAAGTAAATGAGGGGGGATTTTCACTCAAAGGGCTCTTTGTGCAGAGTAATAAGTTTTAAGGACGATAATTTTGAAAAATTAGTTTTAAGGACAAATTTCAGAAAAAATATAAATGAAGTTATCATTTTCAGTTGTATAGAAATAATGATAATTGAATTTATCATTTTTCTGTATAAGTTAAAAAAATAAATAAATTTATCATTTTTCTGTAAATTGTCTTTAAAACTAATTATTTAAAATTATTGTCCTTAAACCTTATTACTCTGTAATGAGAAGCCCTTCAACCTAATTTTCACTAAATGAGGTGTACAACACATTTACTTATGTCACGACACAATTTTCTAATATAACATAGTCTAGCCTAATTCAATTCAGAGAATCCAAATCCAAGATCCTTTTCTATTAACTTTTGTGTTTTGACAGTAACAATCCATTAATGACATAGAGTCATTTAATATATACAAAAAATAATATTATAATCAGAACTAAAACTATGGATCTTTTTCCAAAGAAGTATTGTCAACTGAATATATACTCATTAATTTTTGATGTGGGTATAGCCATAAAATCTAATTTGATACTGCATAAAGTTAGATTAAACAGTATATATAATTTACAGTTTAAATGAAATTGATTACTAAAAGCAATCTAAATAATAATTATAAATTAATTTCATATAATATACATAAATAGATACTTTTACCGGAAGTGAACCTAAAAGTTAATCAAGTTTCATGTTTTAATTTTAACTGCCTATAGCAAAGTAATTTCCGAAATGTTATGCAAATATCATGTTCTAATATTAAATTACTTAAGAGCAATTTTCCATAAATTATGAACACTTTCATACCACAAATGTTTAATAGTGTTTTATCTCTGGTGGTGTCTTCATCATTCTACGTACTAATATAGTTGAAAGAACATATGGCTTCACAACCATGCTGAGGAATATCATAAACTAAAAATACTCATAGTTATCGGGTATGAATAATTAGTTTAGTGAATAAAATCACAAAATGTTATATGATCCAAGCATTGATATTTAAAACTATAATTTATACAAATTTAGTGGAACTACAACATTGTTTCCTGTTATAATATTTGTTATTGCAAGTGCAAATATAGTATAAATTAATTTTGGGGTACCCACATCTCCATTAACATAAATATTACTATTCCAATATATGTTAAATTTTATTCCATGCTAGAACTCTATCATTGGATTTGCAATTTACGCAAATTTTGTATCATATTAAAATCAGCTCGACTGCAAATAGTCTTAACTGTTATTATCATCCCATCTACATAATTTTCAAAATTGTTACTCCATATAAACTTTAAATAACTGAACATAGTATTAAAAATGATATTTTGCACTGAACTTAGACGTTTTAAACCAGAGAATGGAATCTTAAACAAATCCAACTTCACATGGGCTGTTTACAGTTGGTATTTATTAACGTTCAAATGAAAAGTACAATTACATATGTTCAAACAACATGTGTTTAAGAGCCATGTTATAAATGAGTTTTATGGTAACATCGTTACCATTATCAGTGTTTCATTGTACATCAAAAAAAACATGCATTGTTCCCTCTTTTGTTTCTCACCAAATCTCACTTTCCAAATGATTCTTTTGCTTACTCATACTTATATCCTTAAATATAACAGTTTAAAGTAAATAGTAGACCAAATAAAATGAACTGAACTTAAATAGTAGAGCAAATAAATTGAACTGAAGTTCTACGTCTAAACCATGTTCTTTAAACAAACTGTTAAGAAGTAATAAAAGTGCTATCAGTTTTTCAAATACAGTCACTGCTAAGTAGGCAAAATATATTGTACTTCGGCCAAAGCTTCAAAGCCAATGTTATATGTTTCTAAGTTTGTAACATTAAGGTAATCTTACTTAACTCTTTAATAAGTGCTGAACCTTACAAATGAGATGTAACTATGCTGTAAGTTATAGGAAACACACCAACTTTCATCTGCAAATAAACTACAAACTAAATTTAGGTAGAAAAAAAATGCTTATCATGGAAAATAGTTTGTTAAATAGGTAATTATGAAAGTTAATGAGTGAATTCAACCTCACTTATACTATTCAACAAACATACCGATTGCATCAATAATATTAATGGGAAACAAAGAGTAAAAACGGTATTGAAAGAGAGATCATACAGAAATATAAAGTGGAAATTAACAATAAAACATCCTTACTCGTTGACTGATAAGGATGAAAAGTAAAATGTAAAGGCGGTGGGAATATAATATGCAAAAAGTGCAACTCACAATCCTTGAAATGATATCTGGAGATTTATATGCAAATATTTAGACATATGCAGATATGCTTTGTCAGTCATTTTTTTTGTCCAGTCATTCTCAAATAGTTGGAATAGAGTTTAACACACAGAAGCTCCGTTTTTCACTACACCAAAAATGTTTTGTAGAAAGACCTATACAATATCAAACTTTGAGTAATTTATTTTTTCTTGCACTTACGTGCTAATTATGTAATAGGATTCTATTCAAACTGTTGATGGTATTGAATGCATTGAATGAACAAAATTTTGGACTTCCCATATGTGTCGTAGTACTGTTTTGGTCTACTAAACCTAAGTATCATTTTATATCATTCATTGTCCGACTGTGCTACAATATACATCAACTGTATTTATCACTATGCTGTATTGCTTATTCGATTATGTTGGTTATGCTAGGTACAATGTTTTAGGTTTTTATGTGTTGATATGTGAAAATGTCTTTAAGTACTACAGGTTACTTCTTGCATTAATGAAAAGTTAATATTGATAGCCTTTACAATTTAATGATCATGGACAAACATATTAAAATAGTACACTATTCTAGTTTAGTTGTTGTACTACAATTTATACTCGTACAAACACTTTAAAATACCATACTATTCTAGTATGGTGGTTGTACTACAATTTATACTTGTACTATGTGAGTATTTAATTACATGTTATTTGCAACAGTACAGTATGAAGTATAAAACTGTTGCTTTCAAAATGTCTCACACTTTCACTGCTCCTGTTTTGGTATCTTACAATATTCTCACCAAAATTTTGAATTGCAGAAGCGGAACTGAAGCAGAGAAAAGAAAAACGAACAATTTACCAGAATATAAATTGATAGTTTGACCTAATTATGTTTAAACTTTTACCATATACTAAAGTGAATTTGTACTTTAACCAATGCAAAAAAGAAATAATGGACGTTATATATATATATATTATTCGCATAGTTTTTATTCGGTTATTTGATAAATTAAAATACATACGTAACAATCATGTTACGTACATATGGTAAGAAGTAAAAAAAAGTTATCATTTACAAATTGATTTCAACTAAAGTCTGCAAGTTGAAGTATATATTGAGGTGAAAAATGCTTCACTATGATAACCTATATATTAAATTGCAACTCAGTGGAGACTGATTCAGATTGATAGATTTTACAAAGGTAACACGATAAGTTGTTTACAAAGCAATGGTTGTATGGAAAAAGGTTGATACAAAAAAAATGCAGTGCTATTCTACCTGAAATTAAACTACAGAAAGCAAATTTTCATTTTTTTTTCAGAAAACAAAGTAAATGACAATTAAAACAGAGACCGTACAGAAAACAAAGCAAAAGCTCTTCCATCTATCTTTTGCTTGCCAACAGCCTTTTTCGGATTCGCCTGAAAAGTATATTAATATGTTAGTCCATTTGTATATAGGTGATCAAATAGTAGTTTAATTGGATTATTACCCCCAATGACTATGCCACGTTGAGCTGTAGTTCCAGGTTCCATAGTGTAATCATTTGTAGTTTTATTGTGTAAAAATTATTCGGTTTCCTACATGAATGCAGTGTTATATGGTTTGTTAGTAACATCAATAATTGGCACACAGTGTTGAGTGTGTTTTGATGTAGAAACCTACTCAATCTTTCTGCTTCCCTTTAAGCTCCAAATCCGAGTAAAGTTTGGAAAACATAATTTGTTATTATAAATTATAGTCCACATAAAATAGTAATGCATTCAATGTAACAGAGAGTCTTACATATTCTTTTGACCGTGCTTGACTCGTAGTAAGCTGTGTAGCTTCAACTTCCTTTGCCTCATTTGCTGCCATTTTGTTAGGTAGTTAATTTAATGGCATGTAGGGTTGATGCATATTCCCAAGACTGATTATGTCCTAGTTAGTAGGTTTAAATTTGAACTGCGCTTTTCAACCCATTAAGTTGTTGAAGAGTCTATCAACCATGTCATCTCCATTGTCCTAAAAGAGCATCATAGTGCGGGTTAGTGATTTGCAGTATAGGACTTGATGATTAACAGGACAAATGTTTGTATGTTTAGCAAAAAGAGCCGTAAAATGTGAGTATAAATTGAGTACAGAGTTGAATATTTAATATGTGTACCTTTTAGGATAGTTCCATCATCTTGTCTACGCTCCATTTAACCAAACAAGCAGTCTCTCTATCAAAAGTTACTATAGTGGCAGAACCAGTATAGTAAAAAACTTCCATTGCTAACTGATACTTGTTCGCCTTAAGTTGCTAGTAAGTGAGTGTAAAGTATATATCACATCGGAGTAGGTAGAGCTATTAACTGGCTTGGCAATAGTATCGTTGCATTTCGGGCATGTAAAACAGGTTGCTTTCTTTGTTACAGTCTTCCTACAAAGCGGGCAGGAGAGATAACTCTATCCAGCTGATGTCCTAATCTTCATCAAAGTAGCATTTACAACATACTTCTTACCCTGGAAACATAGCAGTAAATAAAACTGTTACTCTAATTTTTGTACTATTATAGCGTAGCGTGTACAACATACTTCTTACCCTGGAAACACAAAAGTAATTAATATGACTATTACTGTAGTTTTTGTAGTATTATTGCGTAAGAATAAATGATCAATAATTACATTGCAGTCATTGGATCTAATGTTGTTCTTCTAACATATAATGGGATTAAACTTACTATAATTAACAGCTAATAATTGAAAAACAGATCATGTTTTCAGTTGGTATCGAAAAATTACAGTATAATTAGGTACGGAATGAATATCACAATATATAACAGTGTAATATTCAGTATTGCTAATTCTAGCATTTTATTAGCCGATTATTTATGAAACGATGGTACCGACCGAAAAAACATTTCAAAACAGACTGATCCAAGATACGATTTAGATATATATGTAAATACATGGCTGCCAATTGGAAAATGGTACTACAACATGAAAATTTCTTTTTCTCTAGACTTCTTTAAGCATAACTGCATTTGACTATAGACTAATACAGACATAAAATAATTGGTTAAAAATTCAAATGAAACAACCATATCAAAATTATTAATATAGTCACCGACACACGTTTGTATGACTAAATTAAAAACTGTCGGATTATATCTGGCCTAACGTTAAAGGAAAAGGATGCACTAATTATAAACAATGTTAAAGCTAACCAAATAACATATAAGTATACTCAATTTGTATATGCCTGCAAATTGCCTCTCTCACTTGTGAATTACCCAACAGATACTACTGTAAACCTTAGCCCCACAGTAGGGGAAAGCAAGCACAAAAACCCAAATTTAGTTACAACAACGATTTTATATAACAAAATTACATCAACTAATTTGATGATAAAATGGAATGGCTTATTAGTATGCAAAATGAATCTGAAGTTGCATAAAATAACAATTTAATACAACGGAACTACACCTAGGTGAAAATGAAAAGAAAATAGGAAACCCTCGCTTTAGAGTAGGCAAATGGAAGTTCAAACAACTCCCTAAAATCAGATAGACTGATAATTTAATCTAACAGAAAATGCAAATGCCTTGATATTCAAAAGGTATGGGGTAATAATTGACAATGAAATTGTAGTAATGTGTAAGAAAAGTTCTGTAGAATGAATTTGAACGTCGAAAGGTTCTCCAACTTGGGAATCGCTAAATTTCTAAAATGTGAAATCATAGGTTCTGTGTAGGTGGGTGCAAGTGAGTACAAATCCTCAAAGAAACCCATAACATTGAACTAATATTGAACACTAAAACACATAAGCTTACGACATTCCCATCTCTTCAAATCAGAACCATCTGGAAAAATGCACGGATGTTGACGAACAGAAAATCATTTTGGCCTGAATCAATTTTTTCAAACACAGACAAAAATGCTATGCTTACCAATTATGTCATCAATTGATCAACCATGTGTACTAAATTTAATAGTCATGTAATATATTCGGCTTGAGTTTTATAATGTTGCAAACATATGAGAACTGATAATTTGTACAACTTACTGAGTTTTGAGAGAAAATAAAAATTCATGACAATACAACCTTCAAAAAGGATGATTATATTTGTTAAAATTAAGGGTTTAAATAACTGTGACTGACCAGTTGAAACCACTACTTTTGTAAATATGGTTGTACCAATTTTTTTTTATGAAACTCATAATACGCAAAGCATCTAAGTTGGACATTGACATTTATAGGTACAATAGATCATCAATGAATATACCCAAATAAATTCTAACTGCTACGGCTTGAAATCTATGCACAATTCGAAAATTAGAGCAGAAGAAAATCGTACATGAAAGGATGTAATAACCACAGATCATGAAATTATGTAACATCAATCATCCTACCCATTAAGCCCTAATGTATATACAAAATCATAGTTTTTAGTTAAAAATTTCCCACATTGCAAACCTTAAAAATCATAGCTTTCTAAAGTAAATCACCAATGTGCCATTTTGTAAAAGCATCTTCTGTAATTGAGTTGAAATAACTTATAAGATTACACCCAATGATGCAGTTTCAAATGTACCTGTTCATGCATCAATATAAAATAACAATTATACGTTAATGTACATTTTTTGAACTGTAAGGAGATTGAAACTTGTTCGAATCCAAAATAAAAGGGATGCCTGCTACAGATAGATCACTCATTAACAGTCATAGTTAACAATCAATGTTGCTTATATTTCTTGATTTGGAATGAGTTGTTAAGTTTAGCCTTGATAAAGCACTGAATAATTACAAACTCAATGCGAAGAATCAGTTTTATAGGTAAAAAAATACTTTTCAGGAATGAGTTATTTAGTTTAACCTTGATAAGCCATTGAATATGTACAAACTCAATCTACAGAATGTAGTTTTATAGTTTAAAATGCTACTTGCCAGTAATTTGTCCCCACTCATAAAGCACGAACCAAAAAAAGAGACAGTACATTATATCGTCATAACTGTTGCTGAAAGTAATGTTATTATGGACAACCTACCAACTAAATGTTCAAATCTACAGACAATACCGAAAATGAGGAAAATAATACTAAATGACCAACCTGGAAAACCCTAATTTCCAAATTCATTGTTAAGGAAACGGACGGATACCATCAGACCGGTGGTCATAGGGGTGGTAATTGAAGATGAAAGTATTGAAGAAGGGTATATTGTAGTCAGTGGAGGAGAAGGTCACCAAATGTTGATGTAATGATAAAAGAAGGGTATTTCGGAAAAAGGGATGGATGAGAGGTTGCGGAGGAGAAGTTCACCGAATTTTGATGTAGTTCATCCACAGTATATGGTCGTTTTCACCGTAAAATCCATCCGTTCCGAAAGATAGCAACAACTCCAAATCTAAAACATGCGTCTTCTCCAAAATCGAAAGGATTTGCAGTAGCCGAGAATCGTTGATTGGAAAATCTGCAAAATACGAACGAAAAGATGAATTGTCAGTTTGTGAGTAAAACGGTAGATATCGATTATACAATGGTAAGGGTCAATGATATCAGACCGTGAGTTTCAATGTTCAGACTTCATAATCGAATTGTGATTAGAAGAAGAGGAATTATCGATGTTTGGTTGAGAAAAGAAGTTAGAATTAGGGAAGATAACTGTTGCCTCCGAAAGAAAACGAACAGACGTAAAAAAGAACGGACTTCAAAGTTAAAGGACACGTGTAACTCAAGCAATGCCCTGGATTCTCCTTTCCTTGTTAAGTAATAGATTGTGATGAATTTTATAAATTTTGAATACTGAATAACCTTCTTGATCCAGTAATTTGTTTTTTCTAATTCTTTTGTTGTTTACTTGATACTATTAAAGACAAGAAAGTAATAAAGAAGAAATGAAAGAATGATCCAGTTTAAGGATTTGGGAAGTTCCGATGTCGTTATTTCCCATTTAATTTGTTCTTTCATATTTTAATGTTCCCAACACATTATATCGTAATAGCAATCTTTGTCATGTAATTTCATCTTAGTGACTAGCAATATTAGTTTGCTTAGTAACTGAAATTGTGGGATATGAAACTATGCTTGGAAGAGTAAACTAAATAATTATGTATTATCATTGGACATTCCAATGATTTTTAGTTTTGTTGTAATATTTTTTATAGATCAAATTTTTTGAGTGTTTGACATTGATCCTTTTACGTCTACTAATCACAAGACTAGTTTATAATTTTTTTCCATTATTGTACAATGATAGCATATGCGTGATGTAATTCTTTTTTCCATTTTTCATATGTGCACATGGTTACTTGAATTGAGTCATTGTATATGAGTTATTTGATTAATAATGATCTCTCAAGTCAATATTTTACCTTTATAGCTTAAAATTTGATGTGTGCATCTGCATAATTATTTATAGGTGTATTACGTAATTATTAATCTTTTTTTGTATGGTGAACAAATGTAGTTGTACAGATGTACACAATAGCACATAATGCTTTCTGGATAAATATTTCTGAATATTTAAGATATAAAGAATATTTAAGTGTAAAATATATCTTAAAAATAATGGCTTTACTTGGGTTAATCATAATAAGTAAAGTCAAGAAGATTTGCAAAAAAATATAGTTGGAATCCATGTGGGTAGCACGGGTTGGCACTAGTTAAAAAGCCCAAACTAGTATTTTTCAACCTCATTTATCAAATATTTTATCCTTTGATTTAAATTATTTTCCAATATTTTAAAACAACTAATATTCCTAAATTTTAAATTTTATTTTCAAAAATCCATATTTATATTTAAAACTCTCAATTTAATCTCAAAAATGTATTTAATTATACTATTTATCATGCTCCTAAAACGGGTTGTTACAGACTTTCACCATTAAAAAAAATTCCATCCTCGTAATTTGTAAGGTAAGTACTACGATGACTTTTCCTAACCAATATTATCGAACATATGCAAACATGCATACAACATCACTGCCTCTTTATAAACTATAATGCAGTCACATAACCATGCACAAATTAAAGAATTCCATTCAAATACAACCATCCATGCCAAATCTATATAACATAAGTAAGTCATTCATCAAATGAACATGTACACCATGACTCAAAAACTCAATTCATAATAACCCCTAAAGCAATCAACATTACTCGTTCAAATATTTATCTCATCGATCCAATTATGAACAAATGACAAATAAACATCACATGCATCATTTCATTCATACATGTCATACAACATCACAAACATAGAGAAATACGTATATATCTCTTTCAAAAGTTTGCTTAAAAGCTTTTCTTTAATTTCAAAAACACACTTTTCGAAAAATTTATGAAGTATAAAAATTTTGCAAATTTTTTGGCATAGTCTCATTTGTACGAAGAGCTCCCCGATAAAAAATATTTCATAATAAAATATTCATATCGATCAAAACATGATCAGAAACATCATATATATATCAAATTTTTGTGCACGACATATAATCCACAAAATTTAGAACCAATAAGTAAAAACATACCACTTTTGGCACTTTTAAGCAATGTATATACCTTTAGACGAGCATAAAAAAGAGCACGACAAGCCTTGAATCTAAACAGCCTTAAAAAGCCTATTCTCAACTTATAAAAATAAAATAATATCACGAATATATAATTTGAAAGCAACATATTCACATTCAAGGTTACTACTTTAATATTTATACGTTATCAACTTACCAAAAGGGTTTAGTGTCAAAATATGCTATAATTTAAAACCTCTAAAAGTAATTTTCAAACGATTATAAGTTGGATTATCAAACCACTACTTTGAACTTCAAAATAGAGCACTTCAAGGATCAAAATTCATTTTACTTTAACATAAAACTCACAAATTTATTCAAATAACACAATCCACTGATTTAAACTGAGTTTTGCTCATGGTAAACTTAAAAAAAATTCAAAACACTTAAAACAAAAGTTTTTCCTTACAATATCGACAACTGCAAAATCGTCAAAATAAGATTAGAGATTCAAAAGTAACGACCAAATAAATGTGTTATTTCAGCTTAGATTTTTTAAAATCAAGACAAAATTTAGCCTCTACAAAAATGGTCTTTAATCACTAGATAACTTAAAAATACTCAAAAGTTATTAGCACAAAAGTTGTTCATTATGGAAATATATTTTTACTGCAAAAAGAATCATTAAAATCCTTTCAAAAAATAAAACGTTATGACTGGTTTACTATAACTCTTTAAACTGTTAAAACTTCTAATTCTGTCCACATTTTCCCACTAACTACAAATCAATTTTTCATTTTGAAAGCCTTAAAATTTGGAAAAGACAATCTATATCAATGTTATTCATCTTCGAATATACTTTAAAAAAATAGAAGTCCCTAAAATTCGACTTCTCGATTAGAAGTTATGTTTTTAAAATTGAAAGAAGATTTTCAACTTACTAATGTGTATATTGAAAAAGTAGTATTTCATAAACATGAACTCCTTTTTAAATATATATTTTTCTAAAATAACTCATTTGAATTCAAAAGCATATTATCCTACCACTTATCAAATTTACACTTAACACAATTTGGAAGTCTTTATTGAGTTATAGATTAAATATAATACTCCTTTTTGAAAAATTTCTTCTTATATTTTCCCTTCAAACTCTCGGGTACTCAATTGATTTTGAGTAGGTTGAGAGTTAAGGTTTTCAGGTGTTCTTTTAGATGAATAAAGCATCCAGTGACGTGCAGGAGGCATGCTAGCTACTTAGAGTTCTTTTATTTCTATTGTGTTTGGTTGTAAAGGCTAACTTGTTTTAGTGTCATATTATATACTCTGATCATCCAAGGGGACATCTTTATATGTCGCTCTTGTCATACTCTGTAATAAGTATATTTTGTATTAACGTGGTCTATGCTTTGGGATTATGTAATGAATTTGAAATTTTTTGAAATGGAACGTGGACATTATTTGCTGTTTTAAAATTTTCCATATACATGTGTTTATGTGTATCAATGTATCTAACATTGCTGTATTTGGTCGTCGAGGATTAATAACTATGGATGACTGCAGCATCTTTAGCACTTAGTTTTTGGTCTCCAAGTAGGGGATGTTACATTCAAATTCAAGAATTTTAAAACCATTTAATTTAACCAATTCGGTGTCCGTATATAATTTTCTATTCTATGGCCAAGTGATCGGTTATTTTGATTAATTTCAGGAATGGATATATATCATTTCAATCCAAATCAAAGTGTCATAGGTATATATCATTTCGACCTATTTCTTAATTTATTCGAATTAATTCAAATAAAATTTTTATATGCTGAGCAGTATGTAGGGTGAAACGGGATATATATAAAATAAATAAACATTCAATCATCCAAAAAACCAAGTAATAGCCATCCATCACAATCAACATCCAAAATAGTCAATATATCACTACAGTTAACTGGTTATCAATATCGACTGTTTAACTAACGATTCAATTTCAATTTCAAATTTAACTGTCAATTTAAATTCCTATCAGTTCAATTCGTATGTCAATTTTTAAATGTCAGTTAAATTACCAAACAACAGTAGATAAAAATAAATCGCCTCATGATTTCAGTTTAACTAACATCAGAATATTTTAGTATTTCATGAGCGGTTTACAACATCACCTTTATTTGAAACTGAAAATTTTTTAGATTTAAATAAATTCCAATCCAACTCCATGTCAAAGCCTTCGTCGATACGATCGCAACGCGACTCGTTTCGCTCGTACGAGAAAGTTACGAATTAATTAGCATTTGATACAATTAAAATAAAATTCACATAACTAGTTAACTTAAATTAAAACTTAACCTAATCCATCCCCTTCGTCCACGCACAAGCCAAGGACCCATCAAGGCGACCAGTTCCCTGATGCGCATGCCACCCATCGAATCACCGTGCGTCGATCAGATCCCACCAAGGCGAGCGCGGTGTCGATCTCCACCTTCACCAGAAGCTCCGTCGACTCCGCTACCTCCATTCGACCTCGAGAACCCAAAAACCGTGCGCCCTATACGCCTCGATTGTGGCAAACTTGAGTCGTTTTGCCTTGATCCAACCGTACATAACGTAAAGGAGATCGAGCTCTTCCTTTTCCTAGTTGAAGTCAAGATGTAATAACATGTGGATTGAAAGAAATCAAGAGGAGGAAGAAGAACGATTTCGACCATTAAATCATTAAAAGAGGCGGCTGAAGTTTTAGAAGTTAGGTTTTGTAAAAATGGAAATTTTCAAGTCCCTATATAGAAAATTTCTTAGCACTATTCATCCGTTAAAATTTCAAACTCCAAACGAAGCGTGATACCTAGCGTTCTGTATATTATACTCCTATTCCAAACACAATGGAATATACATCAGGAGCCAATTCCATCATATTCAGAAGATAGCTTTTCAAAATCGAATTACATTAAGTAAAGTTCTGAAAATAAATTCTATGTGTTTCATGCTTGCACGACCAAACGATAAGTCCGATCGCTACGAAACTTGAAATCCTATAATAATGCACTTTTATGGATCCAATGAAACTAGTTTCGTGGAAATCTGAGACATTGCCCAAAAAGACTATTTTTACACGTTAATTAAAACAAGTAATTTTCAAAATCAATTTAATCACTTTAAATTCAATATTAAAAGTTAACTGTCTTCATTCTTGTTTAAATAAAATTTAAATCAACCTTTGAAATCGTTTTCGTTCATATTAAATTCAAGATTCAATTATTAAACAATTTCCAATATTAATTTAGACAATTTAATTATCCAATAAATCACTATATTTGAAATATAAGTTATTTAACTTATAAAATTTGCTTTTAAAATGAATTCAAATAATAAAACAACTACTTCCATTTTACAGTAATTAAACATCTTTGAGATTATTGTATACAGCAAAAGTTATTCATTTCTTACCAAATAAATGTTTTCTTATTTCTGAAATTTATACTTATCAAAAATACCATTTCATATAAATAAACTTATGCTTTTACTTTTAAATAAACATTCATTCGATTCTTTACTAACTTAACATTGATTATTTCAATTTCTGTTATCAATTACTTACAATTCAATATCATTTAATTTACTTTCTAATATAAGTTATCATTTTTTATCTTATTGAATTTTGTTATTTAAAAATTTTCTAAGTTCATCATATCCAATAAATTACATTAATAAATCATTAAATTTTTATTTCTAACCATTTTTGTTCAATGATTATATTAAATATAATAATTTAAAATAGTTAAAAATATGGGTCGTTACAGGTACTTAACAGGGTACCATCTCATTCAATCAAACTTTCCAAGCTAACAACTGATATTTACATAATCAACAACTATGTAAATAAATTTAACAGTTAGCTGTCACTGGTTAACATATCACTTATTCAAAATGGCATATCAATTAATGATATATAATCAGATGTCCAAACCTATAAAATAGCATAACGGGGATTTATTATGCTAATTAAACGACCAATTAATTTAATTAGCGGAACAGTGTTTCATTCCGCCAAAACAGTTGTTCAAATTAACCGATTCAATTTAATTTATCAATATGGTGTTTATTTGGCTAAATGGATAACACCATAAGCTGTAATTAATTAAACTATGTACTTATCCTAATTAACGTAATTAAAATCAGGCAGTATTAATTTATCATTAAATTACACTACACCAAAACCAACAATTATTTATGTCAAAACGTTATGCTCGTCAATACGAACACAACGTAATAGCCCACGGTTAAACCGGATTTCAAACGAGTGAGATATTCTATTTTAAATCAACATACTTATATAATTTTTAAACAAATAAATATAATTAAATTTTCTCACCCAACATACTCGACCTGACCCACCATGCTACAGGCCCGAATCCACAACTTCCAACCCAAAGCTACAACGTTTTCTTCCTCCTTCCCCATTTGCAAGCTCCAGGAACCATGTACACGCACGACTGTGCACGTGCACATGCAATTCCTCTACCAAGCAATTGAACCGAGGCCACCTACAAGTTCGCTACCTCGAGCTCGACACACTATACCTCTTTCCACCATTTCCAGCGCTCCAATCTACTTCAGTCCAACCAAACCCGAGAAACCTAAGCACCCAAAAATCGCATCAAATCCAAGTCGCGACCACCCAAATAACCACCGAACCCTGCCAATTTCGACCGCAAGGTGCTCCTCTCCTCCATGAACCCAACCCCCACTTTTGTTTGAGATACCTCCAATCCAAACTCCAATTAATGCAAACCCTTGTTTGAACATCGCCGACGATCATCACAGAACTTCTCTGAAACTTCCTTAAAAATACTACAACCTACCCCAACTCCAACGATGCTAATAGCGTCGATCGATTCTTCCTGAATTGAGGGAAATCAATTTTTGAAGTTAATGAACAAAACTTCCCCTTTACTGAAATTTGTTGATTTCTCTCTCGACACACGAAAAAATCAAGTGCGATCAATTTTAAAAAAAAAACTAAAAAGGATGACGATCAACTTCTTAGTTGAAAGCCGAGGCTAAAAGTGGATGGTTTGCAAGCTTTTGATTTTTGAATGAGAGGAGGTGGAGTTTGTTTTCATTTCCAAGCAAAACAAAAGTAAGAAGAAGAAGAAGTATTGTGTTCCTGCATGTGAACATGTGTATACATATACACTGAAACATGTTGATGAAGAAAGTACGTAAGAGGACATAAGGGACAACGGTAGATGTGGTGCAGGGGAACAAGGGAGACATAGATAGTGTATTGTTTGTACATATGGGTTTATATTGATTTTGAAAAGATTTTGGGTACCTCACCGCACAATACCAAGTTTATGTACGAGCCATGAACGACGGGAAATAAAAGTACAATTGTGCACAACAATGTAATACGATCACGAAATAAGAATAAACACAATAGTTATCAAGTTCTGTTAAATTTCAAAAATGCCAAAGTTTTTCGTAAAATACGTCAAATGGAAATTAAAATTATTTTTAGATTAAAAATTATGGAAAAACTCTATAAATTAAATTAAAAATATGCCATCGAAAATCTAACAATTATTTACAACATAGATTTATTATAAAAACCCCAAATTAAATAATTAAAACTAATTAAATATTCCAAAAATCAAAGTGATAAAATTCTAATTCATTATAGTTACACTCTCCCCTTTAGGAATTTCGCCGTTGATATCTACAAATAAACCAAAGAATAGTCAATTATAATTGCTTGCATGCCAAACAATCATATGCAACCATTAAACATATCAAACAAACAACCATGCATCAATAGTATTGATAACCTATCGTAGCATGCGAGATATTAAAGTATCCTATATGATACCAAAGGTGAAAGTAAATGCGATGAACAGCGGGCCTTACCATGCAAAGAACCCTAGATTTATAGTCCTCATGCTCTCCTTTTTTTCCATGTGCAATCGCTTTTACTTTTGCCCCATTGAACCTCCACTAACTCCACCATCTTCCTTCTAAGCTATTTCATATCGCATCCGATAATACGAACCGGCCTACAAGGTCTATAAGCTTCTGGTTCAACCTTGATATCATTAAGTTAATCCTATGCATTCATCTTGCCTGAGTCATGCACAAACTTCCGCAAACAAGAGACGAGGAAGACGTTGTGCATTCCTCCTATCTTCTGAGGTAAGTCGACCCTACATGAAAGGTTCCTAATCCTTTCTACTATTGGAACGGTGCTAACTTCCTCTTAGTACCGAATTGAGTAACATTCTTCAATAGAGAAATCTTCAAATACAATATTACGGACAAAGAACTCCAAATCTTGACATCTATTGTCAGCACTATTCTACCTATCTTGAGCATCTTTCATTCATTGCCGAATGATCTCAATCTTCTCCGAGGTTTCTCTAATCATTCTAGCCCAAGTATCGGTTTCTCGTTCGCTTCCCACCAATATGAAGGAGCTTTACACAGTCTGCTATATAATGCTTCGTATGGTGTCATACTGATACTACACTGTCGGCCATACAATGCTTCGTATAGTGCCATACCGATACTAGACTGATAGCTATTGTTGTATGTGAACTCTACCAAATGCAGATGATCATCCCACTAGTTTTTGAAATCGAATATTGAAGCTTGTAAGAGATCCTCTAATATACGATTCACCCTCTTGGTCTGCCTACCCGTTTGCGGGTGATAAGCTGTACTGAGATGCGGCTTAGTCCCCAACGCCTCTTTTAAGCTCTTCCGAAATTCACTACTATCTCGGTCGCTCACAATGCTCTTTAGCAAACCATGGAATCGTACAACCCGTTTCACATACAACTCGGCCAGTTTGGATGTTGTTCTGCTAGACTTAATAGGTAATCAAGCACTCTTCGTCATTCTATCAACTATGACCCAATTGTTATCGTACCCTGCTCTTGTCCTCGACAATCCATTGATGATATCCATCGATATCTGCTCCCATTTCCACTCGGGAACTTCAAGTGGTTGTAGTAATCCACTTGGCTTCTTATGCTCTACCTTCACCAGCTGGCAGTTCATACACTTTGAGATGAATGTACCGACAACCTTCTTTATCCCCTTCCAATAATAGATTTGCTTCATATCATGATACATCTTATTACCATCAGGATGTATAGTCAACCTAGAATGGTGGCACTCTTGTAACACCTCATCTCTCAATCCACCAACATCAGGAACAAACAATCTCTCATCCTTATGAAGCCAACCATCTCAGTCAAGTTTGTGCTGCTTCATATCTTCATACTCTATTCCTCCTTCTATCATTACCATGATCTCTTCTAGTTTAGCATCTCGCATCTTGCCAATACCGATCCACTTGATCAAAGTAGGTTCGATGGTCAAGCTCATCAACTTCTCTAGCTCTAACTCGCAATAAGGTCTAAAGTCATAGCCAACAATATACTTCAACTACTTCCACTATAGGAACATCGCTTCCAGACTGGCATTTATTCTACTCAATGCATCGTAGATTGCATTTTCCTTACCGGGTGTATAGGAAATGTCGAAGTCATAGAAGGCCGAGAATTCTAACCATCGATGCCGGTGAAGATTGAGATCCTTCTGGAAGAAAAGGCACTTCAAGGATTTGTGATTTGTGAATAGCTCGACCTTTCTCTTAGTAGGTAGTGCCTCTAAATCTTTAAAACAAACACTACTGTCGCCAACTCCAAATCATGAGTTGGATATTTCCTCTTGTGCAGCTTTAGCTGTCGATTAGTGCATGCAACCACTTTTCCCCTCTGTGTCAACATTGCGCTAAGTCCAGTACCACAGGCATCCATGTATATTATTAACTCCTCATTCCACTCAGAATAGTCAATACTGATGCACTCATCAACTTCTCCTTCAAACTCACAAATGCATACTTGCACTTCGCGTCCCAAACAAAAGTCTTATTATTCTTTATCAAATTGATCAACTGTGCTACTACCTTAGAGAGGTCCTTGATTAAACATCTATAGTATCCCGCCAACCCTAGGAAACACCTAACATCCATAGCATTCTTGTGCTGGCTCCAATCCTAAATTGCTGCTACCTTGGCAGGATCTACTATGATTCCCTGTTTAGAGACGACATGACCTAAGAATCTCACTTCCCTCCTCCAAAACCGACACTTTGAAAGCTTTGCTTTCAACTTATGCTTCCTTAACACTTCAAGCACAATCCTCAAGTGCATCTTGCGTTCCTTCTCTGTCCTAGAAGAGACCAAAATATCATTCACGAACACAAGCACGAACTTGTTTAGCTGATCCCTGAAGACACGTTCATGTGATCAACAAAGTACGTTGGAGCATTGATTAGCCCGAGCAGCATAACCAACCACTCATAGAAACCAGACAACGTACGAAATGCGATGATCGACATACTCTTCTTTGTTACTCTCAACTAGTGAAATCTTGTCACTAAATCAAATTGAGAGAACATCTTTGCACCATGGAGCTGATCGAACAAGTCATCAATACTTAGGAGTGGGTACTTGTTCTTCCTCGTCACCTTATTCAGCTTACGGTAATTTACACACAACATCAGAGAGCCATCCGCCTTAGTGGCGAATACTGTAGGTGTGCCCCACTCAGAGATGCTTTTACGAATAAACCCTCGCTGTAATAAGTCACTCACTTATACCTCCAACTCCATCTGCTCTTTGGGTACCATACGCCTCAAAGGCGTAACTATCGATCTATCATCCCCTACTAAGTCTATGCAGAACTCAATCTTTCGGTGTGACGGTAATTCGTACCTCCTCAAACACATCTAAATGTACTCTCATGATAGGTAACGATTACCACTCATCCTATGGAACCTCGAGCAAATATAGAAAGCTAACCATGACCCCATCCCCTTATTGGCAACAAATCATTATCATGCGCCCTTCCACAGCCTTACTCTTCACCAATAGTTTCTCGCAATCCATTACTACCGCATACTTCCTCAGCTAGTCCATCCCTAAGATAATAATGAACCCAATGAAATTCAAATCAAAGCAACCACAAATAAATGGGCATCCATAACTCGTTAAGACCAAACCACAACTAACCATACATAGGCTAGTGGAGCCTCTATCAGGATGCATCACAATCAAAGGTCGTCAATTATTTTGGGTTTTAATTCCAGTCTATCTACTAAGTCACTGGGTGTGAAGGAATGTGAAGCCCTTGTATCAAACAAAACACATATGGTAACATCATAAATTGAAAGCATACCTTGAATAATGACGCTCTTCCCTTCTCCTTCATTGAGGGAGCACTCGACGAAGTCGGGACACCAACTAAAGCATATGCCTTTACAACCTGTTTCTGCCATGCTGGTTTTGGGCAATTCTTCTGCATATGTCCAAACTTGCCGCAATTGTAGCACTTCTTCTTTCCATCAGCTTGGCCGTCTCTAATCAAGTGACCCTTATCTCCACAGCCATACTATCCCACTTAGCTTTCTTCTGAGCATTCTTTCCCTGAAACTGCTTCCTCTTACAATTTCATTTCTTCTTGCCTCCACCGTCTTGTTACGATTTTGACTCTTCTTGAACTATAACAGTTGATTTAGACTTGGGGTATAAACTCTCCTGGCTAAGTGCTTTCTCAATGACTCTCTCAAATGGCTCGCCGATATGAATCACTAACTTCAACCCCAAATAGTCACCCAAACCCATCAAAATCTTCTCATTCTTTATTAATGGAGTGTCAATGAAAGGCATCCCCTACTTTGATAAGGCATCAAACTCAGCAGTTCAAAGATAGACATGTCTCCCTGCTTAATCATCAAACTTTTTGAATAGCACCAACTTTTAAGTGGCTAAAATGAACTTCTCCTCATATCAGGTATTGAACTGGTCCCAAGTTAAGTGATCCTCAGGTGTAATAACTCTAATAATGTTCCACCAATTCATGGCTCTCCCTTGAAGCTGTCAAGAAGCCAACCTCCTCTTTATAACTTCATCCAATTCAAGTTCGTCGAAGATTCTTTTGTAGGTGCCCAACCAATCCTGCAGTTCCACAACTGATTTCATTCCTTGGAATGGTTTACTACCAAGAATGGTAAAATCCTTATTCATCTTAGGAAAATCAACTATTGGCACCTGCACTTGAGCACCACCACCAACAGCAACATTTAAAGCAGCCACTTAGACATTTTGCAGCATGTTCGCCTTCATTGCATTGAACATCGCTTGCAAGTCAAGGTTAGCAACCCTGAACCCGCTTCTTCTTCTTCCGAGTTCCTCATAATATTCCTTGTATGCAGGCTCATTCTTGATCTGTAATAAGAATTGTTAGTCCCTTATGTAAGAAAACTGCATATGTAGTACTTGTGTGTGCATGCGACCTACATACTATATATATATATTACTATATAGTTTTGAAAACCAAAATATATAATAAGTACACACCCTCTTATATATATTCTCTCAATCCAGTCTAGGGTGATAACCCCACGGTATCAACTTACGTTAATCATGCAGCCTAGGTTCTGATACCAAATGTGACAACCACCCTAAACTATTGGCACCCGATATAACTAAATAGTGTACTGCTGTCATGTTCAGCCCTTGTAGGATGATTGTTAAAGGTTGAAAGAAAAGAAAACCAGTCATAGAATTTTTTGTATATCTTATAGCGCATGGAAAAAATAAATATACACTATAGATATAAGACAGGAGAGACTGTAATAACTAAGTAAACTAAATATCAAAGCACAAATCAACAGAGTTATGCGACATAGTAATAGAGTTTATACAAATGAGAAATAAACTCGAATAACTATCTCATAATAATAAGCAAACACTGTCAAGGCTCCATAGTGTTGCATGGCGGAATAAACATGGTAATCCATATATAATATGAGAAAGCTCCATCAAGCTCATCCTCTGCAAAGCTACTGCATCTCACCTAGACTTGTTATCTAGTCTACTCATTTAAGAGTACCCAAGCTAATATGATGCAAAGCATAAAACTTTGAGTCAGACAGTAGTCTAGTGTGAGTGATAAATGAATCTCAAAGTACTATATATGATATAGTAATGAACAAAGGTATATGAACCATAGGTGATATGTCCCTACAACCAAAGAGTTAGCACATAACGAATATAATATGCTACTCTACAAATATCATAAAAGTGTAAAGCAAACTAAGTACGATGATGGGAGTTCAGGTATCCCTATCCACAATACCTACCTCGAGCGGCATCCCTAGACTACGGGAGAAAACAATCAAAGTAAACCCATCAAAGAATCCTTACTTTCACTTAATGTGCTCTAGATATATGATAACTCATATTACCTTTCACCTTCCAGAGATTAATGGAAATACCAGTTTTTAGTGTAGATTCCTTTAGCTTGACGTTGATACTAGACCCAGTCCACCGGCCTAGGGTATACAAATCCATTCCATCAACCCAAGGTAGCCAGACAAAGTGCCTATGAGTGCACTCATAACATGCCTACTTTCGAGTACGTTAAAAACACTTCGAGTATCAATGATCCTTTAGCATGCATATCCAAGCCCTACCTTACTCCATCTAGTTTCCATTATTCACAAGGTACCATTCCACATTTTTCTTTCCATGATCGAACTATTCAACAATATATTCATGGATCATTCTTTCTAGAACCCGCCCTTTGCAGATAATCATTCTCATGACTCCTTTCAACATCGAATCGCCATCATCGGAACCTATCTCCGCTCACTGTCAAGTTACCATCACTAAAGTCCTGAAGCTATCATCGTGCTAATAGATTACCATCGTACCTCAAGCAAACAAACAAACACCCTTAGCATGACATGTAGAGCCCATGCACCTCCCTTAGAAGTTCCAACCTCTCTGGCCCCAAAATTCTTGTCAGTACTGACCTAAAGTGGTCGGCAACAAGATGAATTTCCTTTTCTACTTAGCCAATTGTAGTTATAAATCATCACTCCACCAAGTAGTTCCCTTTCAACTTTCCTAGGACTCTTTGCTCCATTATCCTAAGCTCCCAAGTCCATAGCATAATCCGATGGCCACAAAAGGTGATCGGTACTGAGAACTATATTTTCTCGATGTTTGGCATTTTTCTTTTGAAAACTCTTCCTTGCCTCATTCCATAGCTTGCCTTGAAGTTTTATTGCTTTTGCTCCGAGACGACTTGCTTCTGAGTAGATTTGGGAGGATTTCTGCCTAGTAAATTCTTCTCATCCAAAAAGTTTCTGCCAATCCAAACTTAACGACTTAAACCGTGGGCTCCTCCCATGTTCCAATGCCCCTCCTCCAAGTTTCATCCGATTTCGACCACTTTTGCCTCTGATTTGCCCAATTCGACCACCTATTTCCTAACTGCCTAAAAGCACTAGCAAACCATATCAAACACAACATACAATTATGACAATCATCCATGTACATCCATAAACACATGCAATTCATCAAAGCATGATAATCATACAAGTTCTAGCCTATATCTAACCCTTACACTAGCATATAAATATGATCAAAATGGGTTGCAAAACCATTTAAAAACCATTTTAAATCATTTTAGTTTTGGCCATAAACATGTATAAAAGTTTGATTAAAGTTAGAAAATGTTTTAGGATCAAAATCATGTTGAAAACATCGGTTTTAACTATATAAACATGCATAGGATAGTGTGAGGTCAAGAAACCACTCACCAACTACCCAAAATACCAATATAAATCCCTAAATCTGATGTGAACAGTAAGGGAAGACCAATTCCCAAGCACCAAAATGATAGATCTGTAATCTTCTTTGTCAGTTACCCTTCAAATGATGATTTAGCTAAGATTAGTAGGGAAAAGGGATGATTTTCGAAGAGGATAGGGTTACTGGAAGCTTAGAACTATTTTGGGGAAGATGAAAATGATTTAGATCAATCCCTACAGCCTCCCCTTAGCATAATTTCTGAAACTCATTAGTGGGCCTAAGTATAGGCTTAGTTAATTACCCACTAATGCAGGCCAGCAGTAGCAAAATTTAAAACAGCCATAACTTTCAAATGGTAAGTCTATTTTAATATCACGACCATCCTACGGAATGGAAAACCATCATCCTGAAGCAACGGAAGTTGTTTCAGACCCTAACTCAGCTTCTATCAAAAGTTATAGTTCACATAAGATTTTCATGGTCAAAGTTATCACGTAGAAATTCAATAAAAATCGTAAGTGTGAAAAATGTCCCTAAGAGTCATTTTCGAAAGTTTTAGAGCCATATGACCTAATAGATTAAAATAAAATTATTTTACGATTTTTCAATACGTAAAATATGGGTCGTTGCAGCTCTGATCAAAGGACTCAAGATGAATGATCTCTTGTATACACTACTTTGGGTCAATAATGATACATTTTAGTACCTAAACACATGTGAAATCGTACGTATCTGGTCTTGACATAATAAAATATGCATTAGTTTAAGAAAATATGTAGATCACATATCAGAAACACAATAAAGGTCTCATATACAACGGAATAAAAGATATTTATATATACATATCAAAATTTACATATAACTAGATGTCGAGTCAAAACACAGCATATATACAACATCATCAACTAGGTAGACTATATACAAACTTCCTCATAACCATGATGCCCTATCACAACCATAGTCAACTATATGCAACATAACCAACATACAAAGAAATACAACTCTACCGCTTAGAGGCAGGTTATGCGATTATTCTCACCACCGTATGACTCTAACAGTTCCTCTAATACCAGTAGAAAGGGCACGTTCATGCAGCTCGGGATAAACCATAACTCTAAACTTATATACAGTATTCCAGTCTCCGACAATTTTGATATTGTACGATATGACCTAAAAATGGGAAATTGAAATCATCTTCGAATAAAACCTCAGTCTGACCTAAGGAGATGTCAAAAAACATAACCTCAAGTCGGGCTAAATATCTAGCTATGAGAATAATCATACCATAAGTAAAATGAATGTGTGTGTCAGGTTTTATGGGGCATAAAAGTTACACATAAGGTCTTTCACACCATTCAAGTTCCCTCATTCCCATTTTCACAAATCAATGACAACACACAAGTTATGACAATTCAATATAACCTATACATTTGCAACTTTAATCAACTGGAATATCATATTCGATCCATTTTAATTATGAGTTCCATTTTGTTATATAAATTCAAATCAGCCATTTTACGAGGTCTGGGATTTCTACTTTACCTTATGAGAGTGCTATATCATACTCTCTTTGATTAGTCCCTATAGGATTGTATGTTGATAAATCTCCTCTGCGAATTCACCCTCTACTAGACTATCTGCCTCGACAATTCATTACAGCATTTTCACCTGTATACTTCCGATCAGTTGTGATGTGCACTTCACCCGTTTATATCACAAACTTTTCTCTGGACTTTACATATGCATTGAACTAATGTTATGACGTCAGCAATTAACTTAGGCATTTGTATTTCTGGTTGTAATTTTTTATCTCTAGTCGTGGGTTGTGGGCGTGTCCCGCTTGTAACAATAATTATGAATCACATATAGAGTGTGTGTCATTTATACTATTGTTTTTATCAAACTAAATTTTTTCTTACAAAATAAATTCTAGAGAATCTAATGGAAAAATTCAATAGTTATGCATAAGCATCAATTTATTACAAAATTTGACAAACACCTGGTAAATTTCTCTGCTATTTTGTTACATATTTAAAATATAGCAAAATTCTACAATACCATTACATATTATTTATGGTTTACTGTATAATTTATTACTTTATATAAACAAATGGCTATGCAAAAATCATCAACACATTCATCGGCCTTTTGATCATTTTATTAACTATTTATTCATTTTCCCTCATTTTGTGAAAGAAAGACAAAATCTCTTATTGTATGATCTCTATAAGTATGAGATAAAATTAAATATTCCAATCAACGCCCTTTCATAAAGAAAATCTCAATGAATTCTAACATTGATATTTCATTAAGATTCCTTTTAAGAAATCATATTTTGTACACATGCATTTCTTTTGCAACACTACGTTATTAGCCATCTAGAGCTCAGTCTCCGCTCAAACCTTTACTGATGTCCTTAAATAATTGCAAGATGTAACCTCTGAACTCACTGGTTTAACCAAATAGCATTTACCAATCAGACAATATTGCCTTGATCAAAGAATTTGCTTCACTATGTCATACTACATCATCGAGATGATTGCTATAATCGACCTTTTTCTCACTTGTCTCAATTTTGACCTAGATATCCGCATTATTTTTCATAATGTTTCTTTGTTCAGTTAAACTTATGAAGAAAGCAAAAAAACAAAAAATTAAATTTAGAACTCAATGAGTTATCATTTTGATCAATCAAAATTAGTCAAATAAAATATACACAAAGTATAAATGGGTAAAGGGAAGATATTTGGATTTTAAGGGAGGTGATAAATTTGAATCATAAATATTTTGTTAAATTAAACATATGGGTTTCAAAAATTAATAATAATCCAAACTTCAATCAAGTAGATTCTATTTTAAAATTTAAATTTTTTCTTACATTACATAAATTGTTGTACTATTTGACAATTACAAAGGATGTCAAACTTCAGCTTTAAAACTATAAGGTTTTTGATTACCAATTGTCAGACTTTTATTGCAAAAGATGAAACTTTTCCTACAAAGAAAATTACTACATTTTTGCTAGGGAAAGTAAAATATGGAGACAAAATAGAAATGTCCATAATGATTTGACATTAGTAATTATCGATTCCACTCTTATTTATAAGTATCACTATATCATATAAAATAAAATTATGTAAATCAATTACAATAGTAAACATTATAACATTTGATTGGTTTTTCAAATTATTTGGGTGTAAATTCGGTTTTCTGTGTTTAGAATTTTAGGTAAATCATGATACGACACATATGCAAAAAAGCGAAAAAACAATTACTTCAAGGATGATTCATATCATATAATTTGAGTTTATTATTGTACTATTTCAAGTTACATGCCCTTGATTTCATTTTATTTTATCTAGTGAAATCAGTTCTTACAACAACATTGAGCATTTTTCCCAGGATTGGCACAGCTACCACCTCCATGATATTTCATTTTGATGCAATTACTATGACATTTTCTATCTTCACACCATGCATCATCAAAGCAGTGTGATGATGAAATCTTTGCATTGTCAAAATCTCCACCAATAAAATCTGTTACATATACAAAATAAATATATATAATAATATGAAATTATTATGATACCTTGCATAAAAACTAAGTTATGAAGTTATGATCACAATATTATTTTATATGTGGTTAAATAGTAATATCATAATGGAAACTTACCAGCCACATGTGATGTTGAAACTAGCACAATTACATATAGACATAGAAGTGTAGCACTTAAAAAAGCATATGAATTCATCTTAAATTATTTTTGTTTCTTCACACATTATACCAAAGTGTATTTATAGGCTAGTATTAATTTAATAATTGTTAATGAAGTATTAATTTAATCTTTATCCGCATATCTAATTAATGAGAATTAATGCTTTTAATGTCTATAAAGCAAAAGTGAATGAGATAAGATTCCTAATCTTTCCTTTAAATCTTAAATGATTTATGATCTCACTTTATTTAAAAGATGGACTAGGTGGATTAGATATGATTTCTTATTTATACTTATATATTCAGAGTAGAATAACCATGGACAAGTAAACTTATGATGGTTTTTTTACAATCTTAGAAATGTGTGTGTGTGTGTGTGTGTGTATGCTAGTATTAATTTCATAATTGTTAATGAAGTATAATTTTTTTTATTCTTTATCCATAAATCTAGTTAACAAGAATTAATACTTTTAATGTCTACAAAGAAAAAAGTGAATAAGATAAGATTCTCAATCTTTACTTTAAATCTTAAATGATTTTTTATCTTACTTTATTTTAAAGATGGACTAGGTCCATGGATTGGATATGATTTCATATTTATCATTATCTATTCAGAGTAGAATAATCATGGACATGTAAATTTATGATGGTTTTTTTACAATGTTACACAATTACAAATGGTAACAAATATGCAATAATTAAGAATGAGAATGGACACTTATCTACTACAAAATAAAAAGTGAATATTAGGCTCAGGTCCTTAAAATCAAACTTAATACACGAAAACTTCTCTCCAAAAAAGATTGTAAATTACCTCCCTAAAATTTAGTTACTGAATAGTTGCATACATTTATGCAATTATTCAGTGAATAATTGCAAACATTTATGCAATTATATCCAAAAATTGCATAGATGTCTGCATATTCAGTGAATAATTGTGGAAATTTTCACAATTTTTTTGTGAATAATTGAGGAAAAATCTGCAATTTTTTGAAAAAATGCAAAAATGTCTGCAAATTTTCGGTGAATAGTTGTGGAAATTTCCGCAATTTTTCAACGAATAATTGCGGAAATGTCTGCAATTTTTGGATATAATTGCATAAATGTCTGCAATTATTCCATGAATAATTGCATAAATATACGCAATTATTCAATAACTTAATTCTAGAGACCTAATTTACATACTTTTTTGGCAAGGATGTTTGGCGTATTTTAAAACTTAATAGAGACTTTAGCCAAACTATCCCTATAAAAATATGAAACTTTTGGAATCACCACAAAAGAACACTTCGAACTACAAGAAATATATAACAACCCGTATTTTTAGGCTGCTCTGAATATTTAAATTCTGGGATATTTAAATATTCAATTGATTTATCTTATCAATGAGCTGGAAAACTCGATTTTCGTAGATGGACTTTTTAGGACTTGGGATTAATTCCATTGGGTTCGGATGGTTCGACCGAGCCAGAATGAGTATAAGCATCGATATATTCTAACATTTTGGTTTCGAGTTAGGAGCTCCAGTTCGGTTCGTAAATAAAGCGATTTGAAATGCTAACTTTTGTATATGATAGAATTAGCTTTCGAAAATAGTTCCATTAAGTTGAGAATAGGGGTATTTGGTTAGGAATGCTAGTGAGCATGCCTCGATTGGAGTTCGTAAATTTTTGGACGTGAATAGTGTCGATAGGGTTATCTACATAAGGACATCATTTGCTCTCCTTTTGCCTAAACCCATAATTTTTGGAAGTGCTGCCATTTTAATACTCCCTCACCCAATAGCCATCAGCCACTATGACCAGATGAGGTCGAATTAGACCTCGACCCCAACTAAGAAAAGGTGTAGGGAAGGGGAACTCGATGAACGGTTAGATTGCCATAGTTCGGTCGAAGATGATCAAAATCTAGCGATGAACGTTATCATTAGCACTTTTGGGTTATAGGTTTGTCTAGGAGATAGAGGCGATGGTGGAGGGTGATTCTTGGGTCGTTCGGTTCGTCGGAGGCTTATGGTATCGTGATCAAACTGCGACGGCGGTTGGGGCCTTACGGCGGCGGTGGTTGGTGAAACAACGAAGGGATAGGGTTTTCGAAATTAGCGACCAGGGATTTTCGAATGAAGGGATTAAGGATAACGTGGATTAGGAAGGGTAATTAGCAGGTTAATCATTTAATTAAGTGATTTATTATATTTATAATTCGAGAATCTTATTAAACCTAATATCTTGTTCATATAAGGTCCAAATCGAACGCGGTCGGTCACATTGGATTTGTAATAACGTTAACTACATCTTGGAATTGGATTGGTTGAGATTGGGCTATTAGAATGTTGCACTAAAATTGAACGTCGTTTGATTTTAGACGAAACCAGAATGCTTGGTGATAACTGAAATTTTAGTTAGTTAAACTCACCTCTTTGGATAAATCAGTATATCATGCAATAGATAAAATTTTACAGTTTATGTTTGGTTGAAATTATTGGCCGATTGGTTAAAATATCCTCTTTGAAAAGCAATTAGTATTTAAAGTTAAAATACAGGAAAATTTAAAGAGAAATTCGGATTTTTCAAAATTTTGATTATAAATTTCCAGTTATATTTCCGTTCTTTTATTTCAGTTATATTCTTATTAAATAGATTGTTAAATGCTGAAATTTGACTGTGTGGCCATATTGGATGTGATATTGACAACTGTGAAAAGTTAAACCTTATTAGTGAAAAAAGGAAGTAATGGCATTTGTTAAGTGCTATTGTAACTATTACTATTGTAACGACCCGTATTTTTACGGATCGAAACATCGTAAAACAGTTGTTATTAGACTGTTGGTATTGTTGAGTCATCCAGAGTTTAGGTCGACTAGAGCTTAAGTCGTTTGGAAGTTAGGTCGTGTGATAGCTTAGGTCATGGGGTAGGTTAGGTCGAGTGAACGACCTAAGGGATTGGAGCAACCTACAGAATTTGACGACTTAAGGGGAGTTGGCGACCTAAGGAAGATAGTGGTAGCGGTTAACGACTTAAGGACTGGACGAGGTAAGGACTTAGGTAGTATGACAGTTAGGTCGCGTAGTGGTTTAGGTCGTATAATAGTTTGGGACGACCTATAGGATTTGACCGACCTAAGGAATAGGCGACTTAAGGAAAGTTGGCGACTTAAGATAGTGGCGACTTAAGAGTTAGCGGCATAGGAATAGCGACCTAGTCGACAGTGCGAGTTAACGACCTATAGTAGTTAGGTCGGTGGAGCGACTTATAGGAGTTGGCGACTTAAGGATTATAGGTCGTAAGCGACTTAAGGTAGAATGCTTAAGTCGTTATAGTTAGGTCGTTGTGACCCTGAGTATAGATAGGTCGTTAGACGACCCAAAGGTTAGGTCGTAAGACCCTGTGTATAGTTAGGTCGTATTTGATAAGTCGTTAGGTCGCGCAATGTGTTAAGTCGCGAAAGCGTTAGATCGACATCTTTGTTAAGTCGTGGGTCGCGCGTAAGTGTTGAGACTTAGGTCGTTGGGTCTGTAGGTCGCGTAGAACTGTTAGGTCGTTGGGTCTGTAGGTCGCACAGAACTGTTAGGTCGTTGGGTCTGTAGGTCGCGCAGAACTATTAGGTCGTTAAGCCATAGGTCGGAGATAGTTAGGTCGTGGACGACCTAAGGGGGCGGACGAACTAAGATTTTTCCAGCTTATAAATAGGCGGGTTCTTCTTCATTTTTGGGATCCGGATTTCGAAGCGACGAAGTGCTGCCATTTTGAGAGCTCGAGTTCTATACTTCTTCACTTCTTTTCTCCACTCTAATCTTGTGATTCCTTCCATCCGAATCGAAGATCAAATCGAAGATCCAAGAGCTTAGATTGAAGATCTTCAACCATCGAAGAGAGATTTCATCGTTTGAAGCGGAGTTTTGATAGATCGAGTTAGATTCTTCGCCGTCCAGATCTGAAGTGTGTTGCTTTTGAGGTGTTTAGGTGATTTTGTGAGTGGTGATTATCTCTCACACGGATCCAAAGGAGTATATCGGATTGTTGGCTTGATTTGGTGCTAAAATAGTGATTTCCATGCATTTTCTTAAACTTAAGTATAGATCTATTGTTCATGATGATTTGACATCCATTCTACTACATGATTAACCTATGCAAGTTCATTCATCAAGTTGTAAAGATATTTCTCATGATTCATGCTTGTTAGATTTAGTCTCTTTAATTACAAGATTGCCATTATTGTTATAATTGTTTATTTGATCATGTTTGAATGCTTGATTACTTGGATTAATGTTTGACTTGATTGATTGTTGTAAATTAGTTGATTGATGATTTGATTTGGACAAGTTAGTCGAAGATGATTCAAAAGCTAAGGGAAAGGCTCTTGAATTGGAAAAGCTGCTCGTGGCATATGTGGCGGATGATAAAGCTCATATGGATAGATTTGATGATGTTGATGTTGAGATGAGGCTTTGCCATGATGAGATGAAGCGAGGCATGGTATGAGATAGCCTTGGTTTAATCCAGACGGGATCATCCCAAGCATGTTGATAACTCGGTGAAATGGTTCGAGTTGAGGATAATGGTTGGCTCGAGAGGCGCTTGGGCTAGTATGGAAATAGTCGTCGAGGAGGATGACTAGAAGGCTGAGATTTCATCGTTGTTGAAGGTTCTAGCAGGCTCAAAGCAAGAGTACGTTGGGCAGATTCGATAGTCCCTAAAGACTATGATTGTAGTCGAGTACTCTGGGCAGATTCGATAGTCCTAGGCACGGGCTGCGACGACGTGCGGAGTTCTGTCTAGAACCGGGGTTGCCATTAACCCTTGACGGACGGCTGAAAGAATGTGCCGGTCATTCAATTAATGGTGGTATCGAAGCAAAGATAACAGTGATAGCCAGAGTCATGGATGTTTGGTTATAACGGCATTCGGTCTCAAGAGCGATGTTTTCTGGGTGCTTATCTGATCTTGGTTTAGGCCTTGGGGGTTTGTACTTGGAAAACACCGACCTTGACTCGAGTGATAATTGCTTTACTTTAATTGTCTGATTTCTATGTTTACTTCTGCTTAGTGTGTCTGGGGATATCACTGTAGAAAGAAGTGGAGTGGGAGGGTTGGATTCCTATTCCTTTTTCCTTTATGCTCTTTTGGTATGTTGTTAGTTAATTTACCGCTCACTAAGACTGTTGTCTGACTCAAGGCTTTATGTTTAACTCTTATTGCCTTGGGCTGTTCATCCGCTTTGGGATGGGCAGACTAGGTAGCAGATGACAGGTTTTGATCTTAGTTTCTCACGATGCTGATGACGAAGATGAGCTGGAGGCTTGCATATTATTTTCTTACTATATGTACTGGATGTTACGCTGCTTTGTATAATTCTCTGAGTGTTATGTAATGAGGCTTGATGTATTGACTATTTAGATGTTGTACCAACTATTATGAGGTTTAATAGAGATTCTGTTCTGTAAAGCTTCACTATATATACTTTCTATTGTATTTTTATCTATGCGCTGTGAGTTATACGATAGATTTTGCTGTTTTAATTTACCTTGGCAACCGTCCATGGCTGCCTGACACACTTTACAGCGCACTATTCCTATGTTCAGTGCGGGGGTCATGGGCGGTCGTCACATTTGGTATCAGAGCATTGGTTAATCGATTTTACCCAACGCTCGCTGACGTAACTACGTATGAGAGACGTAATTGTATTTTGATGGATGATTACTATATATATAATATAGTAGCTTAGAAGGATTGGAGTTCTTTATGCAGTCGTTCTCAAGGTGTATTAATCATTCCTTTTATAGATATTAAGGATGAGTCGAAGAGGGAGACCAGCTGCTAGGGAAGGCCGTGCTACTGAGGGGGCTGCTGATTACACTGCTATGTTCGAGGCTATGATGACTTCGATCATGAGAAGGATGCCAGCTCTGGGGCCATCATTAGATGTTGGAGTTCAAGTTCAAACTCCAAAACCGGTGGATTTTGCCAAGCTGTGTAAAGACTATACTGCTCTTGGAGGAAAGGTTTTCTTGGGAACAGAGTCAACCATTGAAGTTCAGAGATGGATAGATGCTTGTAGACGGATCTTTGGTGATTTGGGAATCGAGGATGCAACTAAAAGGAAGCTCGCATCAAGACAGCTTCAAGGGAGAGCTTCTGACTGGTGGAACTCTATCACCATTGATACTCTGGAGGAAGAAATTACTTGGGTGCAATTCCAAGCTAGATTTGAAGCTAAGTTCATTTCTACAGCTCAGAAGTCTGTTCTGTTCAAGAAGTTTGTGGAGCTCAAGCAAGGTGGAAGACCAATTCTTGAGTATGTTTCTGAGTTTGAGGCTTTGTCCAAGTATGCCCGGTCGTATATTGAATCTTCGTACCAGAAGAATGAGAAGTTTGTGACAGGCTTGGACAGTTATCTTGGGAGGCAGTTGGTGGATCATTTGGATGATCCATTTGAGAAGCTTGTGGAGAAGGCTCTCAGGCACGAGAATCTATTTCCTAAAGAAGGATCTGTTGTTGCTGTAACCAAGGAAGAGTCTAAACCACAGCAGAGTGGAAACAAGAAGAGGAAGCAGCAGCAGCAGAAGGGTAAGGATGGCCAGAAGAGACCGAAGGGCGAAGTGACCTGCTACAATTGTCAGCAGAAGGGCCATTTCTCCAGGGATTGCAAGAATCCAAAGGTGCCGGTGAAGTGCCACAACTGTGACAAGCCGGGGCATATTAGGATGAATTGTCTAGAACCGCGGAAGGACAAGCAGATTGTGCAAGCTTATGCTTTGGGGGATGTTCCATCATCTTCGAAAGCTTCTACCGTTGAAGAGAAAGGAAAGAGTGCGGTGGTTCAAGGTACTCTTTCCATATGTGGTGTTCCAGTTAGAGTGTTATTTGATACTGGGGCGTCGCATTCTTTTGTTTGTAATGAACTTGTAGGCCGGTTGGGTTTAGAACCGGATATGGTTGATAGGCCATTGGTTGTGACTAATCCAGTTAGGGGTTCGTCTTGTCTGTGTATGCTATGCCGTGGTCTGATTGTATCGAGTCATGATTGCTCTTTTGTTTGTGATTGTTTTGTTCTGAACTTTGCGGGGTTCGGAATTATTTTGGGTATGGACTGGCTTAGGAAGTATGCGGCAAAGGTTGATTGTGAAAGGTTGGAGGTGACAGTCGAGAATGTGGAAGGGCGAAAGGTTGTGATACGATGTAAGCATGAGGAAGGCGTCTTCATGAGCTTCATGTATTCGCTGGTTGTTCCACGGGATGGACTGTCATCGGTGCCAATCGCTAATGGATTTGAGGATGTCTTTGATGAGGTCAAAGGGTTACCGCCGCATAGGGAGATCGAGTTTCGTATCGATTTAGTTGAAGGAGATAGACCTGTTGTGATGCCTCTTAGGCGGATGGCGCCTAGGGAACAGCAGGAGTTGAAGGTGCAGGTTGATGATCTTTTACAGAAAGGATTCATTCGGTGTAGTGTGTCCGAATGGGGTGCACCAGTTGTGTTTGTAACCAAAGCGGATGGATCGTTGAGGTTGTGTGTGGATTATCGTGAGCTGAATAAAGTGACTAAGAAGAACAAGTATCCATTGCCGAGAATAGACGACTTGTTTGATCAGCTTCACGAAGCTAAGGTGTTTTCTCAGATGGATTTGGCAACGGGATTTCACCAGTTAAGAGTGGCTAAGGATAGTGTGCCGAAGACTGCTTTCAAGACACCATCCGGTTTCTTTGAGTGGCTGGTAATGCCGTTTGGATTGACCAATGCACCAGCATATTTTGTGGATCTTATGAATAGAGTGTTCAGAGATCAGTTGAACAAGTTCGTACTAGTGTTCGTGGATGATATTTTGATTTATTCCAGAACCGAAGAAGAGCACAAGACGCACTTGCGTATTGTTTTGTAAATCTTACGGAAACATCAGCTGAAGGCTAAGTTTTCGAAGTGTCACTTCTGGAAGAGTGAAGTGAGGTTCTTAGGCCATATTATCTCTGGAAGCGGAATAGCGGTTGATCCCGCCAAGATAGCAGCAATCCAGGATTGGGGTAGACCTAAGAATGCATCTGATGTGAGAAGTTTTCTTGGATTAGCAGGATACTATCGTCGATTTATCAAAGACTTTTCCAAGGTGGTTGCACCGTTAATAGGGTTGACGAAAAAGAATCAAGTATTCAGATGGGATGCTAAGTGTGAGCAAGCTTTCGGAATCCTGAAAGAGCGACTGACAAGTGCTCCTGTTTTGACTATTCCAAGTGGAAATGATGAGATGGTGGTTTACACCGACGCATGTGGTACTGGACTTGGAGCAGTGCTGATGTAGAAGGGTAAAGTTGTTGTGTATGCCAGTCGACAACTGAAGCCGCATGAAAGGAATTATCCGACTCATGATTTGGAGTTAGCGGCAATTTTTTTTGCTCTGAAGATGTGGAGACATTATATATTGGGAGTTCGATTCGAGTTATTTACAGATCGTAAGTCGTTGAAGTATCTTTTCTCCCAAAAGGATTTGAATCTTCGGCAGCAACGATGGCTAGAGTTTTTGGCATCATATGATTTTGGTATAGCCTATACTCCGGGAAAGGGTAACGCAGTGGCAGATGCGTTAAGTCGAAGACATGCAGGATTGGGAACCATGTTTTCAAAATGGAAGAGTCTCGAGTATTTGGCTGGATTTGACTTCAGGCCAAGATGTGAATTGGAACATGAGATGTTGGCAAACTTATCAATAAGACCTACTCTTGTGGAAAGAATTGGCGAAAGCCAAAAGCTAGACGATAAGCTTGTCAAGATTATCCGTGATTTGGAATCTGGATTGGATCCAGAAAAGGGTAAAGGATTCGAGGTCAATCGAGAGGGTTGGCTTCGGAAGCAAGGACGACTAGTTGTTCCCGATATAGATGAATTGAGAAATGAAGTTCTGAAGGAAATTCATCACTCGAAGTTGACAATTCATCCAAGTGGAAATAAGATGTATCGGGATATGAAGAGAACCTATTACTGGGAAGGTATGAAGAAGGATGTTGGAAATTTTATTTCCAAGTGCATGAACTGCCAGTTGGTAAAAGCCGAACAGAAGAAGCCAAGTGGACTGCTTCAGCCATTAGAAGTTCCTACATGGAAGTGGGAGCAAATATTGATGGATTTTATCAATGGACTACCTAGAACCAGAATGGGAAATGAAGGGATTTGGGTCATTGTAGATCGTTTGACTAAGAGTGCAAGATTCATTCCTATTCGATCAACTAGGACTGCATCAAAGTTGGCTGAGCTGTATGTTAAGTGGATAGTTCGATTCCATGGTATTCCGAAAAGTATAGTAAGCGATCGAGACCCATTGTTCACTAGTAGATTTTGGAAGAGCTTTCAGGAAGTTTTGGGAACCGAGTTGTGTTTGGGTACAGCTTATCATCCCCAAACAGATGGTCAGACCGAGAGAGTCAATCGGGTTTTGGAGGATCTCGTTAGAGCTTGTGTTTTGGATTTCGGAGGATCATGGGAAGATCATCTTCATTTGGTGGAATTTTCGTATAATAACAGTTACCAGTCAAGCATTGGTATGGCACCGTATGAGGCATTGTATGGAAGACCGTGTAACTCTCCGACATGTTGGTTAGAAATAGGAGAAAAGCTTATACTTGGGCCAGAAATGATTCGACAGACTTCAGATTGTATAGAGATCATTCGGAAACGAATGAAGGTAGACCAAGACCGTCAGAAAAGTTATGCCGATAAGCGTCGTAAGGATTTGGAATTCAACGTAGGTGATATGGTTTTTGTGAAGATTTCTCCACTGAATAATGTTATTCGATTCGGGAAGAAAGGGAAATTGACTCCGAGATTTGTTGGAGCATTTCCGATTATCGAGCGAATTGGAAAGATCGCCTACAAATTGGAGTTACCAGAAAAGATGTCGAGTGTGCACAATGTTTTTCATGTATCGTATCTACGGAAGTATGTGCACGACTCGAATACAGTAGTTTCTGCCGATAGCTGTGAAGATTTTGAGGTAGATCCAGTTGTTGAGAGACCTCGTAAGCCGCTTCGTGTTGTGGAAACTGACACGAAATAGCTTAGGAGGAAGGTAGTTAGGTTGCTCAAGGTACAATGGAGTGATGATGTTAACGACTGTACATGGGAGGTGGAAGAGAGGATGAAGGCAGCTCATCCTGAACTCTTCGAGGTATGGCCATAAGGTGTCGAGACATCTCATGACATTGTAACTTGTTCTAGTTTTAGAATTTGGCATGCTAAGCTAGAATTGGATGCATGGTTTGTTGATTGCTATGGATGGTAGGTGTGCAGAATAGTCTTTGATTGCTCTTGTTTGTTTGGAATTTCGGGGGCGAAATTCCTAAGGGGGAGAGAATGTAACGACCCGTATTTTTACGGATCGAAACATCGTAAAACAGTTGTTATTAGACTGTTGGTATTGTTGAGTCATCCAAAGTTTAGGTAGACTAGAGCTTAAGTCGTTTGGAAGTTAGGTCGTGTGATAGCTTAGGTCGTGGGGTAGGTTAGGTCGAGTGAACGACCTAAGGGATTGGAGCAACCTACAGAATTTGACGACTTAAGGGGAGTTGGCGACCTAAGGAAGATAGTGGTAGCGGTTAACGACTTAAGGACTGGACGAGGTAAGGACTTAGGTAGTATGACAGTTAGGTCGCGTAGTGGTTTAGGTCGTATAATAGTTTGGGACGACCTATAGGATTTGACCGACCTAAGAAATAGGCGACTTAAGGAAAGTTGGTGACTTAAGATAGTGGCGACTTAAGAGTTAGCGGCATAGGAATAGCGACCTAGTAGACAGTGCGAGTTAACGACCTATAGTAGTTAGGTCGGTGGAGCGACTTATAGGAGTTGGCGACTTAAGGATTATAGGTCGTAAGCGACTTAAGGTAGAATGCTTAAGTCGTTATAGTTAGGTCGTTGTGACCCTGAGTATAGATAGGTCGTTAGACGACCTAAAGGTTAGGTCGTAAGACCCTGTGTATAGTTAGGTCGTATTTGATAAGTCGTTAGGTCGCGCAATGTGTTAAGTCGCGAAAGCGTTAGGTCGGCATCTTTGTTAAGTCGTGGGTCGCGCGTAAGTGTTGAGACTTAGGTCGTTGGGTCTGTAGGTCGTGCAGAACTGTTAGGTGTTGGGTCTGTAGGTCGCGCAGAACTGTTAGGTCGTTGGGTCTGTAGGTCGCGCAGAACTGTTAGGTCGTTAAGTCATAGGTCGGAGATAGTTAGGTCGTGGACGACCTAAGGGGGAGGACGACCTAAGATTTTTCCAGCCTATAAATAGGCGGGTTCTTCTTCATTTTTGGGATCCAGATTTCGAAGCGACGAAGTGCTGCCATTTTGAGAGCTCGAGTTCTATACTTCTTCACTTCTTTTCTCCACTCTAATCTTGTGATTCCTTCCATCCAAATCGAAGATCAAATCGAAGATCCAAGAGCTTAGATTGAAGATCTTCAACCATCGAAGAGAGATTTCATCGTTTGAAGCGGAGTTTTGATAGATCGAGTTAGATTCTTCGTTGTCCAGATCTGAAGTGTGTTGCTTTTGAGGTGTTTAGGTGATTTGGTGAGTGGTGATTATCTCTCACACGGATCCAAAGGAGTATATCGGATTGTTGGCTTGATTTGGTGTTAAAATAGTGATTTCCATGCATTTTCTTAAACTTAAGTATAGATCTATTGTTCATGATGATTTGACATCCATTCTACTACATGATTAACCTATGCAAGTTCATTCATCAAGTTGTAAAGATATTGCTCATGATTCATGCTTGTTAGATTTAGTCTCTTTAATTACAAGATTGCCATTATTGTTATAATTGTTTATTTGATCATGTTTGAATGCTTGATTACTTGGATTAATGTTTGACTTGATTGATTGTTGTAAATTAGTTGATTGATGATTTGATTTGGACAAGTTAGTCGAAGATGATTCAAAAGCTAAGGGAAAGGCTCTTGAATTGGAAAAGCTGCTCATGGCATATGTGGCGGATGATAAAGCTCATATGGATAGATTTGATGATGTTGATGTTGAGATGAGGCTTTGCCATGATGAGATGAAGCGAGGCATGGTATGAGATAGCCTTGGTTTAATCCAGACGGGATCATTCCAAGCATGTTGATAACTCGGTGAAATGGTTCGAGTTGAGGATAATGGTTGGCTCGAGAGGCGCTTGGGCTAGTATGGAAATATTCGTCGAGGAGGATGACTAGAAGGCTGAGATTTCATCGTTGTTGAAGGTTCTAGCAGGCTCAAAGCAAGAGTACGTTGGGCAGATTCGATAGTCCCTAAAGACTATGATTGTAGTCGAGTACTCTGGGCAGATTCGATAGTCCTAGGCACGGGCTGCGACGACGTGCGGAGTTCTGTCTAGAACCGGGGTTGCCATTAACCCTTGACGGACGGCTGAAAGAATGTGCCGGTCATTCAATTAACGGTGGTATCGAAGCAAAGATAACAGTGATAGCCAGAGTCATGGATGTTTGGTTATAACGGCATTCGGTCTCAAGAGCGATGTTTTCTGGGTGCTTATCTGATCTTGGTTTAGGCCTTGGGGGTTTGTACTTGGAAAACACCGACCTTGACTCGAGTGATAATTGCTTTACTTTAATTGTCTGATTTCTATGTTTACTTCTGCTTAGTGTGTCTGGGGATATCACTGTAGAAAGAGGTGGAGTGGGAGGGTTGGATTCCTATTCCTTTTTCCTTTATGCTCTTTTGGTATGTTGTTAGTTAATTTACCGCTCACTAAGACTGTTGTCTGACTCAAGGCTTTATGTTTAACTCTTATTGCCTTGGGATGTTCATCCGCTTTGGGATGGGCAGACTAGGTAGCAGGTGACAGGTGCTGATCTTAGTTTCTCACGATGCTGATGACGAAGACGAGCTGGAGGCTTGCATATTATTTTCTTACTATATGTACTGGATGTTCCGCTGCTTTGTATAATTCTCTGAGTGTTATGTAGTGAGGCTTGATGTATTGACTATTCAGATGTTGTACCAACTATTATGAGGTTTAATAGAGATTCTGTTCTGTAAAGCTTCACTATATATACTTTCTATTGTATTTTTATCCATGCGTTGTGAGTTATACGATAGATTTTGCTGTTTTAATTTACCTTGGCAACCGTCCATGGCTGCCTGGCACACTTTACAGCGCACTATTCCTATGTACAGTGCGGGGGTCATGGGTAGTCGTCACAACTATTGATATGGCATTTCGAAATAATATTAAGTAATGTTTGATTTTGGAAATGGTTTTTGGTTTGGAAAATGATTTGAAATTGATCTTGGGGTTTCTTTGATATTTTATTTTAAAAAAATTAGTTTTGATACTTTTCTATTTTAATTCAACTTCTTTAATTATTCTTTTAAATTCATGTATATATATACACATAAGGGTTTTAATGATTATTTTGGAAGTATTTGTCTTTATAGAAAACTATTTTAATAATAAGTGTTATTTTAAAAAAGGAAATTAAAATAGTTATCATTTTAAAAAGGGAGATCTTATGTTTAAACGAAGGTAGAGATATTTTAGAAATGGATATTTGTGAAACCCGGTTATATAAAATGTTGAAAGTAAAAGAACATATTAATAAATGGTATGGTATAGATTTAAAGGAGATTTATAAGCAGTATCTTATAAATGAAAAGGAAATCAATATCATTTTGATAAATTAGAATAAATAATTCCAATGTGAATTTATGGAAATATATGGAATGACCCAGTTCCCGAAAGTATAAGATTTTTTATAATTATATATTGGAGTTATGGTTATATTTAGAGTTTTTGTTTTATAAAAAAGGATTTTGTAACTCCATTCGGAAATTTATAGAAGGAGTATAAATGAATTTGGAATTTGTAAGTAGTTGCAATAAGTTTGGAAATCTATAATAAGAGGCTGTCATTATGGTATGTATATATATATAAAGGAATTTATAAATGATATTTTATGAAAGGAATTCTAAAATGAATTTAGAGCGTTTACTTATAAAAGGGTTTTATTAAAAAAAATTAGAGATTAATACGGGAGTTTTATAACTTGAAAAGAGATCTTGAAATTTGGAATGAAGTTTTATAAATGATTTTGGATATTTATAAAAGAAGTATTATAAATGATTTTAGATATTTGTAAAAGAGTTTTATAAATGGCTTTGGATATTTATAAAATAGTTTTATAAATGGCTTTGGATATTTATAAAAGAGTTTTGTATATAAATTTGGAGATTTATTAAGAGTTTTATAAATGGATTAGGAATTTTAGTAAAGGAGATGTTCATAAATGAAAGAGATTTATTAAAGGGATTTATTGAAGAAATTTATAAAATAAATTGAGATTGGATTTCCTCAAATTGACCTTCTTAATTTTGATGGGGTGGACATTCATTCCATGCTTAACACCGAAGGAATAGTGTTTAGGTTTATCCTTATCCTCGTTTTTTTAAACAATATTTGTTTCAATCCTTTTGATATGATTTTGAAATAAGAAATATTTCATAATGTTTTGGGAATATACTTGTACTATTGAGATAATATATAAATACATTTTCTAAGTAGGGAAAGTGTAGTGGTTTTGTGAATATACTTATACCGTTGAGATAAGTATATGAATATTTTTTTAAGTATTGAAAGGAGTATAGAGGGTTTGTGACTATATCTTTGTAAAAGTATTTTGATACAAGCGTTTAAAAAGTGATTTTATTTAATCAAAGGATTATTAAAGAGGATAGCGGTTGCTTATGCGCTTAACCAATGTTGGTTTCCCTATGGAAATAAATCCCTGATTTGATTGTTGTTTTTATTTGATAGTTAAATAACTGACTATCAAACTTAGCCATTTTTAAACTATCATCGTCGGTTCGGGGAGACCGAGATCAGATATGTTATCCAAAAACCACTTTGAACCGACATAAGCATTCGAATGGAAGACACCTTGATGATGGTTTCGAAGACGTAGTTCTTTGAAGTGCAAGGACTACTTGCTAGTAATCCTGGGGTTGATTCTAAAATGGATGTAGTGAAAGTTGTGCCTTCAGTTTCGTTTAGACCCAGAGCAAACTTGTATGGATGAATACCGGCACTACAGTGTTACTTAAAGGGCAGTGTTAGCATTCCAAGTGGGATTTGCTAAGGAAAAGGTAAAATCGTTGCCTCAAGCCTCACAACCCGAGAAATAGCTAAAACAGAGTAGATGCGGCAGGGCTATGTAGATTGCACCCATTAAGGTGTTTCATCACCCTTCTAGTTGGATTTGGTTGTGCATGAGAGCTCTCAATTAAGGTTGGAAAGCAACCGGGGTGATGACATATTCGGTTCTATCCAGTAAGGGGTAGGCCGGTCCTGTGTTGGTAGAGGGGAAATGCCTTTGTAGCCCCTGGTGTGTTTTACTTAGAGATGTACTATATGGAAGTTAGTCTCTAATCTTGCCATTGTCGGAATCCATTCTCAAATAAGCATCGTGCGGACTTAGTTGTATACCTATTATGTTATAATTTAATTAATGTAACAATTTTGGCTATATTTAATATTATTTTAAACCCCAGACACTATGATAATATCATAATATTTCCTATGGAAAGTTTTGGCTATCGTAAGGTAAAAACCCGTCCATGTTTATGCGCAGCGTGATCCTACGGGATATTTTCATATTTGAAAGGTTTATAAAATTAAAATCAAATTTGAGGTGTGTTTCTCATGCTGATTTGCCAGAGTGATCCGAGCATTATATTTCTTATAATGCTTGGGTCAAACCGAGCATATTTTCAGATTCAGTTTGGATGCTTTAGAGCTTCAGGAATCGAGCTGGATTCCTCCAAGACATATTCACGTATATTTTTATTGTTACCGCGTGGGATTGTTTATATTTATCAGCATTTGTGAGGACAGGTTGTTATAACTATCCATGATGATGATAGTGATAATGTACTGTAGTTTGATGTATTAATATTATAGTTTTCTTTTTGTAAATATTTGTTGTGCATTATATATTACTCATTACGATGTGAGATTTTGTTCTTTCTTTCTTTTCCCCTAACAATCTGTCTTTCCAGGACTTGAATGCTCGACATGTGAATACCATGGATGTATTCATGTCGATTTTCGATGGTCGAAAATGCAAGTTCTTATAAAATATCACTCTTAATAGCTTATAATTTACATCTTTATTTCTTAAAGCATGCGCAAATAATCGAAAATCATCTAAAATGAAAATGCAATACCACTCATTTCTTTGGTTCATTTTTCACCTCACATATGTCTCAATTCAAAAATAAATGATCCAATCGATGAAAAAACTTCAACTTGACATTTCATGAAATTTGTTGTTTAAACTATAAATATTTGCAAAAAAACCACAAGTATTTACAAATATTCTATAAATTATATTTGAAATTGGCAAAAAAGAGGAAAAGATTTATAACATAATATTTGCAGCAAAAGGGCAAGTTTTCAGAAAAATTGACCTTTACAAATTTTTGTTCAAAAATAGTTATGATTTAGTGAATATTGTAGACATGAAAAAGGTTGTTGAAAATAGGTATTAGGATATAATTTAATACGTTTGACAGACATGGGTGGGTTTGAATTAGGAAAATTATATTCAAACCCCAAACCCAAAATGTACTGAGTAGCCCCTTAAAAAATTTAAAAATAATAATTGGCCTGAAATGACCTCCATGAATTTCTATCTCATAATATTTTTTAAAATGTTCCCGACCACCACGTAGGGTGCCTACATAGATTCGGAAATAATCACATAGTGCGAGTGTGTGCTTTAGGTACCTACCATGAACTGAACTTGTGAGGTTAAAAGGCTTACCTTGTAGTTCACATATAGGCAAAAAGGATTAACTCGTAGACATTCTACGCGATGGTCTAAAACTTAAAAAAGTTATAAGTCGGAAATCTTGGAGGGAAATTATAGTCTAATTAAGTGTTTAAAAATTTATGGGAGCCACTCACCATATCTGTAGGTTTGAAAAGAATGAGCAGACCCAAAATTCTACTCAAACCCATAGATATGCTAAGTAGCCCTCCATAAATTTTTAGCATTTAATTAGATTAAAATGTCCCTCCTAGATTTATACTTTGTATTTTTTCTTATATTTTCAACCATTATGTAGAGTTTGTATGAGGTAAGTATTTTAAATCCATAGGTCGTCTAGAGGTAAGCCATTTAACCTTGTAGATCCAGTGCATCATAGGTATCTAAACCACACATTCACACTGTGTGGTTATTTCAAAATCCACATAGACACCTTATATGGTGGCAAAAAGCATTCAAAATAAATAATATAAGGTAGAAATTCAATAGAGGATATTTTAGTTCAATTAATTTTTAAAAAACGGGACAAGCACCATTGTCTAAGTGGTTAAGTGATTCGGCTTTGGTGCGAGAGGTCACAAGTTTGAAACTTGCATAGCGTGATTCGAACGTTTATTGACATGTGATATGTTGCCCCAGTGACATATTGTATATAAAGTACCATTTCAAAAAAAAAATTTGAAAAGCCGGCTACCAAGCACATTTAGCGAGTTGAATAGAGTTTGGCTAATTTTGGAGGCAATAAAAGTTTTCTTCACCTATTAGGGCATATTTTCTCAAGTTCAACAAGTTGCCCTACCCCTGGCGCTCCCTACTACAGCTATTTTTGCGACAATTTTCTCTAGCTTCTTAAGTAATTCTCTGATCTGAATAAAAGATTAGTTAACTTTTTTGAAACAATTTAAGACTGAAATATACGAGTAAATTATATATTATTAAATTAATTATTCTTGATTTAGAAAAACGTTTTAGTGGTTACTCTTTATTGATGCTATCATTGTTATCAAAAATCTTAAATCTTACGATTTAAATCCCGTTTTGGATCGGATCTCTCTCGTTCTGATTCGATTTATGTATTCCAATCCAAACTCACTTAAAACCGTAGTTGAGAAAAATCATTGAATGCATCCATATATATTCAATGTATTTATCATCCGCAATTCTAATTCTACTGTTTTCTAAATAAAATAAAAATGAAACAAGAGAAAAAAATGGAATTTTAAGTTTTATATGTAAAATTCTTACATCATAATCAATTTTAAAGTATCTACAATTCTTAAAGCATGGACCTTCTAAATCTACGATTTAAGATTTCAATCCCGTTTTGATTTAAAATTTGAAGGTTTCGATTTACGATTTGAATCCCGTTTTGATAATCTTGGATGCTATTGTCCTTTTCTGCTGAATTATTTCTCACTAGTTGTTATTTGAGTTTTGTTGATGCTCAAATCTGTTAATTTTTCTTTGATCGATGCTTTCTGTATTTAAGTGTCGTTTAATAATTTTCTTATACGTTTTGATTGTGTGATTGACTCATTGCTAAAGCAATTTTAATTAATTCATATTTAATTTATTAACATACTTAACTGTTCACTATAAGAAATTTTTTTCTATAGTCAAACTTTATTCTCCTAACTATACCAAGTCGCTAAAAATTCTGCTTATGTCATACTCCATCTTTTCTAATTACTACTGTAATTTAGGTTATTACCCTTGACATTGGTCGATGGTCATCTTGTTGCCAATACAAACTCTTACGGAAAGATTGACCATATCTAAAAAAATTAATCATAAGATGATCTTAAACTCGTAATTGTTGAAGTCCACACTTTAAGAGAAGGACCAACTAATGTGAAATTGGTGTAGCCAACATACCAAAACCTGCTCTTATTGGAGGTGAACTACAGGTAATTTACTATTTTAATTGATATATGAGGGCGTTGTACACAAGTCATAATACTTAGCAATTTTAATACAGGTAACATCAATATTTGATGGATAACAAATGACCAAATGAGAAGAACCTGATGGTACTAAAGATACCATTTTATTTTCAAGTATGAATATAATTATCACTATATTTAAGTACTCAAATGAACTAAGAAAATAGCTCGGAAAAATTCTAGCCAAAAATATGCTAAGTCCATAACTCGCTGCCGAGTTATCACCATAGGTTGGTACCGAGTTATCACCAAATCATCTTTAACTAGACTTAGAGAATTCAAACGGAACTGGAATGACCTGAAACTTGGCAATAGAACGTAGGAAAGGCAAGAGATGGACTTGGAAAATTTTCACCGTGTTTGGGCAAGTATCTTAACTCGGCCCTAAGTTAAGGCCATAGGTTGGGTCCAACCTATAGCCGCTCACCTATTCACCTCTCGGACTTCAAATACCATTCATGCTACCATTGATTCGTGATCAAGTGATTTTTTTAAGGAATTGATGATCTACTCTAAGGATAGACTAGAATGAAGAAAAAGAAAGCAGATACCTAAAAGATCGCAAGACTTGACTAGAAGACGATGGAAAAGAGTTTCGAACGACTCATGAAAGAGAGAGGAAAGCAAAACAAGTGGAGTTATCAATTTTACACCAAGGATTATAACTCGGCACGGAGTTAAGGCCTTAACTCGGTACCGAGTTATCAAATTAGCTCGGATGCTCTTGGCTTCTTTTGTGTGACTTCGGGCTAACTCCTGGATCTCCTTGCTAATGGGCTTCTGAATCCATACCTCCTCAATTCCTCTATAAATACCAACCTACCTGCTACCAGAAAAGGGTCTTCTTTCTGATGGATCTCCTTCAACACTCTTGGACTTTGAGCTTCCATTACACTTTTGGTGCTTCTATTCTCCTTAAATAGCATTCTTAACTCCATTGTAAATCTATAATCCACTAGATCTTGGCCGGATCGGATCTAACTAGTGGTACTCCGAAGAGAGAACAACTAATAAATGAGATTGAAGTAAACGTAGGTCGGAGATTATGCCGAATCGCTATAAAACCTTTTGTGTGTTCTTATCTACTTTCTGCCTTTTCTTTTACTTTTATCCGAACTAGTGCTTTCATCTCGATTTTGGATATTGATCCATTTTTTTGGTTAAAATAATCTTTTGCCTTTTATTATATTTGAACACATCCCCTTCTTATCATATGGTAAAATTTCCATAAAACTATTTTTCTCATTAATACAGATAGTATTATTTTATAGTGCATGCAAATTTTATTTGAATTTTTTTATTTAAGTTCTTTGGTTTTCTGCTATAAATGAAAATAAGTTACACACAAATGGTCATATCTAAACAAAGGTTTAGGACTTTGGAACTAGAATTAGAACAATTAAGAACTATATCATACATAATGTAAAATTAATATTTGAATTTCTATCCATAAATGATATAAAGATTGTATAAAGTTGCGACTATAACATTTTTCATTTAGCATCAACATTTTATATATTTAAACTTATGCAATTCATATGAGCGGTTCATTTGACTTTTGTACTCATCGCATGGTGGCTACAAATAGATCATAATGTTTTAGACTATGTTCTATTCAATAATTACTTAGTAAAGGGCACAGTTATGAAATTTGTGCTAAGGTGTGTGCCATGGCACAAGACGTGGCATGACATTTGCGCCTTTCTTCCTTATAGGACAACGCACATGTAAAGGCGCAGTGAATGGTGCAAATGGTGTGCGGCACAAAAACGGCGTGCATTTTCCTTATTTTATTATTTTTAGCTTCTTTTTTATTTACTTCTCATCTTTCACAATCCAAATTATAGTATACTAGTATTTATCATACTATTGTATTTGCTAATTTTTATTTATCTTTGCTTTAGTAGATTCTAATGAATGTCTTTTCTGTATTTCTTTTTGCTTGAAGACAAGTAAACATTCTAATCGATAGTAAAAAATTATTTTTTTAATGTAATATTCTCAAATCAAGTTGTAATATTGATTGTAAATATAGAAAAATAATTAATTGTTTAATGTATTATATCTTTATTATTCGATTATATGATTACACTTCAAACTAATCTCCAACATACTTTGAAATCTTTATTCATATTAATGTCACACCGAACTAGGATGGGCAAGTAGAACCAAGTCCCGCAAACCTAATCCAACCAACCTAACTTGAGACAGATGGGTTTTGCGTCAGATCTAGATGATGAAAATAACATGAAGAACCGATTCTACCTGAAAAATTAGATAAAACAAGAAGAAAATATAAGTTTAGTAAAGATTATATAACATATATTGATTTTTTAAATCAATTTCTATATATATTAAATTTATAAAAAAATTCTAAATATGCATAGTAAATTAAAAATGTGCATATCCTTTGTTGCACCATGCATCAAGGCTCAGGTGAGGCTTTGCGCCTTTTTGTGTCGTGCACCATTAGTAACTAAGGTAAAGGGGTTGTATTTTAAATTGTAGCTTTTATTGGTAGGTTCAGTACCAGTAAGTATTATTACTTTTTTGTTTGAAAATATATATTTTTAACTAATTTTTTATGTTTGATGCAAAATCTATATTAAATATAAAGGTGTAGTTTTTACTAGAAAATATTCCTTCATTGTTTGATGTTCAATATAAATTTGAAGAGTATAAATTGATTAATAGTGTTTACAAACTTGAATGTTATGATAGTGAAACTAAAATAGCATTTGTTTGTCCTCAATGTTCACCATAACATTTTTTTTTGAAACCGTAGTTTACATATAACAAATCACTGTGACAACATATCACATGTCAATAAACGTTCGAATCACGCTACGTAAGTTTCAAACTTGTGACCTCTCACACCAAAGCTAAATCACTTAACCATTGGGACAATGGTGCTTGTCATGCACTATAACATATTTTTAACAAAGTTTAATCAAGTAATGTTTTGTATACCAATTTTTAGGTGGGATACATCAGACATGAAGCAAAAGTTGTCATAAATACAATGATACCTTTTGTGTTGTTTCACATTCGATCGGTCTCGCCATATTGTTGTTTACTAGAAACATTTTTTCCATAGTTAGCAACCATTTGTAATGGAGCAAATGGACATGTCTGACGTACTTCAAGGTAAGTTTACTTGTTACTTCCATGTAGCTAGTAACACGATTGGTGTGGTATCATTTGAAAATAACTTAACTGTTGGAAAATAAATTGAGAAGCAGAAACATATTCAAAAGTGGAAATTAGCCACAATGGCCTCTTTAGCAAGTGGAATTTGTTTCTAGGACACACAACTGAAATAATTACTTTCAAGGACAAAACATAAAATAATTAGTTTCTAGGACCTAAAAACTATGAAATTAAATCCTTGAAAGTAATTGGACTGCCGACTTTGTCCTTAAAAGTAATTATTCTGCTGACTTTGGCCTTGAAAGTAATTTCTTTGAATGTGTGTCCTAGAAACTAATTGGACTGAAAAGTTGGTTCTTCTTGTGAAATGCCCCTATTCAAAATCTGAAATTATTCCAATTTTCCCCTAAATTATAAAATTAAGTAGAGGGATAAGAACCAATTATGTTAAGGTTCATTTGCTAACTGATTTAAGGAGTAGTTTGTGAAATGGTAGTCTGCTTCTTACATTTTCCTATTTACTCCATCGATTTTCATCAGTCGATTGATAATTGCTCTTCCTGACAATTATATATTTCCCAAATATAATTAGGTTACATTATTGAACAGAGTTCCTTGGTACTTAGACGTTCACTAATAATATCGTATCATCTTGGAAAATATCATTTGCAGTCAATAATGGTGCTAATGCTACATGAACTATAACATGGCTTTCTCTTTTATATCCTTGGTTTTGTTTGGAAAATTGGTAGGATCTTATCAGGAAATTCGAAAAGATAAAACTCATTTGTTGCACCCAATATGAACAGGCCCATCAACTCAACTCACGTTTGAATTATCACTTAATAATTATGGTATGCATCAACTTAAATAAAAATGGATCCTAGAAGTAGTGATTGTCTAGTCTAAGCTTTAGAAAATTCCAGATCTAGAAATGCTTCATAATAACATTTGCTCATCCTTTGATTTCAGGATAATAAGAATTGATTTGTTAGTCCAAATTTTAATCTAGATGTTTTCAAACCACAGAACCAAATTTGAGTTTACATGTGTTTCTTTAGATTAAACAAGCCAACCCAAACTTCCAGTTTATTTTCGACTTTAAGACGCACAAAAAAAGCTTTGTAATTAGTGAGTGACATTATAATGACCTAGAATTTCGAACACTTTGTAGTTAAATATCTGAATTATTTTAATATTTAAATCTTAGATGAATGTGATTAAATTGATTTTATAACTTTGTTGACCCCATTTTAATTAAAACTAATGATGGAAACTTGTTTTTGAAATTTAAAAAAAATACTTTGAAGAAATATCAATAATGTGGTCGAAAGTCATTTTATCGATAAACGGCCGTTTTCTTGATAAAAGTTGTTTGATCCTTTTAGGCATGTCTAATATATTAATGTTTAATTAATTAGTAACTAAAAATATTTTAGTGTTATTGATAACTAAATGTAAATAGTAAAAAGATTAGCCAGTGGATTAAGGAGAAGATATTTTGGTGAATAGTAGAAGATATTTTTCTAAGGGTGTGAGGTGGAAAGTAAGGGACATGGAAGGAAGCATGCACGGTGACCTTCCATGGAGGGTAAAAGGTGAGTTATTACCTCATGGCCACTTCTGCACAAGGCCCTTCATGTGTAACATTAACACATTTGCAAAATTTTAAAGGTAGAAACAACTTAATTTTAATCTATTTCTATCTTCACTCATCAATATTTAATCAAAATAAAGCAACATCAAACTTCTCCAAACTCAAGCAATAGGCCTAACACATCCAACAACAATGAATATTAACATGAATTTGAAGAAAAGGAGCATAACACCCTTAACAAATATGGGCCGCGAGCAATAAGTGGTGAATGGAGGTGGCCTAGTACAAAATGGAAACAAAGATTGGATCTTTTGGATGTTTGGGTAAGGTAGGAAGTGTACATGTGTTCTTGGTGGCTTGTGCTTTTGTTTTCTTGGTTTTAGGGCGAGTTTACTCACTATTTGACAGTATATATTGTGTTATATATGTTATGTGCTTGAATATAAAGTTAAAGTAAAGTTAGCTAATTAAAGTTATAACTTTTGGACCATACATTTAAAAAAAATGACAACTTTATACTGTATATATCACTTTTATTACCCTCTAAAATATATAACATGGCATTGATTTTGTATTTACATATTTGGTTTGGTTATGTGTGGCATTGAAGTGTGTTTAAAAGTGTTGAAGCGAGAATAGTTAGTTTAAGTGCACTTTGAAATCCCTTGTAACCATTTGGGAATATATTATGAGAGTATATATTTTTATTGTGTTCTACACTTTAGTGTATGGGACAGCGAGGAAGTGGTTTGAAAAGTTATAGAACTTATAAAACAAAGTGATGAAAGTTATAGCAAGAAAGGTCGTTATATGAGCACTTTGAAATTGCCTTATGTTCGGCGATTTTTAATATAATTTTGAAAAACATCCTTAGGGGTTTCTTTGTTGTTGTAATAAGTGCTATATGTTCCTTACTACAAAAATATCAAGGTTTAAATGATTTTAAAACTGGTTAAACTAAGTTGCAAAATTTATAATGAGAAAAGTCGTGATATGAGCACTTTGACAATACCCTAATTTTGGGAATTTTTAATACAATTTTAGAAGACATTTTTAGGAGTTTCTTTACATGGTTTTGAAGTACTCTAAGTATTAGACTTTGTATTGGTTTTTAACTAGTTGAAAATTGGTCGAATTTTGAAGGATTTAAAATAGGTTTTGCGGCAAAAGTATGAAACTTCAACACTTTGCAACTTAAACCCTTTTAGATGTTTCTAAACTTTTGACAACACTTCTGTCAAAAGATATTGTGTGTTATTTGAGACTTTAAAATGGTTTAAAATAATATTTAAATAAAGTGTTTTTCTATAATTAATAGGGATATTTAATAAGGTTTTTTTTTTTGAAAACCCAGGAGAACCCGGTGGACCGGTAAACTCCTGAGGAAGGTATAGTAAAGCCGTCCGCAGATCCAAGCCCCTATACCCCCGGGTAAATTTATATAGGATAGGGAAGCGCATGGTAGGAATCGAACCTGGGTCTTTTTACCAGAACCCAAGCCTCCTTTCCACTGCGCCGCACCCGCGGACGATATTTAATAAGATACATTAGAATATTTTGAAAGTAGTTTCATGTTCAGATATATTTTTATTAATTATTTATGAATTTTTAAAGTAAAGGGTTTTATTCTCGAAAAACATTCTTTTTATGATTAATTTTTTAGTTTCAAAATTTGTTATTTTTATATTATATTTTATATAGATATTCAAAACATATTTAAGGTATTTATATATAAGTTTGGAGAAGTACATAAATTATTTTATAAAAGGATAAATGGTTTTGGGTTATAACATTTTAGTTATAATAAATGGTTTCATGAAGTTATGTAAAAGTATATTATCTTGTTAATAAGTATACTTGGATCTTTAAAATGAATGTTTTAAAGATGATATCAAGTATAAATGGTTCTGATTTTATAGTGAAAATGTGTTAGTAACGTTCGTCTTTAACCCTTTTGATTATACTTATGAATATAATTAGATCTTTAAAAAGAACGATTTAAAGATAATTATAGGTGAAACTGTTTTTAATCTGTAGTGACAATGTTTAAGTAATATTTGTCTTTAACCCTTTTGAATAGACTTGTGAATGTATTTAAATCTTTATAAAGGATATTTTAAAGATAATGTTAAGTATGAAAAAGTAAAGATATAACTTATAAAAGAAATAAGTTTATTGTAACAAATTTTAATAACATTGTTTTTAACCGCTTTCATTATATTTTAAGGTAAGAAATCTTGTTAAAGATTTGTGAGTATTATTACACCATTTGAGATAAGTATATGACTACCTTTGGAAGTATTGAAAAGAGTACAAGCGAATAATGAAATAGTAAAATAAATATTCTTACACCATTTTAGATAAGTAGAGACAAGCATCACGTAGAGATCCCTCAGGGAGGTCTCATTCGCCTGAATCGTCTCTTTCCTTTACAACGTACATATTCAAGATCCCCTTGGGAGGACTCCTGTATATAGTTCGCTTACTTCTACAGGAAGTAATTATTTGATAAAAAAATTTAATTAATAAAAAAATTAATTAAATAAAAAAGAATTAGAAGTCGCTTTGTGTGACTTAATCATGCTTTGTGTGTTTACATATCCATGAAAAGTATTTATTCATGTACTTAGCACTAAAAGTCAATAAAGTAGGTTTGTTCTATATGTGAGGGTTAAGAATGACTTTCATAAAGTGGTTTAGCTAATACCGTATAATATATACATCGATATATATCTATTGTTTGTTGTTCTGTGATGTGTTGAACATTTAGTTGCTGTATTTTGTTCTGATAGATCTGTTAGTCACCTGTAGTTTTGTATTAAGCATTTATTGAATATGTCGATCCACTTGAGATAGAAAGAAAATTTGAGCATTAATCGACATATTTAATAGATGTTTAAGACAAAGCTATAGATGATCGCTCCTAACTAGCCCTATTCTCCGCATTAGCAGACAATATTACCTAATAATACTCTTTGTTAATGTGGGCCTCGGGTGGCGCGTCACAGCTTAGTTTTAGAGCACACCCCGAGACCCATATTAACAAAGAGTATTAGTGGGTAATATTGTCTGCTAATACGGAGAATAGAGCTGGTTAGGAGCAACCATCTGTAGCTTTGTCTTAAACATCTATTAAATACGTCGATTTAGTGCTCTAATTTTTTTTTCTTCCTCAAGTGAATCGACATATTCAATAAATTCTTAATACAAAACTACAGTGGCTAACGGATCTATCAGAACAAAATATAACAACAATATGTACAACACATCACAGAATGTTCCTCTATTCCATGGGTAAATGTGAAAATTATTGTATCAAAATTTGATTTTTTTTTATTAGTTATCTTATTCTCTATCACTGAACTCATATGTTTATTTATTTTATGTATGTATGATAGTCAAATTAAGCTAGCAGCATGAGCTTACCTACTCCACTGAGTGACTAAATGCAATTTGATGAGTTGGTACAAGGAAGGTGAAAGTTCATTCTTATTAGTTCATAATAATAATCCTTTTATTTATTGAAAATTATAATGCAAATGTTAACTATTCAGGAAAAACATATTTACAAGTCTAGCACCACTGTCCAAGTGGCTAGGCGCTCAGTTTTTGGTCCATGAGGTCATATGTTTGAATCATGTGTAGTATGTGATTTGAACCACAATACATATGTTAACTTGTAGTATGCTATATACTACATAATACATATGTTAACTTGTAGTACGCTATATACTACCAACTAAGTATCTAATTTCAAAAAAAAAACTTATTTACAAACTCAAACTCCCAAATAAAGTGCAAGACCTGAGCCTTCTCAGCAAATTTATGTATTTTTTATAACTCATTTCGGTGTTTCTCCTCGTAGGTTTTTAGTGTGCGAAACTTAGTAAATGTTATTATATCTATTAAACCTCTGTAACTGTACAAACTAAGTGGGAGAGTATAAGTGATAGTGACTTGTAATACCTATTATTTTAATTACTATTGAAGTGCTTCAAGTTCTGTTGAAGCAAGGCTTACTTGGTTTAATTTGATTGGGTTTTAAAAGTGCTAATAAACATGACTATATTTGTATCTAGATTAGTTGGAGCCTACGTAATTATATAGTAGTATATAAAATAAGTTATGGTCATTAATCTTTAGATAGAAAGCTGCCTTTCATGTGGCACCAAAGAACATAAAACAAAAAAACAATAAAACAAAAAACAAATTGTTGAATAAACAAATTTAAAATTATTGTGACATTAGCTAGGTTTGTGATTTGAGATTGCATTTTAATATAAATAATATTATTTCAAGATGTGTGCATACACGACTTTCCATAGACCAACAACGAGAAATGGCGGTGCTCGAGGAATGCATTTGTGGACCATTAGTACTATAAACAGCATAAGTCGTGGCCGTCTATGGAAGTCCAATCTGACCGCCTCCAAACCAATATCTAATATATTTTTTACGAATGTTGTTTACCATGTTTGAGTGGGTGTTTTCATATAATCTGATTAAATACAAAGGTTATATTGTACCAGTGATTGTAATTTTAATTTGAATAATCATTTCTGGAATTTTGTTTAAAGATTAATAATATAGTGTGTTGTAATATGAACATTTTTTAAGTACAGTTCTAATGTTTTTTTATATACACAAATAAACCGTTGTTGTCGCATATAATCATTGGGTTTTAGAGATGTGTAAAATTTTTATATTACTCTTGTTGAACGATGAAAATTTGTATAACAATAAAAGGAAGTTGTTATTGTTATAGTTCCAATATTCAAGAAATATTATTAAGAAAACAACATTGAAAAACTATTGAATACTTGGGCATAATGTATTATAACTGTTGTATAAAAAAAGATGGTCGTAGGTCCTAAAAAATGATGTATTTTTTATTTATTTAAAACATCTTTTTTTGTCTTGGATTTTATTTATAATGTATAAACAATATTGATAATGCAAAATACACCCACATACCACCAACCTTAATCCCTCCTTGACACCTACCGCCGAATCCCAGACCACCTGACCCTACTAACTCAACCACCTAGAAGTAAATAAACCTTGAAACGTAGTATCCAGACATAAATACTGAGGATATAGAATCCCTAGCTCCCTCTTGAAATCACCGTGGTCTTCCCTTTTTAAAAGCAAGCCAGCTAAGGAACGTTGGAGTATACGAGCTACTACACTTGGATTTGGTTAGGGACTTGTTTCTTAAAGCACCATCAAAAGTGGTCAAGGATAAGGGAATACAGTTTTGAAGTAATCATCTAGTGTAGTGGGATCCTTTTTAGATGAAACCTTATCATATATGATCGTTGTCTCTCACTTGATGAAGCAATGGAAACTTGATGTAGAGGTTGAGATAAAATCGGATAACGCTAACTGTTACATCAACTTTTCAATGAATAAGACAAGACGAAGGTACTACAAGTAGACCCTACTTTTATTAAGAGTAAACTGTTTATAATTACATTATGGAACCCTTCGTATGGTAGCGCTCACAAATCTGTAAAATTTCAATTTGGGTACACTTCTATAGGATTCCCTTAATCACTTGTGCACTTATTGGAATCAAAGAGTCCGAACCCATGTCACGCACAGGGGATGCACAAACATTTTTCTTCTTAATTTAGATTGTTACTATTTAATCGTAGTTTATTTAAACCTTCTACAGGAAACATGTAGACAGACAGCCCTTATTTTGCAAAGCAAGGGACGTTTTGCAGTTATTTAAGTTACTGTTTCCTCCTGGTATACAATCGGGTGTATGTTTCAAATTATAGCCGGGTTGGCATAGTAAATGCTTATGTACATGTAGTTAACTTAATTAGTGAAGTAACCATACAAGAAACAACTTGTAGAACTCGAAGTAAAGCAGTTTATTCAGTCCAGTGGAACACCTTCCATTCGGAAGTGTTTCAACTGTGGATCTCCAGACCATATGATTCGGGAGTGCCCTAAGCCTCTCTTCTGCAGCTTTTGCAAGAAGGAAGGTCATCGTATTTCTGCTTGTCCTACTACTCCCGCTAGTGCCAAGCCTGGCAAACTTCATGTTGCTAAGGCTTCTTGAGGTTCATCTCAGTCTAGAGGTACATCTCCTTCTGTTCTTGAAGGTTCTGTATTATTTCGTGATCGTTTTATTAGAGTTCTCTTTGATACGGGTGCTTCTCACTCATTCGTATCCAAAGAGCTTGTTGATATGGTTGCTTTGGATGTTTCTTGTATAGTTACTTCACTAACTTGAAACAAAGAAACTGCGTCGTTCCGAAGTTGGACTAAAACCGCTATAAACTGCTGTGTAAAAACAGCGCAAAGGTTCAACTTCGACGATGAGTTCAAAGAGGCAATTGAACCCAGATCTTGTTGAAATCTGGTAGGAGCATATACTAATGCTTCTACTTCGATCTGCAAAAAGAATCGTTCGATTCCGACTTAAAACGAAGAAGTGGCATCGTCTCAAAGTTCGACCGAAACTAGGATTTACTGTTTATTCAAAACAGCGCAAAGGTCCGACTTCGGCAACAAGGATGGCATAGCTAACCAACCCAGATTTTTATGAAACTATACAGAAGTGTAGATCATCACTTCATCTTTCCAACGAGGCCAAGAAGGGTAGATTCCGACATCGGACGAGCCCGGGATGGCGTCGCAAAGTCGGGGTTCTGCACTGAAAACAACAGGAGAAAAGAGACTAAGGCCTGTAGCTATGCACTTACAGGCCGGAGACGAAAAATCACAATTTTGGCATAGTAAACTTCAAATTCTGGCAAAATGAATAAAATAAAAGTTGTAGCTTAGTTTCTAAGCTTTCCGTAATGACCAAGATCGTCAAATTCCGATCAGTGGTTCAAAAGTTATGACAATTTACTAGCAGGATAATATGTGAACAATCTCATTTATAGAAAACGAAATTTTCCCTTTCCAACCTACTGTAAGCACTGTTTTTGCATGTTTGCTAGCTAAACAAATCAGTTAGATAAAGCTAGATAATAATAATGCGGTATAAGATAATGATATGATACTCCTCCAAAGAGAAGTGCAACAATAACAACATTACTAACATAGTGAAAACGTAGTCACTTAGCAAATAAATAAATCCTCCAAAGAGGAATCGACATCATATAATGTCGAATAATAAGCCTCATCTCATCGGCATAATGCAACAGTGAACGTGCAGTACTGTTTTTTATCAACAAAAATTAATTTAATCAACTTGTGCATGAAATATTTGAACCATCAGTCATAAGCAAATAAAGATTTTGCAAAACTTTACGCAATAACATGTCATGGTTAATATGAGGACAAAAACCAATCAATGATGCAGAGAACTAAGATGTTGGTAAGAGAGTACAAAAGTTGAACACGCAGTACAAAACCCATCCACTACAAGAACGGCACCTGATAGCGACGGCTTTTAGCCGTCGCCGGCCGTCGCTAGCTGTCGCTAGCCGACGCTAAATGCCGTCGCTATTTACCTCGTCGCCCAATAGTATCGCGACGGCTTTAGCGACGGCTCCGTCACCTAAATAGCGACGGCTCGCGACTGCAAATGTGCCACGTGGAAATTTTCCAACGTCCAATTGGCGTCACTAGCCGCCGCTACGCGACACAAAACTTTTGCACTTTAGCCGTCGCTAGCCGTCGCTAATCTGAAACAAACAGACCATCGCTAGCCGTCGCTATACTGGGCATAATTCTGTGCACTTGCACAGCCCATATACACTTCAAACAATAACTATCAAATACCATCATCACAGCCACTATACACTATATTCATCAACTATAACCATCATATATCCATCATATAACATCACTATACATTCAAACAATATAAAATCCAACAAAACCAAATAAAATCATATACAATCCCAACAACAATACATATCATGTCAACCAATACAAGTCATCAAAATATGTACATAGTTTCCCAACCAAAATGTGTACATAGTTTTCCAACCACAACTACAAACCATAAAAATATGTACATAATATCCCGAAATATATATACACCAAACCAACCAAAATGTGTATATACCAAACTATAACATGAGCAAACAAACATACCTATTCCTCGCCATCGCTGCCATCCTCTCCAGGCATCCTCCCATGCTGTTGCAAATAACCTGCAATCCTCTCATCCAGCTGTTGCTCGAAGAAACTCTTCCTCCAATCATTTATTTCATCCACTGTTTTCTTCAACTGAGCAATCTCCTCTTCTTGCTGGGACCTCCTGTATGCACTCTGCGATCTCATCGCTTGTAAAATAGTTCATAATTATTTATATATTAGTATATATATAATATTATTAAAATTATTTAACTATTCAGATGCATGTGTAAATTTATATATTAGTACATGTCAAAATTTACCTCCAGGTTTTCATAGCTATACCGCACATTGGTCCGAGAAGGCGGATCAATAAAAGCATCCCAGATATTGTTCACCTCCTCTAGCGTAAGCTCTTCCCGACCAGTGGACTGTGCTACCCGAGCCCGCTCAGCTTTGTACCTCTCCTGCGATTACAAACAATTGTTTTACACGATAAAAACCGAATTTCAAGTTTTTAAAAATAAAATAAGACAAAATATTGTTATTAACAATAAATAAGTTTACCATTACGGATTGGGATTTGTCATCCGTTCACTCGTACGAAACATTGCCTTCTTCATCAGTCCTCTCCACGGCATGCGTCACCATGAACAACTCGGCCATAGTGGGCTCGCGGTTGTATCTCGCAGCCTGAAAATATATAAATATTATTGCTAATCTGATTATAAAATATTTTAATAAAATGTAAACACAGTTTATAAATTTAATTATCAGCTCTCTCTTATGCTCCTGGAATGATTTGGAGCCACCACGGTGCAATGCAGGATTTTTATTCCTGTTAGCCCGGTTCCGCGCAGATAATTTCTACAAATTAAGATAAATTATCACGTATATATCTTGCGAGATTTATATTAGATTTAAATAACAAAGCAAACATATATTACTTACTTTTGCTGCCGGAGTGTCCCAAAGCCGAAGAAGATCAGTCCATACACCGTCACCCATCCAGTTCGGCTTTTTGCCTGAATTCTTAGCCTTGGACAATGTATCCCTGTAATTTTTCCTATTCTTTTATTCCAGTGATTTAAGAAAACGTCCATGTCGTCAAGGTCAACGCGGACTGCAGCCTGTAAATTGAAATTATTTTAAGTTATATAGATTATATTAATTTACAACTGAAATTCAAACTACTACTTACAAGTAAATCGGCCTGTATTGCGTTCTTGACATGAGGGGGGATATCGTCCCAACGAGGCCAACAACCATCCATCCGGCTCTGAAAAGCCTTCCTCGAAACCTGTAGAATATAATCTGATGGCTCCACCTCAAAGCCCCTGCAAAACCAAACAGGCCGTCGCTAGCCGTCACTATACTGGGCATAATTTTGTGCACTTGCACAGCCCACATACACTTCAAACAATAACCATCAAATACCATCATCACAGCCACTATACACTTCATCAACTATAACCATCATATATCCATCATATAACATCACTATACATTCAAACAATATAAAATCCAATAAAACCAAACAAAATCATACACAATCCCAACAACAATACATATCATGTCAACCAATACAAGTCATCAAAATATGTACATAGTTTCCCAACCAAAATGTGTACATAGTTTTCCAACCATAACTACAAACCATAAAAATATGTACATAATATCCGAAATATATATACACCAAACCAACCAAAATGTGTATATACCAAACTGTAACATGAGCAAACAAGCATACCTATTCCTCGTCATCGCTGCCATCCTCTCCAGGCATCCTCCCATGCTGTTGCAAATAACCTGCAATCCGCTCATCCAACTATTGCTCGAAAAAACTCTTCCTCCAATCATTTATTTCATCCACTGTTTTCTTCAACTGAGCAATCTCCTCTTCTTGCTGGGACCTCCTGTATGCACTCTGCGATCTCATCGCCTGTAAAATAGTTCATAATTATTTATATATTAGTATATATATATAATATTATTAAAATTATTTAACTATGCATATGCATGTGTAAATTTATATATTAGTACATGTCAAAATTTACCTCCAGATTTCCATAGCTATACCGCACATTGGTCCGAGAAGGCGGGTCAATAATAGCATCCCAGATATTGTTCGCCTCCTCTAGCGTAAGCTCTTCCCGACTAGTGGACTGTGCTACCCGAGCCCGCTCAGCTTCGTACCTCTCCTACGATTACAAAAAATTATTTTACACGATAAAAACCGAATTTCAAGTTTTTGAAAATAAAATAAGATAAAATATTGTTATTAACAATAAATAAGTTTACCATTACGGATTGGGATTTGTCATCCGTTCACTCGTACAAAACATTGCCTTCTTCATCAGTCCTCTCCACGGCATGCGTCACCATGAACAACTCGGCCATAGTGGGCTCGCGGTTGTATCTCGCAGCCTGAAAATATATAAATATTATTGCTAGTCTGATTATAAAATATTTTAATAAAATGTAAACACAGTTTATAAATTTAATTACCAGCTCTCTCTTATGCTCCTGGAAGGATTTGGAGCCACCACGGTGCAATGCAGGATTTTTATTCCTGTTAGCCCGGTTCCGCGCAGATAATTCCTACAAATTATGATAAATTATCAAGTATATATCTTGCGAGATTTATATTAGATTTAAATAACAAAGCAAACATGATTTTATTCCTGTTAGCCCAGTTTCATGTATCTTTGGATAGTCCCTTACAATTTCGTATATTTCCTCGCCTGACCAAACCTTGGGTGGTTTCAAATTCTCTTCTCTGTTAGCTATGAAAATTTTCTTATCTCTTCTAAAAGTATGATTGGGATGAAGAAAACACCGATGACAATCAAACCACGAAACTTTCTTCCCATATCGTAATGAAAATGCTCGTGTTTCTTCCATACAATAAGGGCATGCTAGACCACCGGTCGTACTCCAACCAGAAAGCATCCCGCAGGAAAATCATTAATAGTCCATAACAAAGAAGCAAACATACGGAAAAAAAAATTCCTTGATACATCGTAAGTTTCGACTCCTTCATTCCACAGTTTCTTCAACTCTTCGATCAATGGTCGTAAATAAACATCAATTCCTATGGTTGGATCATGAGGGCCGGGAACGACAGTGGTGAGAAACATATATGGTGTCTTCATACACATCCATAGAGGTAAATTATACGGAGTAACGATAATTGGCCAGGATGAATATTTACTACCAAACTGTGAAAATGGTGAAAATCCATCCGTACATAAACCAAGTCTGACATTACGACTTTCCGTAGCAAATGCGGGATAAGTCTTATCGAAATGTTTCAATGCTTCTCCGTCGGATGGATGTATCAAAGTTCCTTCTTCCGCTATTCTCACACTATGCCATCGCATATGACAGGCCGTAGCAGAAAATGCATATAATCTTTGAAGTCTGGGAGTGATGGGTAAATAATGCATTCTCTTGTACGGGACTTCTTTCCCTTTCTTCTTTCTTGGTTTGTATCTTTCTTCGTTACATATTTTGCATTTTCTGAAGTCAACGTCGTCTTTCCAATACAACATGCAACCTTTCACACATGCATCTATCTTCTCGTACGGTAGACCGAAAGCAGACATCAATTTTTTTACTTTATAATGACTATCGCACATAAGATTATTGGGTGGCATGTGTCGTTTTGCAGCTTGTACAACTGCTGTAAATGCAGCTTCCGTAAGGTTGAATTTTGATTTCATAGTTATGTATTCGACGGTTACTGAAAGTTCGGTTCCGCTTTTACATCCGTCCCACAATGGCCTCTTAGCAGAATCCAACAAATCGTATATTTTTTTAGCTCCCGCAATCGGTTCTTCTTCGACATTTTCGTCTTCATCGACAGCTTCAGTTGTAGGAAACATTGATCGTGCTGCATCATCCACCATATTTTATATCAGATTCGTCATCATATTACCGTCCTCTAACACTTCAGTATTAGGTGTAGGTTCAACAAGTTCTCCATGACGATCCCAGAAATAATAATCAGGCACGAAACCATATTGATACAAATGTACTTCAACTATATCTGATTTCCAATGCTTAAAATGTTGGCACTTACTACACGGGCAACGAATTTCTGTGTTGTTTCGGTTATTAGATTTAGCAAATCTAATAAATTCGTGTACATCGTTGTAGAAATGTTGCTTTATTGATCCCTTCTTTCCAATTCTGACTTCATACATCCAATTACGGTCGAGAAAATAATTGAACATTTTTTCTGATTTGAAAATGTATGTTAGACAATTTAAATCATTAATTTTCAACCATTCTCCATTGTAAACAATTCATCGTTGCAGAAATTTCAAAATAAAAACTTCACTTTATTTTTTTATTTTTTAGTATTTTGGTTTTCACTTCGGTGGTCAGTCATCCTACTTTCCATTACAAACACAATAATGTAATTACATTTTATAAATCATTTCAGATTAAACGGTTCAACAAAATTTCGACAGCACTTCCCTTTTGTTCCCTCTATCGTACACAAATGCGTGTAAACAGGGAACATAAAGAAGTGTTGTCGAAATTTTGTAACCGTTTAAAATGAAATGATTTATAATATGTAATTACTTTATTGTATTTGTAACTTGTCAAATACAGGGACAAATCCGATAAATATTGTATCATATAAATGTCGGTTCCGTTACCAAAACGAACATCCATATAACGATCATATACAACACTTGCCAGACGGGGCCAAAGCCAATCTAAGGGATAAAAAAAATTCTTTAAATTTTATCAAATATTGTTGTTCTTTTCAAATTTTGACAATGTTTCAACTATTTAAATTTTATTTCATAAATTTGTATATTTAAATTTTAGTTCAACATTCAATTAACAATTTTAGTTCAATATTCATTTCTTTATTTTTTTACGACATAGATTTTAGCGGAATATTTGTTGTTGTTATATTCATTTCTTAATTTCTTTACAAAATCGATTTTAGTACAATATCAGAAGTTGTTTTTAAAGTCATTTCCTAATTTTTTTTAAAAAAATTAGATATTTGCAGAATTTTTAATGTTCTCATATTTATTTTTTAATTTTTGTATAAACTTTATTTTTGTATAATATATACAACCTTTTGCATTTTGGCCATCGCTAGCCATCGCTAAAATTATTAAAATGGCCGTTGCTAGCCGTCGCTAAATCAACAAGATAAATATAAGAATTATCAATGAAGATAATTAGAAAACAACAAAATCTAATTATCAAATAGATAATTAGAAAACAATAAAAATCTAATTATTAAATAAAAATTTGTTAATTTAAATTCACTTAACAACTTAAATTTGTAATTTATCAATTTTATAAACTATGAAATACTTTCATGTAAATTTATCAATAACCAAGTTAATCATTAATATACACTAATTTTTCACCAAACACAACTAACCATGTGATATGCACGGTTAACACTACTATATCAGGCGCACATAACCAGGAAGGAAGTACTAGACCCAAGAGAACTATCCAGAAACCCAAACGGTTGCTGGACTGATGCAGAAAAGAATCACGACAAATGGTGGCAGGAAAAAGGCACATGCAGACGAGCTTTAGCACCCACTTTATTCAATATTTTATATTTAGAGAATTAATATTTTGCATTCTGTTAGGAAAAAAAGCAAACGGTTACAAAGGAGTGGTATAGGTATAGATAGCTACTTTTGTAATGGGGAAGTTGTTATAAATGTACCTGGATGCTAAGAAAAAGAAGGGGAAAAAGATATTTGCAAAAAAAACATCTCTCTCGAATGGCTTTTCCTTCTCTACCGTTAATGTCTTCTTCTTCCTAACCTCCTACTTTTCGTCAAATCCCTACCATTTTGGTGCTTTCACCGAGTGTCTCTTCTTCCTCCTCATACAATCAATCCTCTCGCCCTCCACCATGACCAGAATCGACGACGCATTCCAACAACTAGCCACTCAATAGCAAACCATTAATATCATCCAGACCAACCAAAATGTCATCCAAGCCACACAAAATTCCCACAATACCATGCTCGAAAGCTTAATAGTCGATAATATTGACATAAAAGCCGCCTTGGCTGAGATTAACCGCAAGTTGGACACCCAGCAACCCATCTCACCAACCAACCAGTCTTCATCCACATACCAAGCTCCTCATATACATCGCCAACCACCCCTGCTAACTACACCAGCACCAACTCGCACTCCAAAGTGTTCACTAACAACCTTCGACGGCACAAACCCACATGACTGGATATTCCAAGCAAATAGATTCTTCGCATACTACTCCACACTCGAAGACCAACGAGTAGATCTCGCAAGTTTTCACATGCAAGGCCAGGCTCTATCGTGGTTCCAGTGGATGCATCGTAATAATCAGATCTCGACATGGACGGTGTTGACTAAAGCAATAGAAAAGCGCTTCAGACCACCAACATTTCTCAATCCGGAAGCCACCTTGTTTAAGCTCCGGCAGGTAACATCGGTGGAAAACTATCTAGCTACTTTTGAAAACCTTTGCAATCGTATCACATCACTAGCCAATGACTCTATACTGCACTGCTTTATATCTGGCCTCAAAAACAACATCCAAAATGAGCTCTACATCCTCAACCCCACAAACATAGCCGACGCAGTTGCTGGCGCTAAGCTAATCGAACGAAAACTGAACGATCTAGCTAAACCACCATTCACCAAACCAAACCAACCATATCAAAAACCATTCACCACGTCCCCACCCACACAACCAAATCATCAAACACCAAACATACACAACCCTAAACCTTCGATTCCTATAAGACAGTTAACACAAGCCGAGATGAACACCAGGAAACAACAAGGATTATGCTTCAATTGTGATGAGAAATATCAATTTGGCCATCGCTGCAAACCCACACACATCCTTATGATTCTCCCAGACACTAACCCAGATGATGAACCAACTTCCATCGCAGCCCCAATCGATACCACACAAGAACTTACCTCGCCTGACACCACTGACACAACACCCGACAAACCCCAGGAAATATCTTTCCAAGCTCTCACCGGGTCCTCACACCCTCGATCGCTCCGCCTTCCAGCCTCAATAAACAAACACACCATATCCATCCTCGTCGATTCCGGCTCCACCCACAATTACCTTCACCCCAAAACAGCAAAATTCCTCGGCCTCGACATTGACCCCGCAAATGCATTCGTTGTAACGGTGGGAAATGGCGAGAAATTGAAGAGCTCGGGCACTTGTTCTACAGTGCGTGTTGAAATCCAAGGTCATCGATTCGACATTGATTTTAATTTGCTAGAAATCGTAGGCTCAGACGGTGTAATTGGAGTGCAATGGTTGGAGAAACTCGGGCCCATCACAATGGACCACAAAAAATTAACCATGTCCTTTAGTCATGAGGGCCACCAAATATGTCTAACTGGGCTTGACCCATCTTTAGACCCATCGCCAATTTCCTTGCAACAATTGAAACGACTTGATAGCACGTCCGCTATAACCAATTTTCTGTATCTCCAATACCAACCAGCAAACGTTACACCAGAACTCCCTATTACACCACACACCGATCCTCAAATTAACCAGATTCTATTATCATTCAAACATGTTTTCACCACACCAACAACTCTACCGCCAAACCGTAACCTTCACCACCATATTAACCTATTTCCAAACGCCAATCCAATTAACACCAGACCTTACCATTACCCTTACTACCAAATAAACGAAATCGAACGCCAAATTCAAGACATGCTAAATTCAAAAATCATTCAACCATCCACTAGCCCATTCTCTTCTCCGGTCCTTTTAGTTAAAAAACAAGACGGATCGTGGAAATTTTGTGTCGATTACCGAGCCCTCAACGCAATCACCATCAAAGACCGGTTTCCAATACCCACTGTCGACGAATTATTTGACGAACTTTATGGTGCATTATTCTTCTCCAAACTCAACCTAAGAAGTGGATATTTCCAAATCCGTGTACACCGTCCCGACATCCCAAAAACAGCTTTCTGAACCCATGACGGCCATTATGAATTCTTAGTTATGCCTTTTGACCTCACAAATGCACCATCAACCTTCCAAGCTACTATGAACAATATTTTTCGACCATACCTATGCAAATTCGTTCTTGTTTTCTTCGATGACATCCTCATCTATAGCTCGACATGGGAAGATCACATCAACCACCTTACCACTACATTGCAAATCCTCGATCAACATAAATTTTTCGCCAACTTATCCAAATGCAAATCTGGCCTCCAAGAAATTGATTACTTCGGCCATTTAATTTCTCACCAAGGCGTCCGTGTGGATCCGTCCAAAATAGATACTATGATTAAATGGCCAGCACCAAAATCAGTAACCGCGATAAGGGGCTTTTTGGGCCTAACAGGGTATTACCGACGTTTTATACATAATTACGCAGCAATAGCAGGGCCACTAACCGACTTGCTCAAGAAAAACACTTTCACCTGGAGCCCACAAGCCCAAGAGGCTTTCGATACATTAAAAAAAGCAGTGTCTTCTACTCCAATTTTATCGCTTCCCAATTTCAATTCCCCTTTCACCCTAACCACGGACGCCTCTGCCATGGCCGTTGGTGCTGTTTTATCCCAATCCGACCACCCGATAGCCTATTTCAGCCTTAAACTTCCACAACATCTCAAAAAAGCTTCAGCCTATTCAAGAGAAATGTTTGCAATTACTTCCTCAATAAAAAAGTGGCGGCATTATTTATTAGGCAGACCCTTCACCGTAATCACAGATCATCAAAGTTTGAGAGAGCCGACATCACAAACCATCCAGACTCCAGAGCAACAACGCTGGCTCACCAAGTTGCTCGGATTTGACTTTACAATCCAGTATCGCCCAGGCAAGAAGAACGTCGTCGCCGACGGATTATCACGATTCACTAGCGAAGCCTCAATGCTAGCATTTTCTGGACCTTCATTTCCACTGATTGAAGACATACAACGGGCAATCCGCACCGATCCAACGGCTCAAGACATCATCTCGCAACTAACAGCAGGTACATGTCAAAACCATAAGTACCAATTTCGTAATGAATTACTATTTTGGGGAAACAGAATTTATGTGCCATGTATACCCGAGTTGCAACACGCTATCATCAATGAGTTACACAACTCGAAGATTGGGGGGCATTCGGGCATAAAAGCAACTACCGCCAGAATTTCCAGCAATTTTTTTTGGCCCAAACTCAACACTGATGTACAAGAATTCGTGAAGCAATGCAATATTTGTCTCCAAACAAAGCCAGAAAACTCGCCTCCTAAAGGACTGTTGCAACCACTACCAATTCCGCTACAGATCTGGCAAGACATATCAATGGATTTCATAACTCATCTTCAACCATCCGCGGGGAAAACAACGATATGGGTGATTGTTGATCGATTGTCAAAGTATGCACACTTCTGCGTGCTACCATCCTCCGTTTCAGCTACACAACTAGCATTCCACTTTCTCCACGAATACGTCAGATTACACGGCTTTCCACGTTCGATAGTATCTGACCGCGGCCGCTTATTTACGAGCCAGTTTTGGAAAGAACTATTTCGCTTACATGGTACAAAGCTCCGGATGAGTAGTGCGTACCATCTACAGACCGATGGGCAGTCCGAAGTCGTAAACAGATGTCTCGAAACATACTTAAGAGCAGTGGTGGGCGACATCCCAGCGAAGTGGGTGAAATGTTTGCCGTGGGCTGAACTATGGTATAACACTACGAAGCATTCATCGCTGCAGATGTCACCATTCCAGGTGGTTTACGGCAGACCACCTCCAGTATTAGCCAACTATATCAACGCACCATCTCCTATTCCAGAGCTAAATGACTGGGCTGCATCTCGAGACCAGCTGCTTAACATCATTAAAGGGAATTTGCAGAAAGCTCAAGCGCGTATGAAATCTCAAGCTGATCGCCACAGACAAGACAAACAATTTGATCCTGGCACTTGGGTTTATATTAGACTTCAGCCATACAGGCAAACTTCGGTTCACACAAATCATCACAAGCTGTCGAAACGATATTTTGGGCCGTATCAAATCATCGAGAAGATCGGAGCAGTGGCATATAAGTTAGCATTACCACAAGACTCACGAATTCACCCTGTATTTCATATTTCAATGCTGAAATTCTGCCCAAACCCCTCGCAAGCTACTGTCCAACCACTTCCAACCAACACTGCTACAAATGACCTTGAGGACAAGGTCGATCTTGAAGGCGTGGGTGTTGATATGCACGGTAACACTACTATATCAGGCGCACATAACCAGGAAGGAAGTACTAGACCCAAGAGAACTATCAAGAAACCCAAACGGTTGCTGGACTGATGCAGAAAAGAATCACGACAAATGGTGGCAGGAAAAAGGCACATGCAGACGAGCTTTAGCACCCACTTTATTCAATATTTTATATTTAGAGAATTAATATTTTGCATTCTGTTAGGAAAAAAAGCAAACGGTTACAAAGGAGTGGTATAGGTATAGATAGCTACTTTTGTAATGGGAAAGTTGTTATAAATATACCTGGATGCTAAGAAAAATAAGGGGGAAAAGATATTAAAAAAACATCTCTCTCGAATGGCTTTTCCTTCTCTACCGTTAATGTCTTCTTCTTCCTAACCTCCTGCCTTTCGTCAAATCCCTACCACCATGTTAATCGCCAACACTAATTATCTACATGATTACATCAACTATTTATTCAACTTCATGATAAACTAATTAATCTAATACCTAATTTAACTTCATGATAATAAACTAATTAATCTATCAAATCAATATACAACACTACTAATACCTAATTTAACAACACTACTAATACTTAATTTAACAACAAATCCTAATTTAACAACAAATCCTAATTTAATTAGGGTTTAAACTAAACCTAAAAATTAAAACAATATCAAATTTACATTCAAAATAGAGATTAGAAGCATACCTAGGATAATTTGGATGATTTGAAGGCGTCGGAAGGCGGGGCAGCGGCTGCGGTGACGGGGGGCGGCGGACTGGGGGAAGGGGGGTTTAATTTGGGGGGAAAGGAAATGAAAAAACTGCTCGCGGAAAGAAAACTGTATATTACGTATAGCGACGGCCGTATTTTTCAGCCGTCGTCAGCCGTCGCAAACGCCGACCGCTATTCGAAGCCTTTTTAGTAGTGATCCTCGTAACAATTCAAATAGTAAAACCGAAACTTGTATTTAATTAGTTCATTACAAAACACTGTACTTTATAAACTCAACATGAAGAAATCTGGAATCTAGTAGCCTTTTGTGGGAAGTTAACTGAAATTTTGGGTTTGCAGCAAAAACTGGGCATTTGGCGCATGCTCCTGGAGAAGATTTCATTTCAAAACAATTCTATATCAGCAAAAAAAAAAAAGAATAGCACATCAGTAGTGTGTTATATATAAGTGAAGTAATGCACCTAAAGTCAAATACATGAATCAAACAAAGCAGATGTTAAATGGCAGAATAGATGATATAAGAATTACTCCAAAAGGCAAAACACGTAAACATGCAACGCCCTAACATCAGGTCGCATTGAACTATGATGCGAGAAACTATTTGCTCCTCATGGAAGACAAAGAAATCGTACCATGAGTAAGATAATTATATGAATACTTAAAGTAAAGAAACAACCAGACATTTTTTGAATTCAATTGTACTATTTTTCTCTTATCTTTGATGCAAACATCTTGTTTTCTATAGGTTGAAAAAACAAAACCTGATATCGAGGGATGTATTAGAATAAATGTGGGAAATTTTGTGTGATCGTTTTACTGTTATAAGCATCTGAACAAAGTTTACTGAGTTGAATTGTATGATGTGCATTAAGTTGAAAACGAAAGCAGTGAGTTGTGTACCTTTTTTGTAGAAGTTGTACATGGTCATTAAGTTGAAGAAGCTCTCTGTATCCATAGTCACGAACAGTCCGTGTAGGTTTTGAGCCGATGGTTACCTATGGATGAGGGGAGTGGGTGGTTAAGATGAGTTTTTTTCAATTTTCAGGTTTTGCTATGACCGTAGATGAAGTAACACGTGGAAGCGTTAAAATTAATGAGCTCACCATAGTTTTCATTGTCCAGCTATCGTTGTTGTAGTACGGGATGTAGTTTTTGACGGTACTAATCTGTCTTCCTATATCTTGTCGAAAGACCGCATCATCCTATGGTTGTACGGATTTAAACATAAAAACATACATACATACAACAAATACATATATACATACATACATACATGTATGTATATCAGTCAGAATGGAGAAACAATATTTGCAAATTTAGAGCATAGCAAAGTGTTGGATAAACACGTTGGTTAATCTTTTGTAGGCCAGTAACTGTTTCAGTTTTATCCTTGTACATCGCAGTTTGTCCAACTCAACTCACTGAGGTAATATTTTACTGACTGCAGCCGCAAAGTACAGTACAACATTTGATATCTCTGTTGATGACTAAGGTTGATTTTCAGTTTGCGATCAAAAACATACCTTATATGGGCTTGTCTCCAGTGTGGCACCCTTTGTAACACGCTAGCCACTGCATGTTCAACGTAGCCGTCAACCTGTAGGCCAAATGTGTAGTTTATGTGGTTCGGTGGAAGTTGTAGACAATGTAGATGCAACCTGCAACGATAAATTTAGCAGTTGGCTAGGATAGTGTAGTTACTTTTGGTGTGTATTGTTTAATATGTTGGTCGTTATGTGTATTGTTTGTAAGAAGCACTTAACATATTCTGGATTATAAAGTTAATCTAGATGGTAGGAAATATCATTGTCCAAATGCGAGCGGTAAACAAAGTACAGTAGCAAAAGCACATCAACTCGTCATCAGCAGTGAATATCCTGTTTCAGTAAACCGGCGTAAATAATTACAATGCAGCACAAGGCCGCCATGATGTGAAACGTTTATGCAAGCAAAATAAATCAATGCCCAGCAAAAAGTAACAGAGGTACACATAAGAAGTCAATATATAAATAGATAAATTGGAAAGGTGTAAAGAACACAGCAAACTGCAGGGGAAAAAATAAGCAAAGAGTCATGATACGTATTTCTATGACATGAAAATGAATCAGTTGAAAAAAGAACATTCAATTGATTATAAGCTACAGATAAAAATACTGTAGATAAATGGATCGGCTACGTGTATGCTTCTACACCAAATAAATTATTATAAACTGCAGACAAATATACTGTACATGCAATTTTTATTGATTAAACTAAGTAACACTCTTATTAAATTGACAAATCATCATTGATCCAGGCAACCATTAGTTATTCATAGAGGATCCCATGTAGAGCAAAGTATAATGCTTAGTTGCCAACCACCTGGAAGGTTATTCAGAACAAAAAAAATTGAAATGTATACAGACATGTAAACTGTCACTTTGTTTCAGCTATAACTAATTGCAGGTAATTAACTTCAACATATCTTTATCTTTACTACTAATAATGATAATTCATCTTTATCTTTATTACTAATAATGATAATTCATTGAGTAAGAATTCAATAGTCTTTTGGCACTACCTAAAATGTCCTTTAGGTTTTTAACTTTTTACGCAACGACTTCGACATTTCATTTCATTACAACACAAATCTACTGCCATGGCACCCACATCCCTACCCGTTACCACCAACCTTAATCATTTATAGATTTCATCGTCTTTCTCCTCAACTCAAATCAAATTGAATTGCTGATTTCATCGTCTGATTTCATCGTCTACCGAACTTGGACCGCACAAGAACTTGCGATTTGGGTAGTAAAATTTCAATAATATATGATGAATTTTCTGAGTTTTCACTCAATTCTCCTGCACAAAAGATCTGGAGGCTGTAAGTTAATTTCCATAGCATTATGTTAAGGTTGAAAGTTAGTATTAGGTTTTTTTTTTCTTCTGCACCATCTTAATTTGGGGGATTAGAAATAACAGATAGTTACTAAAGCTGTATTGTAAAATTATTATTTATCTAATCTGAAATTCTTTGCAACAAAAAATAGGATGCCGAAATTCCTCCAACTTCTGAAGAAAATCCAATAATTCAATTACCATCTGAGCAACAAAATGCAAGAATTGGGTCCAAAGATAATTGATGTTGAGAGTCCTGGGTCGAAATTGAAAGAACTAGCTGCATTGAACACTCATGTTAGGAACCCTAATGTCATTTTTCCTAATGAAACCGTCAAATTGTGATGATCGGTTACTTTATTATATGTACCAGGGAGATTTGTATATGAATGATGTCTGTTATTATATGTACCAGGGAGATTTGTATATGAATGATGTCTGTTGTGAAAAATCCAATACCTTGAGTGGCATTTCGGAAGCAAAATATAAATCCATGATTTAGTTTCTCTGGCTACTATACTTTTTCATTTATATCTGTGCTGATAACTTAATTCTATTGATTATTACTCTTAACACATACCAATTCTTTTCTCTCAATTATCCATCCAGGTTATAGGATTGTTTTTGTACTCAAGAGTCCTAGACTCAATTTTCAGACATATAATAGTTGAGTTTAGAAAATAAAATAAAAAATACAAGACAAAAGGCTCACACTTTGTCTTGGACATGGACATAGCGTGGTGGTTTATATGTTAACTGGTATACATAAAAAATCAGAAGAAATCTTGATCTAGTCCTTTGTAGACCATATTGGCTGAACTTTGTTGAATCAGGTAATGCCTTGGCTGTAGCTGTTAAAATGTTGTGCGACAAGCAGCCTGTTGAATTAAATGACAATTTAAACAAAACGCAAGTCAGTATGAAATGAATCTGAACAGGCATTATATCGTACAAACTTTTCAACCGTATGGAAGAAGATTTCAGTTTTGTATGTTGACTATCTTTTACAGCATGCGTAAGTTCATTTAATCAAAGTGTTACAGAATTATGCAACGCTAACTGTATTTTTTTTTATTAATATTTACTGAAAATATTATTTTGCACATCATTGAAAGTATATTTGATTCCTGGCAAGTATATTATTTTGATAATTAATTGACTTGAGCATTCTATATTCAGTTTATTTCTTAGCAGATAGTTTTACGAAATTTGATCGATGTACAAAGATTTAGAGTACTGCTAAAGGCACCGCAGAAAATGCTAGTGACACAATGGTCGGCGGTTGACAGCCGACCACAATGTAAAAAGAAATTCCATGGTGCCAATAGCCATTTGTGCGGTGCCTTCATCAATGCTCAAGATTTATAAGGGTTTCGAACATTAGTTGCTAAAAATATTATGCTGCTGAAAATATAATTATATGATATAAGAAATGATATTTACTATGTTTTACAGCTCTTAATTATATTTTATAAATGGTATTTATTATGATGCTTGAAAGCATTCTCTGAGTAATATTACAGTACAATTGTTTATGACTAAAAAATGATTGTAATAATATAATTTTTTTAGAAAAGAAAAAAGATCATTTAATTCTTTTTTGTGTAGGAAAAGAGAATAGAAATCCTTCTCCCTTAATTTTAAATAATGAGCTTCAGAAATTATATTATTGGAATATGTATAAATATTGTATGTTCTTTGACTATAGATTAGATGACAAAAACTTTAAATAAACTAAGTGAGCACAGGCGTTGTCATGTTAGGAATGAAATGGTCGAGCATTATGTACGGATATAAACTATGGCCGTTGGCGTAGCTATACATTTAAACTGTCAATTAATGTGAAGCTAGAAACTAAACAATACTGAAAGCATGGGACATCATGTTAGTAGCTTGGAAGTCCAAGTGATAGATGTTTAGCCGTTTCATCTCATAGCCTAAGGTGGTTTAATTCATCTAAGACCAATATGTTAAAAAAATTACCCCAAGTGCATGTGTATTACTCCCATTAGCTAGTTGTTTTGATCAAACAATAAGGCATTTTACCAAAAAAATTACCTCTTCCTTTTTCGATATTACAAAATTTCAACTTACAGAATTTTCTTATAAGACGGGACAAAAATATCATTCACAAATACTATCTCGATATTGGTGTTCATATCATAAAAAAAAGATATTAAGAAGTAAATACATTATTCTACTTGTTAGTAGGATAAAAAAAGATATTAAGAAGTAAATACATTATTCTACTTGTTAGTAGGATAAAAAAAGATATTAAGAAGTAAATACATTATTCTACTTGTTAGTAGGCTGCTTGCTGTATTGGAAACTCACATAAATGTCAAAAGCGGCTTCCCTCTTTAATTTCTTTCTTTACTTAGGACAAAAATATACAACAAAAAAATAGCTTACATCATATAAATAATAAGTGAAGTCGATTATCCTCAAACATAATAGAGAAGTGTTTTTTTTTATAAGTCAAACAAGGAAACACTTAACTCACCCTGTGAGTTGAAGTTTTTAGTGTCCATGGTTAAAGCCATATTTTAGTGAAAAAGTCGAACTAATTATCACACTACTGTCTAGTTTAATGTCATTGAATTTCATGGGTAATAAATAATTAAAAAAATAGTAGGGTAGAATTAATCAATAATAGATCTAGTTTCATTTTTCCTTAATAGAAACTTGCAATAAGCAATTTCTCATTTCTAATTTTCTGTGTTGAAATTTGTATAACCAAAACGTAAGCAATTGTCTACATTATAGGCATATTATTGCATTGCTAGGAGTATATTTTTCTTTCAAGCTAATGCTAATTGTTATAAGAGAAGTTTGTGTACTTATTTTTCAATTAATGGTTTTTCAGTCAGTGGTTGTCATATATATTATCAATAATTAGGAAATGTTTTAATTGTGTATTTATTGTGCATTTCACCTAAATCAAAAATCAGAATATATAAACTATTTATACCCACCATCATTGGTTACGGACATCATCCACTTTTAACAAACTATCTTTTCTTTTATTTCTTCTTTAACACATACAGAGCATTAACTATTTATACCCACCATCATTGGTTACGGACATCATCCACTTTTAACAAACTATCTTTTCTTTTATTTCTTCTTCATAAAATTTCAAGATAATGTGTCTCCATAAACTTGTATAAAAACCAAAAGTAGTGTTAAGAAACCAAAGACCGATGTATATATAACACCTGAAAGGTCGGACTATTCGCAAATAATAAATTCTAAAACTCAGATGATTCTTTTCTTCTAGCTAATTTTATTTTATTATATAATACATATATTGCATTTGGATTTTTGAATCAAGATACATGACAGCAGTCATAGTTATTCTTATAGTTTTTTCATATAAAATCAATAAGCTTATAGATGTCATGAAGCCAAAAAGGCACCACATGACAGAGTGACATGCAAGTAAATTGAGAGGAAATATTTATGGTCCTGCCATTGGCAATTGTTGCCATTAGATGTGGTAGTAAAGACCCTTCTTCCATTCGTAAAAGTCTATTGCAAAAGATTTAAAAAGAAGCTTAATTCAATCCACTTTGACCTAAAAACTTCAATTGTTAGTTTCTTTTGAATTAAATGAAATAAAATAGAAATAAAGAAAAAAAAATCTAATCATGACGTTGGGTTTCCGACATTTTATCATCATAAACATGGCATCAGTATCTTAAGTTAATCTACATAAGCAGGGTGAAACTTATAATGCAGTGGGAATTATCAAAACCAAACCTTATTACTACAATGTTTGATAAACCAAACCACCGCTCAGTTACTAAAAAGGAAATGTTCCACTTAACCTGCAAATATGATAGCAATAATCAAATCACACCATATGAAATTTTGATTTTGACTGACAAAATCACAGTATTATCATACTTGAATCACAAAACAATTGAACATCAAATCTCCATTCATAAATGATCAGATTGTTTATCATAGTAAGTATATTTAGAAACATAAAAGTTTACTATAAAAAATAAATCTACAATTAAATATGAATGCGTATTTTCCCATCGCGCACCATCTAGTTAAATCTTAAATTACAGTAAGTGTAGCTATATATTTGCTTACAATTGGTATATATAAATGGTTACCAAGGTTCTAGAATCCGGCCGGCACGGCGGAATTCCGCCGGCACAGTCCCGGTTCCACCGTTGGCTGGACCAAAATTCGTCCAATGCGGATTTCGTATCAATTCTTGTTTGCCCAGCGCAATCCTCTCTATCTCTCTTGCCTATCGAAATTCGACCAAAGATGTTTGGCACTCATTAGGTCTCTAAAACTCAATGAATATTATTTGGATTCCTGGAATCTTATTTCCCGGTTCGATCAAGTCAGTTGATAAAATTGTTGTAAAATGAACGAAACTAAAAGCGATCCGCCAAAATTTGAAGGTAAAAGTAGAAGCTTCATGAAAGATAGAAAGATTCAAGTTAAAAGAAGTAAATCGAAAAGAAAAAAAAAACCTGAGAATCAACATAGGGCATAGGACTGCATCGATGATCTAATTGATTAAGGCTTCTAATGTTTCGATTCCCATCTATTCGATTTTGATTTATTCAGAAGTAGTCTGAGCTAGGGTTCTTGCAGTTTGAGTTGATGCTTGACTAGGAATAAAGGAACGATAATGAGTTGTAATGGTGCTGCATATAATATGTTTCACTATTAAATTTTGTTGATTGGGCTTTAGGCTCATTGGGTTTGGGCTAGATGACTAAATATATTTATTTGGGTTTAAGCATATTTATATGATAAAGAGATGTAAATTGGACTACAGGGTTTTGACAAAAAACAAAATTATTGTATTTATTAAAGTACTTTTATAGATAAAAAGTAACGAAATCTGAAACCGGAAATATAACGGAATATCCGGAATTTCCGAAACGGAACGGAAACTTTCAAAATTTTAAATGACCGAAACGGAACCGAAAACCGGAATTGTGATGGTTACTTGAATATTATGGTGAAAACTAAACTTCTAATAATTATAAATGTTTGTTTTTAAATACAAAAGGTTACAGCTTAGTAGTTGTGATTTCTTGGGTTTCGTAAGTTTTATTATCATAAACATGCAATCAGTATCTTAAACATAATCTAAATACGCAGCGTAACATGCACATGTTTGAGAAACCAAATTACCGCCCCATGAGCAAACAAAAAGTTTCCATTAAACCAAGGTTTGAAGTTTCAACCAAAACACCGAGATTCTAGCCGTTCCATTCTGGTTTCAGCCGGGAACGAAATAATATCAAATCGAAACTCCAGTTTAATAAAAATAGCTTTGAAATTCAAATTTTATAGAAAAAAATCAAAAGGAGAATCAATTCAAAGTTTCAAATACATAAATATTCAAAATATGAATTTTAACTTTTGAAAAAATGCAAAATCACAAAATATATGAATTGTTTAACAAAAAAAAGTTAAATACGAAGTGATAAATAAATATTTATTAGTATTATAAATATTTGCAAGTAGTCAATATTGTTCATGTATATCTTACTTTTCAATTAAAGATAAATTACGTGTTTTGTTTCAATTAATTAGACTAACGTATGTTTAATTATATGAAAAACAAATAATGAAATCTGAAACCAAAATATGAACTGAAATTTATGAATTATATTGAAATTCCACAAAAGTCTAAAACAGAGACAGAAACCGAGATCTCGAACCCTGAGTTAAACTACAAATATGACAGCAATAATCAAATCAAATCACATAATATGAAATTATCTTACAAATTAAATCATGGTATTATTATACTTTAATCACAAAACAATTAAACATCAAGTAACCATTCATGAATGAAGAGATGCTTCATTATATAAACTATGTTTAGAAACATGTAAAATTACTATAAAAAATAATTCTACAAGTAAACATGAATGTAAACTTTCTCACCACACACCATTTGGTTAAATCTTTGTTTACGGTAAGTATAACTAAATATTTACTAATGATTGGTATAAATAAAGCTATAATTAAACATTATAGCAAAAAATAAAAAATTTAAGAATTATATGTCAGCAAATCATAATGTATTTTTGATTCATACAGACTAAGTCACACTGTTATTATACTTTAGTCACAGAACAATTGAGCATTGAATCACCATTCATAAATGATCAGATCCACTATTATAGTAAGTATATTCAAAAACATGTAAACTTACAATAAAAAACAAATCTGCAATGAAACACGAATGAAAACTTTCTCACCAAAGACCATCTAGTTAAATCTTTAATTGGACCAAGTGTAACTAAATATTTTCTTACAACTGGTTTAAATAAGGCTTTAATTAAACAGTATAGTAAAAACTACAACTTTCAATATGGACGTATGTTTTTAATTGCAAAAAATTAAAGATTAGTACTCGTGATGATTCACAACATTCGGTAGCAATACAACAGCTTGTCAATGTATTGTCTATAGTAAACACAACTTTTAATATTATAGATGTATATTTTCAATTACAAAAAATTACAGCCTAACACTTTTAATATTTCACAAGTTGCACTGCAACAATTTGCAAATGTAATGTAAATTGAATTAATGAAAAAGGAAAACCTGGCGAATGAAACTAAAGATCTCAAGCTATTATACTAAGAAACTTGTGGCTTCCATCTAGAAATTAACATATACCATCTTAGAGACTAACAACAACATACCTAAAAAACCAATGCTAAATCTGAGAGCCGATAGGACCAGATATGTTGGTATCCATTCATGCACGATCCTAGATGGGAAAACATTACAAAGTTTCATAACCTTCGCTAATAATTGAATAGCAGAACATGTGATGAGAAATTTAGAGATTTTAGATAATAAAATCGAAGAAAATGAGGAACGAAAATGAAATGTGAATTAAAGAGAACAAAGGGATGCGTATAAAGCAACATAAAACGTGAAATCGGTATATTATTATTACAAAAAACCTCATACCTATTCTTAGATGTATCCTTCTTCTTTATTATTCAAACGACAGCTGGCGAGAAGCTAGGAGTTGCATGGGCTGGATGGTTGGAAGTTGAAGGGGGAATATAGCTTGGATTTACAGCGACGGTGAAGGAATTTGGGTAACTAGGGTTCCAGAAGAAAATATTTTGTAGCGCTGGAGTTACTAAATTTATTTGGGGTTAGGGTTAGATGGAGAAGGAGGATGGTGGCTTCGTAAAAAAAGTTTGGGCTAGGGCTACTAAATTTCTACACTCAAATTCAACGGCTTTTTATTATTTTTTTCTCCTTCTTATTCTTACAATTGCAAGCATATGCATTTTGTGCATGGATTGGAAATGAAAGTTCGGCTGGATATAATTTGAGCTTTCATATGTATAAATTATACTATGATCGGTGATGATTTCAAGAGGGCACATGCCTTCTATGATTACTGAGATTGATTTCAAAAAAATACAAGTTTTCCGATGTATTTGTGAAATGGACGGTCGCGTTCTTTATTTCTTTCTGTTTCTATCCGCACCTACTATGTCCATTCCATAAAACACTTGCTCATAAAGAATGACTATCATAATCACTGCAATCATCTTCCTCTTATTTCCTTCACACTAGATCAGAAAGCTGCAATCCCATTCCTTTAATTTCCTCCACCCTCGATAAGAAACTCCAACCCGATTTGTGCCTGCTTCGCTTTCTCGCCGTCGTACTTCCCTCCTCCAGCCATAGCCAGCCCGATTGACTCCGGATCTGTACCTTCCAGCTTTCCTCCCCATACCTTCCGGTTTGCCTCAATGCTTTTTGCGAGGTACGCCAATCAATATTATTAAGAAACTGACATTATTTCCCAAGCCAATTCAGCCGAACCCTAACCCTTCAATGAATAAGGATCGTCTCAAAAAATCAATAACCGTTGGTCTCCTTCTTTGTATATATATGGACTCTTCCTCCATCCTCTGTCCATTTCTATATTTGTATTCCCGTCACCTTGAATTTCAGGTAATTTACAGTCCTTTTCATTTATTGCTTTTGATTTTCAATTTTGGACCTTTTTTCGTTTTACAGGGCCAGTTCACCTGCTTACTCTTGATTCTTTGATTGCTTTCAAGTGCTGAATATTTACATCGGTTGCATTTCAGGTATCATTTTGATTAATATCGCTTTGATCATTCTGTTATCCATGCTTTTGGGTTATTTAATTATATTGGATTTGCATATTAATTGGTTTGGTTGGAATTGATGATGATGATTTCAGGTATCATTTCAGGTCACTTTTCAAAAATATTTATTTGGATATCATTTAACTTATGATTTTAATAAAATAAAATTTTATTAATAAAATATCCAATTAACTATAATTCATTTATTAAGTCAAAAATACATTTAAATTGCTTAACCTTTATTTTAACAAATAACTTGATACTTTATTTATTTTAAGAATACCCATTTCATAAATAAAATATTTTATTACTAAGTTAAGCCTAAAATTTCATTTCAAATCAAATTTCAATTATTAAGTCAAATCACATTTTAAATTTATATTTTAAATCATTTATTAACTCATACAATTTTAACTTATAGAAAAATCACTATAAATTTATTTAAATCATTTAAATCCAATTTAAGTTAAAATTTCATATAATTTAAATTCCAAATACTTCAAATTTTCAGAAAATATATATTTTTAAAATTAACCACAGGTCTGTATAATATTTTCTAACCTAGGTCAAGTGATTACGGATATATATCATTTCAATCTGAAATATACAAATCCCGGGTTTGATCATTTCAAACCCGCAATCCCAAGTCAAATAAAAATCGCTCGAGCCTATCATTTCAACTCATAACGACTTTTCCCTTATTCTAAAGTCTGTTCGGGTACGTATCATTTCAACTCATAGTGAGGGAACTTGCAGTGTGAGAAACAGAAATATAAATTAAACAGCATAGCATATCATATCAGGTGATGAAACAGGTATAAAATCAGGTTATAACATCATATAATATCATATCAGGCATATGTGAAACTACTATCAACATGGCATATCACTATTACAATTCACAAGCTATCGATTCACTAGTTTATAAGTACGAAGTCGAGAGTGATAAACTCCCCTTCTAGCTAAAGACGACAATTCAAAACATAGAATCACACTTTGAAAAGCACGACAAAGCACGAATTAGATTTGAGTGGATGAGGAGTCAAGATCCAAATCTTGTAAACAAACAAAATACAACATATATAAGTATTCAATTCAACACAAAATACATAAATTAAAACAAGTAAAATGGCTAGAAAAAATACAAGTGGGCTCGGCCACATAGGAAATAGGCTAGTCAACATGAAAGTGGGCTCGGCCATGATGGTTTGGTGGCTTGTTAGGCTCGGCTAGGGTAGGCATAAGGCACGGCTATGGTGAATACAAGGAGATGGCAAGCAATAGGAAGGCAAAAAGGCAAAAGGGAAGGCAAAAGGACAAAGGAGTATGCAACTTTGGGTTCGGCCCTAGGCTAATATGGCTCGGCCATGATATGATTTGGGTCAAGGCAACAAAAGTCACGGCTAGGAAATGGGAATGTGAAGAGATGGCTTGTGGAAGGCAAAAGGACAAGGTAACATGAATAGTCATGTGCACAAGTGGTTCGGCCATAGGCAAAAGTGGCTCGGCCTGGGTTGTTTGCTTGGTCAAGTGGTCAGGTCAGGTCTGAAGAGGCACGGCTATGGATAGGGGATGGTCACGGCAAGGCATGGAAGGTGGTGGAATGGGTGGTGACCGAGGCTAGCAAGGAGGAGAGGGGATCTAGTGGTGCTCGGCTAGGGTTTGTGATGGTTTTGTGGTGGAGTTTTGATCATGGGTCACGGCCAGGTGTAGGAGGTGGTGAAGAGGAGATGATGGCCGGTCATAGGTGATGGATGGTGGAGGAGATGAGGTCGGAAAAAGGAAAGAGCATGGATGAACATGGCCGAACATAGCAACAAAGAAAGAAAAGAGAAACAAAAAAGAAGGAGAAAGAAAAATGTCTTACTGTAAATTTCTTTTGTCAGGAAATGAAATGAGAAGGAGATGAGAAAGTGAGATGTTATGTACGGCTAAGGCAAAGGAAAAGGCACCATTTCACATAAAAACACAAACTCATGTCTCTTGGAATTTCCTAAGCCCATTAGCCAAGCCCAAATCAAAACAAGCTCAACAACCTAATAGAAAATCAAAGTCCAAACCAAAATAAATAGAAAATGAACATAGAAAATAGAAAATAAAATACTGAAAATAATTGCGTGTAAAACGCTGAATTTTATCAGATTTAAAAGTATAAAACAAAATTTGACGAAACGAAAAGCAGAACGAATATCAGAATCACATTCAGCTTAAAAGAAAAAGATTGGAAATTTAAAATTCAAATTTAAAAATTTCAACTGAAAGTCAAAGTTTGATCAAAGTTGACCAAAATATAAATTTTTCAGAAAATCTTTATTTTATTATATTTGGAAAATAAATTATAAACAAAATCTAAAAATACATTGGAAAATTCCAAAATTCAATATTTAAATGATTTAAAAATCAAAGTTTCAAATAAATTCAATTAAAATATTTGTTAAAAATTATGGGTTGTTACACTCTCCCCCACTCAAAACTTTTCGTCCTCGAAAAGGAACGAGACATGGGAAAACAAAGAGAGATAGGATAAGATAGAATAACGAATAGTACCTGAAACAAACAATTCCGGATTCAAAGCACGCATGCTCTCCTCCATCTCCCAGGTACAATCCCGATCATCTGTACTCCACTGCACTTTGACCAGGTTGACAGATTTCCTTCTCAGCTGCTTCGTACCTCTATTGACAATACAAAATGGCTTCCTCTCGATAGTCAGATTAGGCTCAATATCCAAACTTTCGAGAGCAGAAGGCTGTACAATAAGAGATGGATCGTGAAGATACCGACGAAGATGCGAAACATGGAATACATTATGCACTCCAGAAAACTTCTCGGGCAAATCCAAATGATAAGCCAAAGAATCAATCCTTTCTAAGATGCGGAAAAGACCAATGAACCTAGGAGCAAGCTTCCCTCTACGACCAAACCGAATCACATTCATTAAGGGAGAGACCTTAAGGAAAACCAGATCACCAACAGCAAACTCCAAACTCCTCCTACGCCGATCAGCGTACTTCTTCTGCCTATCCTGAGCACTCCTCATCTTCCTCTTAATCTCCTCAACTCTCTCAAAAGCCTCCAGAATCATATCAGGACCAAGAACCAAACGATTATTGGATTCAATCCAGCAAGATGGAGATCTGCAAGGTCGTTCGTAAATAGCAGCAAACAGAGACATTGCAATACTAGCCTGAATTCAAAAGATGAAATGAGATAGATAAAAGATTAAGATAAGATTAAGATAGAAAATTGAGATTATACCTGATAACTATTGTTATAGGTGAATTTGACAAGATGAAGATGATCTTCCCAAGATCCTCCATAATCAAGAACACAAGCACGAAGAAGATCCTCTAAAATTTGATTCACTCTTTCCGTTTGACCGTCGGGTCTGCGGATGGTAAGCAGTGCTCCGATTCAGATGAGTACCCAAAGATTCCTGAAAAGCTTTCCAAAACTGACTGGTAAAGATGGGATCTCGATCACAAACAATACTGACAGGAACACCATGAAGACGAATAATCTCCCTTATATAGATCTCAGCCAGACTGGAAGTAGAATGAGTAGACTTGACCAGAATGAAATGATCCGACTTGGTTAATATATCCACAATAACCCAAATACTCTCATTACCCCTCCTAGTCCTCGGTAATCCATCAATAAATTCCATAGAAACCTGTTCCCATTTCCAATTTGGAACCTCAAGGGGATGCAACAAACCAGGGTTCTTTTGATGATCGGCCTTGACTTGTTGACAAGTCGCACACCTACTAACAAAAATGGAGATATCCCTATTCATACCCTTCCACCAATAAAGCTTCTTCATATCCTGATACATATTGGTCACTCCAGGATGAATAGAAAGTCTGGATCGATGTTTTTCCCAAAGTAACTCCTGTCTCAATCCATCAACATTCGGGACACAAATCTGATTATTAATCCTCAAAATCCTTATATCATCGATTTGAGCTCCACTACCATCAAGACTACTACCACCAACCCTGCTATGAACATTCTCCTTCATAAGCCTAAGCATATGATCCTCATCCTGCTTAGCAATGATACGATCCAAAAGAGGAGAAGAAACAACAAGCTGACACAACACCGCCTTCTTTCGACTCAAAGCATCGGCCATAACATTAGCTTTTCCAAGGGTATAGTTGATGTCGAGGTCATAAGAAGCAATGAACTCTAGCCACATAACTTGTCTCTGATTCAAATCCTTTTGGGTGAAAATATATCTCAAAGACTGATGATCCGTAAAAAGCTCAAACTTAGTTCCCAAAAGATGATGCCTCCAAAGCTTCAAAGCATAAACCACAGCAAGTAATTCCAAATCATGAGCAGTATAATTGGCTTCATGGGTTTTCAACTGACGAATGGCATAAGCAATGACTTTCCCATCTTGCATCAGAACAGCTCCCAAACCTTCACGACTAGCATCAGTGTATACCGTCAATCCCTCATTTCCATTTGGAACGGTAAGAACTGGTGCGGAAGTAAGCTTGCGCTTTAACTCATTGAATGCAGCTTCACACTTATCATTCCATATAAACTTAGCATTCTTTCGAGCCAAAGCAGTGAGAGGTGCAGCAATCCAAGCAAAATTCTCAATGAATCTTCGATAATCACCGGCAAGGCCCAAAAAGCTACGGATATCAGATGGAGTTCTAGGAGTTTCCCAATCCCGAAATAGAATAGGGAAAAATAAGAACTACCGAAAAAGATAGAAAAATTAGATTACAAAAGAAAGATGAGAAAAAGGTAGACTTACATTGATCGCAGCGATCTTGACTGGAACAACAGAAACTCCATTACTAGAAACAATATGTCCAAGGAATCAGACTTCATCCTTCCAGAAATGGCATTTAGAGAATTTAGCTTTTAATTGGTGACTCCTAAGAGTCTCCAGAACAGAATTCAAATGGACCTTATGTTCCTCCTCTGACTTAGAGAAGACAAGAATATCATCGATGAAGACAAGAACAAACTTGTTAAGAACATCACGAAAAACACGATTCATCATATCAACAAAGAAAGCTGGGGCATTAGTCAAACCAAAAGGCATAACTAACCATTCATAGAACTCAGTACAGAAAGCAGTCTTAGGAATACTTTCCTCAGCAACTCTGAGCTGGTGGAAACCTGTGGCAAGATCAAGCTGAGAGAAAACAGTAGCTCCATAAAGTTGATCGAACATATCATTGATACGAGGCATAGGATATTTGTTCTTCATAGTGAGCTTGTTCATCTCCATATAATCAACACACATCCTCAAAGAACCATCGGACTTAGTGACGAAAACCACTGCTGCTCCCCATTCTGAATGACTAGGTCTGATCAGACCCTTGGAGAACAAGTCCTCAATTTGTTTCCTCAACTCAACCTTCTCGCGTGGTTCCATTCTTCTGGGAGGAAGAACTACAGGTCAAGCTCCAGGAATAAGATCAATGCGGAAATCAATTTCCCGCTTAGGAGGTAAAGAAGAGACTTCACCAAATACATCGGGATAGAGCTTAACCACAGGGTTTGAATCAAGATCACCAGGAGAAGAATCCAGAGAGAAAATAAAACTACCAGCAAAATCCTTAGGTATACAGCACTGAATCACCAAAGAGTTACCCCGATCATCAACAAGAGAAACAGTTCGGGTTTTACAAGAGATAACGGCTTCATGCCTCTTTAGCCAATCACCCCCAAAGCAGTATATCAAAAGCATCAAAACCCAGAACATAGAAATCACCAGAAAATCGATGGCCAGAATAGAAGAGTTTCACTTGGTTACAAATCCTGCTAAGGTGTGCGGGATCCCCAATAGGATTAGTAACACACAAAGGTACAGCCGCAAACATAGGAGAAAGGATATGCTCAAACTTATCACAAAGATCCATAGAAATAAAACTATGCGAAGCTCCAGTATCAAATAAAACATAAATAAGAAAATTAAACAGAGAAATGTGCCATGGAGAGTACCTTGGGTATCACTAAGAGCAGGTGGAGCATGAGTGGAAGAAGTCATGGTAAAGACTCCAGATGTCTTGCCCTTCTGATACAAGGGGCAATCCTTCTTGAAATGGCCAGGCTGCAAACAGACATGGCAGAGGTTGTTCCTGGTATCCTGAGGTGGAGGAAAAGCAGCACCAACTGAAGTAGGGCAACTATTGGCATAGTGTCCCATCTGATCACACTTGAAGCAGGTGATGGAAGATAGGTCGATAGGATGCTTCCGAGGAGTAGATCCTAAACCAGGATTCTTGAGCCAATTCTTCTTCTGCTGAAGAAAGTTAGGCTTCCTCTTCTTCGAATTGCCTGAACCAGGCTGAGATGGAGAAGCACGAGGAACAGAAGCTTCCATAGAAGTAGGATTCTCATATCTAATGGCCATGTCCATCAACTCCATGAAGGTACCATGAACATGAGAAATAAGACGATCATAATACTCTGGGCGAACTCCAGCTATAAATTTCTCATTCTTCTTAAGAGAGGTGTCAATCAGGCCAAGACCAAACTTGGAAAGTTCATTGAACTTCCGCTCATACTCAGAAAATGACATGTTACCTTGCTTAAGATCATAAACTCCCTGTATAGCTGGGACTTCCCGGCTTCGGGCATCCACTTTGCCACAAAAGCCTCCCTGAAAAGATTTCAAAGTTAAGAAAGATTCCAAAGGAAGAGAAATTGAAACAAATTCAAAACCAACACTAGAAGATACCTAAACTGCTCCTAAGAAATATCTGCCTCCACGGTCTGAGCTGTAACAGACTCCCACCAATCCTGAGCTGCCTCTTGCAACTGCCAAGCTGCCAACTAACGCTTCTGAGCATCAGTAATCTCCAAACCAGTGAAAATCCTCTCTAGACTCTTCAACCATTGCTGAGCCTCTACGATGCTCTCAGATCCGGTAAACTTGGTGCCACCAAGCTGAGTGAACTCCTTACAGAGAGTGGTGAACCTGATGGGTGCAACAGGCTCAGGAACTAGGGCAACACCACGACCCCTACCTCTGGCATTCCTACGATTCATCCTGAGAAAATCAAGAATGAATTTTAGGACAAAGGTAATACAAAAGACAAAGATAAGATTCAACTAGAATGGAAATCCTAATCAAAGAATTCACATAAACAAGGTGGATTCGAAAGGAATGAAGTTAAGAAAATGAGATTTTAAAACAAGAAAATTTTTATATCCAAAATAATCTTTGAAAATCCTTAAAAAATCCTTTGGAAAACATTTTATACTTAAAAATACGTTCTCTCACAAAGAAATGATTCTAAGATTGATTTCACCCATTCTAGGGTATTTCTACCCTATCTCTAATGAGTTTTTGCTCCATAGGCTAAGGTTTGCCTAAAACCAAAGCTCTGATACCAAATGTAACCACCCACTATTTTGGACCATTCAAATCGACAATAAAACCACACATGTCAGACTTGAATAATTCAAAACAATAGATTGTAAATAAATTTGGAGCAAATAAAATCAATCACAGAATCACAGACATGGAATATCAGAATAACTCGCAGCGGAAATAAAAATACATAGTAGTTCATGAAGCTACTACAATACACAGTCTCAAAACAGATACAAAATACCATAGTCTGAAAAACAGATACAACCGAAGTCTGAATACATAAGTTCATTAATACATAAGCAAAGGCTGAATGAAATAACTGAAATGGAAATAGACAACTAGATAGACAGATAAGCTCCAGCAAATCTCTAGTTCCAGAAGATGAATCCAAAGCTGTGATACTCAGGCTCACCCGAGCGTAAAGAAAAACACAAACCACTCGAGTCAGGACATACATACTTATAAAATGTAAATCAACTCAAGTGAACTGCAATAGAAGTACATCAATAACTTAAAGGATGCTTGGGATCACCCATCCTTCAAGGATCCGTTAAACTATCTACTATGTAGTAATATACGCTATTATAATAATGTATAAAGTAAAGTAAACTATTTAAAAATAGCGTTAAGGCGTTACCCATATCCCCCTTAACACATTTTATAGTGCCAATAGTCTATACAGTACCGTAATACCCCATAAACTGGAGCTACCAGAGGATACTCCATAGGTACGACACAAATCAAACTCGTAGTAAAGCACGCTAGGGTAGGTGACACGGCACAACTAGGCAATGCCAGGGTAGATATACCAATTACACTTCCGGGCCGGTGGTAACGCAGAGCCTTAGTAATCGCCCATCTCGAGCCACACTCCCGAATCAAGGGGTGCACCCAATCAATCACAAAGTAATAGAATGGTATACGATGGAATGTGTCCGATCAAAGGAGCTACCTCATTAGCCCGTAAATTGCTCCTATTTTAGCCACCTTATGCTAACTCACGGGAGTTAGGTCCACGTTTATACCTCAAAATAGAATCGTCGCCACCATCCTCTTCATTCTGGAATCTCCACCGTGTACACAGTTGTTAAAGTGGTTTTCGGTATCGACAAAGAGTATGTCCATATCTGATCCCGGTCTCTTCAACAACTAATCGTTATTATAACCTGTGGTTATAAATTTTAAAATGGTTTATATTTCAAATCAAAACAATTCATTTAAACCATTTAAATGTGAAGTCATTATCCTTTCAAATCAAATATTCAATTCCAAAGTTGTAACATTTCTAAGCTCATTCATTCAATTATAACATTTCAAAACATTGTATTTTAGCATTCGTGGCACTTTGAAAATGTGATAATACATATAGTAGCATTTCGAAAATGTTATCTTATTAAAACAGTAGCACTTAGAAAACGTTACCGTAGATATAGTGGTGTTTGGAAAAACAATACATTGTTAGAAACGGTAGCACTTATATAACGCTCTTAAAACCATAGCATTTTGGAAATGCTACCAATACTATTCTAAGTTTTACTATAACATTTCAAAACATTATATCTTCAGTTTTCATCATTTTAACTTATAAAACTTATCTCACTTTTCAAAAATATTTATTTGGATATCATTTAACTTATGATTTTAATAAAATAAAATTTTATTAATAAAATATCCAATTAACTATGATTCATTTATTAAGTCAAAAATACATTTAAATTGCTTAACCTTTATTTTAACAAATAACTTGATACTTTATTTATTTTAAGAATACCCATTTCATAAATAAAATATTTTATTACTAAGTTAAGCCTAAAATTTCATTTCAAATCAAATTTCAATTATTAAGTCAAATCACATTTTAAATTTACATTTTAAATCATTTATTAACTCATACAATTTTAACTTATAGAAAAATCACTATAAATTTATTTAAATCATTTAAGTTAAAATTTCATATAATTTAAATTCCAACTTCAAATTTTCAAAAAATATATATTTTTAAAATTAACCACAGGTCTGTATAATATTTTATAACCTAGGTCAAGTGATTATGGATATATATCATTTCAATCCGAAATATAAAAATCCCGGGTTTGATCATTTCAAACTCGCAATCCCAAGTCAAATAAAAATCGCTCGAGCCTATCATTTCAGCTCATAACGACTTTTCCCTTATTCCAAATTCCGTTCGGGTATGTATCATTTCAACCCATAGTGAGGGAACTTGCAGTGTGAGAAACAGAAATATAAATTAAATAGCATAGCATAACATATCATATCAGGTGATGAAACATGTATAAAATCAGGTTATAACATCATATAATATCATATCATATCAGGCATATGTGAAACTACTATCAACATGGCATATCACTATTACAATTCACAAGCTATCGATTCACTAGTTTATAAGTACAAAGTCGAGAGTGATAAACCCACCTTCTAAAGCTAGAGACGACAATTCAAAACATAGAATCACACTCCGAAAAGCACGACAAAGCACGAACTAGATTTGAGTGGATGAGGAGTCAAGATCCAAATCTTGTAAACAAACAAAATACAACATATATAAGTATTCAATTCAACACAAAATACATAAATTAAAACAAGTAAAATGGCTAGACAAAATACAAGTGGGCTCGACCACATAGGAAATAGGCTAGTCAACATGAAAGTGGGCTCGGCCATGATGGTTTGGTGGCTTGTTAGGCTCGGCTAGGGTAGGCATAAGGCATGGCTATGGTTAATACAAGGAGATGACAAGCAATAGGAAGGCAAAAATGGCAAAAGGGAAGGCAAAAAGACAAAGGAGTATGCAACTTTGGGTTCGGCCCTAGGCTAATATGGCTCGGCCCTATGGCTAACATGGCTTGGCCATGATATGATTTGGGTCAAGGCAACAAATGTCACGGCTAGGAAATGGGAATGTGAAGAGATGGCTTGTGGAAGGCAAAAGGACAAGGCAACATGAATAGTCATGTGCACAAGTGGTTCGGCCATAGGCAAAAGTGGCTCGGCCTGGGTTGTTTGCTTGGTCAAGTGGTCAGGTCAGGTCTGAAGAGGCACGACTATGGATAGGGGATGGTCACGGCAAGGCATGGAAGGTGGTGGAATGGGCGGTGACCGAGGCTAGCAAGGAGGAGAGGGGATCTAGTGGTGCTCGACTAGGGTTTGTGATGGTTTTGTGGTGGAGTTTTGATCATGGGTCACGGCCAGGTGTAGGAGGTGGTGAAGAGGAGATGATGGCCGGTCATAGGTGATGGATGGTAGAGGAGATGAGGTCGGCAAAAGGAAGGAGCATGGATGTACATGGCCGAGCATAGCAACAAAGAAAGAAAAGAGAAAAAAAAGAAGGAGAAAGAAAAATGTCTTAGTGTAAATTTCTTTTGTCAGGAAATGAAATGAGAAGGAGATGAGAAAGTGAGATGTTATGTATGGCTAAGGCAAAGGAAAAGGCACCATTTCACATAAAAACACAAACTCATGTCTCTTGGAATTTCCTAAGCCCATTAGCCAAGCCCAAATCAAAACAAGCTTAACAACCCAATAGAAAATCAAAGTCCAAACCAAAATAAATAGAAAATGAACATAGAAAATAGAAAATAAAATACTGAAAATAATTGCGTGTAAAACGCTGAATTTTATCAGATTTAAAAGTATAAAACGGAATTTGACGAAACAAAAAGCAGAACAAATATCAGAATCACATTCAGCTTAAAAGAAAAGGATTGGAAATTTAAAATTCAAAATTAAAAATTTCAACTGAAAGTCAAAGTTTGATCAAAGTTGACCAAAATATAAATTTTCCAGAAAATCTTTATTTTATTATATTTGGAAAATAAATTATAAACAAAATCTAAAAATACATTGGAAAATTCCAAAATTCAATTTTTAAATGATTTAAAAATCAAAGTTTCAAATAAATTCAATTAAAATATTTGTTAAAAATTATGGGTTGTTACAATTTTTAAATAGTTAATTTATGGATTTTATAACTTAAATAAAATCCTTTAAAATATCAACTAGTGATGGGGAAATAGTTTTCAAAATTTATTTACAAAACTAATTAGTTCAGGGAAAAATAGAAAATGTGACCTGAAATAGTTTTCTGAATTTTCGACTTTTCAGTGTCTAAAAGTTGTTGAAAAATGTTGTGCGCTGTTGAATTAAAATACACACACATTTATATATAAGTACGAATACATTTTAGAAATATAAATATATATTTAAGTTTATAAAATTTTGATATGACTTTTTATGAATATGAAAGAATTTTAAAATAAATGGAAAAGTTGTCATAACACATCATTTCACTAAAAACACAAAGTAATTATGTCATAAATGCATGTTGGCTATACAAATAAGGGGGGAAGGATGTGTTTCACGTGAGAAATGTGGAGGGGGAAAGCATGGTGAGGTGGCATGAAGGTAATGGAGGGTATGTACTTAGGGTTAGTTTGGTAATTTAATTCATGCACTTTGTATAAAAAACAAATTTCTAAATTTTCTTTTCCATTTTTCATTTCAACCTCCATATTCTCAAACTTCCTCCATGCTCTTAAGCACTTTCATTCAAATATTTCTAAAGTTTAAAAAGCATATTTCATTCACTTTAAAACCTCATAAAACCTTGTTTAAACTTCCTCCTTCCATTTCTACTCCACTTCTCCTTTTACAAAACAAGCCCCGCTACCCTCCACCAACTTGGCCGAGTACTTCTATCCCCTAGCTAAACCCTTTTCTGAATAAAGCCTACAAAAAATTCATTTTTCCGAAGGCAAACCAAAGATTTGGCTCGTATTCAAGTCCTAGAGGAAGTTACCATGATTTAGTCAACTTTCGGTGAGTAAAGGTCTCACCTCTAACTAAGTTTTTAAAACTAATATTTTTCTTGACTCGGTTATTAAATGTGATGCTTGTTGGGTGAAACAAATTTTGATTTGTATGTATGTATAAGTGCTTGGATGTCATGATGTATAGATTTAAATTTGAAAGTTAAAAGTCAAATAAGTTACAAGTTGTAATCTTTGCTTCTATAAGTTGGTTATGGCATGCATATATGTTTGTGATGTGGTTGTGATGTGATTATGTATATTATGGTCATGAATACATGATGGTATGCTACGAAAGTTAGCACCTTTACTAGTTTAAGCGACATACAATCCCTTGTGTAAAATCTATGATCTTTGATTTTAGATTTCAAAATGTTTTCAAGTTTAAAACTTATTTAGTTCCAAGAACATACTTTATGTTTTACAAAGTAGTAAAGTTTTCGAAGGGCTAAAGTTTTAAAGAAAGACTTAGAAAATAAAATTTCAAGTTTTGAATATTATGGGTCATATAGCGATAGTCGCTAAGGGTGCAGTTCGCAAAAACGAACTCTTTTGGAAATGTAAAAGTGTTTCAACTTAAGTATCTTTTGGAAAATATTTTCAAAACATATGTAATAAATAAAAAGAATTTTTTGATTATTTAGTTATTTATTTATTTAATAATTTCTTTATTAATAATTATGTAAGGTAATTAGTGCTTAATCATTAATTAATAAAGGAAATTAGTACTTAATTGTTAATCAAATAAGTTAATTGTAATTAGTTAATTAATTAAAAGTTAATTATTATTTAATTATTAATTAAGGATTAATTATTATTTAACTATTTATTAAAGATTAATTATTTATTTATTTAAAAAGAGGTTTAATTTTTAATCATGACTGTTTAATTAAGATTTTAATTAGGACTTAATTAGGTCTAATTTAATATTTAATTAGGATTAATTTATCATTTAATTAATTAATAAGAGTTTTAGTTTTACATATTGCTTTAGTCCTAAATATTAGTTTGTTTTAAAACAGTTTTTATTTTTACAAATGTTTTAAATCAAGGGATTTCTTTGTCGATCACCCTTAAGTAACCTCAAACGATAATGAAACCAAATGACATATGTCTAGCAGAATAAAACACCATTCTACTACTATAATAACTTGGACATGTGCTTGGCGAAACAAATCCCCATCTGTTATTATAATAACTTGGACATTTACCTATATGTTTATTGGTTGTTATTTGTTGATCCCTTTTACATATGTAATTACCTATGACATAACTTGGAAAGTTAAATAGAATTAAATAAGAACCATTATGGTCGCTAAGCCTCTTCTGAATTTTGGAAATTATTCCCTTAATCTTATTCTTCTTTAAATAAGGGTTTAAAGACAATTATTTTTGTTTAAAGTAAAGTTATTATTTAATTGAAATATTTAAGGTTTATCACCATTTCAATATGTTATTTCAAAGAAAGTTCATTGACTATTTCATTTAAAGTGTTGAAGTTAGTTTAACTAATAATAACTTATTATTTAAAAGTTGTTTCGAATAATTAATTGTTTATTTAAAAAGGAACTTGATTGAATAAGAAATATTAAAGAAGGTTTGTTTTAAATAAAGAAAATTTATAAAGAAGTTTCTTATATATTGAAAAGAGATTTGGGAATTTTCGAAAGGACTTTTATAAACGAGTTTGGATATTTATAAAAGAGTTTCATAAATAAATTTGAGATTTATAAATGGATTTGGAGTTTTGGTAAAGGAGATTTTCGTAAATGAAAGAGATTTATTAAAAGGATTTATTGAAGAAATTTATAAAAGAAAATTGAGATTGGATTTTCCTTAAACGACCTTCTTAATTATGGTAGTACGGAACATTTGTTCCATACTTAACACCGAAGAAATAATGTTTGGGTTTATTCTTATCTCTATATTAAACATTTGTTTTTTATCCTTTTGATATGATTTTGAAATAAGAAATCTTTTGCAATGTTTTGTGAATATGCTTATGCGGTGAGATAATTATATGAATGTTTTAATAAATATTGATTTAATAAATGAAAGATTTATCAAAATGAGGCTTAATGGTTGCTATGTGAAATTAAATCTCTGGATTGTTGGTTGTTTGTTTATTTGATAGTTAAATAACCGACTATCAAATCTTGGCTAGTTTTGACCTAGAAATTAAACAAGAGCTTCGCGTATTCATACAGTTTGAGATCTCTCGAGAGGACTCATTCTGGTGAAACATCTCTAGCTTTAAGGGATATATTAGATATCCCCTTGGGACTCTGATGCAGTATGCTTACTTCAAAAGAACCAGGATTGAGTCAACTGGAAGAACTCATTCTGGTGAAACATCTCCAAATTTATAGGATATATTAGAGATCCCCTTGGGACTCTGGTGTAGTATGCTTACTTCTAAAAGAACTAGAATTGAGTCAACCGTAAATTATCGGTTGTTAGTTCGGAGAGACTAGGATTAGATATATTATCTGAAAACCACTTCGAACTAACATGAGTGTTCGAATGGAAGACATCTTGAAGAATACCAAAGAGGGAGTTCTTTGAAGTGCAAGGGCTACTTGCTACTAATCCTAGGGTGATTCTAAAATGGATGTAGTAGAGGTAGTGCCTTCGGTTTCATTCAGACCCATAATGAACTTGTATGGATGAAGGCCATCATTGCATTTATTCCTCGAGGACAGTGTTAACATTCCAAGAGGGAATTGCTATGAGGAAATGGTAAGAGCATGGCCTCTCGAGTCTCACAACCCGAGAATGGCTAAAACTGGGCATGTCGCAAGGCTATGTGGGTCACTCCCATTAGGATGTGTCATCACCTTTCTAGTTCAGTATATTACAGATTTGGTTGTGCAAAAGTTCTCTCTACAATGATTGGAAGCAACCGGGGTAATGGCATATTCAGTACTATCCAGTAAGGGGTTGCCGGCCTTGTCATGCTGAGGTCAAAAGGTTTTCGATCTCTCGATACATTTATCTAGAGGTGTTAGTATGGAAGGTAGTCCCTTACCTTGCCATTATTGGAATCCATTCTTCAATAACCCCCTTCGATTTTCGATTGTATACCTATTATTGTTGTGATGTACACGCGCATCACTGCTACTTGATTATTGAATTACTTTAAACCCAATATATTATTATAATATCACCGGATTTATAATAAAAATGATTTTGGTTTTCGTAAGATAAAAACCCTCCGTGTTTATGTGCATCGTGGTCTTACGATTACTCTTCTTTTTGGAAAGGACTTTTAGGAATGAGAAAAACATATATTTTGATTCGAGTTTACTCATGCTGGTTTACCAGACAGATCAGGGCGTTATTTTCTTATAATGCTCGGATCAACCAGAGCATATTTTCCAGATTTAGCTGGATGCTTTGGAGCTTTAGAAGGTGTGTTGGATGCCTCCAAAATGTATTCACATACTTTTTTAATTCTACTATATTCTAGTGTTTGTGTTTATCAGCATTTGTTAGGACATGTTGTTATAGCTGTCATGGCTGATGATAGGTTAGTACTCTAGCCGTGTCATGTCTATATATATATATACAGTTTTTCTTTTGTAAAGATCATATATATTATAAATTTCTCTTTAGGAATGTCAAATTCTCTTTTGTCTATTCTTCTTTAACCCCAAATTACCTGCCTTTCGGACTCTTAAATGATTGGCACACGAATACCGAGGATGTATTAAGTGTCGTCTTTAGGTATAATAAAGACAGATCGTTACAACATGGGGGGATAATTCTTGACTAGAAATAGGAGGTAGAGGGTGGTAAGTGACCTCCTAGTAAAGCCTATATAATCACCCTTAAGGCCTTGAAAAATGGTTTGCTAATTTTTTCAACATAGAAACGATATCTTTATCCTCTTCTATTTACACTCAAACACTCCTAAATCACATTGAAACTTCACTGAACTCTAGCTATAGTCCTAACACAACATAGTAGCAAGATTTAGAAACTCAAAATTGGAAGACAAGGTGGACACACCCCACGAACATGCATGGCCGTTAGCAAAGGAAGCCTTTCTAGGCTAAGGGCTTGAACATATAAAGAGATAAGGTTAAACTTTGGGCTTGCTTTGGTTAAGGTACAAAGCGGTATTGAGGTTGAGGCTTGTGCTTGGTAGGAATGTTGGAAAAGGGTGAGTTAACTAACCTGTTAGAACCTCCGTTATTGGGTTTTTATGACAATAACTATACAATCATATCGTAGAATATTTCAACTACTTTACAGGTCATATACTTGTAAATGAAGAATAACCACAAAGGTCGAAATGAAGAAATTTCATAATAAGGTCATATACTTGTGTCTGTATCTTAGATTACTTTGTACAATCTCCCTTGAGTTAGATAAGCAAACACAATGCACACTAAATTTATATTGCTTTCAAAATAAGTTCAAAAACTCATTTTTCAACTACTTAGGATGTTAGATGTCTGGGGACACTTTCTCAGACGTCTAGCAACATAATTTTTTAAACTATATACTCTCTTGTTTTCCAAACAACAATAAACATATGTCTAAGTATTATTTTCAGACGCCTGACTATATGAATTCCACATTTGAACTTTTTGTTTTTAAATTTTCTATATAAAAAGACTTCTAAGTATATAATCGGACATCTGGTTAACAAAAATAGACTTCCAATTACAAGTGTTTTTAAACTGTTTTTTCTCTGTTTCAAATACATTTACAACTAGACAACAGACAATGATTATCAAACGTCTAATTTTTTGCAACAGTCAAATTTTTGAACGGACATTTCTCTTCTCCTTCACTGGTTGCAACCCCTTCTCTAATGGCTACAACTATTCATCAGTAGATTCTTTGAATGGAAACAATTGTTAGAAGAAACCTTTAAACATCTATAAATATATCCAAGATTTGAGTTTGGAATTAACTTTTCTTACACCTTGCTTTCTATCTAACTCTCTAAACTCTAAGCACTCTCATTGATTTCAAACTCTCAATATCACTTGGTGATTAAACTTCCTACATTTCCACGCATCTACAGTTATTACACTCAAAGGGAGACTATAGAAAGATTTGTAGTAGCAGTCAAAATTTGTGTTGACAGAACATAAGCTTGTCAAGTTAGAAACATTGCCGTATTGCCTGTTCCTCCGGGCGAAGTGAGGGTATTTGGTTAAAGGAAATTTCGAAGGGGAGTTTTGAGAGTGGATGTAGGACGGGAGGTCCAAACTAGTATAAAAATCCTTGTGTGATTGCTTTTATTTACTTTATTTATAATTCCATGCTAGATAATAGTGCTTAGTTTAGACCATACACCTATAAGCTATATTATACAAGATCCATATGCACTTTCATTTGGTATCAGAGTGGGTCTTTTCAACTACCGTAACATAGTATTTGGATAATCATCATAATATGGCAAGTACCTTTCAAGAGGGTCAGTCAACTGCACTTCCACCATTATTTACTGGATTTAACTATGCTTATTGGTCGACACATATAAGAATATTTATGGAAGCTAACGGTAGTAAAATCAGGCAAGCTACTCAAACTAAATATGAAGCTCCTGCTACTAAAATGAGTACTTGGATAGACGTTCAAAAGCAACTAACAATGATAAAGCTATGAATATGTTATTTTGTTCACTTGATAAAAATGAATTCTCAAGAGTTATGCTTTGTAAAACTACTTATGACATCTAGCGTACAGTACAAGTCACTCATGAAGGCACGAATAAAGTAAATAGATCAAAATTTCTATTTTATAGAATAAGTTCTCATCATTTAAAATGAAAGCAAAAGCAAATACGACTATCATTAACTTGTATGCTAGATTTCAAACTATTCAACATGATCTCATGGCACCAGGAGTCACTTTTACAGACTTAGATTTAGCCATACATATTTTAAATTCTTTGATTGTTGAATGGGAAAGAAAAGTATAAGCTATCTAATAAGCTAACGATCTTTCTCAACTCAAATTTGAGAATTGGTATGAAATTTGATGTCATATGAAGCTAACTTGTAGGTTAGGAAAGAGCAAAATCAGGAGGCAAAAAGTATAGCACTCCAAGCCAATGACAATGACTCAGATTTGGATGATGATGAGATTGTATTCATTGCCAAAAATTATAATAAATTTAAGAAGTTTAAAAAGTTTACTAAGGTGCAGAATGGTTGCAATTAAAACTAATCAAACTCGATATCAATCAAGTGCTATAAATGTGCCAAATTTGGTCATATGAAGAAAAGTTTTCCACTACTGAACAACGATAAGAAGAAAAACATGTTCGCAAAGTTCAAGAAAAAGAGAAAGGTAGTCCAGGTGACATGGGACGATTTGGACTCATCTTCTTTATATAGTGATAGTGATAGTGACTCGGAACAAACAAATGTATGTTTTATAGCCACCACAGTAGAGGAAAGTCCTGAACTCTCTTATAACGAGATTTTAGAAATAAGTATAGAGTTAGATGATAAACTTAGAGATTTAAAGAAATTATATAAAGAAAATACATGAAAATTAAATAGAGATTAACTAGAAATTGGATTGTTAAAAGATGATAAAAGCATTATAGAGGAGGAACTAGAAATATCATAAAGTTCTTGTGAAAACTTATCTTCTCAATATGCTGCTCTAACAAATGAGCTTAAGGATAGCAAAATCGAGAATGATAAGCTTAGCAATGAGAATTATGAACTAAAATCTAGTCTAGACTCGGCTAAAATGAAAATTTCAAGCCGAAGCAAAAATTAGAATAAATTACTAATAATGATTCGAAATTTAATAAAGGAAAGCAAAATTTAGAAAATTTAATTAAAATTTCAAAATCCTATGGGAATAGAAGTGGACTTGGTTTCAAAGCTAAACAAAGTAATAATAAATATAGTACTTTGTATACTAAGTTCGAGAAGTCCAAATAAAATGTTAAATCAGGTAATTCAAATTCAAAATTTTGGAAATTTGGATTCCAAAATCTAATAATAAATTTATTAGACAAAAATATACAGATAACTATCTCGTAAATGTTGTTAATAATAGTAATTATATTTTTAAAGGTCTGAAACCCTCTTTGATATGGCTACCTTCCTCTACTAAGACATAGGACTTTAACGTAGGAAGTGGGTACCAATAAACCCTTCTTCTTTTGTAGGTACCCAAAAACAAAAATAAGGAGAAATGGATACTCAATAGTGGATGCTCCAAACACATGACGGTACGTTATCTAATTATCATATATCGATAGAGGTACCGTAACATTTGGAGACAACTCGAAGGTATTCATAGTTGGAATTTGAGATATCATCAATGTTGGTATATCTACCTCTCCTATTATTTACAACGTATTATTAGTAGAAAATTTAAAACATAATCTCTTATGTATAAGCCAACTATGTGGTAAATGTTTTCAAATTAATTTTGAAAAGGATAACGACAACATTTTTGATCAAAATAAAAATTTGATTTTTGAGGGAATAAGAAAATAACATCTATATTTTAAATATAAATATTAAATTTGATAACGGCTTATGTTTAGTCACCAATCATAATGATCCATGGCTCTGGTACAAACACTTTTGTCTCATAAATTTAAGTTTCTTGATAAATTAGCTAAGAATGAACTAGTTAGAGGTTTAATAGAAATACATTTTAATGTTAAAAATTTATATGATGCATGATAATTTGGAAATTTAAAGAAATTGTCTTTTAAATCCAAAAAGGAAATATCAACAAAACAACCACTGGAAATACTTCACTTAGATTTATTCGATCCTACACAAGTACGATCAATAAATCATAATAAGTATGTTTTTGTGATTGTTGATGATTATTTAAAATATACATGGACTTTGTTTTTTAAACATAAAAGTGACACTTTTAAAATGTTTAAAATATTTTGCAAAAAGAATTCAAAATTTAAAAATCAAATATATAAGAAGTGATCATGAAGGAGAGTTCGAAAATGAATTATTTGAAAAAAAATGCAACAAGAAAGGTATTAGTCACAAATTTTCTTTTCGATGAACACCATAATAAAATAGTGTAGTTGAAAGGAAAAATTGAACTTTATAAGAATGTGCACGAACATTGCTAAGTAGTAGTAACTTACTAAAGAATTTTTAGGCCAATGCTGTTGCTACTGCTTACTATGTGCTTAATCGTGTATCATTAAGACCTTTGACTAAACATACCTCTTATGAAGTATTTTTTGGAAAGAAACCAAGAGTTTCGTATTTTTGAATTTTTGGTTCAAAATGTTTTATGTTGAATACTAAAGATCAATTAGGAAACTTTGATCCGAAAGTCGATGAATTATTTTTTTTATTGGATATTCGAAATGAAGTAAACCCTATAGAATTTTTAATAAACTAACCAATACCATTGAAGAGAGTTTACACGATTCTTTCGATGGAGGTCTTAAAAATAAAAACGATAATGAAGATGAAGAGATATTGAAAACAAATCAAACTCTTGTTCCAGAAAATAATATCAATAATGAGTGAAAATATAAATACAAATATTAATAACAATGACAATAATGCTTTGAGATCACCCCCTAGAATTTTAAAAGACCATTCAATAGACAATGTAGTAGGTGATGTAAACACTAAAGTTTTAACTAGAAGTCGATTAAATCAAATGAGTCACATAACATTTATTTCTGATATTAAACCTGAAAATTATAAAGAAGCTGCTAAAGATGATTTTTGGATATTAGCAATGCAAGAGGAATTAAGCCAATTTGAAGGTAATAAAGCATGGGAACTTGTGCCAAGACCGGATGATCAATTCATTTTTGGAATAAAGTGGGTATTTAAAAACAAAGCCGTTGAAAATGGAAATATAATTCGTAATAAAGCTAGTTTAGTAGCTCAAGGGTACAATCAAGAAGAAGGAATTGACTATGAAGAGAAATTTACTCTTGTAGCTCGATTAGAAGCTATACGAACTTTACATACTTTTGCATGTCACCATAATTTCAAATTATATCAAATGGATGTCAAAAGAGTATTTTAGAATGGTGTTATTAAAGAAAATATATATGTTGAACAACCACCACTATTTGTTCAGGCAAAATATCCGAATCATGTTTTCAAACTTAGAAAGGCATTATATAGTCTAAAACAAACACCTCGTGCTTGGTACGATAGTCTTAAAAGTCACTTGTTAAATTCTGGTTTTCAAATTGTTAGAAAAAACACTGCATTATTTATTAAAAAGGAAAAATGATGATGTATTAATTGTTCAAATTTGTGTGGATGATATAATATTTGGATCTATAAATGAAAACTTATGTAATGATTTTTCAAATATTATAAACAATGAGTTCGAAACGTCACATATAGGAGAACATAATTTATTTTTGGGTCTACAAATCAAATAATTAGAAAATGGAATCTTTATCTATCTAGAAAAATATTGTAGAGAGTTGTTAAAACGTTTTGGAATGGATAACAATCAAGTAAACCAATTCCTATGAGCCCAAGCTTACATTAAGATAAAGATGAAAACGGATAAGATTTCGATTAAAAATTATATTGTAGTATGATAGGATCTTTACTATATCAACTGCTAGTAGACCGGACATTACGATGAGTGTTTATTTATGTACTAGATTTCAAGCACAACCTAAGGAATCACATCATCGAGTGAAAAGAATTTTGCATTACTTAACTAACACTAAAGATTACGGGCTCTTTTACCCGAAAGGCAGCTCTTTCAAATTAGTTTCATATAGTGATGCTGATTTTAGTGGTTGAAAAATGGATCGAAAGAGTACAAGTGGCACATGTCATTTTATCGATCAATCTCTAGTTTCGTGGTTTAGTAAGAAACAAAATCGTGTTTCACTATTGACACGTGAAGCTGAGTATATATCAGCTACCTTAGCATGTGCACAAGTGATTTACATGCAACAAACTCTCGGAGATTTCAGAAAAATAACAACTAAATCACTAGTATATTAGAGAATATGAGTGCAATAAATTTATCAAAAAATCCTATTAATCACTCTCGAACAAAACATATTGATATTCGCCAAAATTTTCTTCGAGATAATGAAGAAAAAGACACTATTTCTCTAGAATTCGTTAATAGCGAAAATCATATTGCCGATATATCTACTAATCCTCTCTATGAATCTACCTCTATAAAATTGCATAGAGATCTAGAGATTTGTTCACTAAACAAATTAATTTCATAATAATATTATTACCATGACTTCATAAGTATAAAGTAAATTTGGGTATAATATAAAAAGTTGTTTAAAGCTTTCCCATAGAAACATAATGGGTAACAAATATTTATAATCCTTAAATTCTTTTGTATGAAATTAACTTGTCTATATATATAATTGATATCAGTAACTTGTATGCTAAAAATTAATGAATGATAGAAAATTAACTTGGCAACTAACTGTTATATGAATTTTAAAACTACGGTTTTCTATTGTTTTCTAAAAAAAATCTTTGCTTTTTAACAAAATTTTCTATTTCTAATAAACTAATAGGATAATGAGTGGCTAAACTTTTACTTGTCTAAACAACCATATCTTCTAACTTAGTATATTTTTCTCCATTTAATTTTTTTGTCTTAAGCAACTTTACCATCAAAACTAGTTTAATTTTTATTCTTCCAAATGATGTCAACTTTAGATAATACATCATCGTGCATCAGAATTACCTCATCTCCCTCAAAACATACCGGCTACTCTCTAAAAGTCAAGAAGGTAAAGCAATTGATTAAGTTTGAAGGACAAATAACTACGACATAGATGAGCATGTTGATGAAATGGCTCACTATCGGGGAGAATCTATATGGTTGTAAAAAGAATTGTATTGGAAGTTACGCCGCCAGGGATTACGTTTAAGTTTTATAGAAAAATCCATAATGCTTTTTTGAAGAAAATCACTAACAAAGCAGTGCATTCACTCCATTAGAAGCCCCAACAAATAGCTTACTCCTTCAAAACAACCAACCTTATCATAGCTACTTATTATTCTATCAAAATCATTATCAACCCCGATAAAATTATTTAAACCATATCTTAAAAACTTGTAGGAAGCTGATCCATCCAAAGAAATATCGAGTCCATCAATGAATTAAGATTGATATTGAGTCTTCATGATTAACATTATTAAAGTATATATATGCAAAAAGTTCATCGAGGTCTGGTGTTCAAATTCAAATGTCTGAATATCTGCACCTTCATCTTTAACATACTCATTTTCAGAAGTCCGTTCTTCGAAATCAGTTGTCCGAGCTAGCTACTTTTTGGGCTATTTCCTTTTTGGTCTATTTACCATTTATCGCAGACCTCTGACCTAGTAAAACATACATCTGGGTAGATTTCTGTTTGTTTTTTATATAATGATTTAGTCATTTCATCCCCACGTTTTTCTCAAATTTCCAAATCAGCCTTAAAATCCTCAAGCCTCCAAATCCCTAATCTTCAAGATCTATTAAAATGGGACCTAAACATTAACCAAAAAGAGCAAAAAGAATCAATCTTCCTCATCTACTAACCTCCCATGCTATGGAAGAAAATATTGGAGTTTGGTTGCATGAAAGTTCAATTATCGAACAACGTTTTAAAGGTCTTAAGAAGAAACAAATTCATGAAGGAACTTTCTACCGCTTGAGCAGTTTGAAGAAGATAGTCTTCAAGAACTCACAAATGCCGCTGAAATCACTTCCTTGATCGACTATAACCAAAATCAACTAATAATCGATCCACTTGCGATTTATCTTTTCTATGCAAACTTGGGTAGTGCAAATACTTGGAAACTACACAATGAGGAAGGATGGTTGTGTACTAGTGTACAGAAAAATAATAAAAATTAAAGTAAATCTCCTTGCTATTGCTCTTGGTTGTGGGCAAGATGGAGTTGAGTTAGAACAATTAGCATATTATAGGAATTTGCCAAGAAATGCCACTACTCATGAAATTCGGGAAGAGAGGTTGCCAGAATGGAAAACTAGTTTCCTTCGACCCCGTGCTAGATTAATAAATAAAATGTCGATCAACACCATATTGCCTCGACTGGGAAGTCACGAGCAAATATATAAAAATGACCATAAAGTACATTATGCAATATTTATGGGGATAAAGGTCAATTGGGCAAAGATTGTTCATAATGAGATAAAGAATCATTGGGTCCATCGACATCCTACTATTATTTATGCACCCAACGTAATGAGGTTTTTTAATTTTTTGAATACCATCCTATCAAACTTTGAACCCATTTCATTAAAATATAGCAGTGATGATTTTTTTTAGTTTGATGCATCTCCCTGAAACCATGCCTCGTCATATGAGTTTTGACGAGTGGATGGAACAACAAAATCTATGTAGGCAAGGCATTCCCTAACCACCAGTTCAAGTCCCATCTCCTCCACAAGCTTCTCTTCCTATCGAACAAGACACGGGCTACCATTTTGAATCTGATACCTATGAGGTCCAGCTCCATCTTAATTCGAATGAATCTTTGGTGGATTTGACTATTCAAAATCAAAAGTTGATAACCGAGAATAAAAAACTTTGGAAAAGAAGGTCAGAGGTTTAGAGAGATTATTTTCAACAAGAATAGGTAAAATGGAACGATCTATGAGAAGATCATGTCTTCGCTCTCTAAAATGTTGAGAAAAGTTAGAGGTCGATTAAGCTCCACTTCAATGTCCTCTCCTTCACATAGTCCACCTCCTTCTCATGCTCATGCCATGCCTTCTCGAGCATTCGAGCACAGTGTAGAGTCTTCTGACCATGATAAAGGTAAAAAATATAGTACAGGAACACAACATGGAAGAAGAAGATTCATTTCTTGGCTAGACGCACATGCGAAACAAACTCAATATGCCCATTTCAAGGTCAACCGATAGAGGAAGTAGTGGTAGAAGAAAATGTAGGAAATCAGTGGCCGTGAGAGTATCAGTTTGATCCTTCTTATTATTACGAATGCTATGAGAACTATGGAGGATTTTCATATAGCCATTATAAGTAATTTCCTTATCTATTTCTTTTTTGCACGTAATATGTTTCAGTCACTATGTTTGCATCTTGTTTGGTTTGGGTATTTATTTTGAACTATTGTTGTGATGTTGGAAATATTTGTAAACATCTATTGTTGTTTGTTATTGCATTACTGTGTTTGCATCTACTATATGTTATATTGTTGGTTGTTACTATGTGTTGTTTGTAACAAAATCAATGCATATAATACTTCTTGTCATTTGTTATCTCTCTTTACAACTCTTTTTGATAATGAAAAAGAGGGAGATAAGAAAATGTGTGAATATTGATAAGGGGAGGTATCATATTTAGGGGGAGCATTGTTCATACTAATTCATGTGCGTTTATTTGAAAAAGATTATATAGTTGTCATCATCAAAAAGGTGGAGAATTGTAACGACCCGCCAATTTATCACTTTGATAAATTGAATTTATTTTTAAATAAAAGATGTAAATATAGATAATATCATTTCAAGTGATAATAAGTAATAGTAATCTTATTTTGGAATAAGTATTTACAATAACATTTTCCTTGAAATTTATATCGATAAGTGGCATCATATTTAAATATAGATTTATTTAAATTAAATAAAGGTTTAATGATTTAATAATTTTAATTATCCAAATAATTATTTTAAATGATGATAATTCATTTTGAATAGTTATAAAGTGATAATGAATCATTTATAATAATTTTATAAAGGTATACATTAGATTTGAAAATATAAGGAAAAATCGATAGCGCTTTATCGGTATAATAGCAATTATTGTTAATAATTTTTAATATTAATTTATATGGTTTAATAATTCAAATGTGATCATTTTAATTAGTTTAAAATGATAAGAAATTTATTTTTTAATTTTGTTTACAAATATATGTACGTTAATAAATAAGTGAAAATGTGACTGATAATCTGTTCTCCGGATTTCAACTATTTAACGAACAAAAGTTGTTCGAAGTGTTATGAACCTACATGTACATACATATATATTTCACATGCACATGATAACACACATATAAACATACATATATTAATATATTTAAGTATATAAATATAATATATGAATATATAAGATATTTTAGGGTTTCTTACTCCTTAAGCATATATAAGTCAACATATGCATACATGAGAAGATGAGAGTGATGGGCACATGCGGGGGGGGGAGGCTTTTGTCATGCCTTGGAAGGGGGGAGGTGTGTTGTGTAGCCTTGAAATGGTGATGAAGATGATGATGTATGCATGGATACTTTTACACTCTTCTTTTCTTATAAATACCTTACCCTCTTCTCTTCATTTTCATTCATCTTCTTCTTCATATTTCTAGGCTTTGTCTTCCACTTTAATGGCATCCATCCTAAGAGAAATAATGTCAAAATTTATTTCAAAAAGAAATTAAATTATAATATATAGTTATATATACTTAAGCACCTCAAAACTATTCAAGAACTCTACTCTTCCTCTCCACACTCCACGGCCACCCCCATATAAGCAAAAGGCCGAGGCTTCCACCTTCCCAACCCTAGGCCATGAACTCCTCTAGACATCCTCAAGCAAGGCTGAGTCATCTACGAGCTTAAGTTTGGAGGATCGTGAACTTTAAAATCCAAATAGCAGAGCTATAGCCAATTTTTAGTTAGTCGTTTAAACCCAAGGTGAGAACTCCTAAACTATTATACTATATTTTGAATGATGTAATGATGTTTGCAAGTGGATGTTTAATATGCTTTGATCATCAAGTTTGGTTGTTTTCATACGAATGTTGAATATATATATGCAAGTTATGGAAATACATGTCGATAAACACAAAGGAAATCACTTTCCTTGATCTAATGAAATGGTGTATATGGAATGTTAGACCTCTTTAAAAATGGTTTAAAATGAGTTTGAAATGTTTTATAAACATTGAAAAGTGTTTTGGTAAAGTTTGAATGAGAATGAAAAATTTAGTTAAAAATAGGCGCGTCACGTAACGACAGTTTGCGATTTCGCGCCATAAAAGTCAAACAAGTGTAAAAGTTGAAATATAGCTCGGAATTCTTTGAGATAAGAATTTTGCGAACTATTATATCCATTTTTTTCCAAAGAAAAAAGAAAATTGAGATTTCGATAAGTAGATTCTAAGATATGAGTAAAACAAGCTTTTTGAAAAATCGTAGTTTTGCAGTTCGGAATCCAAAACTGGATTTCTTTGAAAATAATGTTTTAAAATTGTTTGAAAATATGGAATAAATCTTTTAAAATGTTTTAAAAGTGATTTGAGTAATAAAAATGAATTTTCAAATAATAAAAAGTCGTTTTGATCAATATAGCTTAAAAAGCACTTTCCGCAGCACTTTTCTATAACATTTGAAATATAGCTTTAAACTTAACAATTCTCTTCCAAATCTTTTAAACATATTTTCAAATGGATAATTAAGTGTTTTAATAATAATTGGAGGGTTTTTATAGCTTATTTAAAAGATTTTAAATAAATGTTTAAAGTAAAGCTATTATAAATAAAGTGGTTTAATCTTGGCTCTAAAAGCCGACGAGTAGGCTGGAATTTTCTATTCGTGAGATCCGGATGTAAGGTGCTTAAACTAAGGAGATGTTTAGGAGAAACTGGTGCCCTAGCTCACCTGTCCTTTTCCCTAGGCAAGGATATATAAGGTCGAAATGTCGAAAACGAGTTAAGTATAAAAAGATTAAATTTTCCATATTAAATACAAAATTTGACTGCATGGAGATAATCTTCTTATACTCAGTATTAAAGCCCAAAGAGGGAACTCGTACTATTCGTGGAATTTAAAAGGTGATTTTGCCATTATTCCGCCCATAGTATTTGTTGAATACGGGAATTGATATTGAGTAGAATTAGATGATTTCTATAGATTCTGCTCACTTAATATTTACCGATTTTGGATTAACATTCTAGATAACATGGTTTTAACTAAATAAAATTTTGAGTTTTAAATTAAGAAATCATTATTAAGATTTAAATGAAATGATTTGAAAATATTTTCCTAAGTGAAAAAAAGAAACAATTTCGAATTATTCCAAGCTTAAAAAGGGTTTTAAGTAATCAAAGGATTTGATAAGAGAGGTTTAATGATTCTGTATATACCCGAAAGAATGTCTTAGAAATATATTTCTCCAAAAGAAATTTTTGATCAACAAAATTTAATCAACTAAAGAATGATTCCCTATTCACAAAACCTTTTTTTATCGATGATTAGTACGAAGGAACTGGGTTTGGATCTGGATAATTCCTATTCAAAAACCACTTCGAACCAATGTATGCGTTCGAAAAATGAAGACCTGATAAGGAAAATGAAGGATGAAGACCAATGATCTCTGGGATGAAAGGTCTGCTTGTTGATAATTCTGGTTAGCTCCCAAATACTAAAGTAGCAATGGTCCTTTCATTTCTGAATTTCTTTGGGTTGCAAGGACTTCTCGTTACTAATCCTAGGGTTAATTCCCGAGAGGATGTGGTAGGAGAGTCCCAGAATGAACTTGTATGGATGGATGTCTGACATTGCATTCTTGAGATTTCATCGTTGACTTTTACAAACATATATCTATTTGGTGGCAGAAAAGGAAACTTCTCTTAGCTTAACACCATTCTTTGAGACGTATGAGCTCGAAGGTTGTATGTTTGTGGAAGTCAATAGGGATCGATGGAATGACGGTGCGACATTCAAAGGAAGTGAAATGTGTAAAGTGAAAGGTAATCGTTACCTCAAGCCTCACAGCCGGAAATGGCTGAAACTGGGTAGATGCTGCTAGGCTATGTGGTTCGCAACCATTAAGGTATGATCATCCCCTTCTAGATATATTTATACCCGTTATTACGTTCGAGTTTAAATTATTGTGGATGTATGCTATGAGGGCCCTCGGATAAGTCGGTAACGACTAGGGTGATGACATATTCGCTACTATCTAGTGAGAAAGGTAGGCCGGTCTTGTGTTGGTAGAGGTGAAGATGTTCTGTTGACCTCAATACATTCCTCTAGAGATGTACTGCCGAAAAGTAGTCCATTTACCTAGAAATTTGTATGGAAATCCATTGTCCAATAAGTGCCTGCCATTTTGTTTGTAGAACCCACGTTTGTGGCTAGTATGTTGGAATTTAATCAATGTAACAATTTCGGCTAAGATTGATAAGTTTACTTGCAAATATTTTCAAAGATAAGTCATTAAAAAAATATCAAGTATTTTTACGTAAGAATGCTTTGGTTATCATATGGTAAAAACCCTTTCTGTGTTTATGTGCGGTATAGTCTTATGAGATACCTTTTTGTTTTCAAAACGCATATTTTGAGCTCACACTGGTCTCATGCCTGACTCGGAGTTTATTTTCCTTTTCTTAAACTCTGTGTGCCCTAATTTTCCAAGGCAGCCTAGTAGTCAGGTTTAGTTTAGAAGAAAGCTGGATGGAGCTCGAAGCATGGAGTCGGAAGATTTACTAAAGATTTTTATCTATTTCCACACACTCTTGTACATAGTATTCTGCAATTGTAAGGACATGAATTTATAACCGTCCATGTTTAACTCTGACAAATGTATTTTAATTTCCGCTATAAAGTTTGTATTGAAATAACATATGTGAAAATCTATTCTGTCTTTATTTTCTTTCTTACCCTTGAGAATCCGCTTCTCCAGCACTTGGATTTATGGCACGTGAATACCGAGGATGTATTAGTATCGATTTATGAGAGTCAAAGAAATGGGTCCTCACATTTGGTATTAGAGCTTAGGTTGAGCGAATACCCAAGCCTGACTGGGTAAAAGACTCATCAGAGATTGGGTTAGTAATACCCTAGGATGAGTAACTCATTTGAGATAGGGTTAGTAACACCTAGAATGAGTTTGAGATATTTATATATGAGCGCGTATTTTTTAATATTATATACAAATGATTTTGGTTTTGAAAATTTGTAAATGAAATAATTTCACCTAGGATTATATTTTGAATATAAAGCTTCAAATAATATAGTTATTTGATTAAGGGAATGATAATACTCAGTTATTATCAATGATTGATTGGTTGTTTAATTTAAAAGTTTAAGTATGAACACCTCGTGAATTTTGGTTTCACAATTTGACTATGGGGTATTCGATAAATAATAATGTTGGTTTAAGATTAAAGGAATTTATTTAAGATAAATAAATCTTATGAATATGTCTTATATAAGTGATTTTATGAACTGGGTTTAAAAAACATGCTTTATAAAGGAATTTTTAAGAATTTAAATTCCGGTATTTTTGAAAGGAATTTCAAATGATTTTTGAAAAAGGAATAATGATAATATTATTTCTAAAATGTGATTTTGAAAACGAAAAAAATATCTTATGATTAATTGATCCGAATGGCTTGAAAGTAACTAAAAATGGGCAAGAGATGCGTTCGGATGGTAAACGCTTCTCTTAAGTATTCCCCTTCTTGTTAAGGAAATATGTTATACTATTGGTAGTACCCAATCCCTTGGTATCATTTTTGAGTTACTCGATCAATATAATCTTCTAGAGTTAAAAAGCATAATGTAAATCATTAGCTAATAAATTATTTGATGATTGTCAATTCGTATCGAAGTGTATTATCTTAATTGATAAGCATTGGTATGCTTTGATCTTTAAAAGAAATGGTTAAAGTTATTAATGAATGGTTTTGGGGTTTGTAGTAAACGATGTTTTAGCAACATTTGTTTTTAAACCCTTGAATGACACTTTGGAAGTAATTTTAAAGTATATTTAGATCTTTAACAATAGGAATTTAAAGATAATAACAAGTATTGGAGTCTTTTATAAAAAGATAGAAAATGTTATGAGTTCAAATTATAAAAAGGAAGTTCATTATAACAATGTTTAGGTAATAATTGATTTAATCACTTTGATTTTAATCTAAAGTAAGGAAAACTTGTTAAGTAATTTGTGAATATACTTATAACCTTTGAATAAGTATGTAAATACTTTTTAAGTATTAAAATTGAGATAAGCAAAGAGAATGTATATGTATATAAATGAAGTTTTAAATTAATAAAAGAGTTTTAATTAATAAAGTAAGTTTTAACTAAAAAAAGAAAGTTTTCACATTTGATATTGGTCAAAGGAAGTTTATGATGATTTACCAATTTAATGAATTATTTTGAAAATAAGTTTTCCAGAAAACCATTAAGATATGTTTAGAAATGTGTTATAATAAAAAGATATTTATCTTTTAGGAAGAAATGTGTTTTTAAAAAGAAATACTTTGAAAATAAAAATATAAAATGGTTGTATATAACGAAGTATCTTTATAAAAAGTTTAAATAAGAATGGAAGTTTTATGAAAGGTTTTCATAAATTTTTTGAAAGGTTAATAAATTCATATGAAATATATGGATTATTTCGTCCTACGATTTAATCTAAGATTTGAGTGTAGAACTTTGTCGTGTTTAACACTTGTCCAAAAAAGGATTTATCACTCGATTCTTGACAACAAACATTGATGAGGGTTTATGGTTAGATGCTCAAGTTTTCTATCATAGTTGAGAGCTATGCAAGGAGAACAGAAGTTCTAATCGGGAAGCCTGGTCAGAGTCCGCACTAAAGGACTGGGGGATCAATATTAGTTCGGAGGTAAAGTTGTGAATTCGAATCAGATATTATGTACGGATGATCTATATACATCGTACGGAAGTGAGTTAAAAATAAATATTTTGGGCAAACCTTTGGGTTTTTGTTTGGGTAATTTCAGGGACGAAATTCTTTTAAGGGAGAAGTCTGCAATGACTCGCCAAATTATCACTTTGATACATTAAATTTATTTTTAACTAAAAGATGTAAATATAGATAATATCATTTCAAGTGATAATAAGTAATAGTAATCTTATTTTGAATAAGTATTTACAATACATTTTCCTCAAAATTTATATCAATAAGTGGCATCATATTTAAATATAGATTTGTTTAAATTAAATTAAGGTTTAATGATTTAATAATTTTGATTATCCAAATAATTATTTTAAATGATGATAATTCATTTTTAATAGCTATAAAGTGATAATGAATCATTTATAATAATTTTATAAAGGTATATATTAGGTTTGAAAATATAAGGAAAATCGATAACGCTATATCGGTATAATAGCAATTATTGTAAATAATTGTTAATATTAATTTATATGGTTTTATAATTCAAATGTGATCATTTTAATTAGTTTAAAATGATAATAAATTTATTTTTGAATTTTGTTTACAAATATATTTACGTTAATAAATAAGTGAAAATGTGACTGATAATCGGTTCTCCGGATTTCAATGATTTAACAAACAAAAGTTGTTTGAAGACGTTCGAAGTGTTATGCATCTACATGTACATAGATATATGTGTCACATGCACATGACAACATGCTCATAAACATACATATATAAATATATTTAAGTATATAAATATATTTAAGTATATAAATATAATATAAAAATATATAAGGTATTTTAAGATTTCTTACTCCTTAAGCATAAATAAGTCAACATATGCATACGTGAGATGATGGAAGTGATGGGCACATGGGGGTAGGCTTTTGCCATGCCTTGGAAGGGGGGAGGTGTATTGGCGAAGCCTTGAAATGGTGATGAAGATGATGATGTATGCATGGATACTTTTACACTCTTCTTTTCTTATAAATACCCTACCCTCTTCTCTTCATTTTCATTCATCATCTTCTTCTTATTTCTAAGCTTTGTCTTCCACTTTAATGGGTTCCATCATAAGATAAATAATGTCAAAATTTATTTCAAAAAGAATTTAAATTATATTCTATAGTTATATATACTTAAGCACCTCAAAACTATTCCACAATTCCACTCTTCCTCTCTACACTCCATGCCCACCCCCATACGAGCCAAAGGCCAAGCCATCCACCTTCCCAACCCTAGGCCATGAGCTCCTTTAGCCATCCCCAAGCAAGGCCAAGCCGTCTAGGAGCTTAACTCCGGAGGATCGTGAACTATAAAATCCAAATAGCGGAGTTATAGCCAATTTTTAGTTAGTCGTTTAAACCCAAGGTGAGAACTCCTAAACTATTATACTATATTTTGAATGATGATATGATGTTATCAGATAGATGTTTAATATGCTTTGATCGTCAAGTTTGGTTGTTTTCATATGAATGCTGAATATATATGCAAGTCACGGAAATACACGTCGATAAGCACAAAAGAAATCACTTTCCTTGATTTAATGAAATGGTGTATATGGAATGTTAAACAGCTTTAAAAATGGTTTAGAATGAGTTTTAAATGTTTTATAAACGTTAAAAAGTGTTTTGGTGAAGTTTGAATGAGAATGGAAAATTTAGTTAAAAATAGGCGCATTGCGTAACGGTAGTTCGCGATTTTGCGCCATAAAAGTCAAACAAGTGTAAAAGTTGGAATATAGCTCGGAATTCTTCGAGATAAGAATTTCCGGACTATTGTATCCATATTTTTCTAATGAAGAAAGAAAATCGAGATTTCGATAAGTAGATTGTGAGATATGAGTAAAACAAGCTTTTTGAAAAATCGCGATTTTGCAATTCGGAATCCAAAACTAGATTTCTTTGAAAATGATGTTTTAAAATTGTTTAAAAATGTGGAATAAATCTTATAAATCCTTTAAAATGTTTTAAAAGCGATTTGAGTAATAAAAATGTATTTTCAAATAATAAAAAGTCGTTTTGATCAATATAGCTTAAAAAGCACTTTCTACAGCACTTTTCCACAGCACTTTTCTATAACATTTGAAATATAGCTTTAAACTTAACAATTCCCTTCAAAATCTTTTATAAATGTTTTCAAATGGATAATTAAGTGTTTTAATAATGATTGTAGGGTTTTTCTAGCTGATTTAAAAGAGTTTAAATAAATGTTTAAAGAAAAGCTATTACAAATAAAGTGGTTTAATCTTGGCTCTAAAGCCGACGAGTAGACTGGATTTTTCTATACGTGAGATCAGGACATGAGGTGCTAAAACTAAGGATATGTTCAGGAGCAACCGGTGCCTTGCTCATCTGGCCTCTTCCCTGGGCGAGGGATATATAAGGTCGAAATGTCGGAAACGAGTTAAGTATAAAAAGATTAAAATTTCCAAATTAAATACAAACTTTGATTGTATAGAGATAATCTTCTTATACTCGGTATTAAAGCCTGAAGAGGGCTCGTACTATTCATGGAGTTTAAAAGGTGATTTCGCCATTATTTCGCCTATAGTATTAGTTGAATACGGGAATTGATATTGAGTAGAATTAGATGATTTATATAGATTCTGCTCACTTAATATTTACTAGTTTTGGATTAACATCCTAGATAACATGGTTTTACTAAATAAAAGTTTGATTTTTAAATTAGGAAATCATTATTAAGATTTAAATGAAATGATTTGGAAATATTTTCCTAAGTGAAAAAATAAATGATTTCGAATTATTCCAAGCTTAAAAAGGGTTTTAAGTAATCAAAGGATTTGATAAGAGAGGTTTAATGATTCCGTATATACTAGAAAGAATGTTATAGAAATATATTTCTCTATTGATAAAAAGAACTTAATAAATTAAAGAATGATTCCCTATTCACAAAACCTCTTTTTATCGATGATTGGTTCGATGGAACCGGGGTCGGATCTGGATAATTCCTATCTGAAAACCACTTCAAACCAATGTATGCGTTCGAAAAATAAAGACCTGATTAGGAAAATGAAGGATGAAGACCAAAGATCTTCAGGATGAAAGGACTGCTTGTTGATAATTCCGGTTAGCTCCTAAATACTAAAGTAGCAGTGGTCCTTTTATTTCTGAATCTCATTGGATTGCAAGGACTTCTCGCTATTAATCCAAGGGTTAATTCCCAACAGGATTTGGTAGGAGAGTGCCTTCGGTTTTGTTCAGTCGCAGAACGAACTTGTATGGATGGATGTCTGACAATGTATTCTTGAGATTTCATCGTTGACTTTTCTAAACGTACATATGTTTGGTGGCGGAGAAGGCAACTTCTCTTAGCTTAACACCCTTCTTTGAGACGTATGAGCTTGGAGGTTGTATGTTTGTGGAAGTCAACAGAAATAGATGGAATGGCTGTGTGGCATTCGAAGGATGTGAAATGTGCAAAGTGAAAGGTAATCGTTACCTCAAGGCTCACCCCGGAAATGGCCAAAACATGGTAGACGCAGCAAGGCTATGTGGTTCGCAACGATTAGGGTATGATCAACCCCTTCTAGATATATTTCTACCCGCAACGACATTCGGGTTTAAATTATTATGGATGTATGCTATGAGGGCCCTCGGATAGGTCGGTAATGACCGGGCCGATGACATATTCGTTACTATCGAGTGAGAAAGGTAGGCCGGTCTTGTAACAACCTGCCTTTTTAGACGTTTTAAGCACACATGCCTGACTCAAACCATTCAAAAGGGCAGATTGTTATGGGGTAAATAAGAAAAAGAGAGAGAAATAAAACAAATACAGAATCTCGTAGTGGAATGACAAAATATAATAATCAAATAACAGTTCATAAAGCTGTTTTATCAATACATTTGACTATTCTTTTACAACACAAAATAAGAGTTACAGAAACAGGAAGAAATAAATAATAAATGCAATGGAACAACATGATGCAGCGGAATATAATAAATAATACTAGTACAAATCTTCGTCTTCGTCCTCCAGAAATAAGGTCTTCAACCCTGAAATGCTCAGGCTGACCCGAGCGAATTGAAAAGACAAAACACTCGAGTCGGAACTAAAAGGTCTTATGTAAGTTAAATCAACAGTAAATATGAGTGTGACGGCGTCATAGATGTTTGCGGGGTTTGACATCTCCTATCCAGTGTCTAACGTGAGTGCAGTAACTTAAGAGATGTTCGGGATTACCATCTCTTAAGGATCCATTAAACTATCTACTATGTAGTACAATACGCTATTATAATATGTCTACAGTAAAGTAAAAGTATCAAAATAGCGTTAAGGCGTTACCCATATCCCCCTTAACACATTTTATATATTCTCGTAGTTTATACAATGCCGTAAGCTCCACCAAACCGGTGGTATACCCCGAGGACACCCCATAGGTACGGTACAAAACAAACTTATAGAAGGCGCTCTAGGGCATGTGAACACGGCACTCGAAGCAATGCCAGGGTAGATTTATCAATTGCAGAACCGGGTTGGTGGTAACGCATAGCAGCTACTACCGCCTACCTCGGAACACACTCCCAAATCAAAAATCAAGGGGTGGCCACCAAATCATCACAAAATCATAATATGATATCGAAGAGGCATGTCCGATTGGAGGAATGACCTCACTTGGCCCAGGTATAGCTCCTGTTTTAGTCACATCTAAGCTGCCTCACGGGAGTCAGGGTCACATCATACCTTATACAGAAATCGTTCGCCAAACCATCCTACTTCATTTCTGGAATCTCCACCACGTACACAGTTGTTAAAGTGGTTTTCAGTATTGGTAGAGAGTATGACAATATCCGATCCCGGTCTCTTTAACAACCAAACGCTTATTTCACACCGGATGGTTCTTTTACGTTTTTTTAAAAAGTCAATTTACAATTTATATCAAGATATCATATTCAATTTCAAATCATATCTCTTTCGAAATCATATTCACTTCAAACTATATTCACTTTCAAAGTCATATTCACTTCCAAATTATTATTCACTTTTGAAATCACATTCACTTTGAAACTATCGATAAGTTATGTAAATTAATTCTTCATTTCAAAATCATCTTATTTACTCAAATATGTCGTTTCGTAAAAAGGTATCAGTTCCAAATTACAACTTAGGTTGTATCATCATCAAGGATTTAGATATAAATACTTCAACCTTACACGGGCCTCAATCCAACCATCCGATCACCCTCCAACTTGCATAGATGAACTCCCATCGGTCCTCTCCATAACCTAGTACCAACAGATCGACGATCCGTTGAAGTCGATCGCAACGCAATGTACGGCCGAGAACAAATCAACATTTTCTGACCAAACCATGATTCGATTGCAAAAAAGAATCGCAGATCTGAGTTGCGCTCATTGAGAGCTTCAAAATGATATATAATATGATATAGTTTGAGGAGTTTTAATTTTTGAAATTGATTTTGAAATTGGATTTAGGGTTTGTATTTGGAGTTTGTTCCTGCCACTGGAAAGAGAAGCTGAGAAAGAAATGTACGTATAGCCAAATGAAATAAGAAATAGTTAAGGTTTATAACATGCTATTTATAGGCAGATCAGAAATAGAAACGAATGGACCAGGTCGATTTGGGTTTGAACGATAAATGACCCGAAAAGCCCGTTTTGTTCCCGAAACAGAAATGGTCATCCCATATATCAAAATAGATGTTTTCAATAGTTTAAAACTCAATGGAATAGGTTTCAAGTCCAAATTCCATGAAGGAGTTAGCTTAAAAATCAGTTTATTTCAAATTGATTTCAATTAAATTGATTTCTACGCGTTTCGAGTCCGTACGATCAAACGACAAGTCTGATTACTACAAAACTTGAAACCTTACAAAAATTCACCGTTACGGATCCGATGAAACTAGTTTCGTCAAAATCCGAGACAGTGGCCAAAATGGCTAAATTTACATTAATTAAATAAATAAATATTAAATTAATTAAATCACTTTCTCAATTCAAATTTAAAAATTTACACTTTCCATCACTTTAGATTTCTTAGTAATTTATAATCCTTTAAAACAAATTTCTATATCAATTTAATATTGAACGTTGCACAAAGTGTTTAATTTCAATTTCAACAGATTCAGTAATTATGAACTAAATTTCCAATAAATCCATTAATTTGACCTTTCATCCTATTATTCAACCAATTATTACCCTAAGGATATAATTAATATCAGTTTATCTCTTACTACATTAATATTTTACGATTTCATGTTAATTTCCATTAACATAGTATTTAATTACATTTAATTGCAATAAATCCATTTATTATAGCTTAAGTTCCAATAAATTTATCAAACTTGATTTCAATTCTTTTTTTCAATCAATTATTACTCTAATAACATAGTTAATATTTTTTGATATCTTATTTCACTAATATGCTAAAATTCCCATCTTTTTTATTTGTATTAACTACTATATTTCAATTATATTGAATTTTGTTTATTTCACACATTAATTATAATTTAAAATCCCAATTAATTTATTTATCTTGATTTCACTCTTTTGTTAAATCAATTATTACGCTATGAATATAATAACATTTCTATTCCTTTTATTACGTTCACAGTTTATAGTTATTGTCTTAACTCACATTAATGTAGCATTTAATGACATTCAATTGCAATTGATTAAATGAATTGGTAACAAATAACAATTGTCACCATTAACTTTTAGTCACAGTAATAAGTTTATTATTTACAACCAAATGTTATAATTACTTGCATAACACTGATTTTATTCAATTACCATTAACTATATATTATTTCATTAGTTAATTCAATGTTTACATTTATTTTCCTATATTCACTTTATAACCAAGTATAACCTTTAAATCATTTCAATTGATTGGAATTTCATTCAAATTGTTAATAATTAACTTAAAGTAACATTATTACATTTCATTTTAGTTATTATTTCATTAATTAATACAACCTTTAAATTATCCATTTCTCTCTTAAAACCAATTATCAATTAATACATGTTATTACAATTGATTTATTTACAATCTATGCAAATTTTAACTTAAGTTACCTTAAATTAATACTATCACATTTTATTCAAATTATATTCTTATTATTAAATCACAATTTTTTTTCTTCCAACATTAAATTACAAAACTTTATTAAATTAACAATTTTTAATTATCGAAAATTTCGGGTCGTTACAGGTCTTGTGTTGGTAGAGGTGCAGATGTTCTGTTGACCTTGGTACATTCCTCTAGAGATGTACTACTGGAAGGTAGTACCTTCACCTGGTCATTTGTATGGAAATCCATTCTCCAATAAGTGCCTACCATTTTGTTTGTAGAACCCATGTTTGTGGCTAGTATGCTGGAATTTAATCAATGTAACAATTTCGGCTAAGATTGATAAGTTTACTTGCAAATGTTTTCAAAGATAAGTCATTAAAAATAATATCAAGTATTTTTACGTAAGAATGCTTTGGTTATCATAAGGTAAAATCCCGTTTCGTGTTTATATGTGGCGTGGTCTTATGACATACCTTTTTGTTTTCAAAACGCATATTTTGAATTCTCACACCAGTCCCATGACTGTCCTGGAGTTTATTTTCCTTTTCCTTAAACTCTGGGTGCCCTAATTTCCCAAGCAGCCTAGTAGTTAGGTTTAGTTTAGAAGAAAGTTGGATGGAGCTCGAAGCATAGAGTCGGAAGATTTACTGAAGATTTTTATCTATTTCCACCACACTCTTGTACTATAGTATTCCGCGTTTGAAAGGATAGGAATTTATAACTATCCATGTTTAACTCTGATAAATGTATTTTAATTTCCACTGTAAAATTTATATTAAAATAACATATGTGAGATTCTATTCTGTCTTTATTTTCTTTCTTACCCTTGAGATCCGCTTCTCCGGCACTTAGATTTATGGCACGTGAATACCGAGGATGTATTAGTGTCGATTTCTGAGAGTCGAAGAAACGGGTCCTCACAAGAATGTTAGAATCTTTCTTTTTGGGTTTTTATGACAACAACTATACAATCATATCATAGAATATTTCAACTACTTTACAGGTATATGATGAGCAAACCAAAAGCGCTTTGGACATCTGAAGATCAATAAATGCTGAAATGAAGAATAATTACAAAGATCGACATGAAGAAATTTCATAGTAAGGTTATGTACTTGTGTCTATATCTTAGATTACTTTATACATCTCCCTTAAGTTAGATGAGCAAACACAATGCATAATCAATTTATATCGATTTCAAAACGAGTTCAAAAACTTATTGTAACGACCTAGAATTTTATCGCATTGATTTGGAAATATTTATTTAATTTTAAATATTAAATTAATAGATTTAATAATTAAAATAGCCCTCTTTTAATCTATAGCTAATGATGGAAAATTTCTTTTTGAATTTGGTTTACAAAAATAATTAGTTAAAAGGAAATTAGAAAATGTGGTCGGAAAACTTTTCAAAAATCCCGAGTTTTGATCATCTAAAAGTTGTTAAAAGGTAGTAAAACACCTTAATATATTTAAAGACACACTTATAAAATTGGTAAGGACTTGATTAAGTGTGTAAAGGATAATATATGTTCACTTAAGGGGAAAGAAAGTGATGTGACAAATTTCAAGGTTAAAAATTAAATAAAAAGAAAAATCATGATATGTCCTTATCATCTTACATCCTAGTACACATTTGAGTATTACATGTTGGGTAAATGGGGGTGACCTTTAGTTTGGGCATGTGGATCAAGGAGGATGTATAAGGTGGTGATGTGGCAACATTTTAGTGGAGGGTAGTGTACTAAGGGAGAAAAATGGTAATTTCACTTCATCCATTTTATAAAAACAAAGTCCATCTCTCTCTCTCTCTCTTGTTCCATTTGGTTTTCTATTTTTTTTCAAAAGTTTATCATCTTCTTTAAGCTTTTAAAAACACACTAATGGCATCCAAAATATTTTCAAAGTTTCAAAGTTTTAAAAATCACTTTTTCTTACTTTTAATTCTTAAAAACACTTAAAATTACCTCCTTTTCACTTCTAAACCTCTCCTGCTTCAAAAATCAAGCTCCATAACCAATTTCTCCCTTTGGCCAAGCCTAAATCTTAATAGGCTGAGCCCAAGGAACCTGGCCGAGCCCACGTTTTCTATGGCCGAGCCCATGTTGCCTAGGTCAAAAATTTGAGTTTTGTTTTGAAAAATCCAAGATCTAGGCTCTTTTCAAGTTTTAAAAAGATTTGCTATAGTTTGATGAGTTAAAGCTCATATCCCTTTTGAAAATTACATCTTTGGTTTATGTTTGTTGTTATGATATTTCTTAGTTATCGATTATTTACATGCTTTGTAAATGAATATATGTGTGGTTATATGTGTTAGAATGTGATATGTAGTTTAGACTTGAAATAAAGTCTAAATTTGATGCTAATATGGTAAAGATGTGATCTTTGTTTATGATATGGCTTGTAATATGTTTTGTATGGTATGCACTTTGATATGTGTATATGTTAAGGAAAGTTAGCACCATTGTATGGTATTGGCGATTTGAAATCTTTGTGTGAAAACTATGGCTTTTACTTTTAATAATCAAACCGTTTTTCAAAGTTTCAAACTTTATTTTTCCTTTACATACACTTATGTTTTGGAAAAGTTAGTAAGCTTTCCAATGTTAAGTTTTCAAAAGAGAAAACTAAGAAACATTTTCTAGTTATGGCATCTATAGCGATAGTCGCTATGGATTGTTTCGCTAAGAAGTCCACTTTTTCCAAATTAAGTTTCATACTTAAAACACTTTGGAAATGTTTTATAAAACTTAATTAATAATGATGAAAAAGTTAATTAAGAATATATTAATTAATTATTTATTAATCAGGTTTGGTAATTAATAATTTATTAAGTATTAATCATGGTTTATTAATTATAATTAAGTGGAGAAAAATTACTAATTAATTATCTTTTAAAAGTGAGATTAATTTTAGTTAATTGTTGATTAAGTAAGATTAGTTTTTAATTAATTATAATTAAGTATAAGATTTATTTTTAATTAACTATTAATTAAGTATAGGGTTGATTATTAAGTAATTAATTATTTATAAGTGTTTAATTATTCTAATTATAAATTAATTAAGGGTTTTAATTTATAAATAAACTAGTTATTATAGGTTAATTATTTCTTAATTAATAATGAAGTTAAGTTAAAGACTTAATTAAGATTTAGTTATGTTAATAAAGGGTTTAATTTGTAATTAATGATTTTAAAAGAGGTTTAAGTTTTTAATTACTTTGTCTTCCAAAGATTGATTTGTTTAAATGCAACTTTCTTTCCAAAGAATAATTTGAGCACAAGAGATTCAATTGTCAATACCATTAAGTAACCATACAAATGTGAATAGGTTATACTAAACTTTGACACTGTTTGCAGAATAAATACCCGTTCTGCTATACCTTAATTAAGTAGATTATTGGACATCTCTTAGTAGAATAAATCATCGTTCTGCTATATTAAACTCAATAGATTTTTGGACATCTATTTAGTGGGACAAATCACCATCCTGTTATTATGTTATCTGGACATGTATCTGCTAGTTGGTTTGTATTGACATTTTATTCCCTGATTAGGTTATAGACCTTATTTACATATATGTTGGCTTATGTAAATAAATGTTATGTGACTTGTATTCAAAATTTAATTAAAATGGTAACTTGATATATTGCTATTATGGTCACTAAGCCTCCTTTCTAATTTGTAAATTATGGTTTTTACATTGACTTTAATTCTATATCAATGTAAGGTTAAGTTTTTGTAAATGATTTTGTAAGATGTCCAATTATTTTAATAAGGGTATGTATAAATAAAATTTTATAAAGGATTTATTTAAAGGAGATTTACAAATGGTATATGTAAATGAAATTTTAAGAAAAGGGAATTATAAATGATTTTGGAGAATTATAAAAGAGTTTTATAAATGTTTTTGGAGACTTATAAAAGAAGTTCTATAAATGATTATAGTTATCTATAAAAGAAGTTTTATAAATGACTTTGGATATTTATAGAAGAAGTTTTATAAATGATTTTTGGATATTTATAAAAGATTTTTATAAATGAATTTAGAATTTAAGCAAAGGAGATTTCATAAATGGAAATGATTTATAAAAAGGTTTTATTGAATAAATTTATAAAGGAATTTGAGATAAGGTTTCCCCTAACCGACCTTCTTAATTATGGTGATGTGGACATTTGGTCTCTGCTTAAGCCGAAGGAATAGTGTTTGGGGTTTATCTCTAATCTAAAAAAAAACTGTTTGATCCTTTTTAATATGATTTTGAAATAAGAAATCTTTCACAATTTTTTGGTGAATAGATTATGTCAACGAGATAAGTATATGAATATTTTGATAAATGTTTTGGAAAGGGATTTAATAAATGAAGATTTGTTTTTTAGGCTTAGTGATTTCTATGGGAAATTTAAATCTCTAGATTCTTGTTTGATTGTGTATTTGATAGTTAAATAACCGATTATTAAATCTTGACTTGTTTTAACTCAGGAGGTATGTTGTGTATATTCGAGTTCCTCGGCAAGGATTCGAATACTTGTTGCGTACTTCTAAAGAATTGGAATTGAGTTAGTCAAGAATTACTGCTTAGTTGGGAGAAACCAGTTTCGAATAAGTATGATTTATCCGAACCACTTCAACTAATAACATCGTGATGGATCGTTATGAAGTATTCTATGGAGCTATACTATTCTTCCGAAGGGTGATTCCAAAATGAAAGATAGTAAATGCTGAATGTTTGTTCAATCCCGTAACAACTTGTATGGATGAATGTCGGCATCACTTTTCTACCTGGAGAGTAGTGTTAGCATTCCAAGATGGTCTGCTATAAGGAGAAAGGTAATCATGGCCTCTCAAGCCTCATTTCCCGGTAATGGCTAAAACGGGGTATGTCGTAAGGCTATAAGTGTCGCTCCCATTAGGCTATGATCATCACTTTATCTTGAGTCGATATCCATATGTATGCTTCGAGGCCCATTTATGGTTGTTGACCATAACCAAGGGGCGATCATATTCGGTACTATCCAATATGGGATAGGCTGGTCTTGTTAGTAGAGGGTCCCGTTGAAACCCTCAGGTACATTATATTTGGAGGTGTACCTTTCGAAAGGTACTCTCTTACCTTGCCATTGTTATCACTGGATTTTCATATAAAATGTTTTGGTTATTATAAGGTAAAAACCCATTCATGTTTATGTGCGGTGTGGTGATACCTTTAATTTTAAAGGATTTTATAAGTTAGAATAAAATTCCTTGTGATCTGAGTTTCTTATGCTGGTTTTACCAGACCGCGGACCTTGTTTTCTTATAATGCTCGGGTCAGACCGAGCATATTTTCAAATTAGGTTTGGATGCTTTGGAGCTCAGGAGTCGAGCTGGATGCCCATGACATACTTCCGTATTTTCTTTTATTTTTTGTTGTTTGTTATTGCTATAGATATCAGTAATTGTAAGGCCAGGTTGTTATAACTGTCCAAGCTAATAATAGGTTAGTGTACTATGATATTGTATGTATATTAAAGTAATTTCTTTTTGTATAGACCTAATTTATATCTTATATGTTGCTCATCATGTTTTTATGAGATTTTGTTCTATCTTTCTTTCTTTCACCCCTAATGACTTGTTTTTTGGACGACTACATGATCGGCACACGAATACTAAGGATGTATTACATGTCATCTTTAGTAGTAAGAAAGACAGATCGTTACACTTAAGAAGTCGGACATAAGGGGACACTTTCTCAAACATTTGGCAACATAGTTTTTTGAAATATACATTCTCTGTTTTCTAAACAATAATAAACAAGCGTCTGAGCATTATTTTTAAATATCTAACTATATGAATTTCACATTTGAACTTTCTGTTTTTAAAGTTTTTTTATACAGAGACGTCCGAGTATATAATCAGATGTCTGGTTAAGAAAAATAAACGTCTGGTTACAAGTGTTTTTAAACTGTTTTTTCTTTGCTTCAAATACATCTACAACTAGTTGTCTAACAATGATTTTCAAACGTCTGATTTTCTGCAACAGTTAAATATTTGAATGGAAACTTTCCTTCTCCTTCAACGGTTGTAACCCCTTCTTTAATGGCTAAAACTATTCATCAATAGATTCTCTGAATGGAAACAACCGTTAGAAGCAACCTTTAAACATCTATAAATATGTAACGTTCGACCTTCTCAAATCCCGAAGTTGACACTAAATACATCAACAGTATTCGTGTGTCGAGCACTCAAGTGCTGGAAAGACAGAATGTTAGGATAAAATAAAAGAAAAACATAAATAGAACAAGAAAGAAGAACACAATAATCAAAATCTCACATGCGGAACAATAATATATAATATACTAAAAGTGTAGTACAGAGAGGTACTCCAACACTCATAAATATAAGAGTTACAAAAGTGACAAAGCACTACTATCAGCTTGGAAAGTTATAACTGCATGTCCTTATAATGCTGAATACATAAATAATAGTAAACGAAAATGAAAATATGTAGATAGATGGGTGGTGAAAGTCTTGCGGATCGTATATATGTTACTAATGTGCAAGTGTACTAACAGTATAGCAAAGATATAAGCAGATATGTAAATGTAAGTAGAAATAAAAACGATCACACTAGAGTTTTTATACTGGTTCGGACCTCCCGTCCTACGTCCAGTCCCGAAGCTCCCCTTCGGTATTTCACTAACCAAATACCCTCGCTTCACCCGGAGGAACAGGTCTTTTTACAATAGAGTTTTCTTTGACAATCTTGTGTTCTGATCAACACTGATATTGACTGATAATACAAATCTTCCTATAATCTCCTTTGAGTGATTGTGTAAGTGTGAGCACTGATTTGAGGAAGAATATAACCAATATAAATAGTGGTTATAGTTTTGATTTGAGAATATTAGAAATTAGGTTTCAGAAATCAACTTGATAATAATAATTCAAGAGAGTAGAAATCAGTAAGTTGAGTGAGTAAATCTCAAATCAATTTGATAGTATTTATAGAATTTGAAGAGTTATGATTAAAGAGAAGTGACTGGAAACCATTGGTGAAAGGTTGCAACTGTTTGAAGAAGAAGAACATTTGTTTAAAGTTTCAAAACCTTTCAGAATATAGCCGTTTATTAAAAAAATATTCGTCACCAGACGTCTGCAGGAAAGCTCAGACATCTGGAGTTTGTTTCAGAGAATTTCCTGAAACTTACTGCAGACGTCTGAGTATATACTGCAGACGTCTGGAGTATGTTATTTCCAGAATTTATAATGTGTTATGTGTGTCACTTCATTGGAGATTGTACAATAATTCTATATACTACTTACACATTTGTTTACAGAATAATCTCCTTGTAATCTTCAAATCATAGCTCTTTGACGTGATGAATATCTTGAATACCTGCATATGTTAATATATATGTATATATATATATATATATAATATTGTATAGTTGTTGTCATTGAAACCATAGAATGGAGGTTCCAACATTCTCCCCCATTTTGATGATGACAACTATACAATATTTTTTTAGAGATATGAACATATTTACTCCCCCTAAATATGTTATCCCCCCCTGAATATGTGCAAATATATTTTCTCCCCCTTTGTTAGAATCAAAACAGAATGAATGCACACAAATATGACATAAAACAAATAGTTTAAATAACATAGATGCAGACAAGTTTCAAAGTTAATACATATGAAATGCAGAAAAATGAAAGAACTATAGAAACATATTATTCTCCTTCATAGAATAATGCCCCTCCATAGCCTCCATAAGAAGAACCATAGGATGAATAAGGATCATATGAAGAAGAATCCCATTATTGATATTGATATGGAGGTTCCTCTTGAATTGAAAGCCCTTGCATAGCCTTATATGATAGATATGATTCCGTAGGCTCATCATTGTCATCGCTATCCTCTTCGGTTGAGTCATCGTACTCTTCTTTTTCTTCTTCTTTGATAACCATTTTACCTCTATTGGTTGAAGAAGGATGATGGGATCCTTGTCCTTGAGTAGGAGCATGAGGAGTAGGAGACGGTGACGATGATGAACTTGAACTAGACCGACCTCTAAACTTCTTCATCATTTTTCCTAAGCTCGAAACCACTTTGTCAAGAGTTTTCTCCACTTTGGTCATTCGTGTAGAAAAAGACCTTTCAAGCTTCTTTTGGTTTCTTGATAAAATGGATTGGTTGCGTAATAACACATCATTAATTGACTCGTTTGAAGCAAGTGTTGGTTGGATTTCCAAGATTTCTGAGTCATAATAGTATTGTGGGGTTGGTTGCGATGAAGAGGCTGGTTGTTGTTGAGGTTGAGAAGATTGCGGTCGGTTTTCCCATTGTTGAAAAGACATGATAGGAGGTGGTGTTCTCGGGATTTGCATTAATGAAATAAACCGTTTTCCTCCGTCTTTTGTTGGAATTTCTTCAAAAGAAGATAGATATGAATGTATTTCCAATGCCGTTAAAATCCGCATAATGTATGCGGCATATGGAATGGTTGGTTTGGGATTAGTCCAATAATCTTTTATTTGAGTCAAGATAAATTGTGCCCAATTAACCGAGACATTACCAAAGATGGCATACAATGCCTTATGATCATTTTCGTAGACCATCTCATGGCTACCAAGTCTAGGAATAATAGTGTTGATTATCATTCGATTTAGTAACCTAGCTCGGGGTCGTAGAAATTTTGAGCGCCATTTCATATTGACTTCCCATATAAGGTGAGTAATTCTATTTCTAGGTTTTCCTAGCATATCGGGTATATCATCAAACATCATACCTTCATAACTACAACCTAGAATTGCCCCAATTGTTGGAATATCAAGTCTTATAAATTTTCCATAGACGGATGTCCAAAGAGTATTATTACTCTCTTCTTCTTGTGATAAACCGACACTTGAAAGATTTTCATAAAATAGATAGATAGCTAGAGGATCTATATTTACCGAATTTACTTCAATGTCAATCAAGGAAGAACAACCAGAAGCTTGAGTTAGTTGATAAAGATGGTATTTCAAAGGATGATGAATGTTGTAGAAAGGACCATTGTGAATCTTTTTCTTCTTGATGGTTTCAAATCTTTTGATTGTTGCTTCTTCATGTCTCATCCATTGAAGAATTTGTGTTTCGGAGACTAGGTTTGCTGAAGATGATGACTGACCTTGCTTTTGTCTCTTGGAAGCTACTTTCTTTGGTGGCATTGATTAGGATTTGAAGAAATTTAGAGAGCTAGGGTTTTGGTAAATATTGGGGGCTGGTAAAAAATGAGATAGGTAGGTAAAATATGTTATATAGGGAGGCAAAAAAAAACTAGTGTTTTTCGAGCTGTTAATTTTTGGCCCGAATGTTCCTGCAGATGTCTGGAATAGGGGTCCAGACGTCTGAGGTAACAGACTTTTGTTTTTTTACTGTTTATTTGTGTATTTTGGTAATCTGTTGAATTTGTTATACTATTCTTCTTAGTTTAATGTAAGAAACAAATAACTTATTCAAATATATATATAAATATACATCAAAACTTTTGAAACAAGATGATGTACAGACAAATTATTCAAAAATTATATAAAAGAAAGAGTTAGTTGTTTCCAGAAGGACCTCCTTGCTCCCATGAGTTTTGTTCATCCTTGATGATAGGATCATACATTGGTCGAATGGGCGACCAACGATTGGGGTGAACCGGAGAAGGAGTACGTTGAATGCAATTAACTGTATCTTTCTTTGGAGAATGACCACATATTTTTGCAATGTGACGAGTTAATAAATTCAGTTGTTCTCCTTGGCATCGCTATTCCCAGGCCATTTCCTTTTGAAGGCCTAGGCTCTCCCTTTGAAAATGATGTAAATCATCAATCCGATAGTCATCGGTTTGCATGATTGTTCCTTGAAATTCAATCGCAGATTTCACCTTCTTTCCTTTAGGTGAATATCCATTTGTAGTATCTTTTGGAGGAGTCGAGGTTCGTAGAGAACCTTTGTAGCGAGGAGGCGGAGCATAATCCGGATATTGAACAGTGAATCCAGGTGGAATAATATAGCGTTCCAGGTGATTAACATCAGGAAAGTTAGATGGTGGTGATGGAACGGTATAGGCGGATGAAGAATGATTGATCGATGAGTGTTCATTTGGAGATGAGGCAGAATTGTAAATTTCTTCATGAGAAGACATTATAGTTTAAGGAAGATATACTAGTTAAATGAAACTATGAATTTAAATATACGAATGACTCTTGAACTTATATATGCTTATGATATAAAAATAGCAATATATAAAAAGTTTTTGAGCCATGCATTATTTTAAGCAATGAAACCAACCATTTGTTAGAATTACATTTGAGAAAATTTCAACCAATAATATAAAAATTGTTTTGCTATAAATAGAAAAACTTTAAGTTTTTAAAAGAATGTTTATATATACAAGGTAGTTTATAAAAATAATAGGTATATTTTATTTAATCTATTTAAACGAAAAGATATACATAAGAATAAATTTAATCTAAATTCTATTCTAGTTCGGATAATGAGCAAATTCCTAAGTTTCTTCTTAGTTTAATAAAAGTCATTTCATTCAATGGTTTAGTAAAAATGTCTGCAATTTGATTTTCGGTACTTACATATTCTAAGTTGATTGTTCCTTTTTCGACATTATCGCTAAGTTCGAATGGATTATTTTTCGAATAGAACAAGCCGTAATCCGTTGTATTTGTTAAATAGCGAAGAATACGTTTTATTGCATGATGATGTGATTCTTTTGGTTGTGCTTGAAAGCGTGCACATAAACATACACTCATCATTATATCGGGTTGACTGGTAGTTAAATAAAGAAGAGATCCTATCATACTTCTAAAAAGTTTTTGATCAAAATCTTTACCATTTTCATCTTTATCCAAGTGAGTAGTGGTACTCATTGGTGTTGGTTTACTAGAAGTTTTACTCATACCAAAACGATTTAATAAATCTTTACAGTATTTTTCTTGATTTAGAAAAATTCCATTTTCTAGTTGTTTTATTTGTAATCCTAAGAAAAAATTTAATTCTCCCATATGTGACATTTCAAATTCGTTAGTCATTATTTGAGAAAATTCTTTACATAAAAGTTCATTTGTTGATCCAAAAATTATATCATCAACATAAATTTGTACTATTAAAATATCCTTTTGCTTTTTCTTAATAAACAATGTTGTGTCAATTTTACCAATTTGAAAACTGGATTTTAATAAATGAGATTTTAAGCGATCATACCAAGCTCGAGGTGCTTGTTTTAAACCATATAGTGCTTTATTAAGTTTAAAAACATGATCCGGGAATTTTTCATGAACAAACAACGGGGGTTGTTCAACATAAACATTTTCTTTTATAAAACCATTTAAGAAAGCGCTTTTAACATCCATTTGAAAAAGTTTAATATTATTATGACAAGCAAAAGCAATTAAGATTCGTATTGCTTCGAGATGAGCTACTAGTGCAAAGGTTTCTTCATAATCAATTCCTTCTTCTTGGTTGTAACCTTGTGCGACTAGTCTTGCCTTATTTCGAACGATATTACCATGTTCATCTGCTTTATTTTTGAAAACCCATTTTGTACCTATTACAGATTGATCACTTGGTCGGGGTGTAAGTTCCCAAACATTATTTCGTTCAAATTGATTTAATTCCTCTTGCATTGCTAAAATCCAAGAATCATCATTAGATGCTTCTTTGTAGTTTCTAGGTTCAAAGTTAGATATAAATGCTACTTGACTCATTTGATTTAGTTGATTTCCTGTCGTTACTTTAGAATCTAAATTTCCTATAATATTATCTGTAGGATGATCTTTTAAACTTCGTGGCGGTGATTTTAATGTATTAATATCGTTATTTTCATTTGAAATTTGTTCTGAGTTTATATCTTGATTTTGTGATAAAGTTGGAATTTCTTCATCGTCATTTTTCGATTTAATAGAAAAGTCTTCATCGAAGGATACATGTAAACTTTCTTATATTATATTTGTTCGTTTATTAAAGATTCGATATGCTTTACTTCTATCAGAATATTCAATAAATATTCCTTCATCTGCTTTTGCATCGAATTTTCCAAGATTATCTTTTGTGTTTAGTATAAAATATTTTGAACCAAATACTCTAAAATATGTTATTTTTGGTTTTCTTTTATAAAACATTTCATAACACGTGTGTTTAGTCATAGGTCTTAAAGTTACACGATTTAAGACATAGCATGCCGTTGCGACTGCTTCTGCCCAAAAATTCTTTGGTAAATCGCTACTATTTAATAGTGTCCGTGCACATTCTTGTAAAGTACGATTTTTTCTTTCAACAACACCATTTTGCTGTGGTGTTCGGGAAAAGGAGAAATTATGAGTAATACCCTTTTTATTACAAAAATTTGTAAATAATTAATTTTCAAATTCTCCACCATTATCACTTCGTATATTTTTAATTTTTAAATCCGTTGAGGTTTTAATTCTTTTAGCAAAAATTTTAAACATTTCGAAAGTATCACTTTTATGTTTTAAGAATAAAGTCCAAGTATATCTTGAATAATCATCCACAATAACAAAAACGTATTTACTATGATTTATAGATCGTACTTGAGTTGGTCCAAATAAGTCTAAATGAAGTAATTCAAGTGGTTGTTTAGTGGAAATTTCCTTTTTAGATTTAAAAGAGCTTTTAGTTAATTTGCCAAGTTGACATGCGTCACAAAGATTTTTAACTTTAAAATTGATCTTAGGTAAACCTCTAACTAATTCATGTTTAGCTAATTTATTGATATTTTTAAAGTTTACATGACAAAAGCGTCTATGCCATAACCATGGATCATCATGATTAGCTGCTAAGCATACATCATTTTTATGATTAATATTCATATTTAGAACATAAATATTTCGTTTTCTAAATCCTTCAAATATTAAACTTTTATTTTGATCATAGATGTTGCACTTATCTTTTTCAAAATCAATTTTAAAACCTTTATCACATAATTGACTAATACTAAGAAGGTTATGTTTTAAATTTTATACTAGTAAAACATTTGTAATTATAGGAGATGTAGATATACATAGATTGATGACTTCACCAATGCCAATGACGAATCCTTTGGAATTATCTCCGAATGTTAATGTTCCGCCATCTATATTTTTGATATTTGTAAGCATGGCTTTATTTCCCATCATGTGCTTGGAGCATCCACTATCTAGTATCCACTTCTATTTTCCCTTACTCTTTTTTTGAGTACCTGCAAAAAAGAAATAATAATTTAATTGGTACCACTTCCTCCGTTAGGGTCCTAAGGGTTAGTAGGGGAAGGTAGCCATACCCATGATGGTTTGGGACCTTTAAACAAATAATTATTGTTATGAACTACTTTTTCCAAATATTCATTTATAAATTTCTTTCTAATCAAATTATTATTTGTTTTTGGAATCCAGATTTTAATATTTTTAGATTCGTTGCTTTTATGAAATACCCTTGATTTCTTAAAGTTAGTGTAGAGAGAACTATACTTAGTTGCAGCATTCAAATTTTGTTTCTTGGTTTTGACTTGATTTTTAACAAATCCTAATCCATTTTTATTTCCTGATGGTTTAGAATTTTTAATTAAACTTTCTAAATTTTGTTTCCCTTTATTAAATTTTGAAACATTATTTGTTATTTTTTCTAAACTATTTTTCAAGTTAGATATTTCAATATTGTCAGATTATATCTTTTTTTAAATCAATATTTTCTTTTAGAATAACATCCTTTGTAATTACTTCTTTTTGTAACTCATGATTTAAATCAGAATTAATTGTAGACAATTTTTTACATTCATCTTGAGCTAATTCTAATTCTTCTTCTAGAATTGTTTTCTCATCTTTTAACATTCTGATTTCTAATTCTAATCGAGCAAATTTTCCTTTATATTCTTTGATCAATTTTTTTGATTCTCTAAATTTATCGTCTAATTCCATAGTTATTTCAAGTAGTTCGTTATAAGATAAATCGGAAAGTACCTCATCAGTGTTAGCCATAAAGCAAACATTTGCTTGTTCAGAATCACTCTCACTATTTGATGATGATGAGTCAGAATCGTCCCATGTTACTTGAAATGCTCTCTTCTTTTTCTTGAAATCGAATTTGTTCTTTCTTTTATCATTGTTACCTTGAGGACAATCCTTCTTCATATGTCCGAACTTATCACATCCAAATCATTTGATTGAAGTTAGATCAGTTGTTTTTGAATTTGAATTTCCTCCGTTTCGAAACTTTGTCATTTGCTTGAATTTCTTGAATTTATTGTAGTTCTTTGCTATGAATACAATTTCATCTTCTTCGAGATCTGAATTTTCATCATTGGCTTGAAAAGCAATATTTTTCTTTTCTTGATTTGCTTCTTTTCGTGCCTGCAAGTTAGCTTCGTATGACATCAAATTTCCTATTAATTCTTCAACTTTGAGTTCGGAAAGATTATTAGCTTCTTCGATAACCAAAACTTTTCTTTCCCATTCAGTATTCAAAGAATTTAAAATTCGAGTAACTAGTTCAAATTGAGTAAATTTTACTCCTAGAGCCATAAGATCATGTTGTATAGTTTGAAATCTCATGTACATATCACTTATAGTCTCATTGGTTTTCATTTTGAATGATGAAAACTGATTTTGTAGAATTGAAATCTTTGTTTGTTTAACTTTTGTAGTTCCTTCATGAGTAACTTGAAGTGTATTCCATATATCATATGAAGTGGTGCATAACATAACTCCAGAAAATTCATTTTTATCAAGAGAGCAAAAATAAAGGTTCATAGCTTTTGCATTATTTCCAACTAAGAGTTTTTGTGCTTCTGTCCATGTGTTTCTAGTAGTGGTTGGTGCTTCAAATCTAGTTTGAGTTGTTTCCCAAACATCTAGACTGTTAGATTCCATAAAAATACGCATACGTGTAGACCAATATGCATAATTTGAACCGGTGAATAGTGGAGGACGTGCAGTAGATTGACCTTCTTGAAAAGTACTTGCCATATTAGTGATAATTCAACTACGTGTTACTGTAACTTGAATTGAACTAAGCTCTGATACCAAATGAAAGTCTTGCGGATCGTATATATGTTACTAATGTGCAAGTGTACTAACAGTATAGCAAAGATATAAGCAGATATGTAAATGTAAGTAGAAATAAAAACGATCACACCAGAGTTTTTATACTGGTTCGGACCTCCCGTCCTACGTTCAGTCCCGAAGCTCCCCTTCGGTATTTCACTAACCAAATACCCTCGCTTCACCCGAAGGAACAGGTCTTTTTACAATAGAGTTTTCTTTTACAATCTTGTGTTCTGATCAACACTAATATTGACTGATAATACAAATCTTCCTATAATCTCCTTTGAGTGATTGTGTAAGTGTGAGCACAAATTTGAGGAAGAATATAACCAATATAAATAGTGGTTATAGTTTTGATTTGAGATTATTAGAAATTAGGTTTCAGAAATCAACTTGATAATAATAATTCAAGAGAGTAGAAATCAGTAAGTTGAGTGAGTAAATCTCAAATCAATTTGATAGTATTTATAGAATTTGAAGAGTTATGATTAAAGAGAAGTGACTGGAAACCATTAGTGAAAGGTTGCAACTGTTTGAAGAAGAAGAACGTTTGTTTAAAGTTTCGAAACCTTTCAGAATATAGCCGTTTATTAAAAAAATGTTCGTCACCAGACGTCTGTAGGAAAGCTCAGACGTCTAGAGTTTGTTTCAGAGAATTTCCTGAAACTTACTGCAGACGTCTGAGTATATACTGCAGACGTCTGGAGTATGTTATTTCCAGAATTTATAATGTGTTGTGCGTGTCACTTCATTAGAGATTGTACAATAATTCTATATACTACTTACACATTTGTTTACAGAATAATCTCCTTGTAATCTTCAAATCATAGCTCTTTGACGTGATGAATATCTTGAATACCTGCATATGTTAATATATATGTATATATATAATATTGTATAGTTGTTGTCATTGAAACCATAGAATGGAGGTTCCAACAGGTGGAAGCATCCAACTTGTCTCCATAAGCTTGAAACATCTAACCCTAAGACCTGCATTACTCAACCTACTCAAAAGAGCACACGGGGAGTTTTGGGGAAAGAAACACCATATGTTAGACATAAGTCTGGTATGAGAAACTCAAAAATGCATATAAATACATAACAACACTTCCGAGACTAACCGAATCACCGAATTAGTTTCCCTTCGAAAGAACCAGCTCAATTGATATTTATATTAGGTGGTAGTATAGATAATGTCTAAGGTGTGTAATATAAATATAGATCATAGCTGAAATGGTTATATTGATTACATTTAACAACATACTTAGGTATACAAACAAAATCCGCTAAAGGACGTTTGTACAAATGGATTTTTCCATTGGAGGGTCCTTGGTACCTTGAGGAAAGTCTCCTGGCAAGGGTTAGAAAGTACCTTCCGAGCGCCGTATATCTCTAGATAAAATATACAAAATAAGGAAGTCATAGTTGGTTCACGCAGAGAACGTGTCAGGAATACGATCAACTCTCGCTAGCAAAATCGATAAGAAAACTCTAGATAATAGAGTTGATCTGTACCCTCTTAGGTTAGCTAGGCCATGGGCATACTCTGTTTTTAGCCATTTCTTTTGTCGCGGTCTCATTTGGCATCTTCACACGAGTTTTCAACAAAACTCGATCACATAATGAACCCCACATGGATTCCATCATCTCAACAGATTTCGGAACCAAGCATAGTTTATATCATTCACTTCCAAATCATGGAACCAGTATAATAGTTTTGGAGTGGTATTTGGCAAGTAGAACACTTATCAATCCCGGTCTCTCCAAAACCAATTAATGAGTTTCCGATTAACTCAATTTCGGTTCTTTCAGAAGTAATCGAAAGCTAGAGGCATTTCATACCAATACTCCTTCCCGGGGGTTCTTATTGGTATAAATCCGCGAAGCATTCTGTATACTTCCTAAGTTAAGTTTGGTCAAGATCGGTAGTCGACTAATCGACATCAAGTCTTGAACGCTTGCTTATGGGAGTCAAGGTTCATACACTTTACACATTTCCGACTTTCTGCTTAACTACTCCTCAGTCTAGAAGGATGCCGATAGGTTAGAGCTCTATTGCTCCGTCCTTACTAAACATCAGTCTTAACTCTCACAAATAAACAAGTTTACTCGTTCGGCTTTTAATGTTAAGCATATTAATACTAACATCCTACAAACAATCAAACCAAGGTCATTACATAGGTGTTACTTATCATTCAAGTATAATCAAGTCGCATAAATGACTTTTAATCCCTTTTTATTTATTTACTTTATCAATTAAAACTTCTTCTTTAAAAAATTCCTTTATTAGACTTATAAAATACTTAATTTCATATTTATAACTTATAGAAATATCTTTAAAATACTTATTAATAGGTTAAAACACTTTTAAAACTATTTAAAATTTATGTTAATTATTTATATAGAATGTTATGTAAGAATAGGGAATTTCGAAATAGAAAAACATGTTTTATTGTAATAGCTATTAAGTTTAGAAATTCATAATCAATTGTTAAAAATATATTTAAACTTGAAACTAACATTAAAACACTCCATTATAAGTTATAAAACAATTCTAAAAAGTTCAGAGAAAAATACATAATTTAAGTATCATTTTTAATTAAATTATAGGTTCAAATAGAAAAGATAGCATTTCTACAAATATTACAAAAATAATTCACAGCAGCTCAAAAGTGTCTCAGAAGAAAAGACAGCACTACAGAATTGCTACCAAAAGTCCTGGGCTGTCGTTTAATGTGAATTTGCGACAACTTTGCGCCTAGATTTCGACCCTTTAATGAATGATTTTTAATCCATTATTTTTATAGTAGTCACCATACTTTGGGTACTTGAAAACCATGATGAAAAATCCCAAATAATATCTCTTAATTATTTTATAGAAATTTTCAAAAATAAGGTATTTTACCGAAGTGCTCATATAGCGACTATTTTGCTATAAATTTTGCCTTTCGTTCAACTAGCTATCAATTGATATAAGCTTCAAAAATTTCCCAATAAGAATAATATATTATTTACTTGATTAATATCTGAAGAAAACTTTTACAAAAATGCACGTTATTTTCAAAGACATACTATTTTTTAAAAGTGTTACTATAGCGACCTTTTTACTTCTATCTTTCTCAACTTTGATTTACCTTTTCTATAACTTTTCAAAATATATTCTTTACTTTCTAAACACTTAGTGAAGTGTAGAAAATAACCAAACAAGTTACTATCAAGATATGTTGATATGTCATTAAATCACCATTTAAATAAGTTATATTTTAAGGGATTCAAAGTGCGTTTATAACGATTATCGCTATACAGATAATTCTGTTTTTAATTCAATACCCAATGTTTAATGTCATTCACATTTATACACAAATATGATTCCATATTCAATCCATATTACAACTAAACATGTTCCAACATTAAAATAAGTAAACATGTCCATTTTAAGCATTCGAATGCATTTAATTTAAATTACTCATTTTAATAGTTTAAAAGGCAATACTTTTCGAAGCATTATTATCATGGTCATAACTTTAATTAGTTAGTGTCTAAAATTACTAACATATATCAAGCAATATCATCAAGCAAAATTAACACATATAATATCATATATGTCATGTTTTTATGGATTTGATTAATGAGTGAGATATCTCACCTTTTCTTAAATCAGCTTCCTACCAACATTCAAATAAACCCCACTAAACTTGCTCCTAACAATACTCAAGACTAAAATCAAGCAAGATAAGGGAGAATGGAGGCGAGAAAAGTGCAAGATCAATGCACTTTGGACCTATATAGCTCACAGCCTAAGGAGAATAGGGTGGATGGCTCAACTTATTTTTGGATTTGAGGTGATGGATTGACGTTATATAATATGTTAGGATGGTAGAATGAGTTTGGAGAAGTTTGGCAAGAGTTACTCTAATTTAGAGAATTTTGTGAAGAGATAAGAGTGAGAATGGAGTAATTTCTTCCAAGTGAATTTATGTCTTTCTTAGTGAACTATGGGTGCTTATTTATAAGGTTGAGAAAGGTGGTAAATGACCTCTCTTACCCTTAAATGGGCTACGAAAGAATGATGGACAAGCATGCTCTTATAACACCTTATCTTCCTTAAATTAAGTAGTGATTTATAGGTCTTTTTAGTCCGTAAGTCCTATTCTTTCTAGAAGCCTTTTTGCTAATTAATTACCATTAGTTATAAGTGTATTTTAATCCCTAATTAATGTGTTCATAAGATAGCCTACTGTGTACGATTATTTCAACAACTTTTATTTAACAAAATATTGATTTTTCAGAAAACGCTTTTTGGTCACATTTTCCGTATTTCTTCAAAGAATATATTTTTGTAAACACATTTCAAAAATAAGTTTTCTAACATTAGTTATTAATTAAAAAGTGTTTAATAAGGTTATAAAATCATATTTTCAATATTTATTTAATTTCCAAAAGTTGAGATTTTTGAAGATGAAGTGGTCGAATTTTCGGGTCATTACATTCTCCCTCTTAGGATATTTTGTCCCCAAAATCCAAATAAGAATACCATAAGAGAATAGAAGAAAGGTGTATATATATAATACTGCTTAAACTACATATAACAAAGCTACAAGCTAAGCGACTCTACTACAAGCGATGAGTACACATCAAAAGGTAAAATACAACAGAATCTACTGTCTAAACCATGGATAAGAGGCTCTAATGCTCTCCTCTGCCTCCCAAGTGCAATCTCGAACATCTATACTCCACTGCACCTTGACCAATTCCACAACCTTAGTCCTCAACCTCTTCGTATCATGATCAACAATATGGATAGGCTGTCTTACAATGGTCAAGTTGCGCTCAACCTCCAAATCCTCCTGCTGCGATGGCTTGATAATCAAAGTAGGATCATGTACATACTTCAATAGATGATATATGTGAAAAACATTACTACACCCAATAACTTAGTCGGTAATTCAACTCGATAAGCCAAAGTTCCTATCTTCTCCAAAATCGGAAAAGGTCCAATACATCGTGGGGCTAACTTTCCTCCCTTACCAAACTGAATCATGACTCTCATCTAAGAAAACTTTGATAAACACAAAGTCCCCAACCGAGAACTCCAAATCTCGATGCCTTACATCAGCATAGCTCTTCTGCCTACTCTGAGCTACCTTCAAGTGCTTCCTAATCTTTGCTACCTTATCCGTAGCCTCATGGATCATATCTGGTCCAAGCACTAAGCAATCTCCTGGTTCTACCCAACATGAAGGAGACTTACACGGTCTTTAATACAATGCCTCAAAAGGTGTCATGCCAATACTTGCCTGAAAACTACTATTATGAGAAAACTCCACAAGTGGCAAGTGATCTTCCTAAGGTCCTCCAAAGTCAAGAATAAAAGCTCTAAGTAAATCCTCCCAAAGCCGATTCGCTCTCTCAATTTGACCATCTATTTGAGGATGATAAGCTATACTCAAACTAAGCTATGTTCCAAGAGCATCATGCAAACCCTTTCAAAACTGACTCGTAAAGATCGGATCTCGATCACTCACAATACTACTTGGAATGCAATGAAGCCTAATCACCTCTCTAACATATAGCAGAGCCAAACTAGACGCCTTCCTCGTTGCTTTAACTGGTAAGAAGTGTGCACTCTTGGTTAATCTATCACAATAACCATGATGCCTTCATTACCTCTCCTCGACCTAGGAAAACCACTAATAAAGTCCATAGAAATCTACTTCCACTTCGGAACCTGCAATGCATGAAGCAAACTGACCGTCTTCTGATACATCTTAGTGACTCCTGCTGGCCGTTAACACACCTGCTCACAAAGATAGAAATATCTCTCTTCATACCTTCCCACCGAAAAGCACGTTTCATATCTTGATACATCTTAGTGACTTTTGGATGTATCATTAATCTAGAATGATGACCCTCCGTAAGAACCTCCTGTCTGATGTCGTCAAAATCTGAAACACACAATCGAGCGTTCATCCTTAAAATGCCACGATTATCTATCTCAAATCCTGGGTACCTTTCTTAGGCTACATTCCCACTAATGGCTTTCGTTATCTGAGCGAGATGAACATCCTTCTGTTGGTTTTCCTCTACACGACTAATAAGAGTCGGACGGACTACCCTATTAGCCATAACAACATACTTCCTACTCAACGCATCGACAACCACATTCTCCTTCCCTGGTGTATACGAAATCTCAAAATCATATGCTGTGAAACTCCACCCAACGCTGCTGCCTCAAGGTCAAGTCTTTCTAGGTAAAAAGATACTCCAAAGATTTATGGTCCGAATAAAGCTCAAACTTCTCACCCAATCAATGATGCCTCCACATCTTCAAAGCCAAGAATACTATTAAAAGCTCCAAATTATGTGTTGCATATCTAGTCTCATGCGGCTTCAGCTGCCTACTTGCATAAGCTACTACCTTCCCATGATGCATTAACACAGCGCCCAATCCTGTTCCACAAGCATCAGTGTAAACAGTTAGATCTTCACCTCCATCTAAAATAGTCAGAATAGGGGCACTAGTCAACTTCCCCTTCAATTCTTTAAATGCAATCTCACATTTTTCCATCCAAAAAAATTTGACATCTTACTTTGTCAAAGTTGTAGATGGTATAGTAATCTTGGAGAAATTCTGAATGAATCTTCGATAATAGCCAGCCAAACCCAAGAAGCTTCGAATCTCCATTGGGCTTTCAGGTCTCTTCCAATCCTGAACAGCCGTAACCTTCATTAGATCAACATAAATACCATCTTCGGAAATAACATGCCCTAAAGAGGACCTCCGACTGCCAGAAATGATATTTGGAGAACCTTGCCCAAAGAGCATGCTCTCTTGATATCTCCAATACAATTCTCAAATGCCGGGAATGCTCCTCCTCGGTCTTGGAATAAACTAGAATATCATCAACGAAAACAAGCATGAATCTATTAAGGACATCGCGAAAGACACAATTCATCAAGTCAACAAAATAAGCTGAAGCATTGGTTAAACCAAACGGCAAAACCAACTACTCATAAAATCGATCAGAGAAAAAGTTGTACAGGACACACTATAACACCCCATATTTTTGATAACATTATTTAAGATATTTAATTAGTTAAATTAAATAAAATAATATGTTGGTTAGGGGATTGAGATTTGATTTTAATCAAGGGTAGTCGTGCCATTTAAACAATGAATTAAAATAAGAGTTAAAATGAAAAAGAGGGGGGGTAAAATAGGAAAGAGGCCATTCCTATATCCATAAACCCTTGGTCGTGTATCCCCTACACATTCATTTTATTTAATTAAATTTTTTTAACAAGAGGTCGACCACCATGAACAAGAGTGAGAGGAAGAAACCTAAGGAAGAAGCTAATTCAAATCAAATCCATTCATATCTCAATCTCTTTAATCTCTAAAGCTAAGGTGAATAATGTTTACATCTCAAATTTTTATTGTTTCAGTTTTAAGATGAATTCTGAATATTTTGCAGTGATTTGCCATGTTTTTGAATGATGGAATGGTTATATATATTTGTTGATGAATTATGGTTGTTCATATTGAAATTATGATATGTTTTAAAGTGAAAACCCTATAAAATGACATTCAAATGCCTTGCGATTTTTATGAAGATCATAAATGACATTTTAAAGATGGGTTTCAATTTTCAAAATTTTCTGAATTTTTGTGGAATTATATGAATTTTCTAGTAAAGAAAATGTTATTTTGGGTTAATAATTATTTACTGTTAAATAATAAAAGGTTTGGGTCGGAAATTTTTATATGTTGGAATACATATTAAAAGAGATTTTTTGGAATTCTTGTAGATTTTTCCCAAGTGTTTTAAATAGTATATAAAATTATTTAAGGTATGAGACTTAAATGTTTTGTATATTTATAAAAGGAGAAGGGGCCTTTTGCAAATAATTCAAATAGTTAGCTCTGAAAATTGTAGCACTTTTTAGTGGTAAAGAAAAGAGGCAACCAGTCAAAATTTGACACATAAAGCAGCTTAGATGAAAAGTACTATTTGCTACATACTTTTTATTGTTTTATTGCTTTCGGCACCTGCTTCCGCCTTGGTTAGCTTTCGACCAAGTCCCACCGCCTTCAACACCATCGAAACCAATGTGTATGGTATCAATATATTGGTACGTAGTGAATTGGATAGAAGGCGAAAGGCATGAGGTTGAAACCATGGGTTTCGAAGGGGTGGAAGCATCACTTTACTTTTAAATTAAAAATGCGCCCGCTTGCTTTCGACTTGGTTAGCTTTCGACTGGGTTTGATGGATTTAAAGAAATGCTTTCGATTGAGTTGCGCTTTTGTTTTAAATGATTGCTTTCGACTAAGAAGCTTTCGACTTAGTTGGCTTTCGACTAGGTCAAATGGATTTTGGGTTGCACCCTAGTTTTTAAACAACTGCTTTTGACTAAGTCGAAAACTTTTGCTGCCACTTTTTTACCTTTCGACCCACATGGTTTCGAAGAGGTTGCTTTGTTTTTAAAATATGGCCACTTCTCCAATGCTTTCAAAGGGATGGTTTCGACACCATCACTTCTTAACTTAGGAAATGGTTTCAAAACAGATGCTTTCGACTTAAATATTTTAAAGACCTTTTTTCTATGATTTACATAAAACCCAAATGGTTTCGAAAGAGACAGTTTTAAATGGTTTCGAAACAGATGCTTTCGACTTTAATGGGTTTATGATCCTTTTGCTCTACTTGAAGGCATAATCCAAGTGGTTTCGACCGAGACAAATTTCAAAGGTTTCGAAGGAGTAAATTTTCGAATGGTTTCGAAAGGTTTCCATATGTTTTAAATTGAATCCAAAGGCTTCCGAAAGGTTTAGTATTTTAATTCTTTCAAAAGGGTTTTAGTGAATGGTTTCAAAGGGGTGGTTCCTCAGGGTTTCAAAAGGGTTGAAATGAAAGGTTTTTCCTATGTTTTCTAAAGGAAATATTCAAAGGTTTTAAAGGGGGATGTCTAATGTTTTGAAGCTTTCGAAGGAAAGGCTTTTAATGGTTTCGAAAGAGTCACTTTCAATGATTTTGAAGGGGTTACCTTCAGGGGTTTCAAAAGGGTTATTTAAAGGTTTTAAACAAAGGTTTCGAATGTATTAAATATGCAATATAGCCTAAGTATTTTCAAGTTAAAAAGGGTTCTAACTTGTTTTGAAAAGATAGCTAATCCTCATTAAAATTCATCAACATTATTTTGAGCAAAGTGTATATATATCATGGCAAAATAGCTTAGAGTAAAGCTAATAATATATTTTCCTTGTACAAGTATGATCTAAAAGGTTAAATCATTTTGAAAAGGTTTTCAAGGAAAAGGATAAAGAGTAGTTAACCCTAAGAAAATGATTCGGACAATTAGGCCATTTTGATTCGGACAATTAGTCCGGTCTGCGGACAGTTAGTCCAATTTGCAGGCAGTCAGCCCAATTTTCGAGGAGATAGTCCATTTGTTACTTATGGATAGATAGTTCATTAGTTACTTGATTAGCTTAACGAACTTAGCTATTGTTATCATTATTATATCAGTTTGATTAACCAGTTTGGTTGCAAGAAAGGATTTGCAAAATATATGTTTTAAAGGGGATATTAGTGAGGGGAAACCCGTTCCACTAAGCAGCGTGGTCTCACTAAATATCAGTAAACCGAGATGTAACAGTATTATTCACACCAGGCTTTATGTCTGATTTGAAGTTTTTGTTTTCCCCTTAAACTCTCGGGTGCTCAAAATTGATTTGAGCAGGCTGAGGATTAAAGTTTTCAGGTTTAGAAATTTTAACGAATAAAGTTTCCGGAGACGAGCAGGTGGCTGATGGGTAGCTAATTAGCAATTACATATTGTTTTGTTTATTTCCACTGTGTATTAAGTCAGATATAACTATATTTCTTTGATCAACCAAGGGGCATCGTCATATGTCGCTCTTGGCATATTTTGTAATGATTATAATTAGTCTTTACTTGGGAAATGATATGGGATTATGTAACTTGGATATGAATTTGTTTTGAAATGTAATTAGTATAATGTTGTTTTTGGAAATTTGAGATTTTTTTCATATTCAAGTGCTTCTGATATTGTGGATACCATAAGCATTACCGTATTTTGTCACCAAAACTTAATACTATGCATGACTGCAGCATTTGTAGCGCTTAGCTTTTGGCCTCTAGATATGGGATGTTACAACTTGGTATCAGAGCATGGTTTATGACAAACTTTAACTAAAAAAATGATTTTTAAAAAACATAATCCTAAGGAATTAGAGTAAGATTGGGGTATGGGATAACGCTATAGTAATGTACATGTATTTGTTATACATAAGTATACACTTTATCTCTAGTCTCCTATCTTTGTTAGGTATTTTTCTGTATCTCATAAGGTTTGAATATAGATATGGATGGTAGAAGAAGAAGAGTTAAACCAAGCGAGGAGGGAACCAATGGGAATGCCAGACCTAGTACAAGGAGAACCCAAGGTTAGGCACAAGCATAGAATGTAGGTGCTGGAGTCTCGCAAGTGGACATGGGAGCTATGTATCAGTTTTCTATGAATATGATGCAAGCTGGATATGCAGTTGGAGTGGTAGGAGGAGATGCTACAGGGGTAGGAGTTTTGGAAGCTCCGGTAGTTGACCATTATGCTAAGCTGAGCAGAGATTACGCAAAGCTTGGAGGGAAGCCATTTCTGGGGACCCTCCCCTCCCCTCCGCACTTTCCTCTTCATTTTCATTTTAATTTTTTTTAATTAGAAAAGCTAAGCGAAATGCCGCCGCGTCCAACCAAAATCGCCCGAAGAACGGTTCAAAGACATCCAGCGGAGCAAGATGGATCGTTACATGTTCCGCCGCCACCTGGAGTTTCACCAGACGATCTACGTGTACTACATGAGCTTCCATATGGTTATCGGCATAGAGCCGAATCCGCTTTGATGACCGTACAGGTATAAATTGCACATTAATATATCTGGTAATTTTTATATGTACATCACATAATCATATTAAATAATCGTTACTCTATCAAAAATTATTAATTCATAAATTATCTTTAGGACCATTACATTCATTGTTGGGGTAGTTGGGCTAAGTGCATTACCCAGTTTTATGACTCTCTTCCCGGTCCTATTATTGAGAGGCTACAGGCTAGCCCTTTTGGTATTTTTTTGTCGATTAGGCCTGTTCAGTCCTTTGATCGACCTCTCATTCAGGCATTAGCTGAGAGGTGGTGGCCCACCATGCATACGTTTCATTTTTCAAATTTTGAGCTTGGTATCACCCCAGTTGATTTCTACATGTTCACTGGCATTGAGATTGGACGACATGGTCTTCGACCTTTTCCATTTGATGATTTATACATGTCCCCCAATCTGTTTACCGTTTTTCTACCATTGATAGTTGTTACCTGCGTCAGTAGTGGTTCTGTTAAGTTGACTTATCTGCAGCATTACATCACCACTTATATAGCTAGAGCCAATATGATGGATGCAGTTACTAGAGCATTTCTGTTGTACTTGTTTGGTTCGACTTTTTTTTCGAACCAAAAAGGTACGGTTAGACTAGGCTATTTAGCATCTCTTGCCAGATTAGACCAGCTACATACTATTAATTGGGGCACATCGATATTAGGCACCCTTTATACCGCTCTAGATTCATTTGCGCTTGGCGATGTCAAGCAGATGCATGCTTTTTGGTATATTTTGCCGTTATGGTACTACGAGTACACGGCAAACATGCATCCCCGCATCCAGGACATGGCTAGTCAGGCTGCTGAGCAGTACTTACCTAGGATGAGACGATGGGAGACTATGCAGTACGTACATCATGTTCCCTTAGGTGTACGGCATGACTTGATGGAGGCTAGGTCACAGCTTGATATGCGTAGTCGAGGTAACATCATTCGGACTCCTTGGGCCTCACATTGGACCCATCTAGCAGATGCAGGTCTTATGGTGGACGACCATCCCTTGATGGTTGCGTATTCTCTATCTAGACGTAGGGTTGCTTTGCATACACCTGCATTTATGCCTATGTGGTATTTGGGAGAGAGGTGTGCTTATCAGATTATGGGTGATCGTCTTATACCATATGATCCTTTATCTTGTGAGGACATGTTTGGTAGACATAGGGTGATTGGCGATCATTACTTAAATGCTCTACGACTGGCTGGGTGGGTGGATAGCAGTACTTTCTTCATCGATGGAGATCACGATGCTTATTGGGCTAGAGTAGCACCCCGTAGATTCATCGTACCAGATTATGTTCGTGGGGTCAACTCTGATCATATAGGACCTTACATGGCAGTCGGTAGAGTTCAGGTACCGTAGGTTTCATTTGACCCAATTCCATCACAGTTCTCCCAGACTCCCATGTAGTTGGAGCCTAATACTACTTTTAGAGCATATGACGTGACAGGTACTTTGATTGAGCAGCCTTTAGTCTTTCCAGATCACCCCGACTTTCCTGGTGTGCCTTCAGTCGGGTTATATCCTCTGTATGAGGTACGTTTGTTGTTTATTGCCATTTTCCCTTTATTTTATGCTTAGTTTCTTACTATGTCAAATATCATCTTTATGTAGTATGCTTCTAGATTGGACCAGACCAGAGTTTCACTTGGTGTGTTTCGCAATATGACTCTTGCACATACACACACCATGCATGATATGTACATGCAGCATACACAGATGCTAGAGGTGCAGATTGATCAGCTATCAGCTAGACTTGCTGTATATGAGCCTTTCGGATCAGAAGGCGGAGGTGATGCTGGTCCCAGTGGGTATGATGCTGGTGGTTTAGATGTGGACGATGGGGATGAGGACAATGGGGATGATGAGGACGAGGGGAAGGATGGTGATGGGGATGACGATGATGATGACGGAGATGATGGTGATGGGGAAGATGATGACGATGACGGAGATGATGATGATGGTGATGAGGATGATGGTGATGATGCTGACGACGACGACGACGTTGCATCCCTTTAGTTGTATACCTTTTAGTATATGCATAGTGGACGTTTTATTATATGTTGCAGTTCATATAACTTATGTACTTATGTCATTGTCTGAGTATACTGTGTATTCTTTATGTTGATATAATTTCACTTTCTTGGATTTTGGATGAAAATGTTCGAGTATACTGTGAATTCTATATGTTTGTGTATACTGTGAATTCTTTATGTTTGTGTATACTTATAAGCACCAACTAGTGACATATATACATAAAAAAACTACTAGTGACATTAGAATTGAAGATATACGAACATAGAACACTGATAAAAAAATGACCCAGTAATAATAGAACACAAATATGAAGAAACTAAACGTGACAATTAAATTGCAATTCCTGTAAAGAAAGTCGTAGACGTCTTATCTCCTGTTCTAGTTCGTTTGCATAGGTTATGCCCCTTGGACATAAAGGATCATCCAACCATTACGCGTAATTGCAACCATTCGGCCAGAATTGACATATTTGGATTCGACGACCAATATTTTCTCCATCCGCATGTACTACAACTTCAACTCCATACCCGCACTGACAACAAACTGGGTACGATTCAACTTCTTGCTCAGTGGGAGGTTGAACTACTTGAACCTGGTTCTCAGGTTGTTCATATGCATGACGAACAACATGTTGTTCATATGGTGGTTCAACCACTTCCTGAAGCTTCAGCTGCTCAAGATTTTGAAACTGACCGCGGATATCTTCATAGTGTTGTTCTTGATAATTGATAAGCCAATCGTGATCAGTATGTGGACTTTCCGTAGGCACGTAACCTGCATCTGAATCGATAGAAGAAGGCCAAGAAGGCATTGCGATGAAGAATTTATTGTTGTGAGTGAGGAAGAAGATGATTATGAATGATGAATAAGTAAATCAGAAAGCGCACATATAAACAAACAGGTCTGACAACAACAACAGACATTATTATTTGAAAAGACAATTCAGAAAGCTCTCCACACATTAACGACCGTTACATAACCAACTAGCAATACTGTTATCTTAAGGCCATCCAAATCTTTCTAGCCAATTTTGGCGTATGAAGTACGCATCATGGCCAATGAACGAAGTGCGGTATTTTAAATTGTATCGACCGTCATAAGTCGAGCGTGTATTCTCGAACACATTTTCCGATATTACCTCATTAATAATCTTTGTGTAACACGTGCATGCCCTAGTAAAGTTTCTGTATGCAGTCTTGACCTCTTGAGCCGTACGTCTAACTTGACAGCCCACGTCGTTGTTGTATAGTTCAGCCCGAGTGTCCCAAAAATGAATTACCATTAACTCCTGATTGTCGCACATCTCATCGGTTTGTATGTAGTACTGCATAAGCAACTTCAATTCATGAGACTTAAATGTCATGTTGGACAATGTAGTTTGAATAATGTTAAGTTTTTAAATGATTTAAACAGATAACGATTTGTGAATTTATATAATGGATGTTCCTTCTCTCCACTCAACAAAGCAGAGAATTTGACCGGCAAATGAACATGGCTACAGTACATGATTTGACCGCACACTGAGCCACCTTCTCTCCACTCAACAAAGCAGAGAATCTTGACCGGCAAATGAACGTGGCTATAGTACGTGATTTGACCGCACACTGAGCCACCTTCTCTCCACTCAACAAAGCAGAGAATCTTGACCGGCAAATGAACGTGGCTACAGTACGTGATTTGACCGCACATTGAGCCACCTTCTCTCCACCCAACAAAGCAGAGAATCTTGACCGACAAATGAACGTGGCTACAGTACGTGATTTGACCGCACACCGAGCCACCTTCTCTCCACTCAAAAAAGCAGAGAATCTTGACCGGCAAATGAACGTGGCTACAATACGTGATTTGACCGCACACTGAGCCACCTTCTCTCTACTCAAGAATTAGTCTTATATATATAACCATATGGATCTCATACTTGTTCACCACAATTAAGTCTAACAAAACATTCAAATATCAAACAGCTATCCTCAAATATCAAACAATGTTTGGAAATTTACTAAAAGCTATATTGCTATGCGACAGTGACTCTGAAGAAGAAGCGTATGCGTTAGCGCATCAACAAGAGGAGGAGGAACTGATGGAGATATACCATGAAGCATACGGTTCAACTTCTGGAAAACATGGTGGTTCAGTTGCGGGTCGAAAATATATCAACCGTAACCAGCAAGCATTTCAAAAAACACTTATACAAGATTACTTTGCCCGTGATCCAACATACGGTCCAGAGATGTTTAGACGACGATTTAGAATGAGTTGTCCATTGTTTTTAAGAATTCTCGAAAGTATTCAGCAGAATAATAATTATTTTGTTTACAAGCAGGACGCTGCAAAAAAACAAGGTTTAAGTGGGCATCAAAAGATGACTGCAGCTTTGAGGATGTTAGCGTATGGTACACCCACCGGTGCCCTTGACGACGCATATCGTATTGCAGAGAGTACGACATTGGAAAACCTAGATCACTTCTGTCAGTCAGTTGTGGACATTTATGGGACTGAATATCTTCATTCTCCAAACAAGGTGGATGTAACGCGTTTGCGTTAAATGCATGAAAGCAAAGGCTGGCCTGGAATGCTTGGATGTCTAGATTGTATGCATTGGGAGTGGAAGAACTGTCCAAAAGCTTTTCATGGAGCATATAACGACAAAGAAAAAAACCCTACTATCATCTTAGAAGCGGTTGCCTTTCATGATTTGTGGATTTGGCATGCTTTCTTTGGAATGCTAGGTTCTCTTAACGACTTAAACGTTGTTGAACGATCTCATTTGTTTAATGATTTGGCGCAAGGTAAGTCAACTCCCGTATCATTTAATCTTGGTCATAACACATATGAGCATGAATACTATCTTGGAGATGGAATTTATCCCAAATGGAGTACGATTGTAAAGATATTTGCAAACCCAATGACGGCAAAACAGAAACAATTTGCTGCAATGCAGGAAGGACAAAGGAAGGACGTAGAAAGGGCGTTTGGGGTCCTTCAAGCAAGGTTTGCAATGGTCAGCAATCCATGTAGATTATGGAAGGGATCAAAAATGGCTACAATTATGTTCTGTTGTATAATTCTGCATAACATGATCATTGAAGATGAAAGCGCTATGGACTATCCCGATTTCGAGTATGATGGGGCAAGACAACCCCCCGAATTGTTTCGCACAGCCACGTTACGAAATGAAGGACAGTACGCAATTCATGATGATCATCATGAAATATATCGTAATGCTGCTATTCATAATAGACTCCAAAGGGATTTAATGGAGCATATTTGGAATTCTCATGGAAATCAGTAGTTCGGGATGGTGGATCTTTGTTTAATTACATCTGTTTGCCTTTTTATTTCTGTAACGAAGTGTAGAATGCTATAATTTTTATGTTTGTAATATCATTTATGTTTGGTGAAGTAAATCTTTATTGATGTCTACAGAATGCATCTAAATAAATGATATCCCATTGAATATTTTAAAACTGAAAATAACACATGATTGAAAATATAAACTTAAGGTACATGGATATTTAAACTGCAATAACTAAAAATATCACATGAATATTTCAACTACATATGTTTTGTTCCCGATCTACTCTCAACAATGCGTTGTTTGTACTCCATCCAATATTGCATTGTAATTGGGTCCATTCCGGTGACATCCTTTTCCATTACTAAGGTCTCTTGGCGTTGCCGCTCTAGCTCAAACCGGCCCTTCTCAATCTCGGTCAGTTCTTTTAACACGGCAAGCTTTTCTGCACTTGACGTTCTGCATTTTCTCTCGCATGTTTTTCATGCATTAGGGCTCAACGAGAATCGATTTGAGATTGAACAACAATTTTCTTCTTAGCTGCTCGTTGCCCCATCGGTCTAGCATCTTCATCAAATGCGGGTTCTGCTTCTTCGTCTTCGTTATCTGGGAATACATTAGAGTCCATATGAGAAGAATTGCTTGGGCTAGAATTATAATTAGTTCGACTTGTTTTTTTCTTGCCCTTCGACTTCGTCTGGACATCTCTTAAGCTTTTTGCGGTGTTTGAGCTCCATTTTTGTTGACTAACAAGCAAGTCATAGCAGTTTGCAAACTGATAGTAGTGGGGTTTCTTTGTACCATTTTCTCTTGGAAATAATTTCAAGAATTGATCGTTCGCCATTCTCTTCTAAAAAAACAGAAACACAAAATGATATATTAACAAAGTGATCAGAATGAATATAAATTAAAAATGATATTTTTCAAAACGCTACCAATTCAGCTTCGCCACCCATTCCACTTGGATTTGCTGTTCTTATTTTGTGAATCTGCGACTCGTAGAATTGTGTTTGTCGATTAATCTTCCCAAAACGACCCGTGATTGCAGACATTGACCTCGTCTTTTCAACATGCTTTTTATTGTACGCAGTCATGACTTTTGCCCAAAACGCCTCTCCACTTTGGTCATTCCCCTTTACTAAGTCGTTAGAAAATGACAGTAAATATAACACAAATCCTTATCTTCATCGCCGGACCATGTAGCAGAAGAATGGAAGGATAGAGGGGGAGCGGTCTGGGGATGAACATTTTGAAAGGGTTGGGAATCAAAATCCCAGCTATCCATATTCATCGCTTCGGTATATGATTGAAAAGGATGAGACATACTTTTAATATTATGGAATTGAGAATATAATTGTAATAGAAGAAGAGATGTGTGTATTACAATCTGAAAAATAGTCCGATATATGTAATGAAATCACAAATATGACCGTTTATAGCCGTTGTAATTTTAAATATGACCGTTTATAGCCGTTGGGGACAAAATATGACCGTTTATAGCCGTTGGAGTTCAAAATACGGCCGTTTATAGCCGTTGGAGTTCAAAATACGGCGTTTATAGCCGTTGGAGTTCGGATTAAGGCGTTCGGTAGCGGAGATGGGGGGCGTTTGGGGTTGGGCTTGGGCGCCCATTTTATGGGCGCCAGACGTCTGGCGCCCATAAACTGGGCGCCAGGGCTTGGGCGCCCATTAAATGGGCGCCCAAGCCCAGTTCAGGATCCTGAATGGGATCCTGAACTTTCAACTGAATATTCAGCTTGAATTGAACGACTGGAGATCTTTTTTTGGCAAATTCAGAATGTAAATCTACCACTGGAGATGCCCTTAGGTGAGTACGATGCTAGGATATTTTGCCAGGATAGGAAAATATCACTTAGACATCCTAGTTGTAGTGATCAGATAGTTTATACAGTATATGGTTCTAGCGATGAGGTGAATGCTTCATTGGGTGTTATGGAATTGTATGATGAGTTGAGTCAAGTTTTCGTGGTTAGAGAATTCGCAGATGTGTTCATCAATTTTTTTGGGTCAATACCATCTACATTCACAAATTCGATCGCCTCTCAGGGCTCTGCTACGGCCCCCTTGCCTCCATCTCGAGTCAAGTTCACTAAAAGGATCGCTCAAAACCCGAGTGAGGGGCCCTCCTTTAGATGTTATGCGGTCTATTTTTAGTGCAGAGGGTGACCTCTATGTTCTTCCGTTTTTCTAGGCACTCATTCTCGCAGATCTCTGTTATGTAACACTCCTTAGCAGCATCTTGGTCTCCTTCTAATGTCCCACTCCATGAGCGGTGGGGAATTTCATAGTCAAACGCCACTAGGATACAACCGCACGAAAGTACGATAAGTAGGCCACCCTAGGTTGGCGTTGTATGCACGGAATCCATCCACCAAAATGAAAGTTTGCTTCTATATGGCCGATCGAGAACAATTTCCTAGCTCGACAAACAAATCCAACTTTCCTATAGGCATTTTCCTTCTCCACTGAAGCCATGTTATAGGTTATTGCAAGACGCAATGTCTTTTATGGACAATCCCATCATGTCAAATGCATCCTTGAATAGGATGTTAACCAAAGTTTCACTGTTCACTAAAATTTAATGAACTTTTGCTGGGTAGAGCATTGTTGAAATCACCATGGGGTCTATGTGTGAATATTTCTTTCCATGCAAATCATTATCACTAAAAGTTATCTCATCCTACTCTTGATGAGGGACATTAGCCTTACGATCCTTGCATTTGACATATACAAAATCTTCTCTATTCTTCGGGGACTTGGCATATCTTTTCATCTTGGCCCAACTCTTGTTTGCTACATGAGGTCCTACCGTTATGGTGTTAATTACCAATCTCCTATCCTTTTCATGGTTATCGTGGGTTCTTTCTCCTCTGTTCCCTTATAGGGGTTGTTTTGGTGTATGCCATATAGGAATGGGGGGAGCGCTTAGATTTCTGATATATGGTTCTAGCTTCCTCTTTTTGATGTATACCTCAATAATGTCTCCTAAATGATGGCATTCATTATTATCATGTCCATGGGATTCGTGAACTCGATAATACTCTCATGTATTTATGTCTGTTTCAGTCTTCTTTCTTGGCTGAGGCTTGTCGTACTTAAGCTCTACTTGCATCGCAAGATAGAGGTTTTCCACAGTATCATTCAGATCCCTATAGGCATCGAACCTTAGTCCAGGCCTAAACATCTTCTGTTTTACCTTCTTTCCACCTGAACCACTTTGGTTGCTATGCTTATTCTTTTGGTGAAATTGCTTCTATTTCCCTTTACAATAGCATTTACACTGTTAGATGCTTCTGATGATTTAATAGTCATCCTGGTTTTTCTCCCAGCTACGGCTTCTTCCAACCTTATACTCTGCCCCTTCATAAAAGAAATCCTGTAAGGTGACCGGACAACCTCCAAGCCATCTTCGTATCTGGGTACACGTCGCCACACAACGCCATCAAAGTTAGCCATTTATCAACATTCTAAACCTTAGCCGCATCGGTGTTGAAATGAGTTAAGTACTGTCACGGTGTTTCATCCTCCCTCTACTTCACATCTCACAATGACATGGATCTTTAGCTTGTTTCATGTTCACTCGAAATTAGCTAATAAACTTTCCATTTAACACCATCCATGAATGGCTAGAGCCAGGAGGTAGATGACGGAACCACATCGTTGCTAGGCCTTTTAGGAACATGGAAAGCCATTTACACGGGACCTCCTCTGTTGCTCTTCTCATTAGCATATGTTGGGTGTACCGCTGTAGATGTACTATTGGGTTAGTCAGGCCTTAGTAAGGATCCATAGTGGGCATTCAAAAATTCCTAGGGTTCTCGGTGGTTTCTATATTCATGGATAAAGGGCTACCAACTCTCGTCCCAACACCCCGTTCTACTTGTTCAAGTTGAACACATTCTCTAATGATCTGTGCCATTCGGTCTTCTGGTTCAGGCGATGAGCGAAGATGTGTCGACCTCTCCCTTCGGGGTGAAAGGCCTCTTTTGCTTCCTCTATAGCGACGGGATTTGCGATCTCGACCTCGATCCCAACTTCAGGACCGTTCATGATGATCGGATCGCCTTCCATCCGCTGCTATTTCAGCTAAGGCGGGGGAGCGTCGCCTAGAGCAAAAGGGATCAGCCATTACTGGTCCAGGCTCAGCGCATCCCGTAGTTGGTTTGGTGTCGAATCGTTCCACAGGAACAACTTCGGACTGAATCCTTGCTTGTTACAGTTTCTTGGAGTTTACTCTCCCCGTTCTTTGATTTCGTGATCAGATCTGCTGCTAGATTATGACCTCCTTTGCCTTCTGGACTCCATAGAATGGTATCGTCCTCGCGCTTCACTGCTGTGTCCGGCAGTCTACATCTGCCCCAAGCATGTTATGATATGATATACAATAGCTTATTATTGGGCAGCAAATAGGGCATCGAGTTCTGCCACAACTCTATCTAGGTCGCCTCTAGCGACAGTGTCTAGTTCTGGAGCGCTGGATGAATGATTATCCTGATTGGTAGCTATTTGGTTAACATTCCCACTGGTGGTACCAACCCTAGGCTTTGGTTTGGAAGCATACTGAGAAGCTCTCAATGAAAGCAGCAAAAATGCTTGCATAGAAAATGAACAGACATCACCAATCGATTTGATGTAGAGTTGTGTATACTGAATATATAACACAACTATATAACAACAGAAAATCGAGAACACGATAAAGTGAAATACACACAAATTTATAGTGGTCCGGCCAAAATGTACCTACATCCACTGCTCATTTTCTTTTTATTCCTTTTGAGTGTGTTCTACAATAATTGGAATGCAAAAAACAATGATTGGAAATAAATATAGCTCCCAATAGTTCAGTTCAACAGTTGCTGACAGCTCCCAAAGTCGCCTTCATTGCTGTTGGAAGGTTGAGTATTTATAGGAATGAAGGTTTACGGTGGTCAGGCGGATAAAATAATTAGTTTTCTTATTTTCCGTGCTCGGTTCGTTCATTTTCATATATACAAGATATGATCCAGAATATCCTTATATACATGATTGTCTTTCCTTAATTACTCTACTCGATCGGTGGTAAATAGGTGGTTCGACAATGATTCTGGATACACCGAGCCATAACAATATTCATGGCTAAGTCCGAGTCTCTCCTCCTTGGTTCGGCACTTTTTAATACACTGGACAAATATTCAGGTATGGTAGTTTCACTATGGGGCAAAAATTCTTGCCTGGTATTCCAACTACCGAACATGATTTTCTGTTCAGTGGTTAGACCACCGGACAGGAATTCATGTCCGGTAGGTTGACTACCAAATATTGGAGTTAGAGAGGTTTTATTTACCTACTTATCGCATTTCTACTCGTGCCGCCCTAGGAGATTCTTATCAACTTCTTTCCTCTTTGCTTAGGATACTTATTAGATGCCCCTCATAATCCCATGTTGAATGCTACCACCACTTGGGTGGAAACACCCATAACAATATAGATTTGAATTCACGTCAATAAATTAGATATACTGGAAACAAACACATGGAAAAGTATCTATTAATGGATATCCGTATCTTCTTATTGTAGTGAACCTTATCAAATAATACTTGTTTTGAAGAATTATTTTTAGTACTACAGACTTCAAATCTGGTCTTTTGATTAATTTTATGCTTTTGTGGCTCGTTGGTTAACCATACTGTATAAAGTATGGAATTCATCTGCAAAGCTGGAAATCTTTTGATACTGCATAATATGGTTGCTGTTAACTTAGAGCCACATAATGGAATATCAGTGAATGGTGAATTGTGAGAAGACACAATAATCGTTCACCATGTTGTAGCTACATAATTATTGTATCATGAGCTTTAGTCTGTATCAATATATCTGACCTTAGTACAAATCATTTTCTAATACGTCTTTTTCATCAATACACTTCACAGAATGTTCTAGTCTAAGTTAGATTTGGATGGCTGAAAAAGTATAGTAAAACTTTCAACACTTTGTAGACTTTTGTGGTAGAGACTAGAAACGAGTCGAAGATATAAATATATAATTAATTTTAGTCCATTCTTGTAAAACCTGTATATCGTATTGTATTTACTATTTTTAAAACAATTTTGTTTTTGAATGCCATTAAAAATAGAATACAAAGTGTGCTTGATGATCTCCTCCACAACTACCCGATAATATGAAGATACATGAATTTAATCAGAGTTCATACCTCAAATATCTCCCAATTGGAATGATGAAGTGGAAAAGCTGTGAAGACAATAACAGAAGCAAATAATCAGAAAGACTTATAAAAGCAAAACCAAGACAAGAAAATGCTACTCAATCCTGAGATTTTAACAGTACGCATAGCACTTTCATTATATTAGTTTTTCCTATGTTTATAAAATAAAGTTATTCCACTGGTGAGAAAGAAGCACCTGAGATCACATGGACCAACATTGTGTAACTTATAAGGAGGGTAATATTGTTTGAGACTCCGGAGTAATGGCAGATTAAATATGCTATTAGTACAAACAACACTTATTTGTGCACTGAAACAATTGTGGTAGATACCTTACATAAAATATTCAAGATTTGATTCAAAACTAAAATAATGCTTAATTTGTATATGATTCATGTTAAAAGGAGATCAGATATTTTATTTAAACTCGAGCAATAAACTCGAGCAATCCATTGAATGCACCAACGGTCCCAGACCCTACCACATTCTCCATATATAACAAATCTTTCTATATATACTCACTTCAAACAGTCAACAAGCCAATTAATAACATCTGAAGTTGCATAACGACAATGGCTTCTATCTATCCAAGAAGGTACTAGCTGCACATTACATTACCAATGCAAGGTCCTACTCCATGCATCACATTATCAGATTCAAGCTTGCCAGAAAGAGGCATATCAGACAATAACTTCGACTCGAAGTTTGTCATGATACTGGCCATCCTTCTATGTGATCTGATATGTTCTTTCAGAGTCAACTCCATGGTCAGGTGTGCTTGTGCACTAAAATTCTCAAACTTGGTTTGGGCTCGATGTAAAGATTTGAGATACATTGAGAAATGTGATTATAGAGATTTTGTATATTGAAGAGATGAAATTTCTGATACTTCTTTTCATCATCATTCTAAACTGTTTTTGTACAAGATATATTTATAAGAGAATTATGATAATTGGCTGGAAGACAAAGCCCAAAGCCTAGAACCCAATATTACAAGCAACGGTTCAGATTTTCCCCTCGTTTCTTTTATTACTTGACTTATTATACCGATACATTCGTATCCGCTCATTTCCTTTATTACTCCCCCTCAAACTAACTAAAAGTTAGGGTTGCGATTTGCGCCAAATTAGCGCCGACTCCAGTTAAATGTCGATCCTGATTCCAATCAAGTGAGATTTGAGTGGATTTTTGCATCGATAATGTCTACTGGCTTCGGCTTTGACCACCTTCCATTTTGATGAGTTGATGCTTGGTCTCATTGATAGCTATTGTCATTACTGACTTGTAATTTCTCTCTGAATTGAATAATGTTTGCCTTTGACAGTGGCTTGGTAAGTATGTTAGCGACTTGGTAAGTGGAAAGTATGTGATTAATATTCAATCTGCCTTTTTTCACTTGTTCACGTACAAAATAGAGATCTAGTTTCATATGCTTGGTTCTTGAATGCAAAAAAGGATTTTTTGTGAGAAGCACAGTACTTAAGTTATCACATCATAACGTAGTTTTACTCTCTGTTTTAACTTGTAACTCACTAAGTAGTGACTATATCCACATTACTTCGGCTGTTGCATTTGCCACACTCTTGTATTCTGCTTCTGTGCTGGATTTGGAGATAGTGGGTTGTTTTTTTGAACACCACGATATTGGATTCCTACCTAAATATATACCACAACCTAATGTAGACCTTCTGTCATATGGATCAGTAATCCAATCTGCATCTTCATAACCAGTAATATTGACAGATTCACCTGCTTTCATAATTAATCCAAAATTCAAAGTTCCGTTGAGATATCTCAATATTCTTTTTACAGCTTTTCAATGATCATCTGTTGGACTTTGCATAAATTGACTAGCTTTATTTACACTCAATATGATTTCTGGTCTGGTAATTGTTGCATATTGCAGAGCTCCCACTATGCTTTTGTATTGACTGTAGTTCGGTATTGCTTCACCTATATGTTTAGATAGATGTATGTCGCTAGTCATAGGTGTGGAGATCGGATTTGCTTTATCCATTTTGGTTTTAGCTAGAATTTCTACAATGTACTTTTTCTGGCTCAGCTGAATTGTTGAATCTGATAGTATCTTCACCTCAATTCCCAAGAAATAATTTAAGCCGCTAAGATTTTTAATTGAGAATTATTTGTTTAGATGTTGTATAATATTGTTAATTTCTATTTCACTGTTGCCTGTGATGATGAAATCATCAACATATATTGGTACATAAATGACTATGTTTTTACTAAATTTTGTAAACAAGGATTTTTCAGATTTTGTTGAGTTGTAGCGCCCAGTCTGATCAAAGTTGCTTTTAGCCTTTCAAACCACACTCTTGGAGCTTGTTTCAATCCATATATGGTTTTGTTTAGTTTGCATCCAAGCTTTCCATTCCCTTTTTGTTTGAATCCATGTGACTGCTCCATAGAGACTTTTTCCTGTAAAACACCATTTAAGAAAACATTATTTACATCTAATTGTTCGATGCTCCAATTTCTATGCAAGGAAATAGTGATAACAATTCTGATAGTAGTAGGCTTAACAACTGATGAAAAAGTTTCATTGAAGTCAAAACCATTTTGTTGTGAATAGCCTTTTGCTACTAGTCTTGCCTTCTATTTAGAAATTGAACCATCGGCATTTCTTTTCAGTTTATATGTCCATTTGTAGCCCACAATATTTTTATTGTTGGACATAGGAATAAGATGTCATGTCTTGTTTCTCATTAATGCATCATACTCTTCAGTCCTGGCCGATTTTCATTTTTCATTTTGCATGGCTTGATAGTATGTGCTTGGTTCTTCTTTATCTAAGAATACATTATAAATTTTGGCTTAAATATGCCGCTTTTTGCCCTTGTCATCATGTGATGGCTAGTTCTTACAGTAGATTGTTGTTGAGAAGTATCATTCGTATCAATTTCTTGTTGTTGTTGCTCACTAAGTGGTTATGAGTCATCCTATGTTTGGTGAGACGTAGATTGCATGCTTATTCTTTGTTGAGATGTTTGGTCAGGTACATTTGATGCCTTAGCTTGCTCATGACCTGATTCACACCTATACATTGTGTGTTGTAGGCCTGAGTTGGTTGCTCGAGGATTCAGAGTGATCTGAACTGGTTCTTCGTGAACCACCCTTTCAGGTAGTATAGGTATTGATGGTAAAGATTCCTTTGAATTATATATTTTCTTTGATGTTTTAATCTCTGATTCCCTAAAAGGGAATTCTTTCTCATTAAACATTATTACTATGTCTAGAAATAAATATTCTACCATTACTATCTAAGTACATTTAACCCTTTTGATTAGCAACATATTCTAAAAATGTACATGTGAATGATCTAAAATTTAATTTATGAGCATTATATGGTCTAAGATAAGGAAAACGCAGATATCCACACACTTTTAAACTTTGATAATCAGGTTCGACATTATATAATGTCTCCATCAGACTTTTAAATTTTAAAATCTTTGTTGGTAGTCTATTAATTAAAAAGATTGTAGTGGCAAAAGCATCTGGCCAGAATTTTAGTGGCATGGATGCTTAAGTTAATAAAGTGAGACCAATCTCAACAATTTGTCTGTGTCTTCTTTCAACTAGACCATTTTGTTCAGAAGTATAAGGACATGTTGTTCTATGAATAATTCCTTTCTTTTGAAAGTATTCTTTTAGTGTTAAATACTCTGTTCCACCATCAGTTTGTATAATTTTGATTTGACAATTTGTCTGTTTTTCTGCCTGTATTATAAACCGTGATACAACGTTGTAGGTTTCAGATTTTGATTTTAAAGAATATGTCCATACATATCTAGAGAATGTATCAACAAATGATATATAGTATTTGTACCCATAGTCAGTGTGTATTGGTGCAGGCCCCCACAAATCAGTAGCAATCAATTCTAGTGGTTTACTATAATGAGTTTTAAAGTCTAAAAATGGCAATTTATGACTCGTCCCCATTTGAAAATATGTGTAAATATATGGCATTGGAATACCATTAAAGAAAATATTGTTTTTATTCAACACATGCTTTACAATAGTGGCATTTGGATGCCCTAGTTTACAATGTCAAATATCAAAAGCCTTGCAGTTATCTTCTTATTTGATTTCAGAATTTTTACACCAATTTCTTTTAATCTTTGATTTTCTTGAGTTAGAAACATCAAACTTGTACCATCCCTTACATTTTCTACCCTGCAAGAGGATTTCCATAGTTAGGATTTCCTTAACTAGATAATAATTAGGGTAGGATTAAAAGTAAACATTGTTATCTTTTGCAAATTGTGACACACGTAGTAAATTTTTCTTAATCAGTGGTACTCTCAACAAGTTGTTCAAATATAATTTTCTCTTTTCCATTATATATGAACTACCAGTGTGTGTAATTGCAATCAATTTACCATTACCAATGTTTATAGATTGCGTATATGTATACTTCTTGTTTCCAAGGTTCAGATTGCTTAGATTGCTTGTGATATGATTGGTTGCTCCTGAATCAGGGTACCAGTCTTCATCTTGAATATGTTCAGGCTTGATAATCTCACTCAGTTGATAATTTCTATTGTTATCTGTTTGAGTATATGAGTCATGTTGTACTTGTGCCATATTTGCACTAAGATTGCTATTTCTTTGATTACTTGACCCATGGTCTGGAACATAGTTTAAATTGAGTCTGAAATAGCATTTTGTAGCTGTCTATCCAATTTTCTCATATATTTGACATCTTGGCCTGTTGTTATTCCATCCGTCTCTTCCACTGGGTCTGTTAGTATATCCACCTCTTTGTGCGGATTGATATGCCCTATTATTGTTTTGGTTTTTGTTTTAATAACTGGCATCATAGTTAACAGACAAATCTGATTCTTGTGGTTTCTTGTTATCTATTTTTGCTTTATGTGCAAGTAGGATTGAGTGAACATCATCTATTGATGGTAAAGCTCTATGTGAAGCTATAACTACCACAACAACTTTATATTCATTATTTAATCCATTTAGTATAGTTAAGATTTGTTCAGAATATGAAACTTTGTGATCTGTTGCCTCTAATAAATCACAAGTTGTTTTGACCTTGGACAGGTATTCTCTCATAGTTTGATTATATTTTCTGATATTTTGTAACTACCTTTTATGAAACATTACCTTGGCAGCAGATTGAGTGTTAAAAACTTTTTCAACAGTTGTCCATATTTCATTAGCAGATTTACACCCAATTACATGAGATAGTAGATTTGTGCTTATTGAAGAGAGCAACCATGAGCATATAAGTTGTCTTGCCTATGAAGTTTTACATATTCTTCATTACTAATCACCTTGTTTTCTTGATCATTTATACACTTTGTGTGATTGGAATGGTTCCAAGAATAAAGCCTTCGAGGCCATAACCTTGGATTGCAGTCTCAACCAGAGGTTTCCACAAAATATAATTATCTTCATTCAAATGGACTGTAACCAGTTGACTTTGTGGACTGATTACAGTTTTGATAAGATTCTCTACAGCTGCTCAAAGTTGCTGAGAATTGGTATTAATGGAAGTTGTAGAATTTCCTTCTTCAGTCATGATGATCTTGAGTCAAAAAGAAGAAAATGAGACAAAAATAAAAGAGCGCAACAGTCTTGACCAGGATACGGGTTCAAGAACTCGAGATAGACACAGAACATGTTAGCTGCAACCGAAAAAGCTTAAATGATGATTAGATCTGATAAGACTTTTTTTTCTGAATGGCACACTCTTTATGTTTTGTGACAAAACTCTTGTCTTCTTGATCTAATTTCTGAGTTTTTTGATTGTTTTCGTTCAAGATTTGATGAAGAAATCTTGATGTAGAAAATTTCTTGAACTCTGGCAAGGCACAATGCTTTTTTGTTTATTAGCCGAATTTCTTGCAATCTGGTGAGGCAAAATGTTTGTTTATTGAATCTTCTTTTCAAATGAAGAGATTCAATATCTCTGAGGAGAATAAACTCAAGTGATGAATTTCTTTGATGAGTTTAACTTTGAAATTATCAAGCTAAATGCTGTTAAGCAATGATTAGCTCCGATACCTTGTGAAGATTTGAGCTATATTGAGAAATGTGATTATAGAGATTTTCTATATTAAAGAGATGAAATTTCTGATACTGCTTTTCATCATCATTCTAAATTGTTTTTGTACAAGATATATTTATAAGAGAACTATGATAATGGGCTGGGAGACAAAGCGCAAAGCCTAGAACCCAATATTACAAGAAACATTTCAGATTCACCCCTCATTTCTTTTATTACTTGACTTTCTATACCAATACATTTGTATCCACTCATTACCTTTATTACTAGACCCAGAAGTGGGAAACATAGCTATAAAACAGGATAGGAGAAAAGACCTTAAGGCTATATCAGTTTCTTTGAGAACTCATCCGAATTGAAGATAATGGATCGGATATTGTTCCTGGAGAAAGGATACAACTTTTCCCAAAATGTGGTCATGTGTTTCATGTTAAGTGTAGTGATAGATGGATAATGATGCACTCATGTTCCCCGCATTGTAGAGAGTGTTTATTTGATCACATTTAAGGAAATGGGGTTGTGCAAATATGAGTGGTGTGGGGTTTGGTAATGACACAAATGTAGTGCATTCGATTATTGTGCCTTTAGGGTTGAAAGGGTTTGGACAATCACTCACAAATATATATGCAACGATTTCAAATTTGATTTGGAAATTAATTATCTCCAAACTAATACCTTCATCCTAAATAATTTGTTTATATAAGTAAGGGCTCTATTTCACCATCACATATACGAGAACTTTTCACTAATATCCTCTTGAATTAAAATCTTAATCTTCTGAAGCAAATAAATGTTTTTTTTTAAATTGGGTACTCAAATGGTAGTGCATATTGGTAATACAAGGCTTAGGTAATATGTGACGACTCACATTTTGGAAGGTTTAAATCGACAATAATCCACACATGTCCAACTTAAATAATCCGGAACATAGATAATCAATGGGGTTAATTAAGAAAAATAAGAAAAGAAGAAGAAAACAAACACAGAATCTCGTAGCGGAATGACAAAATATAATAATCAAATAAATAGTTCATGAAGTTGTTTACTATACATTTGATTATAATTTATACAACATTTATCATAGATATATATAAAACAGGGATAAATAAATAATGCAGCAGACAACATGATGCAGGAATAATAATTGTAATAATATACCAAATCCTTGTCTTCGTCCTCCAGAAAATGACCTTCAATGCGCTGAAAAACTCAAGGCTGACCCAAGCGTAATGAAAAGACAAAACACTCGAGTCAGGACTAAAATATCCTTATGTGAGTCAAATCGATATCACATAACATGAGTGTAATAGCGTCAGAGATGTTTACGAGATTTCACATCTCCTATCCAGTGTATAACCTACGTGCAATAATTCAAGAGATGTTACAGGATTTTCCATCTCTTAGGGATCCGTCAAAATATTTATATATAGTAGAATACGCTACATATATAATGTCAAATCAGTAAAATAAATATTTTTCTTAGCGTTAAGGCTTTACATTAATCCCCCTTAACATGTTTTTAATCATTGTCGTACAGTTTGCATATAACACCTCAGTAGAACGTCGGGGGATAGAGATGCGCCGTGATACGACAACACTAAACCAAAATCGTAGTGGTCTCGTATAGGGATAAAAGTATGACAAGGCACATGAGGCAATGCCCAAGGTAGGATACTACCAGTTCGGGTCGCAAGGCTGGTGGTAACGCATCGTAGCCACGACCGTCCACCGCGTACATCCATCTCATATCGAGTCAAAGGGAGGCTATCACAAATCAATGTGCACCAATCGAAACCTACAACAAGAGGAATAATATGGACCAAGTCCAAGAAAATCGAAGAACGGAAGTCCGCTAGGGATAGCAAGCCCGCTTAGCCCTGTCAAGCCGTCATGTTTTAATCATTGCAAATTGGCACAAGTATCGGGGTCTATCCATCATCGTTCTCTTTCTTCAGATCCAGCAAACAACGCCAAATCCAACCACTTCGTTCTGGAGACACCTCCGCGTACACAGTTGTTAAAGTGGTTCCAATATTAGCAGAGAGTATGCCAATAAGAGGCCTCGGTCTCTTTAACAACCAAATGTCGTTTTACACACCGGTTGGTTCTTTTACATTTCAAAAACCATTCATACTTGATATCAAAATAACATATTCGCTTCGAAATCAATTTCATTTCGAAATCATCATATTTACTCAAAATATACTATTTCACTTCAACATCATTTTCGCCTCAATGTCTTAATTTTGCTTCCAAAATTGTTTCGAATTTCGATTTAGGTTATAACTTCATTTAACCTAATTCGTATTTAAATCAACGATTTAAATATAAACATTACAACCTTGACCAGTTTGAATTTTTAGAAAATAGTTTAAATAGTTTAATATAAAATAGTTTGAGTATTAAAAATGGCTTATATAATAAAATAGCTTGGAAATCAGAATAATTTGAATATTTAAAAGATAGGTTTTAAACGGTTTATATTAAAATAATTTACCCAAAAATAGTTTCAAAGTCAAACTGATTCAATTCCAAATTTTCCAATTCAAATCACTTTCCATTTCCATTCCAATTTAATCGATTCAATTCCGATTTCAAATCAAATTTTACTTCGCTTCCAATTTTAATTTAAATAAATTTGATTTCGATTTCGAATTAATTCAATTTCGCTTTCAAATCCAACTGATTTCCATTTCAATTCCAACCTGAATAAATTTCAATTCAATTCTCAATTTCAAACCATTTCAATTTATATAAATTCGAGTTCGATTTCAGAATATTGATTTAAATCGCTTAAATTAAATTAACCTCAATATTCAACTTAAGATTCAAATCTATAAAATAGTTCAATTCCGAGCTTAAATTTCGAAATATTCATTTAAATTGCTTTTACTTGGATTTATTTCAAACTTCGATTAAAAGTTCAAATAACTTAGACAAATCAATTTCAATCATCCAAATGATTTCTTAATTATAACTTCAAATTTTCAAACTCTATTCTTTAAACAATTCCGGTTGACAAGTTCATTTTTAACATTTCAAGCTCGAGTTCAAAAATGATTCCATTTCCATAAATTTGATTTTATTTCTTAAAATCAAATCCAATTTAAATAATTGCAAATAAAAATCTTAAAATCATTTAATTTAACCAATCTGGTGTCTGTATATAATTTTCTATCCTATGGCCAAGTGAATCGGTTATTTCAATTTATTTCAGGGATGGATATATATCATTTCAATCCAAAATAAATGTCATAGTTATATATCATTTCAACCTATTTCTTAATTTATTCGAAATAACTCAATTGACAACTATATACTGCCAATTGATATACAGGGTGATAACGGGATATATATATAAAATAAATAAACATCCAACAATCCAATATATCGACCAATAGCATTTAATTTCAATCAACATCCAAATCAGTCAATAATCCACAACAATTACATAGTTATCAATATCGGGTATTATACTAGCGAATAAATTTCAATTTCAAATTTAACTTTTAATTTTAATTTTAACAATCAACTCAGATGACAATTGACATGTCAATTTAAATTACCCAATAACAGTCAATAAAATTGATTTACTTCATGATATTAATTTAACGAACACAAAATATTTTAGTACGTTGTGAGCGTTATAAAACACTCATCTTTTATTTGAAACTGAAAATTTTCTCAGCTTCAAATAAATTTCACTTACACTCTATGTCGTAGCCTTCATCGATACGATTCCAGCGCAACCTGTTTCATATGAATCCGACCTCATACGAGAAAGTTATAAGTTTTATTAATATAACTATTTTAATTAACATAATAATAAATAAAAAAACAAAGGAACAACACCTCCTCCTCACTGCGCGTACTGTTCACACATTCAGGCTCTTCTTCTCACCTAGGCAACTCGCGACCTCGTCTACCCTCGTTACTTGTTTTTTATTGCTTAGATCGATCGAACGCCAGCTCGCCATCGCATGCCACCCCCTACAACGCCGCCACAACCCCCGCCTCCATCGCCTCTTAGGTCGTGCGAGTCATCACTTGGTTGAGTGATTCGAAACCCTAAACCCCAAACCCGAACAGACGAATGCAAGCTCCACATCATTACCGCTGCTCTCCCTTCGTCCGCCACGCCTGCACGATGCCGTTCGCGATTTTTTCGTTCAATCGTTTGATTTGTTTTTTTTTCTTTGATGGACAGCAATTGAAATGAAGGGGGGGGAATATGAAGTATAGGAGAAAAAAAAGGTGGGCTGCCTTGTACGAGTTATTGGAAGGTTGAAAGTCAATATATATTATTTAATACGAAAATATCTAGCCCGATCGACCTATGAAATCCCGAACTCTGAACGAAGCGTGCTGCTTGGCGTTCCTAATGTTTTACCTCCATTCCGAACACAATGAAACTAGTTTCGAGGCCTAATTCGATTGTATTCAGAAGATAGCATTTCAAAATCAATTTATTTTAATTAAATTCTGAAATTAAATTTTACGCGTTTCAAGATCGCACGGCCAAACGACAAATCCAATTGCTACAAAACTTGAAACCCTACAGTAACTCACTATTACGGATCCGATGAAACTAGTTTCGTCGAAATCCAAGCCAGTGGCCAAAATGACTATTTTTACACATTGGTTAAAAACCAGAAATTTCTAAATTTTAATTTAATTGCATTAAATTCAATTTTTGAGTTTAACAATCTTCATTGTTGTTTAAATAAAATTCAAATCAACTTTCGACATCATTTTCATTCACATTAAATCCAGAATTCAATTATTTAAATAATTGCAATATTAAATTTAAACAATTTAATTATTCAACAAATTACATTAATATTCATTGATTTCAAATGAATTTTAGTTATCCATAAATATTTCTATCTAAACAATTCAATATCTATTATTCAATTCCAGTTATTGATTACAAACACGTTCAATATATAAATTTCATTTCAATACTGGTTATTGCTTGAATCTTCAAAATTGTTTATTTCAAAATTTTATTCAAGTTCATATTCAATAACTACACCAATAATTCATTAAATTTTTATTTCTAACCATTTTTATTCAATGATTATATTAAATTTAATAATTTAAAATAGTTAAAAATACAGGTCGTTACATTCTCCCCCACTCAAAACTTTTCGTCCTCGAAAAAGGGGTTAAGTACGGAATTTAACATTTGATATATTTTATTCAAAGTAATTAACTTATAAAACTTATAATCTTATTAGAAAACCTTTACTATGATTCTACTACGCCACTCTGATCGACTTTTGGAAATTACAAGTTAGTTATCAAAACAAGTTATAAATTTTTAAAACCTCAAAATTCTTCTAGCATCCGGAATTACGAAAAATTTCGGCAACGTCTCCTTTGCGCGGCTCAATCGGAAAAAAAATTCCAATACAATATATAACCCAAAAATATATCAAATATACATCTCATCTTAATGATGAGGCATCCCGTTGGGAAAAATATAAAAGTGCGGTATGTAATCCGAGATACGTATTTTAATATTATTAATATGAGCAAGTTCACTCATATTAAGCAAGCAAAAGCATATTAAAATCCGCGTATACGTCCAAACGGTCTTCGTATGTACCTATCTCTACTCAAATTTGAATATTAGTCACTTATAATAAGATATAGAACATGTATGAGTCTAATAGGACCATGCAACATGTATTGTGAATCTAAACCATGAACACAAGCACGAATATACGACAAACCAATCATATGTAATCAAAACAGTTATAGCAAAATTTGCAACCAAAGAAATCATCCAACTAAATAATATTCATCTAATTAATTCAAACTATCATAATTTACATTTTCAGTGTCAATATCTAATTTATACACTATCATTTCTTTTAACGTCTAATTTTTATTAACATTTAATTGGTTCACTTCAAATTTATTCACATCTATTTCATTCACATTCAATTTGTTAAATTTCAATTGTTTCACTTTTTGTTTAACATACTTCATATAAATCTATTTATGGGCCATTTATGAATCATTTCATTTAACCTTGTTCAAGTTAAATTTTATCTCATCACCACTTGGTATATTTTCTTTAATATTAATATCATTTATAAACCATTTCATAAAACATTTAAGTTTATTTTAACATTTTATAAAATGCAACTCATATTTATTATTACTTCATAACTTAAGTTTATATTAATTCATTGATTCACTTCATTAGTTCACTTCATTAATTCAAATTCATATTAATGATTTTTATTAAGTAATTTTTTTATTTATAAAATGAGTCACTTCATTGGTTCATTATTAACTTTACTTAAGTAAATTTCATTTTATAACTCAAATTCTTATATATTAATAATAAATTTTTCTTTTTATCACAATCACTTTCATTCAACTTTCTTAAGCTAACTTCCATTTTATAATTCATTTCATTAACTTATTCCATATTGAATTAGTTAACATCAGTGTTTTAAATCTCGGATTTTGGCCAATATCTCGGGAAAATATCTCGGCTATCTCGGGCGATATTTAAAACACTTATAACTAAATAGGCTGCCAAATCTCGGATTTTGGCTGATATCTCGGATTTTTCATCTCGGCCATCTCGGGGAGATTTAAAAGCCTGGTTAACATTCAATTTTATTGAAACTCATTCCATTTGCATTTAATTTATTTACATCCAATTTAAATTAAATTCAATTACTCATATTAATTTTTCCTACACTCATTTATTTTTATTCAATTTCTTTCACAATTCAAATTGCATTTCATTTTATAATTCAAGTTATATTCATGCTATTAATTCATTTTATAGCCTACGTGGAATTAATTCACTATACTAATTCATCTAGTTTAATTTAAATCCAACTCAACTCGTTTAATCTTTATTAAGCGAAATTCTATTTCATTTAATCCATTACTCCTTTTATTTAACTCTATTTTATTTTTTTCTTCTTATCATTCACATTGAACAAATTTAAATTTGTTTTTAGCTTAATATTTCTCAAGTCTATAAGTTACACAAACTAATTTACTTAAAAATTCATTTCATTATTTTATCTAACTCATTTCAAATACAATTCATTTTTATTTAAGCTTTCTCAAGTTAACTTCATTTTATTTTCTTTGTTTTACTAACTCAATTTATTTAACATTTTAAGTTATTTTCTTTGTTTGCTTAACCAAAATGTTCAACTATTTTAAAATTCGATTTTATTTTCCTATTCAAATTCATAAATTATAAACTTAATTTAATTTATACTATTTTCAATTTTAAGTTCAAAACTATTTTCATATATTTATTAAATCATACTTGAAATAATTTTCACAATAAAAACTTGTTTTGATCGAAATTAAATTTATTTTGGTAGCAATTCTCACTCAGAAACTCGAAAATGAATACTGGCGATGCTGTAGTCATCCGTAGAATTATTTCCCAGCGATCAAAGCGAGTCCAATGCTTTTATTTCTTTCAAAAATCTTTTCAAAATATATTTATCATTAAAACACTTTCAAATAATATTATTATTAATTTTGAAGGCTTTGAAAACAATTTTGAAAATCAATGGAATTTAAAATTCAAAAATTCTTAGCTTTTAAATTCCTTTTGTTTATAAACTATATTATAAATATACATATACAAAATTTTATTACCTTATGCCCAACATTTCATTAATTTAAAACTTTGTTATTTTAAACAATTCTTATTGTAATTGGATTTCAATTCAATTTAATTATCGAACACTTCGTGAAATGGAGTTCACAAAGTATTCGTTTTTAAATTTAATTCAACCAATAATCGATGATAATTAAATATAATCATCTCCTAACAACACCATTCATTAAAGTTATCATTATATATATATATTTTAATTTAGGTAAAATTATTTCATTCCTATTTTAAAACAATATTATGTCGACTTGCCTCGTTTAAGTGTTTAGAAACTCCTATCGATATCATGGCGTCCCACGCACTGACCAGAGTTCATAAACAACTCAACAGATAAGGAAACACAATATAAAACATTTTATAACACTAAAAAGTATGCGCTCGCATATACACACACACTCAAATGACTCATTCTAGGGTATTACTATCCTATCTCTAATGAGTCAAACCCCACAAAGCTAAGGTTATCGCTAAACAAAAGCTCCGATACCAACTGTGACAACCCAAATTTCGGAAGGTTATAAATCGGCAATAATCCACACATGTCCAACTTAAACAATCCGAAACATAGATAATCAATGGGGTTTTAAGAAAAATAAGAAAAGAAGAACAAAACAAACACAGAATCTCGCAGCGGAATAATAAAATATAATAATCAAATAAACAGTTCATGAAGCTGTTTACTATACATTTGATTATAATTTATACAACATTTATCAGAGACATATATACAACAAGGATAAATAAATAATGCAGCAAACAACATGATGCAGGAATAATAATAGTAATAATATACCAAATCTTTATCTTCGTCCTCTAGAAAATGATCTTCGATGCGCTGAAAAACTCAGAGCTGACCCGAGCGTAATGAAAAGACAAAACACTCAAGTCGGGACTAAAATATCCTTATGTGAGTCAAATCGATATCACATAACATGAGTGTAATAGCGTCGGAGATGTTTACGGGATTTCACATTTCCTATCCAGTGTATAACCTACGTGCAATAAATCAAGAGATGTTACGGGATTTTCCATCTCTTAAGGATCCTTCAAAATATTTATATATAGTAGAATACACTACATATATAATGTCTAATCAGTAAAATAAATATTTTTCTTAGCGTTAAGGCTTTACATTAATCCCCATTAACGCGTTTTTAAGCATTGTCGTACAGTTTGCATATAACGCCCCAGTAGAATGTCGGAGGATAGGGATGCGCTGTGATACGACAATACTAAACCAAAATCGTAGTGGTCTCATATAGGGATAAAAGTATGACAAGGCACGTGAGGTAATGACCAAGGTAGGATACTACCAGTTCGGGTCGCAGGGCTGGTGGTAACGCATCGTAGCCACGACCGTCAACCGCGTACATCCATCCCATATCGAGTCAAAGGGAGGCTATCCCAAATCAAGGTGCACCAATCGAAACCAACAACAAGAGGAATAATATGGACCGAGTCCAAGAAAATTGAAGAACGAATATCCTCTAGGGGTAGCTAGCTCGCTTGGCCCTTTCAAGCCATCCTGTTTTAATCATTTCAAATTGGCACAAGTGCCGGGGTCTATCCATCATCGTTCTCTTTCTTCAAATCCAGCAAACGACGTCAAATCCAACCACTTCATTCTGGAGTCTCCTCCGCGTACACGGTTGTTAAAGTGGTTTCAATATTGGTAGAGAGTATGCCAATAAGAGGCCCCGGTCACTTTAACAACCAAACGTCGTTTGACACACCGGTTGGTTCTTTTACATTTCGAAACCATTCGTACTTGATATCAAAGTATCATATTCGCTTCGAAATCAATTTCATTTTGAAATCATCATATTTACTCAAAATATACTATTTAACTTCAACATTATTTTCGCCCCAATATCTCGATTTCGCTTCCAAAATTGTTTCGAATTTCGATTTAGGTTATAACTTCATTTAACCCAATTCGTATTTAAATCAACAATTTAAATATAAACATTACAACCTTGAACGGTTTGAATTTTAAAAAATAGTTTAAATAGTTTAAAAAGTTAAAAATAGTTTAATATAAAATAGTTTGAGTATTAAAAATGGTTTATATAATAAAATAGCTTGGAAATCAGAATAATTTGAATATTTAAAAGATAGGTTTTAAACAGTTTATATTAAAATAATTTACTCGAAAATAGATTCAAAGTCAAACTGATTCAATTCCAAATTTTCCAATTCAAATCACTTTCCATTTCTATTCCAATTTAATCGATTCGATTTCGATTTCAAATCGAATTTTACTTCGCTTCCAATTTCAATTCAAATAAATTCGATTTCAAATTAATTCAATTTCGCTTTCAATTCCAATTGATTTCCATTTTAATTCCAACCTGAATAAATTTCAATTCAATTCTCAATTTCAAACCATTTATTTTATAAATTCAAGTTCGATTTCGGAATATCGATTTCAATCACTTAAATTAAATTTAACCTCAGTATTCAATTTAAGATTCAAATCTTTAAAATAGTTCAATGTCGAGCTTAAATTTTGAAATATTCATTTAAATTACTTTTACTTGGATTTATTTCAAAGTTCGAGTAAAAGTTCAAATTACTTAAATAAATAAATTTCCATCATCCAAATTGTTTCTCAATTATCACTTCAAAATTTCAAACTCGATTCTTTAAACAATTCCGTTTGACAAGTTCATTTTTAACATTTCGAGCTCGAGTTCAAAAATGAATCCATTTCCATAAATTCGATTTTGTTTCTTAAAATCAAAACCAATTTAAATAATTGCAAATCAAAATCTTAAAATCATGTAATTTAACCAATCCGGTGTCCGTATATAATTTTCTATCCTATGGCCAAGTGAACCGGTTATTTCAATTTAATTCAGGGATGGATATATATCATTTCAATCCAAAATAAATGTCATAGTTATATATCATTTCAACCTATTTCTTAATTTATTCGAAATAATTCAATTGACTACTATATACTGCCAAATGATATACAGGGTGATAACAAGAAATATATAAAATATATAAACATCCAACCATCCAATATATCGACCAATAGCATTCAATTTCAATCAACATCCAAATCACCCAATAATCCACAACAATTACATAGTTATCAATATCGGGTATTTTACTGGCGAATAAATTTCAATTTCAAATTTAACTGCTAATTTTAATTTTAACAATCAATTCAGATGACAATTTATATGTCAATTTAAATTACCCAATAACACTAAATAAAATTGATTTACTTCATGATATCAATTTAACAAACACAAAATATTTTAGTACGTTGTGAGCGTTATAAAACACTCACCTTTTATTTGAAACTGGAAATTTTATCAGCTTTAAATAAATTTCACTTCCACTCCATGTCGTAGCCTCGATTCTAGCATAACTTGTTTCGTATGAATCCGACCTCGTACGAGAAAGTTACGAGTTTTATTAATATAACTATTTTAATTAACATAATAATAAATAAAAAAACAAAAGAACAACACCTACTCCTCACTACGTGCACTGTTCATGCGTTCTGGCTCTCCTTCTCCCCCAGGCAACTCGCGACCTCGTCTACCCTCGTTACTTGTTTTTTTATTGCTTAGATCGATCGAATGCCAGCTCGCCATCGCATGCCACCCGCTCGAGCACCGCTGCAACCCCCGCCTCTATCGCCTCTCAGGCCATGCACGGTCATCGCCTGGTCGAGCGATTTGAAACCCTAAACCCCAAACCCGAACAGACGAATGCAAGCTCCACATCATTGCCGCCGCTCTCCCTTCGTCCGCCACGCCTACACGATGCCGTTCGCGATTTTTTCTTTCGATCGTTTGATTTGTTTTTTTTCTTTGATAAATAGCATTTGAAATGAAGGGAAAAAATGATGAAGTATGGGAGAAAACAAAATGGGGGATTCCTTGTATGAGTCGTTGGAAGGTTGAAAGTCAACATATATTATTTAATACGAAAATATCTAGCCCGATCAACCCGTGAAATCCCGAACTCCGAACGAAGCATTTCACCAGTTGTTCCTAATGATTTATCCCCATTACGAACACAACGGAACTTGTTTCGATGCCTAATTCGATCATATTCAGAAGATAGCATTTCAAAATCAATTTATTTAATTAAATTCTGAAATTAAATTCTACACGTTTCAAGCTCGCGCGGCCAAACGACAAGTCCAATTGCTACGAAACTTGAAATCCTAGAATAAATCACTATTACGGATCCGATGAAACTAGTTTCATTAAAATTCGAGAAAGTGGCCAAAATGGCTATTTTTACACGTTAATTAAAAACCAGAAATTTCCAAATTTTAATTTAATTACTTTAAATTCAATTTTAAGTTTAACAGTCTTCATTGTTGTTTAAATAAAATTTATATCAACTTCCGACATCATTTGCATTCACATTAAATCCAGAATTCAATTATTTGAATAATTGCAATATTAAATTTAAACAATTTAATTATTCAACAAATTAAATTAATATTCATTAATTTCAAATGAATTTTAGTTATCCACAAATATTTCATCTCTATCTAAACAATTCGATATCTATTATTCAATTCCAGTTATTGATTACAAACACGTTCAATATATAAATTTCATTTCAATACTGGTTATTGCTTGAATCTTCGAAATTGTTTATTTAAAATTTTTATTCAAGTTCATATTTAATAACTAAACCAATAATTCATTAAATTTTTATTTCTAACCATTTTTATTCAATAATTATATTAAATTTAATAATTTAAAATAGTTAAAAATACGGGTCATTACATAATATGCGGCATACCACATGTTAATATATGTTCGAATCACGCTACGAAAGTTTCAAAACTATGATCTCTAGAATCAAAGTCGAAGCGCCTAACCACTGTGATAATGATGTTGGTCGAAAATAACTGGATTCTTTAGAGGAAGAGATAAAATTCATAAGCATCATGGTGGAGCAAAAGATGTGGTTGTGTCTCAAGGACCCTAGGAGGAGTGAGTTCCTGTTGTAAAAAGAAAGGGCACTTCAAGTTTGACTGACCAACATTTAAGAAGAAGAAGAAGAAAGTTTCAGTTTCAGTAGTGGTTAGCCCAAATGCACATAACAAAAGTCTAGTGAGTATTCCATTATTGGAGAATATAAGTTGGGTGATTGATTCTATGGTCTACCACATAACATCGTACATGAGCTACTTTGTCAATTGTAGGCAGATTGTTGATGGAGCGGTTTATATGGAGAATGACACATCTTGTAATGTTATAGGCATTGGGAGTGTGGGATTTAGCATGTTTGATGGTGTTATTAGGAATATACGACAAAATGATGGGTATGTTTCGATGTTGAGTGGGAGTTTATTGTCGGTGAAAGCCTTTAGTGGACTTGGCTTGAGGATAGTAGGGATGGAGGGAAATTGAAAGTGGAGAAGGGTCCTTTGGTAGTGATGAAGGGTGCGAGTAGATGATATGTATATGCTTCATGAAGACACAATCTTGGATGAGTCAGTAGTTTCTACTGATTCTAGTGCTCTAGATTATACTCAGTTATGACATCTTCATTTAGATCAGTTTGATGGAATGAGTCTCGATATATTACAAAAACGTAAGATGATTTATGGTGTTTATCAATTAAAATCCACCTTTTGTGGAGGCTATGTTCTTGAGAAAAAAAATATGTCTCACTTGATGTTTGAAGACCTAAAGGTATAAAGTTTCTAGATTATGTTTATCTTATGTGTAGAACATGCCCTATTTGCAACTTTAAGTGAAGCACACTATTTCATTTTGTTTGTGGATGATTTCTCACAGAATGTCTAGGTCTATTTTATGATGATCAAAGACGAATCATTTCATAAGTGAAAGACCTTTGTAGAAAAGCAATCGGTGTAGCATTTGAGAGTTCTCAAAGTTGGTAATAGTAGTGAATTTGCGTCACAAGCATTCAGTAGTTATTGCAAGTCCATTGGTGCAGTAAGAGATGTTGACATTTCTAGGGAGTCATAATGTTACTGAGTGGTAGTGAGTTTGAGTCAGATATTGAGAGAGAGTTATAAGTTTGAGATTGACAGCTAGTTTGGAAAAGAGATTTTGGACAAAGTACTATATATCTATGGTGGTATTTATCATCAATCGCACACCTTCCGATGCCATGGATATGAAAATACCTGAGGATATATGGAAAGGTCAAGTGTTTAATTCCTTAAAATGTTGATTGTTCACTTTATGTATATGATGAATGACATAATAAGTTCAAACCTAAGGGGAAAAACGTATTTTTTTAGGCTACAGAGAAGTGAAGAGTTATAGGTTGTAATTTTAGTAACCAACAGGAATATGACTAGTGGACATATGATATTTGATGAGAAGTCTTTATTGAAGGTGTGACATCTACCTAGTAATCACATTAAAAGGATAGAAAAGTGTCAAACAAATTTAAGGTTATCCGGTTACTTCCATATTTAGAGAGTTAGTGGTATTTCTCATGATGTCATGATTGATGAGAATGTTTTAAAGTTTTAGATTCATGGTGGAGCTTAGTCATAGGCAAGATCGATTGATTTAGTTAGTCTATTAGTGAGTTTGATAATGTAGACTTTGAGAAGTCAAATAAAATTTTGAGAAAGGACATTGGATCAGATCGGAAGAAATTGAGAATGCCATCTTTCAATATGGACTGGAGAAGGTGAAGAGCATGGTGAGTTCTCCATTGGTCTCTTAGATTATAGTTGTTATACGTTCACCTCCTACATTTGATATATTGACGAATTTTTATGTTCACCTATTTGCACTGTGATTGTTGATGTACATAGTTTCTTTCTTAAGTTTGTAAAAGATTTAGATGTTCTGTTTGGATAGCAAAGCTCGAATATGATTCAGCTTTGTTTTGAGCTTGACATCATGGAGTGCAGAACCAATAGCTTATTGAGAAGGTTGATTGAGAGAGGTAGTTATATTTGAGCCAAGGCGAAGTAAAATTAGATGACTCAAATATTTGTCAAGTGAAATATATAAAGAAGAGAAAATAGTTGATTGATTTAATAACTAATTGATATAAGAAAAAAGTGAAGAAAAATAAAATAATTGATTGGTTTAATTATATAGGCATATGGAAAGATCTCATTATTGATTGGACAATCGATTATAAAAGAATATCGAAAAATGTAATACCTTCATCCTAAGTAATTTTTCTACATAAAGAAGAGCTTTGTTTCATCTTCACATACGACACTGTTCATCTGGAAAAGGTGATAGTCACTCCTTGTCCCCTACTGCCACCCTGGCAGAGTGTTTCTGCATGGCCACTCCTCGATCTCATGTCCCATGTCCCTGATCAAGAATGCTCATGTTCAGACTATCAACTGGCAAACATTTAAGCTTTACAAATCGACTGACATCCTAGCTAGCACATAACTCAGCCAAATAACTCCATCTATGGTCCGGAGTAAATTCTGGACCAATACTGCACTATCTCAGTCGTTCATCATGCATAGTAATAGATATAAATACATCAAGCCATGCATTTAAACAAGGGTTGAAAATCTCAAGCTCTCAAGTATTATATATATATATATTTGTTATCACCTCCTGTAATCACAACCATTATAGGAGATGCAAAGTAGTAAAAGATCTTCATACTGAACGTAGATCAATTTGGATTGAACTACTCTAAATCTTGGCTTTTTTTACTTATTTCACTTTATTTCTTAGTTTTCCATTTATAATTCAAGGTGTTAGTGAGTTACCTTCGCTAATATCAAACTCTTTATTATAATTTCGATGTTGGTCAAATTTTTAGTCGATGTAGTTAAAGTCGCGACAATACAATTAAGAGCAAAGATAAATTCAAGTTTGCTTGCACGGATAAGTGTCTGATTATTATTACTTAAACAAATCAGGCCAGGGGAAAAGAACATCCAACACTCATAAGAGGATGGGCAGTCTCGTAATGGGTGTTAAGAGTAAGAACTTTAAGCCTTTAACTATCTATGACAGAAAATGGTTAGGCTCGAGGGGACAATTTTGTGCGCCTATTAATAAGGGGTTAAGGTGGAAAGTCATGGAAAAGTGTCATTATTTTCAGTTCACCATACATCTGGATGGAGCGAAGATGCAGTATGACATGAAGAGAACCTTCTGGAGGGAAGAATTGAAGAAGAATGATTGTTTTTATGTATGCAGATGTTAAATTTGCCAACATACTTAGGTCGAGCATCAAAGACATTCAGGTGTATTGTAGTAATTAGAGATTCTGCTATGGAAATGAAGTCTATCTTGATAGACTTCATCAATGGATTATCTTTTTCAAAAAGAGCAATACTCCAACCTGGATCATTGTAGATTGACAAAGAATGCATATTATATCCATATGAGTGTGCATCGTAGGGTTGTGAGCCTAACAAAGGGTTATACTTGAGAGGTTGTTTTGTCAGCATGAATTCCCACTATGATCGTTATATATAAAAGGTCAATTGTTCACATTGGAGTTTAGAACTTCGCATTGGGGGCCTCATTTAATTTAAGTGTTGTTTAGCATCCCTAAAAAGATAGATTGGTGATTCAAGTGATGAAAGCTTTGTCGTGAGCATATGTTTTAGATTTCTTTGAATCATTAAATGACCAATTACACTCGGTGGAGTTTGCTTATAATAATGGCTACCAGGCTAGCATTGGTGTGCCATCATTTACATCATTAGAGGGACAAATATAAATCTCTTGCAAGCTGAATGGAGGTCGAAGAATAGCTCATACCAAGACATAAGGTGGTTCAAGAGGCAACGAGCAAGATAGATCTTATTTGTGATCACATTGGAAGTACCTAGAGTTTATTGTCAAAAAATAGTATTTCTAAAGTTATTGCCAATGGGACATGTGATACAATTTAGATGGGCGGGAAGTTGCCACCTCGTTATGTTGGACTGTTTATGGTTAGGGAAAAATCGACAAGCTCACACACCAACTAGAACTACCTAATAGTTTAGTGATGATGCATAATGTGTTTCATGTTTATACATGAGAAAATGTGTGCATTATTCGTATATGGTGGTCAAATGATACATTTATAATAGAGTTTTGTATATATTAGAGCAAGAGTGAGATACTAGAGGGGAAGACCAAAGATGGAAGCCTTTCAGGCCAAGATATAAGCAACAAAACAAGAGAAATAAAGACAAGGGGAGAAAATTACAGTAAGAAGAATGAATTCACATAAAAACTCTGTTATCTCGCTTTTTGGTTCAAGCCAAGATATCAACAAATTGATGGTTATCAGGAGATCGATCAAAAACCAAGCTATGATCGATACCGCCAAAGTTGGACCGAGCTCCAATCAAGACGAGACCGATAAGGAATGATACACAAGGCCTGGTGAGGCTACACTTCGAATTTCAGGTTAATCGGAGTTCATATGCTCAAGTTATGTATGGATTAATGTTCATTGGAAACTGTTTCTTATCGATACTTTCATGTCGATCGATAGGGATACGAAATATACTCAACTCGCCACTCCAGGATTTTACATGCCAGCATCGATCTCGTTCGTATCGATCAGCATTGATACAAATGTGCACGACTTTGGAGTTTAGCATCACAGTTTCAACACTCTACTTCACAGGTTTGATTCGTATCGATCAGCTTACACTAATGTACAACTCACCACTCGACTCTGGAAGACTAATCCGTATCGATATTTTCGTATCGATCAAGATGGATACAGATATGGTAACATACATGTGTTTTGCGCATCTGGTCTGGATCGATCACAATCCGTATCGATACGTCTCATATCGATCAAGTTGTACAAAAGTGGCAAGCACTTATGAGCTATTTCATGTCGATCGTGTTCGTATCGATTAATACGAAGGAACCGGTCAAAGAATGGAGCGCATCGCATGGATCACAGCGCAAGACTCGGGTGGATGTTAATCTGATGGATACGAAATCATTAGCCAACACTTGCAAACTCGAACTTGGATCGATCATATCTCACAACCTACACATTGGAACTTCATGAAATTTGGAGAGCAAGGACTTTGCACTGTCATCTTTCACCATGATCGATCTCAGCTGATTGTAATGTGGGGATTATCGATACGAAGGACTTATTAATCAATCCCAAAGCATGGAGGTGGGCCCCACCGATCTCATACGGGCCCACATGGACCAAGAGACTTCTCTGCCTAATTTTTAGCAAGATCTTTGTAGATCTCCACCTATAAATAGAGAGAGAGAGAGCATGGCTCAAGAAAAGGGATCTTCTTCTCTCTGCTCTCCTTTATCTTTAAGCTTGGCTAAACTCTGCCATTTTAGCTATTGAATAGCACTCCATTGTAACTGTAATCATAGTATAAAGGAATATAAAGAAAACTCTTGAAGTGGACGTAGGCCGGAGATAGTCGAACCACTATAAACTTCTTGTGTTCTTTACTTACTTGGTTTCATTTTCATTTGTTGTTTCTTCACTTTAATACTCTCTACATATAACTATCATAAGATCTGTGATTGGATTTACCTGGATATTGGTGCTTTCACACATTTGAGGTTAGTGACCAATTTTGGCACTAACAAACTCTACATTCTCCATTTCTTTCATTACATTGCATATATATAGAAAGAAACATTACATTATCTGTAACAAATATTTACCAGTTGGCCTAAACATGGCCATAGATTCCTAATTGATTTCTAGCCTGAAGATTGTAACAGAATGCCTAAATTTATAATCAAATGCTTTATTATTGTTATAACCATATTTTTCATCACGTGCTTGGATTCTTTCTACTATGTTGTTGTGAGTAGGTTAAACCATATCATCAAACCAACTAAGTTAGAAGTTAAGCCAAATCTGAATTATGGTTGTTCCATTATTTGACTTGTATGAGAAGGAGTTGATGAGAAACTTAACTAAGTTTGTGAAAGTGTAGTTGTGAGGATCCATTGGATTACACTTCGAAGTTGGAAGACAGAGTGCAACGCTCACATCCTGAGTTGCTTGAACAACAAAGATAGGGATGTGGTCGCTAGCAAGAAATTGCATGTTGTAGCTACTATGACAGTGGAGTGAGGATCCGTTGGATTGCACTTGCAAATGGAAGATCAAGTGCAACACTAACAATCTAGGTAACTTGAAGTGCAACACTAACAACCTAAATAACTTGAACGGTAAAGATAAGGATGCACTCGCTCGTAAGAAATTGAGTATCACATTCGTTATATCATTGTAAGCGAAAGGTGAGGGTACATGTGTTAGATTATGTTTTCTGAATCGGAATGAAGAAGATGAATTCTTAGTGATGTGTAAGCTGTGTTAATTATGAACATGGCCAAAATTTATCAGTGACAACGACCAATTGGTAATCGAGGGAGAGGAGTTCAATTAGGGCGGTTAAAAGGGATTTGAAGAACGTATCAATAAAAGAGACCTTAAGTGGTTTATAACATGCAGCAAAAACAATTTGGAAGCTGGTCATATATTTAGTCCACTTGCATAGCAACATGATACAAGGTACGGTCTTAGGTTGGTACATGCTCACATTGAGGTATGCAGAGAAAGGTTTGGTTAAAAGATGGGATAAACATGTGCTAGACGCAAGGATTATGAGGCAAAAGGGAAAAACGAAAGTATGGAGTCATTCAGGAAAACTGCTAGATGCAGGAAGTGTCAGACACGTGAAGGACTAGAAGGCGAGGAGCTATGAGGAGAAGATCTAACTACACTAGAAACTATATGATTATTACATGTGTATGAAACGTGTCTTCTTATATTTATAATATAATCTAGACAACTGTCATTTTTTATGTTTAATTATGTTATCCCCAATGTGCATAACGATTATATGTGTGTGTGTGTTGATGCTTTACACTTGAGATTTCGACCAAGAAGGGACGAAGATAAACGAGTGAAGAATAAGATAATGAGAATTTACATATGTAGGATAAGGTAGATGGACCATATATTATATATGTGTGCTTACATTAAAAGGAGGAAAGTGGGACAAATAAATTAACAAAAAAACTTGAATGGTATGCATATATGATTTGATATGAATAAATGTCTGTGACCACAATTGAGTGTTACGAGCACTTTTTTAGATGAATTCTACGGATTGAGAATGGATGTCTCAATGCACCTTGGTATTAGTTTCTCCGATACGCACATTTCGATGAGTTTCAGTTATTGAGCTTAAGTGCCTAGAAGCACCTTTGGATTAGCATGAGTCCAATAGTCTTGGATGAGTTCGAGACGTTAATAGAGTCTTAACGTAACTAACTGTGTGTTAATGTGGTTATGGACTAAGTGCCAATGCAAAGATCATACATGAAGATATGTTTACCTTATGTGTGTGGACATGGTAGATCATAGAATCTTAAGGACATGAATAAGATACCTAGGGTATGGCATCTAACGTAGGTGTGCGATAGATGTAGGAGTGAGCAACTTTGGTAAACCAAATAAAACAACCAAATCATTTTATTTCAGTCAGTTTGGTCTGATTTTAAAACTACGATTTCAAATCGACCCACAAAAAAATAATTCGATTATCGGTTTATCCAAATTAACGAACTTTTATCATACAGTAAAAATTATTAATGTTAAAATGATAATGACTTATTTTTTACTGTTGTAATGGTTAGAATTTTTTTTATTATATATATGTCAAAATTATTATTAAAAGCAGAAGAATACTAAATAATAATATTATAATCATATGTTTATATTTTACTTTAAAGTACAATGAATATTCCAAATAAAATGTGAATAATTTTTAGTTTGGTTAAATCGGATAATCAACCGAATAAACCAAACTTAATTTGGTTGGTTTTGTTTGTTTTTTATTTTTATTAGTTTTAGTTCGGTTTAACAATTTTTATCATCGGACCAACTAAACCAACCAAATGCTCACCCTAGATAAATGAACATGATATTAACGATCAAAAATACAATAGACTTAACGAGATTAAGTATTGATACAAACATCTCCATAAGGAAGTAGACATCGGTTGCGCATTTTGAATTATTATATGATATTATATGATATTAAGTGCATGCTAATGTGGTTATTAACTAAGTGGCAATGTCAAGATCATATATAATGGGTGCGTTTGCGACAAAATGAAACAATGCATTTAAGCATGACATTTGAGTTGGGCATTTGAACGAATAAGGAATGCGTTTGGAACTACAAACAAGTATTTGCGCGGAATACTTGAGCGGGATATCATGCATGGCATATTTACCGTACAAACTAGCATTGCCTTTTAGATATAAAAATAACAATTATTTTGGTACTTTCGATTCAAATTTGAGATTAATAAAATATTTTTAAAAATGTTAGATTGCATAATGATTAAGAAAAATATACAACATCGTTTTTTATGTCATTTGGAACAAGAAATTTAGAAATATACAAAGACGGATTTGATTTACATTGTTTTTATGGGAGGGAGACTTCAAAATCACCTGTTTATAAACCCTAGCCTTGATTTCATTTTTTGACATGACATTAATTGTTCTAATCGTCAGTTAATTAAGACAAAGTTTAGTGATTTTCCTCATAAAGTTCACCAGATCTAGGTCGATTCTCCACTAGGTTTTATTATTTAGATCTCTCGATTGGTTAGATTATTGTATAGCTTCTGTATAAAGTGAAATAGTAAAGGAGTTACAAACCAATTAATCAATTGAGTAAATCTTGTGTAATCTATAGTTTAATTATTGTCCATCTTTTATTTTTTATTATTTAATTTCAATTATATAATAGATCTGGTGATTTTCGTACTAAATTTCACGACAGCATGTTGTATATTAGTCTCTATGGGGAATGGGTTTATTCCTTACCCAGGCTTTTTCTAAGAAGAGATACGGATTTTCCATTAATCAAATTTATGTTTTGCTTCATTGACCGACTCATAGACGCATATGCATTACTTATTTTGTTTTGCTATATAGCTAGTTAGAACGTTACTTTAATTGCAATAATATATGCACAAATGTCACCGATATAAGTGGTCGGATAATACATATTGGTATACGATCCGGAATAAAAAAAGCAACTCAAATTAAAAAAAAAACCATGAACAAGATTGAAACCATAATACATGTTCATCTGAATTATCTACAGTGTTGGATAACATTGGCAGAATGGTTATGGTTAAGGATTAAAAGGCGGCAAAGCTTGGTTGATCTGAGTTGTAAAAGCAATATCAGTAGTATTTTAATTGGAGCCTTATCCTAAAAGATCAACAAATTTTGCCGGTGCCACCACTAGATATAGATTTGAATTCATGTTAATAAATTAGATATACTGGAAACAAATACATGGAAGAGTATCTATTAATGGATATCCATATCTTCTTGTTATAGTGAACCTTATAAAATAGTACTTGTTTTGAAGAATTATAGTTAATACTACAGACTTCAAATCTGATCCTATGATTGACTTTATGCTTTTGGTACTCCTTGGTTAACTATACCATATAAAGTATAAATGCATCTGCAAAGCAGGAAATCTTTTGATACTGCATAATATGGTTGCTGTTGACTTAGAACTATCCATAACGGACTACCAAAGAATAGAATTATGAGAAGACACGATGATTGTTCACAATGTCGTATCTAGGATATTATTTTATCAATAGCTTTAGTATGTACCCAAATATAAAAACTTTAGCGCAAATCATTTACTAAAATGTCTTTTTCATCAATACATTATGCAGAATGTTCTAGTCTAAGGTAGCTTGTCTAAGCATATGATTTACAAGTTTTAGTTCATGCTTGTTGAATCCAGAGTCGTCTACTGTGTTAATTTTAAAACATTTTGTTTTCGACTGCCATTAAAAATGGAATATACCAAGTCTGCTTGAAGGCCTGCTCCACAGCAATTAGTCAAAATGAAGATACATTAATTTGATCCGAGTACATACCTCAAATATCGCCAACCATTGAATGAACGTAGTAGAAAAGCTGTCAAGACAATTACAGAAGCCAATAATCAGATAAACATATAAAAGGTAAAACCAAGGTAATAAAATGCTACTCAATAGCAAATTCTACACAATACGTCTAGTTAAAGGAAATAAAATGAACGATATAGTTTATACCGTGTTTATTATATGAAGCGGTTACGAGTCGAATATAAGCCCAAAGCCTATGTTTCTTTTATTTCCTTTAAACCACTATGTATCTGTATAAATACAGTATGTATGCTGCTGTATGATTATTCTATTCAATACAAAATCACTTTTGTTTCTCAAATACAAATTCCTCAAATTATAATATGGTATCAGAGCAAATTTCAAAGCTTAACAGCATTTAATTGAATTTGCTAATAAAATAAAAATGATTATCATCAGATTAATCATCATCATGTCTGGTGATAACAGTAATACAACAACATCTGAAAACTCTGCCAACACCCAGCAACTCGACACAGCAACAGAAAGTCTCATCAAAACAGCGATCAGCCCTCAAAGTCAATTAATAACTGTTCATCTTGAGGAGGACAACTATTTGCTGTGGAAACTTCAAATAGAAACTGCACTTCAAGGTTATGACCTTGAAGGGTTCATTCTTGGCACCATCTTTATTTTTCCAAAATTTGTAACTAATCAAGAAAACAAGATGATTAGCAATGAGGAATACACAAGATATCATAGACAAGACAAGCTTATAAGTTCATGGTTATTATCATCTATCGGTACTAACTTGTTATCGCAAGTTCTTGCTGCAAAACATCAAATGAGGTATGGATCATTGTTGAAAGAATATTCAAGACACAATCAACAGCAAAGGTGATGCACAACAAAAGACTGTTGCAAAATATCAAAAAGATCAATTTACCTATGAAAGATTATATGTCAAAGATTAAGGTAACATGTGACATGTTAGAAGCAGCAGGCCGCAAAGTATCAAACACGAAACAAGTTCTAACATTTGAAGTGGTCTCAGTGAAGAATATGAATCTGTTGTGGCAATTATCACATCAAAGAAAACTATATCATCCCTAGAGTATATACATTCAACACTTCTTGCTCATGAAGGAAGAATTGATCACAAAAGACCACTAGATGCAGATATGTCAATCAACTATGCAGTCAACTATAAAGACATAGGTCAAAAAAGCAGCAAAACAGATCAAACATATATATCAAAGAGGTGGTTACTCAAACAGATCAAGAGGCAGAGGTAGATGAAATAATAATAACAGGCTAAAATGTCAAATATGTTAGAAGCTTGGTCATATTGCAGTTAAGTGTTACTTTAGATTCAATGCAAATTATACAACAGGTCAGAGTCAAAACAATCAAAGGAGAGCAAATCCAAATACCAATATGGCACAAGTTGATTCAAACAATCAGTTAGATGCACTAAGAAACTGTCAGCAAAACTCAATCATAAAGTCAGATGATGCGGCAGATGAAAGTTGGTATCCTGACTCAAGGGCTACCAATTACATTACAAACAACTTGGACAATCTGAATTTGGGACAAAAGGAGTACAGAGGTAAAGAGTCCATACATGGGCAATAGTATGAGTATTAAAATTACACATACTGGACTTGCTTGCATAAAAGGTCAAAGACAGTTATATCTCAACAATCTGTTTAGAGTACCACAAATAAAGAAAAATCCCATAAGTGTGTCACAATTTGCAAGTGACAACAATGTTTATTTTGAGTTTTATCCTAGTTATTGTTTAGTCAATGGTATACTCACTAAAGATATCCTTTTATAGGGTAATGTTGATAGAGGACTATACAAGTTTAATCTTGCTAACTCAAGAAAGTCAAGAAGATGTGAAAAATCCTGTAATATGTCTAGTATCACTGATGAGAAAAATAGTGTGTTTGATGCTTGGCATAGCAAGTTAGGACATCCCAATGTCAATATTGTAAAGCGGGTTTTAATGAATAATAGATTTTCTTTTGAAAAAATTTACTACCATATGTGTGCACATATTGTCAGATGAAAAAAAGTCATAAGTTATCGTTTACTGACTCACAAAAAAAGTATGAAAAACCACTTGAATTGGTTGCTGCTGACCTTTGGGGTCCAGCACCAATCAATTCAGGCTATGATTTTAACTACTACATATCTTTTATTGATGCACACACTAGATACACATGGATATATTTTCTTAAAACCAAATCAAAAACTTACAAGGCAGTTGTACACTTTATGACATAGACAGAAAGACAGACAGATCACAAGTTAAAAGTCTTGCAAACAGATGGTGGTACATAATTTAAACCACTCAATGAGTTATTTCAAAGGAAAGTAATCATTCATAGAATCACATGTCCATATACTTCAGAACAAAATGGTCTAGTTGAAAGAAAACACGGACACATTGTAGAGTGTGGCCTTACTTTGTTAGCTCAAGGGTCACTGCCTATGAAGTTTTGGCAATATACATTGAGCAGTGCAGTTTATTTAATAAATAGGCTACCAACAAAAGTCTTGAAAAATATGTGTCCATTAGAAACTTTGTTCAATATAAAACCAGATTATCATAGACTAAGAATATTTGGATGTCTGTGTTTCCCCTGTTTAAGACCTTACAATGCACACAAATTAAATTTCAGATCAACTGCATGTACATTTTTAGGCTACGCAGGCAACCAAAAAGGATACAAACTGAAGAAAGTATACAATCCAAAAGTTTCAATACCAGATATACCTTTATACCAAACTGAAGATAGTAAGGAATGGATTGAAGAAGGCTCAAATCACTCTGATCCACAATTCACTGTGCTCAACGAACCGGGTCATGAACAAGTAGAGCAATCTAATCAGCTCAATCACACTCCTGTAAATAATCAATCACACAGAACAAGTCAAGAAGGAGAATATGAGCATCAAAGTGTACATCAAGACAATACAAGTGAACAAGCACATATATCACAACCAGCTCAAAGTAGAAATCCTATGGTTACCAGGTCAAAGAGTGGAATACTCAAACCAAAAATATGCACTGCAGCATTTACATCAGAAGAACCAAATGTCTTTGATCAAGCAGTGAGCAGTAAAAACTGGAAAAAGGCTATGGATGAAGAATATGATGCACTTATGAGAAACAAAACATGGAATTTGGTTCATCCACCAGAAAACAAAAACGTAGTGGGATGCAAATGGACTTTCAGATTAATGAAAAATCCCGATGGAACTATTGCAAGATACAAAACAAGGCTTGTGGCCAAGGGATATACACAAAAACATGGATTTGACTTTGATCGAACATTTTCTCTAGTTGTTAAACCAACTACAATCAGAGTAGTGCTTACCATAGCATTGAACAAAAACTGAAAAACTAGATAATTAGATGTGAACAATGCTTTCCTGAATGGAAATTTAAAAAAAGATGTCTACATGGAGTACCCTCAAGGATATAGACAGGATAAAACTTAGTCTGTAAATTAAATAAAGCCATTTATGGTCTTAAACAGGCTCCCAGAGTCTGGTTTGACAAACTGAAATCCACACTGACAAGTTTGGGATCTCAGCCTACCAAATCAGACAATTCACTTTATACAAGAATCAATAATGATTCAATTAAATACATACTAATATATGTTGATGATCTAATTATTACAGGTAGTGATGAGTCAGAGATCAACAATATTATTCAGCTTATAGATAAACAGTTTTCAATAAAGACCTTGAAGCATTAAGCTACTTTCTGGGTATAGAGGTTACAAGAGTATCAAAATCAGAGATGTTTCTATGTCAAAGAAAGTATATCATGGAAATCTTAATCAAAGCAAAAATGGAAGGAGCAAATCCTATACCAACACCAATGGTGACAAATCATCAATTATCAAAATACAGGGGAGAACCCATGTTTAACATTAAATAGTACAGAAGTATTGTTGGTGCATTATAATATGCAACCATTATAAGGCCAGAAATATCATACAGTGTTAACAAAGTGTGTCAATTTGTGCAGGACCCAAAAGATGAACATTGGAAAACTGTGAAGAGAATACTCAGATATTTAAAAGGAACAATCAATCATGGTCTAAAGTTTAAGGCATGCAAACATCTAAATATAATTGGATATGCAGATGCAGATTGAGCTACAGATCCTGATGACAGAAGATCTACTACAGGACACTGTATATATTGGAAATAATCTAGTTTCATGGTGTTCCAAAAAGCAACAAACAGTATCTAGATCAAGCATAGAAGTAGAGTATAAAATCATAGCATGTGCAACAGCAGAGATCATATGGATACAATCATTGCTAAGTGAACTGAAAGTGAATACAAACACAACACTAGTGCTATGGAATGACAATTTAAGTGCAATTTCATTATCTGCCAATCCAGTTCTACACTCCAGGACAAACCATATGGAAATAGACTTAGATTTTGTTCGAGAGCAGGTAATGAAGAAAAAACCGCAAGTAAATCACGTACCTTCAACTTATCAAATTGTAGATATTTTCACAAAATCATTGTCGGCAAGAAATTTTATCGAACTAAAGACCGAGCTCAAAGTAGGTGAAAAGCAAGAAGCTTCAGACCAAATCAAGCATAGATCTGCCACAACAGTGATAAATCTACACTGATAAGGCACATCCGCATGTCCGGACAGCAACAGATCTACACTTGAAGTGGCATCTCTTCAAAGACGAGCACAAATTCAACTCAATAGCATCAGCATGTCTAAACCAAGCCCAGATCTACTCAATGACAACAGATCAAGTGCAGATATGTCCAGACAGCAACAGATCTAAACTTGAAGTGTAGATCTCCTCAAAGACGAGCACAAATCTAACTCAATAACATCAGATTTGCTCACATATGAGAGGATCTGCAATTTTCTTCACCAAATCAGATGTTTTTCCAAAATCACTAACTGCGAGATTTCGATTCTACTCAGATCTCAACAATTTCTTTGCTTTGTGAAGCAATAGAGGCATACGATTGACATGGGACCAACTTTCTCTCAGAATCAGTCTAATTTTTGAAGAAAAAGGAGCGATCGCAAGAGATTGAAGCGAAGCCGCCATTAGGGCAAAACCCTAGATGGTTTTGAGGGAGAGAGTTAAAGAAAATAAAACGAACGATATAGTTTATATCGTGTTTATTATATGAAGCGGTTGCGGGTTGAATATAAGCCCGAAGCCTATGTTTCTTTTATTTCCTTTAAACCGTTATGTATCTGTATAAATACAGTATGTATGACCGCTGTATAATTATTTTATTCAATACAAAATCATTTTTGTTGCTCAAATACAAATTCCTCAAATTACAATAGTCACTTTCATTTTATTTACTTTTTGCCTATGGTCATAAAGATACGAAGATATGCCAATGGCAAAAAAGATGACACGTGGCAGCACATGGACCGACATTGTGGAACATGAAGGTAATACCGGTGGAGGCTCCAGAATAATGGATGATAAAATATGCTATTATCACAAATTGGCACTTACTAGTGCACTCAAACAATTTGTGGTAGCTAACTTGACATAAAATATTCAAGATTTGTTTCCAAACTAAAATAATGCTTAATTAGTTTCTGATTCATGTTCAAAAAAAGATCAAATATTTATATGAACATGTGCAATCCATTGCATGCACCAATGACCCCGGACCCTACCACATTCCCCACATATAACGGATCCTTATATATATACCCCCTTGAAACAACCAACACATCAAATAATAATAACAGCTGAAGTTGCATAACAACAATGACTTCTATTTATTCAAGAAGGCTCTTGCTACACACTCCATTGCCAGTGCAAAGCCCTACCCCGTGCACCACTTTATCAGATTCAAGCATGCCAGAACTAGGAACATCTGACAACAGCTTTGACTCGAAGGTTGTGATGATACTAGCCATCCTTGTGTGTGCTCTGATATGTGCTCTCGGGGTCAACTCAATGGTCAGGTGTGCGCTAAAATTCTCCGCTCGAGCCGGACTCGACCCAGAAGTGGGCCACATAGCTACGAAACGGGTTAGGAGAAAGGCCCTTAAGGCTATACCCGTTTTTGTTTTCTCACCGGAGTTGAAGATAAATGGATCAGACCCACAGTGTGTGATTTGCATATCAGATCTAGCTGCTGGAGAACGGGTACGGGTTTTGCCAAGATGTGGTCATGTGTTTCATGTCAAGTGCATTGATAAATGGATAGTGACACATCCATCTTGCCCTAATTGTAGAGAGTGTTTATTTGATACGGATTTAAAGAGTTCAGGTTCTGCAAATGTGAGTAGTGTGGGGGTTGGTAATAACGCAAGCGTGGTGCATTCCATTATTGTGCCTTTAGGACCAGAAGGGTATGTAGATAACTACAGAGGAGATAGCTAGTCAAGTATTGATGAAGTTGGTGAAACAAGAAAAAAACTATTGTGGGGTGTATATACTTTGGTATACTTGGTTTAGAAGTGAAAAAGGAAAATAAAACTATGATGTTTTTGTTGATATATTATATGCAAGTGCACCTTGTCACTTTCTTTGATCATTCTTTATGCTTTATATTCTACTAGATAATTTAAACCATGCTATACACTCTTTCTTTTAATTTGGCGGTATAAGTGAGAAAGTTAACCACTTACATAATTACAATGAGCGCCCAAGTGCGTTCCACAATCCACATCATTATTAATTACCTTAAATCGTGTTGCACAATAGAGATTAAATAGAATTGCAACTTAAAAGAAATATTAAAACATAAAAGAGGGACACTGTGTTATAAATGGTATAAGAGAGCAAATTTTAAATACGGGATTTACTGGAAACACTCGCTAAAAAGTGGAGTAAGATGGGAAGTCGCGCCAGTGATTGAGCAAATATAACTATTGGACTAAAATTAAGAATATGGGTTCCACATAGAACCGATGTTCGAAAGTAATCCACCCTATAAAAATAAAACAGCAAGTAGTTAACATAATTGCCCACAAGCAGACCCGGTCAGTCCAAGGGTAAAGCGAGCAAGACGTCTGTCTAGAGCAAAAAATCCGACAGGGGCAAAAATTCCGGCAGTGTCAATGGTTATCTACTATAATTACTAAAATATGTTTGTATGTAAACTTTTACAATTCAAGTTATCGTTATGTTTGGGCCAGCACTGCTCACAAGTGACTGAGCTTAGAACTGCTCTTTAAATATGGGCACCGGATTGAATGCTAGAGTAGTCGATGGTTGTCATTTTTTTTTTTAAACTACACATGATAATCCCAAACACAAACGTCTCTGCTCTTACACTAGATATGTTTGAGTTTCAGATTACTACAGTTGTTTTGTCAATTATAGAAAATACAAACAGAACTCTATAATTTTCAGATTCTAGTTGACCAAGCTTTTGGTCAACCAATTGTGCTCCGTTGGGGTTGGAAATGCACTTCAAATCCACCCAAGTTAATTCTTACTTAATTAATAATGATTGACAGTTCCATTTACTTCAATCAATGGTTTTGACATCTAAAAGGCAAAGATCTTATTTGAAGAATGGTCAAGGATCTAAAGGCTGCTCCACTTGGATTCTATTGGCATTCCAATGTGGATGACCAAGATTCATATGCATCTCTTTTTCTCACATACATAAAATAGAATTTGTACCCACTGAATCCTTTGCTAGTGAATTACTATTTCAAGAGCATAAAATATCTTATATAGGCAATCAGTTTCAAGATAATCTCACGAAAATACTAGTAACATGTGCACTAAATTACCCGTTAAAATCTCATACAATTCATCAGAAGAAAAAAAACCTTAAGTTCTAGTAAACCTCCATGAAATTTATCAAACGTAGTCTCACTGGGACTCTGATTGACTACATCCCTTAAAACTTGGTATGAGCGCTGTTAGATTAGATCAATTTACTCTGTTTATTGAAAAGCGCTAGGGAATCTCAAAAAATCATAATGAAGGTTGAAAAGGTATAAAAGTGTGATTCTATATACAAAAAGTGTATATGCTATAGAAAAATACATAACTAACTAGAGAGGTCAAGCAAACAGTACCTAAATGGTCAAGTAAGGGTGTATTTTGCAGCAGGAAATGCCTGTTCTGCGAGATGCAGCATAGGAGACACATCCATGTGTTGCGAGCATTGTTCTCTTTTTCACTACTTTCAACTTGTTTTAAACAGCTATCGTTTATTCATTATTAACGAAGACTATTAATTATTTGAATATCCTTTTGCATTCTATGGTCAAAAAATCATCAAAAATCAATAACTTTTTTATTTTCAACTCAGTTGTAATAATGACAAAGGGCAGTTGGACAAAAATTTGAGCAAACTGAAATCATCTTTCGCTTCAAGTTGTCCTAGATGATGGAAAAATCAATATAATACCATCCCTTCTCACAAAAAGAATGAGAACAGTTTCCTTGGTGTTCAAAATGACACAACGTAGCATCTAGGATTTCGATCAATTTTTACAAGTGTGCCTCGTTAACAAATGCAATGGAAAATGAAAACAGTTGTACAAAAAGGGATTTTTTTTTCTCCTTTCCTTTCCTACCTTTTTAGCAAAAATAAAAAGTAAATGCTCTTACAGAGTTTTGCCCGGTAAGCATCTTTAGTTTACTGATCCTTGCACCTTTGTTTGACGGCGCAATGTCTTAACCAAATGGGCTACCATTAGAACTTCTATTGTCTTTTCCTTCAAGGATTATAAGAAAAAGATGGTTCCACCACTATTCTATGCAGCAAAACTTATCAAGAAAAATAAATGAAAGAAATATAAACAAGATGGAGTACGAGATTGAAGGTTGCGTTGAACTACACTTGAGCATTACATGTAACTGGGTTTAATAACTATCCATGTTTGCAGTTAAATTGACTCAGAACCAATTTCTGTACCTGTTTGCTAATTGTTGATTAAAACAAATCTGAATTTAGCCCTAATCAATTCATGAGAAAACAAATAATAAATAAGCAAAGATCAGCGGAAGCATACCGGAGTCTATAGAATCGATTTTACAAAGGGTATGATCTTCCAAGAAAACAGTTTTCCTTTATGTTTTTAATTTCTCTTTGATGGGAAGAAGAGAAAATAAAAGACGTACTATTTTTTGGGAACACAACTGTTTTCATTAACTGATAATAATCAGTTATTTGATATTTGCAATTTGACCCCTCATCAAATTGTAAATACGACTTATGGTTTCTGCACATTTATTCCATGACTTTAATACCATATATTAATTATAATAGCACCATACAATAATACATATGTGCCCATAATAGAATTTTAATCCAACAATCTCCCACATGGACAACATATGTTTTCTTATAAATGTACAACTTTATGAACTTAAAATTTGCTATTAAATAAAGGTATTATTTAAAAAATCTTATCCATCACATCAACCATATCTATATAGTATCAAAGTGGTCTTCGTCATATTAATCATGACTAAACTCATCAATGATCACATACATATATACAGTCAAATGACATAGATCAATCATGGATATGCAACATGAAAATTACATGCAATGTGAACCAAACATGTCTATTTTCAACCGGTCCTGTTTAAACTTAAGTGAGGTCAGAATCAAAATAATAAAACAGAGTGAATGAACTAAATACTTCACTTCTGATCAGAAAACAACCAAATACATAAATGTCTTAAAACAAACATATAGCAAAAAAAATACAAACTCTCACTAAACCATAATATCCTCAAATAATTTAACACCCATACGAGCAGTGTGCCCATGAAAGACCTTGGGTAGTAAACCTTTTGTGAGCGGATCTGCTATCATGAAGTTTGTCCCAATATGCTCTATGGATATTTGTCCACTCTGCACTCTCTCTTTCACAACCAAGAATTTTATGTTAATATGCTTTGACTTAGTTGAGCTTCTGTTGTTGTTGAAATACAGCACTGTTGACTTATTATCACAATATAACTTCAGTACATTTTTCAAAATGCGCAGCCCAGATACAAAGTTCCGTAACCATATTCCTTGGTTTGATGCCTCATAACATGCTACAAATTCTGCTTCCATAGTGGAAGAAGTTACAAGTGTCTATTTAACACTTTTCCAGGATATAGCTTTACCAGCTAACGGATAAATATAGCCTGATGTAGACTTTCTGCTATCTTGGCACCCAGCGAAATCAAAATCGGAATACCCAACGACCTCCAAATGATCTGATCTTCTATAAGTGAGCATGTAATCTTTTATTCTCTGAAGATACCTCATAACCCTTTTGGCTGCTCTCCAATGATCTACACCAGGGTTGCTTAAATATCTGCCTAACATCCCAACAATTTATGCAATATCCGGACGCGTACATACTTGAGCATACATTAAACTCCCAACAGCTGAAACATAGGGAATATTTTGCATTTCCTAAATTTCAAGGTTACTTTTAGGGCACCGACTAAGACTGAATTTATCTCCTTTAGCAACAGGACTATCTCCTGGTCTACAATCTTGCATGCCAAACCTTTTGAGTAGTTTATCAATATAGCTCTTTTGTGATAATCCAATAATACTTCGATAACGATCTCGAAGTATCTGAATACCTAATACAAAAGAGGCATCCCCAAGATCTTTCATTTCAAAATGTTTAGATAGAAATTTCTTGGTTTCATGCAATAAGCCTATATCGTTAGTGGCAAGCAGTATGTCATCGACATACAGAACCATAAATATGTGTTTACTCCCACTGAACTTGTGGTACACACAATCATCAACAACATTTATCTCAAAATCAAATGATATGATTACTTGATGAAACTTGTAGTACCATTGATGAGAAGCTGGCTTATGTCCATAGATGGATTTCGTCAATTTGCAAACCATATTCTTTGGATCTCCCGACACAAAGTTTTCTTGTTGTACCATATAAATTGTCTTATCAATGTCGCCATTGAGAAACGCTTTCTTAACATCCACCTGATGTAACTCAAGATCAAGATGAGCAACAAGTGCCATAATTGTCCTAAAAGAGTCTTTCGATGAAACTGGAGAGAAAGTCTCTATAAAATCGATGCCTTCTTTCTAAGTATAGCCTTTTGCTACAAGACATGCCTTATACTTCTCCATATTACCATTTGCATCCCTTTTGGTTTTAAATATTCATTTACAACCAATTGGTTTTGCAGCTTTCAGCAATGGGACAAGTTCCCAAACTTTATTGTCTTGCATGGATTTATACTCATCATTCATGGCATCCATCCACTTGTAAGAGTTAGAACTCTTCATGGCATGATGAAAGTTGATTGGGTCATCTTCCATCATTCCATTGTCATTCTCCTGTTCTTGGAGAAATATAATATAATCGTCTAAAATAGCACTTCTCCTTTCTCTCATGGACCTCCTCAATGGCACGGGTTCTTGAGGTTGTTAAGTTTGTTCATTTGGAATAATTGTTTCATTTTGAATAAGGGGGTGTACAAAATTGTCTTGTTGAGGTTCCAGATTCGCTTATTGATCAATGATAGGTGTAGTAAACTGAACATTGTCAAAAGTGATAATAGAAACTGGGTTTGAATCTAATTCCTCCTCAAAAGTAATGTCTTTAACTTTATTTCTCCCCCCAAACTCAACATCCTCAAAAAATACTGCAGTTCCCGTCTCAAAAATATTCTTAACTATGAGATCATAAAACTTATAGCCCCTAGAACGCTCAGAATAACCAATAAAGTAGTTGCTCATAGTTTTGGAGTCCAATTTCTTTTCATGTGGCCTATATGGCCTTACCTGAGCTGGACATCCCAAAATGTGAAAGTGCTTTAGACTAGGCTTTTGGCCTGTCCAAAGTTCATAAGGTGTTTTTGCAGCTGCTTTAGTTGGTACTCTGTTGAGAATGTAAGCTGCTGTCTTTAATACTTCTCCCCAGAGAGACTCCGGTAAGGTGGAATGAGCAATCAAACTCCTTACCATATCCTTAAGAGTCCTATTTTGCCTTTCAGCAATAACATTCATGCTAGGTGATCCTAGCACGGTGTACCGTGGGATAATATCGCATTCCTCTAGGAATTTAGCCAACGGTCCTCGACGTTGTTCACCTGAGCCATCATATCGACCGTAGTACTCACCACCACGATTAGATCTGACATTTTTAATCCTTTTGTTGAGTTGATTCTCAACTTCAACTTTATAAGTTTTGAACACATCCAGCGATTGTGACTTTTCATGAATGAGATATAGGTACCCATAACATGAGTAATCATCTATGAATGATATGAAATATTGTTGACCATTCCAAGATGCCATAGGAAATGGCCCACAAATATCTGTATGAATTAATTCTAAGACGTCTGAAGATCTATTGGCACCTAATATTTTAGTTTTGGTCTATTTTCCGTTGATGCAATCTACAGAAACATCAAAGTTTGTGAAGTCAAGAGATTCTAAAATGCCATCAGACACTAAGCGCTCAACTCTACCTTTTGAGATATGACCTAAGCGCTTATACCATAAGGATGCTGAATTTTCCTTATTTAATTTACGTTTAGTTCCGCATGATTCCACATGCAAGGTTTCATTATAGGATGCAACTATTTCCAACAAATAAAGATTGTCATAAGCATTTAATTAACCAGTTCCAACAACATTCGAATTCAAAGACAAAGTGAACTGATTGTTTCCAAATGAACAGCAATATCCAAATTTTTCCAACACAAAAACAGAAACTAAATTTCGTCTAAATGATGGTACAACAAAAGTGTCTTTCAAATCCAAATAAAAACCAGTTCCTAATAACAACCTAAAATGCAATTTTGCTTCCACTTTTACTGATTGTCCATCACCTACAAAGATGTGTCTTTCACCATCACTTGGCTTTCGATAGCTCAGGCAACCCTGTATAGAAACATTTATGTGAGTAATAGCACCAGAATCTATCCACCAAGTGTTCCTGGGTACTAAAGATAAATTAACCTCAGAGCAGACCAAAGTAAGAAACATACCTTTCTTTGTACGTCATGCATGATATTTGGTATATTCCTTCTTCACATGTCCAGCCTTGTGACAAAAGAAACAACCCTCCTTCTGTTGTTTCTTTTGAGCTGGATCCTTAGCAGCTTCATTCTTAAATTTTCTTTTCTTGCCCTTATCCTTAGAGGTGCTTGCCAAATGAGCATTTTCAGTCTTCTCTTGCTTCAGTCTTTCTTCCTCTAGAACACAAAATGAAATGAGCTCATTAAGAGTCCACTTCTTCTTTTGACAATTATAACTGACCTTGAATTGACTGAATTATGGAGGAAGATAGATAAGCACCAAATGCACAAGCAAGTCATCTGAAAGTTCAAGCTTTAGTGCCTTCAGCTTTGAAGTAAGGTGAGACATTTCCATAATGTTCTCCCTTATGTTTTCCTTGCCCTTTAACTTCACGGAAATAGGTTTCTTTAAAATAGTGCTTGTTTCCGCCTTATCGCTTTTTGCAAATCGTTTCTCAATTTCAGCAAGGAAAGTTATGGCATCGGTGATCTCCTCGAACACCGCACCCCTAAAAGCCTCAGGTATGCCGTGCATGATGATCATAAGACTCATGCGATTTGAACGATCCCACTTCTCAAAAATCTTCCTTTCCTAAGAGGAACTAGCATCCGTAAGAGAAGCATGTCGATCCATCCTTAATGCAAGGTCAAGATCCATGCAGCCAACAACAATGAAAATGTTCTCTTTTCAGTCCTTAAAGTTATTACCATTAAGGACCGGTACTGAATTAAGGTTAGCAGATACAGTAGCAATATCTGAAAAGAGAACATGACAATTATATAAATAACACGCTCATATAAGAATCCATATAAAACAATAAATTCAAATTATGGTTAATCCCATTTCAAGATACGAAACACATCATTGATATCAAGTCTTTGGATAGTAATATTAACTGTAAATGATGCTCTTGTTGTAGCGATCAAACATTGACAATAAATTATGTCAAACAATATGCAATCTTTGGACTAACATATTGCTCACATAAAATATCTTATAATTGTCACACGTTTATCGGCACAAGTATGCATCAAATTCGGCCAAATACCAATTCACCTTTGGGTTCGTTAATAAATGCATGAATTACATACACACAATTATTTTGATATTTTAATTAAATTAATCTATACAAAAGTGATCACTTTGATGATATTTTTTTCCAATTAATCTATTTAAAATATTAGATATCCTTAAGAAAATTGGAAACCAAATTTGAATATAAATTGTGTTTTTTAATTATCAGAAACAACTGTAGTAATACTTATATATATATTATGCTCAAACATGTTTATTCACAGTCTCATATGCTGGTTCATCCTTGTAGCTTTAGTTTGCATTCAACTTGACTTTAATTGATAAGAAGGAAATTGACTACCTACTTATTTTACTATTGAACATCTGTAGATTGTTCACACATGTTTAAGAAGTGTTAGCATAACTGTTGCAATATTAGAAAACAAAAGTTGGGGAAACATCAATGTATAAATGCATTATGGTGTATATCAAGGATCTTGTCTACTGTCTAGTTATGCATAGAGCAAAATTTCAAAGCATATAATTTGGCAAAATAATTATTGGAATGTGACAGATTGACAGGGGGCTAAATTTTGAAAAGGAAATGCTATATTGGAATGTGACAGATTGACAGTGTTCTCTCATTGGAAAAATAAAAATCGTAATTCATTATAGAACATTGTCAAAAGAAATTGTATTTCAAAGCATAACCGATTCTGTTGGCATGATTACTTTTGAAATGTTTACTGCATTATAAAGATGCTCAATAAACATCAAAGTTTGACTATAAGCAAATATAAGAATAGCCATCACTCGGTAATGATTTATATAACATGTTGTAAAGTAAGAAATCAATCATCAAGCCAACTTAATATTAAATATATAATGAATCATACAGCAGATTATTAGATTACATAGCGATTATAGTAACTAAATTATATTTCAGGCTACCCAACAATGTTTCAGGCAAAATTATGTTTCAACAGTGATTATAGTAATTGAAATATATTTCAGGCTACCCAATAATATTTCAGGCGACTGGATTATCTTAAACACATAGTGGAACACATATTTTCAAGCAACCGATGTCAAATACTACAGTAAATTCTCAAGAATCAATTTAGGGTTGCTCTGATATCAATTTTTGATTAAAACAAATCAGAATTTAGCTCTAATCAATTCATGGGAAAACAAACAATAAATAAGCAAAGATCAGCAGAAGCATACCGGAGTTCATGGAATTGATTTTACAAAGGGTATGATCTTCCGAGAAAACAGTTTTCCTTTATGATTTTAATTTCTCTCTGATGGGAAGAAGAGAAAATAAGAGACGTACTATTTCTTAGGGACCACAACCGTTTTTATTAACTGATAATAATCAGTTATTGGATATTTGCAATTTGACCCCTCATCAAATTGTAAATACGACTCATGGTTTCTGCACATTTATTCCATGACATTAATACCTTATGTTAATTATAATAGCACTATACAATAACACATATGTGCCCATAATAGGATTTTAATCTAACACTAATAGCTTGCGATAGGATTTCGATACTTCACCTGCACTTGATACAAATAAACTACCAACTTCACCCACACTTGATCAAAAATAAACAACAAAAGACGGAATATGCAGAGACTTGAACTTAAATCCATATGACTTGGATAGCTTAAATTCCTTCAATTTTAGGGTAACAAAACCAACGCTAAGGCTATGGAAAAAACAATAAATAAATAAAATAAAATAAAAACGATAAGATTGTGCCAATAACATAGTCAGAATTAGTATCTTTTAGGATGCTTATTATTTATGGTTGTGTGCCTGCGTGCGTGTTTGTGACCTAAGTTGGTCGACACTTGACTTAATTTAAACATGATAAAGCTTTTGACTTGTGTGCTTTGTTAATACAAAATATGATAAGTTTGTGATCATTTGTATTATTCCAACTCAAATGTGTTGGTAAAATTAACTCCGCTTGGGTAGTTTTCTATGCAATTTGTCCCAAGCCAGGATAAAGAAGGAGTGTTGTGATAGGCTTGGCGAGCCAACATAAAAACTAGTCTCTTTTATGGAAATGGAACCTTATTTTATTTCGTCGGGGCGTAACCCTCTTAGCGACGTGCCATATTGAGGCTCGACTATGGTGATAAGTGAGCAAGGGCTGGGTCGCCACTCCCTTAGTGGCATGCCATATCGAGGCTCGGGTATGCTGATAAATATGAAAGAGCTAGGTCGTCACTCCTTTAGTGGCGCGCTACATCGACGCTCCGATGTAGTGATAAATGAGCAAAGGTCTTCGCACCTTACTCGGCAGATGCGAGGGGAAAGGAAGCTAGTCGATGAAAGTAGGATTCGATTAAGTAGTTTGAACATAGGATTCTCAACAGAAAAGTTAAGAGAGGTAGTTGATACTATGACTAGGAGATGTGTTAATATCTTATGCGTTTAGGAGAGCAAATGGATGGGGCAGAAGGCGAAGGAGGTGGAGAAAGCAGGCTTCAAGCTATGGTACATGGGATAGGAACACAACAAGAACAGGGTAGACATCTTAATTGACAATAACTTTAAAAACGAAGTGGTTGACATTAGGAGACAGGATCATCCTAGTCATGATGATAGTTGGTGTTATGATTCTGAACGTCATTAGTGCCTATTCCCCACAAGTAAGCCTAAGCGAAGCCATCAAGAGGAATTTCTGGGAAGAGTTAGATGTCATGGCTAAAGATGTGCCTAGCAGCGAGAAACTTTTCATGGGAGGAGATTTCAATGGCCATGTTGGTACAACTAGTGGGGGTTTTGAGAGAGTGCATGGTGGTTTTGGATATGGCGATAAGAAACAAGAAGGAGAAGAAATATTGAATTTCACTATTGCTTATGACCTCATGATAGCTAATGCTTGCTTTAGAAACAATCACACTTAGTTACTTTCAGTTTTGGCCAACACTCTAGCCAAATTGACTTTGTCCTTACTAGAAGAGATGACAAACGACTTGTGTAAATTGCAAAGTCATACGTGGAGAATGTATCATCTCACAACATTAGCTTTTGATATCTGAGTTTCATCTTTGAATACGTGTTTGACAAGATAAAGGAGCCAAGTCAGTCGGACAAAATGATGGAATCTCAGTGGAGAGACCTCACGGATGTTTAAGGATAAAGTAATGGGAGAAGGGGCATAGAATATGTAAGGAGAAGAAAATTACATACGGTATGAGATGGTAACATACATTCGAAAAGTGGCTACTGAGGTGTTTGGAATAACAAAAGGAAATAAACGCGAACCTAAAGATTCATTGTGGTGGAATACTGATGTGCAAAAGGATATCAAAGAGAAGAGGAATGCTATAAGTGCTTACATCATCACATGAGCAAGGACAACATGCAAAAGTACAAAGTGGCAAAGAAGAATGCAAAGAGAGTTGTGAGTGAAGCAAGGGGTCGGACGTATTAAGATCTATATCAAAAGCTAAGTACGAAGGAGGGTAAAAAAACGTCTATAGGAAGCTAAGCTCCGCGAGATGAAGATGAGAGACTTCAACCAAGTTAAATGCATCAAGGATGACAATAATAGACTTTTGATGAAGGTTGATGAGATAAAAAATAGATGGAAAGGTTACTTCGACAAGCTATTTAATAAAGAATGTGATAGCACTACGATCGAGATGGACAACTCTTTTGATGACACCAGCAGACATTTTGCTCAGAGAATTCAAGAGTCCGAGGTAAAGGAGATGCTAAAACGGATGAAAGCGAGTAAGGCATTAGGATCTGATGACATCCCCACTGAGGTGTGGAGATGCCTTGAAGATGCAGGGATAGATGGTCTAACTAAGTTATTCAATAATATTTTCAAATCAAACAAGATGCCAGATGAGTGGAGAAGAAGCATATTAGTTCCAATTTTAAAGAATAAAGAAGATATTCAAAGTTGCATAAACTACAGAGGAATTAAGCTTATGAGTCATACAATGAAGCTTTGGGAGAGAGTCATTGAATATCGATTAAGAAGAATGACAAGCATTTCAAAAAACAAATTTGGTTTCATGCCTAGGAGGTCGACCATAGAGGCCATTTTCTTGATAAGAAAACTTATGGAGAGGTTTAGGAAGCAAAAGAAGGATCTTAATATGGTATTTATCGATTTGGAGAAAGCTTATGACAAAGTACTGAGAAAAATTATGTGGTGGGCTTTGGAAAAGATAAGAGTCACAAGAAAAGTACATTACCCTTATCAAGGATACGTAAAATGATGTTGTGACTAGTGTCAGAGCATGCGAGGGTGAAACCAATAAATTTTCTGTTAACTTAGGATTGCATCAAGGGTCAGTTTTGAGCTCCTACATTTTTTCCCTAGTAAAGGATGAGGTTCCAAAGGAAATACGATGTGAGATTCCATGGTGTATGCTCTTTGCTGATGATGTTGGGCTAATTGACGAAAGTAGGATTGGAGTTGATAGACAAATGGAGCTGTGGAGACAGATTTTAGAATCCTTTTGATATTTAAGATCAATGTTGCAGTATGATGGTGAGATTGATGAAGATGTTAGTTTTATAATTCGAGCAGATATGTGAAATGGAGACAAGCATCCAACATTCTCTGTGATAAGAAAGTCCTACAGAAGCTTAAAGGAAAGTTCCACAGAATGGCAATCAGGCCTACGAAGTTGTATGGTGTAGAAATTTGGCATACTAAAAGCCAACACGTCTAGAAGATAAGTGTAGCAAACATGCGTATGCAACGATGGAGCTACGATCATGCAAGAAGAGATTGAAGTAGAAATGATTATATACGAGATAAACTTAGAATAGCACCAATTAAGGAGAAGCTATTCCAACATCGCTTAAGATGGTTTAGACATTTCCAACGAAGGCCTCCTGAGGCACCTGTGCATGTTGGATAGGCCGCGTCGAATGCTCAAAGAGAGGTAGAGGTCGATGAAGGTTGACATGGGAGGAAGTACAAAAAGGGACTTGAAGGATTGGAATATATCCAAAGAGATGGTGTCGGATAGGAGTGCATGGAAATTAGCGATCCACGTACTAGAACCATGAGTTAGGAGTTTTTTTTGCTTAGGGTCGGTTTGGGGGTAGTGTTATAAGTTTTAGATTATAGGACTAATGAATAGGAGCTTAAGACATATGTTTGGTCTTCGGTCAATATTACATTAGTACCATTATTATTATTATTATCATCATCATCTTTTTTTACTTAGTTGTTATCATTATTATTGTTATTTGTTTATTTATTTGACTTTATTTATTATTATTATCATGGTTATTATTGTTATTATGACTTCATTTAGTTTTGGATTCCATCTCTAGCCATGTTTGGAAAAAATGGCTTAGTTGTTGTTGTTGTCAATGCATTGGTAAAATTTCTTAATCCATAGAATAAGATATGAATATACTAGATAAACTAAAGCACAAAATGGTTTTTGTGCTTAGCACTACGCCACAAAGTGAATCAGACAAAAGCGATCACACAACATAAGGTAAATTTTCTATTATCCCACTATTTACCACCGTCTCACACAACAATATGGATAAAATAATCTGTTGTTTGAATAGCCCTTGAAATCTCTATGTTCATGCTTGTCCTTCAGACAAAATATTATATGTTGTTTTATTAAAGTTATCGAAAAATTTAGCTTTGGCTCTATATTTTCCCTCTCAATATTTTTATGGTTGCATTCCTTAACTATTCCCTCTTCACTTTCTTTCCATTCTGTCTTCTCAAACTATATTTCCCTCTTCTCAAAACTTTCCCCCTTCTCAAAATTTATTTCTCTCTTCTCAAAATCAAATTGGTAGAACCCTAAACTCAAACTTGTCTTCAACCCATCTTTTGGAATTGGGGTTTCAAATCGGCTTGATAATGAAATCACTCTGCCGATACTCTCTCTCTCAAGCAGTGATTGATAAAGAAATTGGTTTCCATTTTATGGCCACGTTCATTCAAGCTTGCTTCAATTTATCGAGTAACCTTCGATTGATATATGGTATGATTTCTGCCCCTTTCGATTTTGTAATGATCTCGACTTCGATTTTAAAAGCCAATGATGAGATGAGTTTATATAGGAATTTATTTCCTATATTTTCGATTTAGACTTGACTTTGGATTTTAAACATTGGATGTTGATTTTGTATTGCTGCATATATTTTTGACCGCTTTGTTTTTTGATTTTCTGCTTTATGGCCTTGACTCATTCAATTGTTGAGTTCTTTGATATTCTCGAATATAATTTTACTTGATTGAGTATATTGATTTCGAGCTTTCTGCCTTGTTCACCTGAATTTGTATATCTGACTTGAATTTGTTGAATTGGTTAGCAATATGAGAGTTGCAAGGCACTAGCACTTATTTGGTTGTTGAATTGGTTATTCAAAGCAGATTACACTAGACTTATTTGTGCCCTATGAACTTAAACTTGAACTTGAACTTGAACCATTATTCACTTCATTGTTCACTTCATTTTTTGATTTTGAGTTGTTTTCCTTGTTCGACTTTATTAAGTTCATTGTGTCACTGGTTTCCCCTTACTTTTTTTATTGCCCCTTGCACTTGTGATTTTTTCACTTCATTTTTCGATTTTGGGAACTTCCATGTATATACATACATACATACATATGTATGTCTGTATGTGTGAATGTTTGTGGCACTACCTTATTTTAATTTGTGTAACTGCCTTATTTTAGTTTGTGGCACTTGCTATTTGTAGCATTGTCTTGTTTTAATTTGTGGCACTTCCTTGTTGCATTGTTGCCCTTGTCCATGTACTTGCACACATATGTGTATACATATCAACATGTATGTACATAGCCACATGTATATACATATATGTATATGTATGTTAGTGTGTTTGAACTTTGAATGGTTAATTTTCTGATGGACATATGAGTGTGCCTTGCCTTGCCTGAACCTTGAATGGCTTGAACTCTACCTTGTTATGTTCAATTTCCTTTTGAATGTGCTTGTCTTCATTTTACTATGTGCATATGTTGTACCATTTCATGAACTGGTTTGTGAAATCCCTGCACTTGTTTCACTTGTATCATGCATGTGTACCATTACAGACATGTTGTTGGCCTTTGAGCCTGGTTTGTGAAATTTCTTCCATGTATATACATACCTACATATGTATGTATATGTGAAATATTACCATGTTTTTGCTTTAAACTTCCATATGTGTGTCTCCTACGTGTTGCAATCTTGTTTTTGCTTTGCTTGGTCCATGTTGTTGGCCTTGTTCACATGTTGCATTGTGGCATTGTCCATGTACTTGCATACTGCCTTGTTCAAGAGCAAGGAAGTGCACTACCTTGACATTGGTTGAATCCTTTTCATGTCCTTTGGTTTCTTGTCCATAGCTTGATTACCTTTCAGATTCTTGAATTTCTTGTTTTGAACAAGGCAATGTGCACTGCCTTGAACTTCATGTACTTCCCGGCTCATTTGATTCTTGTTCATTTGTTTATACTTCCTTCCTTGAACTCATGTACTTCCTGGTTGCATTTGTTTGTGGCACTACCTATTGTTCATTTGTTTGTGGCACTTCCTGACTACATTTTACATGTGTTGCATATATACATGTATACATGTATATACATATGTGTATATGTGTGTTTCTTACTATAGAAGATGCAAGTAGCAGTATTTTTGTAAATTTGTACCTACTGTTCTTTGTTTGTGCTATTTATACACTTAATTCTGTATCATTATGTACCATGCTTGATACTTCCATGAATCTGGTTTTGCTAGTGCTCGACTTTGTGCATCTCCATATGCACTGAACTTGCTTGTGCACTTTGGCTTTGTTGAGTTGCTTGACCTGTATTAAACTGAATTAAACTACTTGTGTTGAGCCCGAGCTTTCTTAGGCTTGAACTTGTGTGTTTGCACTGAGTTGAACCTTCGGACTTGAGCTTCGATATTGTCCGTGTGATTGAATCAAGGATCGGCCTTGTGATATTCATAATGATACACTGTGCATATCATAAGTTGTCCATACACATATATATTTATCCATGTCTAAAAATGAAAAGAAAAAAACAAACTCATAAACTGAGACAATATTTAATATTCAAATTCAATTTTATTTTTGCAATTTAGGTTTGTTTCTTTTTCAAGTTTACTACATTGTTGTTTATTTAACAGGTATAAGAGATAGCTGGACACAAACTGGAGTAAGCAAATCAAGATCAACATCAAAAACCAACTCGAGTGAGTGTGAGTAAACTGTATTGTATGTGAAAATGTAAGTAGAGTGATAGTGAAAGTTATATTGTATTTGAATTTGATTTGAAATACAATATTTGTTTAAATAAAATTGTGATTAATTTATTTCATTCCGTGAACAATTATTTATACCAGTCAATATTTGTATGTTGTATAATAGGAAATTCTAGAAATAATTCTATAACTTCAGACACATATGGTTTTTTTGTGTTAGTGCATATCAGACGACGGGGTATATCTATGGTCTGATGTGAAATGAGATGGCATGGGATTTAACGACAGATAGGTATGCAATTAGACAATGGATTATACTTGTCATATAATGCATTTTTTCTCATAGTGTAGGGGTAGTGTTATACTCATGATATTAATTGTCGATCAATGCCTAGGTGTTACATACATGTCTTCTTTATGAAATGATATAAAATAACTCATCGACATACTTCTACATAGTCATTATACTAAATGTCAAAAAGAATATTACATACGATGATGCAAAATGTCTTTCAACCTAATAGTATAGCCTGACTTATGCATGGAGTTAGTAACTTTACTATAATTGTATCATAACCAATATAGAGTTTGTAACTGTTGTGTTTGTTGTACCTTAATCTGAATCTGCAACGTATTTTTTTTGGTTGGGTCGCGGACTAGGTCGCTCTCTTTAAGAAGATTCATGGCTTAGCCTCAAGGTGCAAGCCTATCTATCAACCGCTCAATCCCTAGGATAAAACAACCTCTAAAATTTGGTCAATTTGCTATTTGCACTATAGCAAATTGTTCTGAATATAGCACTTTATAATTTAATTGCTTGTAAAGTCTATTAAAGAGAGAAAAATGCAGAGGATGAAGAAGAAGAAAGAAAAATTATCTGTTATTCATATTTTCTCTTATGCTTATTTATCATTTAAATAGGCAGAATGGAAATCGTATGCATTACTGAAGTGATGGAATGTTAATGGATTTGAATTTATTTTCATTTAAAATGAATTTTAATACCATTAACTTCTGCAACGGCTCAATAATAATGGCTCATGGATATACATTACCATTATACATTTGCAACGGCTTAATTATAATAATGGCTCGTAAATATATGACCGTTATACATTTGCAATGACTCAATTATAATAATGGCTCATAAATATATATTGCAATTATACATTTGCAACAGCTCAATTATAATAAAGGATCATAAATATATAACCATTAACCTGGGTTTTTTTAATTAATTCACTTAAAGCTTCAACAATCCCCTACTTGAATTATCAAAAAAGAAATTCCAAGCAATTTCTGAAAATATAGGATTGTGCATAAATAAAAGGTCTTCCGATTTGAACCTTTGCATAGTGAGTAAGATTCAGTTTACTAGAGTGATTCGTTGTCTTGAACTCTATTCCTGACATCAAACCAGATACAGCCTCTCTAAAGTGCTATCAACTACGTCCGTGCATTTATGGTCATGCACGTCTATTCCAGTTTAGTGAATGCTGTAGGAATCTTGCCTAAAATTCCATAGGAAATGACCACATTTCCAGGCCCACACACATGAGTCTATCAAGAGTACTCTGGAAAGTAGGTACTCCACTCCATTTAGAGTATAGATATCAATAAGAGTTTCTATTAACTCATCCTCTAATCACTTCAGGAATACACGCTTCTAACTATATAAAAATAGCATGTTCAACTCATATCACTTTACAAATTGTTATTACCCATTGAACCTAGTTCTTGGGACTCTAGTCATTAGATTGGGTTACCATTGTGCATGACTAAACAATCTAAAGTCAATAGTTTCATTCTTTTAGATGTTGAAATGACTTTTTCTCTGCTCCTTTCGTCAAAGGATCCGCCAGATTCTCATCAGTGCATACATGATCCACTCTTACAGATCCTGAAGAGATATACTCTCTTAGAGTACTGTGCTTACGACGAATTTATCGTCTGTTGCCATTGTAATATTGGTTCTTAACTTTTACAATAGCTGTGGTACTATCACAATGGATCAATACAACTAGTATCGGTTTTTCACATAAAGGCATCTCAACTAGCAGATTTCTTAAGTAGTCTACTCCTTTAATAGCATTAGCTAGTGCTATCATTTCTGACTCCATGGTGGATTAAGCCAAGATAGTCTATTTCTTAAATTTCAAAGAAATAGCTCCTCTTGCAATACTGAAAATGTATCCACTTGTAGCTTTGGAATCGTTTGATAAATTATTCCAATAGGCATCACTATATCCTTTAAGGACAGTGGGAAACTTCTGATAATGTAATCCAAGGTTCATAGTTCTTTTAAGCTATCTCATGACCCTTTCAATAGCATGCCAATGCTCTATACTAGGTATGCTAGTAAACCTGCACAGTAGTCCCATGGCATATGCAATGTCGGGTCTAGTACAATCAGTGGCATACTAAAGACCGCTAATGATGCTCGCATATTCAGGTTGTCTTACACATTCACCAGCGTTCTTAAATAATTTTACACTTGGATCGTCTGGTATACTAGCAGGTTTACATTCAAAGTAATTATATTTCTTTTAACATTTTCTCAATATAATGAGATTGATCCAAAGAAATTCTCTTTTCAAACTTAGTAATCTTAATACCAAGAATCACACTTGCTTCACCAAGATCTTTCATATCAAAATTGGCACATAGTATGGACTTAACATGATCTACAACATGAATATTTGAACCAAATATAAGTAAATCATCAACTTATAAGCATATGATAGTGCAAATGTTATTCTTGAATTTATAATAAATACACTTGTCACTTTCATTTACTTTAAAACCATGTGAAATAATTATATTGTCAAATTTTTCATGTCATTATTCCGGTGCCTGTTTAAGACATATAGAGATTTATCTAATTTACAAACTTTATGCTCTTGACCAGTTATAACAAAACATTTAGGTTGGTCCATATAAATCCCTTCTTCTAATTCACCATTCTAGAAAAGCAGTTTTTACATCCATTAGGTGAATTACTAGATCATATAGTGAAGCAAGATAAACTAACACTCAAATTGATGTTATTCTTCTAATAGGTGAAAAAGTATCAAAGAAGTCAATGTTTTCTTTTTGTTTAAATCCTTTAGCTACAAGACGAGCCTTATATTTATCAATTGTACCATCAGGTTTCAAGTTCTTTTTAAGTATCCATTTACAACCTATTGTTTTACAACTAGCGGCAAATTAACTAGATTCCAAGTTTTATTAGATTCAAGAGATTCCATTTCATAATTTATAGCTTCTTGTTAGAGATCTGAATCCAAAGAAGATAGAGCTTCTTCTAGGTTAGCAGGGTCCTCTTCTAGCGCATAAGCATAATATTCTGGACCAAAATCTTTAGCTATCCTATCTCTTTTACTTCTTCTAAGTTCAGATTCACTTTCCATATTATGTTCATTATTTCTGATTATTGGATTATTAGTGATAGAAGTGCCCCCACTTTTCCTAAGTTTTAATGGAAATTTATTTTCAAAGAAATCGATGTCATTTGACTTAATAATAACTCGAGCATTCAAATCAAAAAGTCTATATGCTTTAATGTTAATGGAATAACCAATGAAAATGCATTCATATGCTTGACTTGCTAACTTAATTCTTTTAGGGTCAGGAATATGAATATGCCCTAAGCAACCCTAAGTTTTAAAGTAAGACAAGTTGGGTTTATGATTTTTTAAAATCTCGAAAGGTGAAATTTTGCTGTTAGATTTAGCAATTCTGTTTAAGATATAACAAATAGCTAATAAAATTTTCCCCACCAGTGAGATGCTGCACCCGAACTTAATAAAACGGCTACTATTAATTCGATAAGGGTCATATTTTTCTTTCAGCTTTATCGTTCATTTCAGGCAAATAGGGTGTAGTTCTCTCATGAATTACGCCATGTTGTTTCCAAAATTCAATGAATAAGTTAGATTCATACTTCGTTTCTCTATCACTTTGAAATCTTTGAATTTTCTCATTATATTGACTTTCAATTTCAGTGACAAATAATTTAAACATATCTAATGCATCACTTTTATTCTTCATGAGATAAACATAAGTAAAATCAAAGCAATCATCAATAAAAATGATAAAGTAGCATTTTTCATCTCTAATTAGAGTACCATCAAGTTCACATATACTGGAGTGTATTAAATATAAAAGTTCCGACTCTCTAAACATAGATTTATGTGGATCTTAGTAATTTTAGCTTGGCTACAATATTCACATTTTTTCGAATCATTTATGGAAACTTTAAGGATTAGCTCTAAGTTACTCATGTTACGAATTAGTCGCTTATTGACAACACAAAGTCAAGCATGCCAAATATTAAGATCACACAGCATATATGAAGGAACTAAGCTAGCCCGTAGTGGAAGAAATGAGTGAATTTGCAAAAAATTTACCATTTTGGATCTTTAATGGGCCTGTGTAGTCTAAATATTCATTTAGAACTTCTCTAAATTTATTTATTAAATGTCATTATTAATAGTTTATTCATGGAAATATTTATTACTATGTCCATATGTATTCTAAATTTACAATTTGTAGTTTGAGATTTATTTTATTTATTTATACAACTGTGTGTGTGTATGTATCATATACATATATATATACACATATATATGTGTGCATGTGTAATAACATAATTCGTGAAGGGTATAATATGCCCGTATATAGATGTTGGGATTTACATTGAAACTGACACATTAGCACATTTTGTGAGTACTGTAATTTATCCAAATATGTGCTTGTATAATATATCAAAACAAAATACTAATATATGTATGTGTGTATACATACATGTAATGACCTAGAATTTCAGTCATTCGAATTCAGAATATTTAATTGATTTTAAATATTAAAAAGTTAATCTTATAAGTTAAACAACTTATATTTCAAATTCAGTGATTTATTTGATAATATAATAGTTAAATTGAACATTTGGAACTGTTTAAAATAATTAAATCTTGAATTTGATGTGAATAAAAATGACTTCAAAAGTTGATTTAAATTTTATTTGAATAGGAATAAAGATAGTAAACTTTTAAATTTGAATAAAAGTAAATAAACCTGTTTTAATAATAATCAGTTTTAATTGACGTGTGAAAATAGCCTTCCGTAATAGTGAATTATTATATGTCGTAGAGTTTCATGATGATCGGACATATAGTTTGGTCATGCGGGGTTGAACCGCGTAGGAATTGATTAAAGGAATTTAAATTAATATAATTTGATTTCAAAAGATAACTTCTGTGTATAATGGAATTGGGTCTTGATACTAGTTCCATTGTGTTCGGGATAGGGTTATAACATATAAAACGTTAGGCGGCACACTTCGTTTGGAGTTCGAAAATTTAACATGTGAATAGTGCTTTGAAAATTTTCTAAAATGGACCCGAAATGTTTTCATTTGCCAACCCTAACCCAATAAAACAATAGTCGACATTAACCAAATCCTCCATCCAACGGTCCTATTCGTCGTGGCGACCACGGCCACTTTCAGGCCTCGACTTCAACATCAAAGATGAAGAGCATGAAGAGATGAACAAGATCAACGGCTATGATTGTAATCGGAGCACCACAGCGGCGGCGGTTCACTTCGACCGACCTCATTCTTGGGTGCATTTTCATGGTGGCAGCGGTGCTAGGGAGATCCAATCCAATGGCGTAAGGAAGCTCGAGGGAGGGGTAACGTTTGGTGATGGTTGCGGTGGACGGCGGCGCGACGATGGCGGTGCCGCAATCGAAGATAGGTCGCAGTCGAAGTTTTATCGGGCTGGAAATGAACAAGCATACGAGAGAGAGGGAAAGATGATTAAAAAGTTTAAATTTTATTTATTAAAGTTAATTATAATTTAATTATTTCAACGTTCATTAATTCATAACTTTTCCATACGAGATTGAAATCAAATGCGACAAGTTACATTGCGATCGTATCAGCGAAATCTATAATATGGAGTTGGATTGGATAGATTTGGAGCTAGTAGGAATTTGGGTTAAAATTGAATGTCTATTTGATTTTAGTCCAAACTGGAGCGCTTTGGCGAAAACTTAAATCAAAGGGTGTTAACTCACCTCTCTGGCACACTTATATTTTTGTATAAGTGTGGATAATTTATTTATCAATTGTTTGTTGACTGTTTGGATAATTTATTTTTTTATTAGTTGGTTTGGATATATTCCCGCCCTTGGAGCAGATGAGACCCTATTACATTCCCGTGTAAGAGCGAATGACCCTTTGTATACGATCCCGCCTCGAAGCAGTTGATTTATATTATTTAGTTATATACTGTATGTAATGCAGGGAGACGGGTTGGAGGGGTCCAACTGGATTCCTCACACTATTTAATATACTTTTCATATATTTTGATATATGATATGTTGGATGCCATAATTGATTACATGGATGATTTTTCCCTATTTAGTGCTATATTAACACTGGTTCATATTTTTTGTATTTTGAAATACTATAAAATGAAGATTTAGTTTTTAAAAGGATTTTAAGTGATTTCTAAAATTTATATGTTTTAATAGTTATTCTTGAAATTTATTTAAAGAAGGAATTTATTTTAAAATAAAATTAAAGGTATGATTTTGGATATTATATATTAATAGTTTTATAAAATATTTTAAATGGAGATTTTTAAACTATATATAATAAAGATTTTTAAAATCAATAAAATAAATCCGTATTTATAATGTAGAATACAGTTTAAAAAGAAGATTGAAATATTTTGGTATAAATATTTGCTAACCGTTTTATATAAAGTGATGTATACACACACACATATTAAGGTTTATTTATAAATGTGATGATTTATAAAAGTGATATTTACAAATTAAGTGAAGAGTTGAAAAATGGTATTTTATTAATAAAAGGATAGGTTTATAAACGATGTTTACAAATAATGGAAACTTTTATCATTGGATAAATTGGATAAAATAAATCATAATGTGGATTTATAATAAGATGTGGGATGTTGTTTTCGAAAAATAGTTGATTCTATTTTGGAAATTGAAAGTGAGGATGGATATGGAGATGTTAAACGATACGTTATAAAATAGAAGGAGATTTATAAATATAGTTTTATTAATATGGAAATGATTATGTTTTTTTAGAGCAAGACAGTTGTGTAGCGTGTCACTACACAGCTGGTTATATAGCATAATAATATGTAATAGTACGATCAACAAGCCTGATCGTTGGCCAAAATGGGATAAGACTGCACAATAGTCACATAGACAGTCAACTACATAGCAGAGTCATAGATACATAACAGCTTAATACATATATCAGTATATAAAGTAGATAAGTACTGCAGAATGTTCAACGATGGTGTCCAGGTTGCCTTCGGGTAGGAGTTGCGGAAGAGCTGCCAGCCGATTCAGCTGGTGATGATCTGGAGAATGGAAGTCTAAGCCTTAATGGAGCTGAGAAACTGTGGCCTGATAAAGATGAGAAATAGTAAATAATACGCCTACATGTTCCATCGAAGTGAGATTTGGGCCTACTGAACACGTGTGCATTTCGCTCGGCCCAAATGCACCAACTGAATATAGCCACAAAGGGATCTAAGTGCTTGTTGGGGGGGGGGGGGGGTTATGCTGCCTATATTCGAAAAATGAAGTGATTGTTGGGATATAGCCGAGTATGTGAACGGACGTTGCAACCCAAACCTTAAAAGAAAAATCACATTCTATGAATAGATGTTGGATACTTTCGGTTGCGTTAGAGCATAAGGCACAGTTTGGGTCCACCGCGATGTAATTACGAATGAGTCTGTCTCTAGTGTTGATGCGGCCGTGGATAAGGCACCATTGGAAGAAAGCGATGCAAGGTTGGAGCTGACATTTCCAAAGTCTGGGGAAGTTGAAGAGGCGTCCAGGGTTGTTTAGGTGAGCATAGTAGGAGGCGACGGAGAAGCCAATTGTGGGATTTGGGGCCCAGATGAACTCATCTGGCAAGGGGTGGAATTAAATGGATTGGAGGATGGAGGCTGCGTGGTGAAGCTCGGCTAAGGTGGCAAGGTCAAAGTAGGTGGATGGAAAGAGGTGGTCAGGGCCCAAGCTAAAGGAGTCGGATGTGGTAGCATGGATTGTGGCTGAGTGAGAATATAGGTTGGGGAGGATAGAGGAAAGGGGTAGTTGGTCGTGCCAGATATCTAACCAGAAGAGGCATTTTGCCCCATTACCCAAATTGACATGGAAGAGTGATTTAACACGGGGGAGGGTGGCGAGGACTCCAGTCCAGAATGGGGATGGTTTAAGGCTGGTGGTGAAGTGAAGGACAAGGTGTGGATTGGAGTGGTAATGAAGTGTGGTAATCCATGTTTTCCAAAGGAAGGTTCCGGGGGTGAGAAATCCCCAGAGCCATTTTGCGAGAAGCGCGAGATTGAAGTAGTATAAGTTAACAATTCCAAGACCACCGTTGTCAGTGTGCAGAAAAACGGTCCGCCAGTTTACGAGCTTCTTTATTCTTCCCCCATTCCATAGAAAGGAACTTCTGATCGTGTCAATTCTTTTGATTACCCAGGTTGGAAGCTTGTAAAATGACATCCAATGTGAAGGGACGGCCGATAAGACTGACTTAACAAGGACAAGGCGACCAGTTGAAGAAAGGGAATGTGCCTTCCAGGAAAGAAGTCTGTTTTCAATTTTGGTAATGAGGGGGAGCCAATCTGCTCTGAGTAGTTTGGTTGGGCGGAGGGGAATACCGAGGTATGAGATAGGAAATTGCGCGATGTTGCAGTTGAGCAAATTGGAAAATGTTAGCCCAAGGTGATCGGAGTTTCCAAGCATGATGATGGAGCTTTTATTGAAGTTAATGGAGAGGCCTGATATGAGTTCAGAAGAGTACAGTGCTATTTTAAGGTAGTGGATGTGGTTAACGGTGGGTGATGCAAAAAGGATAGTGTCATCAGCGAATTGAAGGTTGGATATGGCCAGATTCGAGTTGGGGAGCTTGATGCCTTCAAAGAGGTTGTTCGATATAGCTAACTTGATCATACGGTTGAATACTTCAGCGACAAGGACAAAGAGCAAAGGAGAAAGTGGGTCGCCTTGTCGCAGGCCACGAGCAGACTTGATTAGGCCTCCAGTAGCACCATTAATCGAGATTGAGGAAAAACTAGATCTAAGAATGCATTGGATCCAATTGCACCATTTTGTGGGGAAACCTCTTTGCTCCATAAGCTCCAGAATGAATTGCGAATTAACTGTGTCAAAAGCTTTTGAGAAATTGAGTTTAAGGAGTATACCCGGCGTTGAAGTTTGGTGGCAGAAGGAGATGACTTCTTGGGTAGACGCCACGCAGTCCATGATGTTACGGCCGAGGATGAATGCGGATTGTTCAATTCCAATAAGGGGGGCGATGACGGCTTGAAGGCGATTGGCTAGAACTTTGGTTATGATTTTGAAGGTGGTGTTCAGGAGGCTTATAGGTCGGAAGGATGGAAGGGTAGTGGCTCCTAGGATTTTGGGGAGGAGGATGATATTAGCATAGTTAAGGCGAGCAACAGATGATGGATCAGCTTGGAATTCAGAACACATCTCGATAATGTCGAATTTAATGGTTTCCCAATAATGTTTGAAGAATAGTGGGCCGAAGCCATCTGGGCTAGGAGCTTTGTCATCTGACATTCCATTCAGCGCAGCCCAAATTTCCGCCTCCGTGAAGGGTTGGTCAACAGGGATGGGGGAGCAGTCTGGGTAGAGTAGGTTCCAGTCTATGTGTGGGAGAAGGGGGTGGTGTTTTCCCAAAATGTTTCAATAATAGTCGGAGAACAGATTGAGGATGTCGGACTGATCGGTGACAGTGATACTGCTGTGGGTGATTTCGGGGATGAAAGTGGATCTGCGCCTACCATTTGCAAGGCGGTGGAAATAGGCAGTGTTTTTATCGCCATCCTCTATCCATTTCGCTTTGGAACATTGTTTCCAGCCTATTTCCTCTTGCATTGTCAATCTGTCCAGTTCCGCTTCCAGGTATCGCAGACGAGTCCGATCAGATTCGATAAGAGGGTTAGATTCTTCGAGTATGTTTAGGTCCAAAATTTCATCTTGAATTGCTGAAATACGCGAGCGAATGGAGCCCCAAACTGACTTGGCCCAGGGCTTGATAATCTTTCGGAGTGATCGAAGTTTGGAGACGACTCTGGCGGTGGCTGAGGGGATGTGGGAGGGCTGTGACCAGATTTCTTTTATGAAGTTGTTGAATGATGGCTCAAGGAGCCAGAGTCGTTCGAAGCGGAAGGGTCGGGTAGGACAGGTGGAGGAGCCAGTGTCGAGGAGGAGTGGGCAGTGGTCGGAGATGATTGTGGCTAGGCCTGAGACTAAGGAAAGTGGGTATAAGTCATCCCAGGCTGGATTGAAAAGGAAACGGTCCAGTTTGGCTAACGAAGGTTTGGATCTGCGGCTTGACCAGGTAAATAGGCGGTTGCTGATGGGTGGGTCTAACAGGGAGCAGAGGTTGATGAAAGAGTTGAAGGAGTCAGAGTCATGGGAAAAGTTGCCCGAATTTCTTTTGACTGAGGATCGGGTGGTGTTGAAATCTCCACCAACCACCCAAGGGCCATTAATGTGTGAGGCGAAGGTGAGGCAATTCGACCATAGATCGTTTCGATCTTGAGTATTTTGTGAACCATAGATATTGGAGAAGAAAAAGATCGTCCCAGTTTGCAAGTGACGAAGGGCTACGTGTAGAGCTGATGTGTGGTAAAAAGTTTGGCAGTGGGACCACACGGATTCATTCCAGGCTGTCATAATGCCTCCACTAGAGCCGACAGCATTCAGGTGGGCCCACCCAAATAGGAATGGCCCACCAATTTGTCTGAGTAGGTTAGGGGATGGGTCTGATAGTTTAGATTCTTGCAGGAAAAGGATGTCGATTCTGTGTGGGGCTATTATAAGGTTAACAGAATGTCTTTTACTGGGGTCCCCCAACCCCCTTACATTCCAAGAAATTAGCTTCATTGGGAGAACGATAAGCGCTCCGATTCGAGTGCATGCATGGAGGTGTAGTGTTCATCATGCAAACTCACGCCCATGCAACGTGCCATTTTTTTGTTTAGACTTTTATTAAGAGAGGAAAAAACAACATGTTTAAAGAAATTACCAGGGTGTGATGACACTTTGTCCAGTCTGGAGCTCCGGCGGACAGACGTTGGAGTGACGAGCTGAGACCACTGACCTGTCGCTGGATGGGCCACTTGGCTTTGCTCAACAGGCTGGGGAATAGGGAACTGATGAGGGGGAGATTGAATATCTGTCTGAGGGGCTTCATTGTGGGGTGGTTGAGGCGGTGTTTGGGTTGTTGGTGGTGGTGGGATTTGCTGAAAAAGGGGGGTTGAGAGGTCCATGTCTGCGTACGGGTCCCACCTTTGCTCCTGGACTGGCCATGGTTCCCAGCCCCTTGGACCTACTACTTCAATTGACTGATCATTGAATTGGCCAAATTCCGGTGGGGATTCTGAGAAGAGAGGATCGTAGTTCATTACGTCAAACATGTCCTCTGAATTCAAATCTTCAATCGGGATACGCCGCTCGAAGTGGGGGAAGTCTCTCTCATAGTCAATTCCAAGCAAGTGGTTTTCCGGCCACCTATTCGGGTGCTCGTGCACCCATTTCTCAATGGTCAGAAGGTACTCCACATTGTTCAAAACAGCGACGAAAGATGTTGGGGAGTTGATGCCGCTATAGAATTGCATTTTGATGTATAAAAAGCGATGGTCGAATTCCGCCCAATCGCAGTCGTCTTGCGCCAGGAATCTTCCCACTGGACTGACAGCGTCGGAAATGGCCTACGAATTGAACCGCAAGAGTTTTGGAAAACCCGTAATCTGCGCCCTTGACGGTGGATCCAAAGGCGGAGCTGGATGATCTAGTTCGGGCCATGGCTGAAATTGTACAACACCACCTTCTCTAGTAATGGTCGAACACTGAAGGATCTGATCTCGGATTGCATGTGAGGGACAGAAGAAAATGAAGCTATTATTGGTCAGGAACCAAAGCAGCCAGTCACGGTGATGAAAGGTGGAGGAGAGCGCATGGTGAAGGGAGTCGATTGACCAAGCGCCACTGATGATATTTGCGGTGAGGAGTAAAGATGGGTCCGCCATTGAAAAAGTTTTCGAATTCAATTTTGTGTTATGATGCTGCATTGGGGATTGTGGCAGATTTTGGGGAGCTGGAGAGGAGAGAGAGTGCGTTGGGGAGAGGGAAGGTTTCTGTTGAGCTGAAAGGGGATTTGACTTGGGGACCCACTGGACTGAACTGGATTTTTTTTAGCGGGAGAGGAAGAGCCGCTACTGTTTTTTCGTGCACAAGTGGGTTTAATGAATTTATCGGGACAGTGGGTTTGTGGATGCCCGAAAAATCCACATTTGTAACAAATCTTTGCGTCCCTACAATTCTTGGCCACGCGTCTCAAGCCCGCACAATGAAGGCAACGGCTCTTCGATTTCATGATTATGTTGAAATTTAAATATAGATTTTTATCAAGGAAATATATTTATGTTTTAAAAGTTGTTTATTAATATTAATATTGTTTAAAGTTGTCTATCAATATTTTAATATTTTAAATGTTAATATATTTAAATTTTTAATATGGTTTGAAATTAATTTTAATTATTTATCAATAAATTTTTGGAAATTAATTATTACTATTTATATTAATGTTGAAGATAAAATATTACTGTCTTATTAAGAATGTTTTGAAATTAATAATTATTATTTTTAAGATGTTTTGAAGTTAATTATAATTTATTTATAATGTTTATTATTATATAATAGCGTTCTAAAGTAAAGGATTAGAATTTATTTATAAATGTTTTCGATATATATAAATAGGGTTTTATAAATAGATGTGGGTTTTATAAGAGGAATCTTATAACACGGTTTTGGAGAAACTTAAAGGAAGATCTGAAAAAGGGTAAAAAAGAGTTTTATAAATGGTCTTAGATATTGATAAAAGAATTTTAGAAATGGGTTTATAGATTTATAAAAGGAGTCTTATAAATGGTCTTATGGATTTATAAAGGGTTTATAAATGATTTTAGGAATGTATAAAAGGGAGTTTATAAATGATTTCAGAGATAAATGAATGTGGTTATAAACGGGTTTCAAAATTTTTATAAAGGAATTTATAAACCTATTCTATAATTATGTAAAAAGGAAATCTTTCTCTTTTTGTGAATATACTTGTACCATTGAGATAAGTATATGGATATTTTCCAAGTATTGAAAATATAAGGGTTGGTGAATGAATCTTTGTAAAAGTATTTTGGTACAAATATTTACAAAGTGATTTTAGTTAATGAAAAGATATATTAAAAGAGGCTAGTGGTTGCTTATGTGCTTAACCAATGTTGGTTTTCCCTATAGAATAAATATCTGATCTGGATGTGTGTTTGTGGATAGTTAAACAACCGACTTCAAATAAGAACCCAAAATGTAACTTTGGAAATATCTAGGAGAAACACATGAGTTATATAGCACAGTCATCTCCGATGATGCTGTATTGTGCGTATAAATATCTTTTCGTTCTCCTAGGACAAACGATAAGGAAATCCGCCCACTAACGGTTATGAAGTGACCTCCGCTCTTATTTTTGACTGTTTATTTCCTAAAGAACCGGGGTTGAGTTTATCAGAACTATCGAATGTTGTTTCGAAGAGACTGATATCGGATATGTTATTTGAAAACCACTTCGACCCGACTCAAGCATTTCAAAGTAAATACATCTTGAATATGATGGAATTGAAGAGGGAGCTCTTTGAAGTGTAAGGGCTGCTTGCTACTAATTCTGAGGATAATTCCAAAATGGATGTAGTAGAAGTAGTGCCTTCGGTTTTGTTCAGTTCTAGAATGAACTTGTATGGATGAATGCTGGCATTGCATTGTTGCCTGGAGGGAAGTATTAGCATCCCAAGTAGGAAGTGCTATATAGAAGGTAAAACGTAGCCTCAAGTCTCATCTACCGGGAATGACTAAAACAGCGGAGATGCAATAGGGTTAAGTGTGTCTTTCCAAAGTAGGGTATGATCATCCCTATCTAGAGTCGATGTTATCTCTCATTTGTATGCTTCGAGGCCTATTAATGGAGGGGTGATCATATTTGGTACTACTAGTCAAGTGGAAGGCCGGTTCTGCTGGGGATCCTTGCGAGGTCCTCGGTGTTGTTTCATCTAAAGATGCACCGTGATGGGCGGTACCTCAGTAGCTTAGTTATCGTATAGAATCCATTCTCCAATACGAGCCTTTACGGTCTTAGTTGTATACATATTATGCTAGAATTTAATTAATGTAACAATTTCGGCTATGGTTAATAAGTATTTGTATCTTAGACACTATTATAGTATCAGAGAATTTCATATGAAATGATTTTGGTTATCGTAAGGTAAAAACTCATCCGTATTTATGTGCGGCATGGTCTTACGAGATACCTTTATTTTGAAAAGAGTTTGTAACTTTAAAAGTCCATCTGGGTGTGTTTTCTCACGCTGGTTTACCAGACTGACCCCGGTGTGATTTTACTATAATTCTCGGGTCAGACTGAGTATATTTACAGATTGCTTTGGATGCATTGGAGCTCAAGGGATGAGCAGGAGGTCTTTATGACATATTCCCATATTTGTTTATTTTTCTGTTGCATTGTTGTTGAAATTATCGGCATTTATGAGGTCAGGTTGTTATAACTGTCCAGGCTGATGATTGTGACTGGTTGTTGTACTCAGATGGATGTATGCATATTATAGTTTCTCTTTTTTTAAAGATCGTTGATATTATATTATATGTTATTCCATTGCAATTATGAGATTCTATGTTGTTTCAGTTTCTTTTTCTCTTCTACTTCTCTTCCCTACTTCTTTCTTCTTTCTTTCCCCATAACTATCCATCTTTCCGTACAATTTGGGTTGGACATATGTGGTTTATTATCAGCTTGAATTTGTGCGGAGTGGTAGTTTGTTACAATATATATATATATATATAATTTATTAAATAAAACAGTTTATGCCATAGCAAATTAATGTAAAATAATTATATGATAATAATACAAGTTTTTAAAATTTTGAAAAATCTAGAGACACATTTTGGGCTTATTATCAATTTATGAAATTTTTTACAATTAAAATAATATTTATTATTAAATAATTGATAATAGCCTATAATCAATTTAATTCTTAAAAATAGGAAATCAAGTTAAAAATTTATAAAAAAATTTTGAAGGTGTTTGAGACATATTCTGGGCTTACAAAAATTTCTAGAATTTTATCAACTGAAATTATATTTTTAATTAAATAATTAATTGCATTTTGAAAATAAATTAATTCAAAAATTAATAACTTAATTTACAAAATTTTGAAACATTTTTTGAAGGTTTCCGATACATATTTAAGCCATAATAAAAATTTCTAGAATTTTCTCAATTGATAATTTATTTTTAATTAAATAATTGATTGTAGGCCAAAAGTAAATTAATTTTGAAAAATAATAAATTAAGTTTAAAAAATCTTAAAATTTTACTGTAATCTTATTACATGGTGTAGAAAATCAAAATAAATATAAAATTTAAATTTTGAAGCATTAATTATTTTATTCATAATAGACAATTCACGAAATCGTTAAATAAAAACAAAATATGTATATACATATTTAATAAATTATTTTTACATTTTATGATTAATAAATGGTAGAAATCATCATAATAAAATTTTAAGATTAAAATATATGATATATGAACACATATACAATTATACATATTCATAATTTGTAGATCTGTACACATTTAATCTAGATCTATATGTATATATATACATATATTCATATAAATAAAATTAAAACCTTTTTTTGTAAAATTAATTCAGAAATAAAACAATAAACAAAATATTATAATAAGCACATGACCAATCTAATTGTAACAAATACATCTACCCACAAAAATCTCACTTAATCTAAACAATAAACATATTTGAATACAAACAGAGGATTTGGATGTAACTCAACTTTTATACGATAAACTTAAAATCAAAACAGTGATAATAAATAAAAGTGCACTTCCTAATGAAGCCTTTGAGTCCACGTTGAACAATGATTTCTCTTGTAAGAACAATTCACAATACGTTAGGTTGCTAATCAAGGATTGGAGACCTTCTACTACAAATTAGTATTGTTAATTTTGAATTGGATTTGAGAATTTTAGGGATGATTTTAGAGGAAAGTTGCTGCCATTAAAATGAGGAAGAGGAAGAAGAAAGTGGCGGCTCAAAAAAAATGAATTAGCTTGTAATTAGGGTTTTGAGATTGGTTTTCATATGGATAGAAAAAGAGACAAACAATGATCTCAACCACATCTCAAAACCTAATCACACATGTTGTAGCCACCTCTATCTTTCCCCAAACCAACACCTATCCTCTTCAAATCTCATGGGTTATGAGCCCATTTAACCCAAATTAAATATGTACAATCATATTTAACATATTTTGTTATCGATATCTCATATCGATCAATATATTCATAACTTTTATAAATATATGCAACAATTTTAATTCTCAAGTCAGATTCAAAATTCATAATGAATATTTCATAAATATTAATTTATTTAATTGATTTATAACAATTATAAACTAATTAAATTGTTTGGTCTAAAGAGAATTCATCATTTTGGTTGTGTGACTCTTAGGTGTAAATTCACTCAGATATTAGCGTCGAACTTTCGAACATTAACATTCATACTTCACTTAGCAGGTGGTGTGATATTATGGTAAAATTTTTCACTTACTCATTTTTGAGAAAAATCCCATTTTAATTTAATAAGTGTTACCCAGTTGTGATAATTATTTACACCAATTATCTTCGTCAAAACTATATCACTTTGGACTTGCTTAATTTGGTAATGGTCAAAATTCCAACATCATCCACATTCAACTCTATAATTCAAACACGAAGTCTTGGTTCAATAATAACAATTATTATCAACCGAACTGCTCTAGCTAGAGATTTTGACTTTGGGTTGACTTCAGTTAACCATGATACTTACCCTATATAACTTAAGAGACAAATCCTCTCTTGAACAGTGATTCACTTTCAATACTTCCACTCGATCCAACTATAGTCACTCGATGGATGTTATGCTATGATTTGACTATAATCAAAGCGGAGCTTTCATATTGAAGATCCACGGTATTCTCAAGTCGAAAGAACTTTGTAAATTAGTCACGTTGATATTTTCTGTTTGACCTTGGTTAAATTAACCAAAAGAAAACTACCGAGTAAATCGTTTCATAATTATCCAATGACTATTAGTATGTAACCCCTAGGTGCCCCAACAATCATGGGTAATACACCGCCCAACATTTGGAGAGTGCTACGTACTCTAGTCACAACGAATACATCGATGTCCAGTCACGATGCATCATGACTAAGAACATTTAAAATGATACTTGTTTCATTGTGATAAATTGCTCACGGTTACAACACTTTGTAACTATTATCACACAATATACATTGGATTTTCTGTTAAATATATTTTTAATTAAATTAATTAATTAATGAAACCACCTTATATCAAGTATATAATGAAAGAAAACACGTTTATTTCAAATAAGATTGGTCAACGAGTTAGATATATGTAACAAATTACGTAATTGCTGTTGGCGTCAAAATTGGCCACCAATACCCAGTTGTATGAAAGCACCAATATCCAGTCACAGATCTCAAATAGTATCTAATGTAGAGAATATAATATGAAGAACAAACAAATTAAAAATGAAAGAAAGTAAAAAGAGATAAGATTTATAGTGGTTCGGCTAACTCCAGCCTAGGTCCACTCCAGAATAATTCTTTTTATTATACTGTAGTTTGTTTACTGTTACAATCCGGAATCTAAGAATAAAATTGGCAAGTGTAGCCTAGGTTGAAGATAAAATAAGCAGGAAGAAGATCCGCCATGCTTGCTATATTTATAGGGGAAGACGTGCACGGATCAGGCTGAAATTTCGGAAGAAGAACCTCCAGGCTATGATGAGAGCACCCAAGAATTTTTAGCCCATTAGGGCCCACAATAGGGATTGGTACTGATCCCTATTTTGATGTCCAAATGGGGTGAGATCACTTTGGAGGTTCATCGTTATTTAGCTACTTGCCCTCCAAATTTCATGCTATTCCGACTTGCGGTTTGTGAGATATCGTGTTTTCCATGAAGCGGTGTTGCATATATTTTGATTTCAACCGATCCCATGGGAGGGATAGGGGACCATCCCTTCAAATTATTTCATTTGATGTGCGATCCCTATGGGGTGTTCCACATGTTGTAGTAATCTTATGCTCCAAGTTTCATGTCAATTTGATGTGTAAATGTTGAGATATTGATGGATCATTGCTGTGAATCCAACTAAACCAATCCTGAATAGGGATAGAGGCCGATCCCTCCAAACTCCTGTAAATTATGTACGATCATGGTGTATTATGTTTAGCCTCCAAGTTTCATGCCAGTTGGATTAGTAGAACTCAAGTTATCCATCGATCTTTGCTTCAATATGAATTGTCCTCTGTTTTTAGCTGATCCCTATTAAGGGAAGAGGGTCGATCCTTCCTTCTTTATCCTTTTGAGCTGCGATCCCTAGGATAGGTTCCCTAGGGTCTACACATCTTGCTTACAAAATTTCATATGCATTGGACTTATAAATTTTGAGATATTGATTGTTTTCCATTGAGTTGCACTTGTTTGCTGAAATATGCCGATCCCTTTTATACAGTTCCCTTTCTTAGGTGAAGTAATTGGTCCATAATTTAAGCATACAAATTCCAAACGACTTAAGATTTGAAATGTAGCCTTGTGGGGCCATCCTTGTCACTTTATACCGGTCTCAGCCAGTTTGGGACAAAAATTGAGGATATGTATCGTTCCCCTAGGGGAAGGGATAGGCACGATTCCCTGCCTGTGGGAGGTACTAACCCGTACTTAGAATATTCTAGAGATTCTATCTCTTGGTCTCGGTTGATCATCGCTTCATATCATTGTCTGCACTTGATTTCTAGACCTCACAATCATCGCTTTGGGAAACTGGCCTTGATAATCATGAAGTCTATTGGGTTAAATCCGCCTGTCTACTGCCTTGGCAAAAGGTAGGTTAACACTTTGTCTCCCAAAACATGCCTTGCAATAGGAAGATGTGTTTTGAATTGCCATAAATCCAAAATCTGAAATTCATAATCCATGGATAGCCATATTTTCCAATCCAGAATCCAATCCAAATACATGGTCTCTCAGGATCGTTTTATCTGAATATGCATCCATCCAAAGCCAAATCCATTGCTATTCGAAACTAATATTCAACTCCATGACCTCTCCGAGTTGTTATCCTAATCCAAATCCTCGATCTCAATGGATCCCTGTCGAGCACAATCCTACTCAACAACCTGAGTAGGCCGATCCATCACATTCAAGCAAAGCGACCTACCCTTTTCCAGGAGTAGTCCATACCTAATGATTATGATCTCTCCGGATCCTTACCGAGCACAATCCATACTAGACGACCTGAGTAGGTCGATCCATCGCGTTTGAGCGAAGTGACCTAACCCTTTCTAGGAATATTCCATACCTAACGACCTGTTGGGTTTATTCTTCGGCCTCGTTACCCAGTTGAGGACTTAATCCATGATGCACGAGTCCGTTTCGTCATGATCGCACGATAAAAAGACCCGTACCTCACGATTGTTAAGCCGTCTCTTCGAATGGGACCACAACCGCGACCTGTGTTATCTATTACATTGATCCAAATTTAAGCGTTCCTACGTCCATTTGCCAAAATATTAAATAAGAATCCATACAACCAATAAACCAGAGTTCAAATAAAACTAGAAAAACAAGAGTTCGAAGCAAACAAGAAGATAAAAACAAATTTCACAAACCCTAGTACTACGGTTTATCATCATCTCAGAGCATGCCTAGGGACTGTCCTCGATCCCCTATATGTGTAAGTGACTTAGCTGTCCTACTATGGAGTTTTACTTATTCCATGTCATCCCGATCAACTGTTGACAAGTTGATGATGATGCATTGATCCAGTGCCATTTTCATTCGAGGTGGACGGTGGCTACTCCTGTTCCACCTCTGCAGCCCGAGTCCTTATGTATTGTTATATATGACCATTCCTCACGTGTTCCTCAATAACAAACTTCAAATACCTGCAGTCATTTGTATTGTGCCCATCCATCTCATGGAATAGGCAGCGCATTCCTGATGTCCGTTCGCATTGGAGGGTTCCCTCCTTGTTGGCCTTCGATGTGGGAACGCGTCCTCAAGTATCCAGATATATCCATTCTAGGGTTTCATTCAATTCTGAGTAAGAAGAGAATTTGAGTTCTCCCTCTGCCGCTTCGATCCATATAAGTTATTGTCCATGTTCCATTTACCCTTGTCCTTTCATGAGCATTCATCGGGCGGTTCTCGACCTCGTATCGTATTAACTTTCATTGCCTCTCTATCATCTTTTCCATCTTCCTGTCGTAGAAACCTTTCTGCTTCATGGTAGAATTCCCGAGATCCATCGGTGGATCCCGTCAGTGATATCCTAAAATCTTAATTATCTTCAACTCCTGACACAGCTGCTATCAAAACCAACGATGGATCTGGTCAATCCACCGAAATAACTACCGCATTGAACCTAGTTAAGAAATTCTTGAGTGATTGTCATGCCCATTGCTTTATTGATGTCAATGTCATCACATTCTTAGGTCTCATAATGTGAACCCGAAATTGCTTCATAAATCTTTCGACCAATTCCGTCCATGTGCTATTAGAACCGCTTTCCAACTTTCTGAACCATAGCACAACTACATCCGTTAAGTATAAGGTGAAGCATCGTACCAAAACTTCTTCCGATGCCTCCAGTACTTCCATGTGTCGTATATACCTCATCATTTGCATAGTCAGATCCGACTTTCCATCATAGACTTCCAGTGTTGGTGGTTTGAATTCTGGTGGATTCCTAGCATTCCTGATATTAGGAATGAATGACTTCTATTTACATCCTCCAGATCCCGATTCACCAATCCTCCATACATAGCTCACCTTATCATCTCTGCAAACCTGTCATTATCTTCTAATGGTAGGCTCCTATCATCATGTCCAAGCTGCCCCCCGACTCTACGAGGGAATTCTGGAACGTATTCCTCTGGATGAGCATCCAAATTCCGATTCGCACTAAGCTCCATAGGATTGATCACAGGTCCTCCAACAACGTGACTAACCAGACCTAGGGGCATGTCCCTTAGCCTTTAGGGATCGGTGTCGATTCCTCTGGATGGATCGGTGCCGATGCCTCTAAGATGGTTGGGGACTACCCTCGGCTACTCTGTTCTATTCCTTTGTCCATTGGCCCCATTTCCATTTTCCAGTTCTGATTTCCAACGATTCATGCTCCTTCAACTCCTGGATACTACTCTATTACCTTGATTTTGTGCTCCATTTTGTCTAATCTTTCGGAGTAAATTCTGTATCATCTTCTCCTATCTTTTCAGCATCCACTCATGCATAGCATCCATCACTGTTTCCATTTCATCCCTGGTGATGTAGATGGATGCTTGATTAGCTCCAGCTCCTAAGAAAGCCTCCTGACTCCCTCCATGGTGGCTCCTTTCCGATAGTACTCTCCTTATTGACTGTTTAGCCATTGCTTCCTAAATCCAAGTATCCAAGCTTCCAAATCTAAGATCCTAGCTTCTAAATCTATGAGTGCAAGTCTTCTCAGTTGTTTGTACCAAAATTGGGCACAACACTCTTCAGAAGGGTTTGAAGAGATAAAAATGAAGAAATTAAATGGAAAAAGAGGATTATCTAACTAACACTTCAAAAACAAATAAGAAAGTACACAGAAACACATATATTTAGAGTGGTTCGGCGTGTTGCCTACGTCTACTATGAAATTGATGATTTTATTGATGTTTTCTTGTTGATTACAACTGATTACAGCGGATTACAGTGATGAAATTCGAGTACAACAGCAGTCTTGTAGTGCTAAAATGCTTTCGGTAGAGTCTGGACGTCAAAGAGTCAAAAGATCCCTTTTCTGGAGGCTCTGGGATGCTATTTATAGGCGTAGGATGCAAATATCTCGCTCAGATCTCGGGAGACCTCTTCTGGTACGTGGGTGGGCCCACGCGATCGATCCCACGTGATTTGCACTCGGTCCGTGATCGATACGAACAAATTTCATATCGATCGAGATTTGGTCTAATCGAGTCGAAATTTGGCATGGACATTCTTTGAGTTGTACGTAAGCTCCTATGAAAATTTCATAGCATTTGGACTTGTGGATCGCAAGTTATGATCGATACGAATTTGAGTCTCCGGTAGGCTGTTTAGTTCGAATCGATCCTTTCGCATCGCTCTGTTCGAATCGATGTTGAGCACGCACCTGTGAGTTGACATGGCGCTTGATTTTTGGATCGCTCCACTTTTGATGCCGAGTTGACTGAGTCATCCCAAGGTTTTTGCCTTGTTCGTATCGAAGACCGTTGCCTTGTTCGTATCGATGGAAGCAGCTTTGTTCGTATCGATAGATGCAGCTCAGTTCGTATCGATGGAAGTGGCTCTGTTCGTATCAATCTAAGTTGCTCGGCTCGTATCGATTGTGTGGCCTTGTTCGTATCGATCGAAGTTGCTCCAACTTGATGGATACGAACTAATGATAATGTGATGGATACGGACAGATGGTGGTTGTGCTTGGCCTTGATAGATACGAACAGTGGTTCCTTGATGGATACGAACAGTGGTTACTTGATGGATACGAATAGTGGTTATTTGATGGATACGAACCAAGGTCACCTGATGGATACGAACTACCGATGCCTGATGGATTCGAACAAGGCTCTTCAGCTGATGGATACGAAATGATGCACTCTGATGGATGCAATTAAGATGATTTCTTTGTCTTGCATCGATCATATCCTGAGCATACGAACTCGGATTGACTTGAAATTTGGAACGTTAGTCTTCATAGCTTTTCTTGTCATGTCTTGTCAATTGTAGCTTGATCCGGACTCGAAAAAAATTCATTGATATCCATAGTGAGCCCGCGTATAACCGATCTTCGGGACGGACTGTCCTTGGTTTCCAGTTGAGTTCCTGGTATCACGGCCTTGCCAAAAGGCGGGATAACATTTGCCCCTCAAAGTACGCCTTGTGAGAACACGACGTGCTTTGGAAAGCCGCAATCTCCACTCTGAATAGTTCCATCTGACTTGTCAAACAGTTATCGTCTTTTCGTTGAAAGCTGTGACCTTTGATTGAACTACATAAACATAAATTGTGAACCGTAGACTGCCAATTGTTGTACTATGCGCTGTTGTAATTGATTGTTGTATGATAGTGATTAGCCGTTTTGTTGTTGTAATTGTTCATTTGGTGGGCATTCGACCTGTGAATTTTGAAAATTGAAAATTAGTCTGACATACATGCATATATGTTAACCTGACTCCCGTTAACGTTCGCACCTTCACAAGTCATTGTCAGTTTCTCGCATTGAATTCTGTATCGATCCTCTCCTGAATCGATGTGAAATATGAGTTTTAACAACGCTTGATGGTTGTTTTGGAAGGTCCCTTCATATCTATCCTCTCCCGAATCGATGTAAAAGGTTGAAAAACGGTTCTTGTATAGATGTCAATCGCCACGAATTTGCTTGTCGTTTTAATGTAGTTCGCATCGATGGATGCGAACTCAGACGGCTTTCAGAATGATGGACACGAACTTGTCCTTTTATATCAATAAATTTTCAATGCATCTGTACGACTCGAATGAGTTCTTGTGTACTATTCGTATCGATATGTTGCTAATGGATGCAAACAATGGCATCTTGGGTCTATGTCGAAAATATATGAGTGGTTGTGCTTAGGACCAATACGTGTAGATGGACACGAACAGTACACTTTGGATCGCTCTGGATCGATGGATGCGAATAAGCCCTTTCGTATCGATGGCAATTATGACCGTTCCAACCATTACTTGATGACTGGGAGATGTATCGTTTCCCTTTACCTCGTGCCCATATAAATATCGTTAGGACTTAGAAAAAATTCTCATCCATCATTATTTTATACTTGTCTTCATATCGAGAAAAAACTGAGAAACAGAAAACAGCCTTCGTCCTCAAACCATCACGTCTTGCTAATCCTTCGAATCGATACCCTCATCTAGGTAATTAATCGCATAATCTCACATTAAAAAAGACTTGAGATTTAATGCCAATTCGTTCATAATCGTGGCCAATTCTGATGACGATGATGAGGCCGAAATTGGGTCGAAGCATGGTCGAGGGAGAATAAGAAGTGTCGAGGGTTCTGAAGGTGGCCTCCATACCGATCGAAGAAAAGCGATTCATATCAGTTTGAGTGCATGGAGTTCGTATTGATCAAATACAGCTGAACTTCGTATTGAATAAAAGAGCAGCTTCGTATCGATAGGAGGTGATAGGAGTTCGCATCGATCTGGATTGATCGATACGAAAGACTAACTTTTTGATCGAAACGAAACTTCGGGTATGTTGACCGATGCGAAGACGTTGCCCATGATCGATACGAAAGGAAAGCTTTAAGATCGATTATGAAGTTGCTCCCCAGCGATCGATGCGAAATAGCCTTCCCCATGATCGATACGAACAGAGGCTTTGGCGACCGATCCAAGTCCCGACCTTTGAACTTTTCACACTCGAATATTCGACTCCGATGAGCTTCCGCCTTGCATAACTAGACTTAACTTTTTCACTGCACATTGGTTTGCCTTCCGAAGCTCGTCGATGGAACTATAACTTAACTGAACTTAGTAAACTTTAACTTGGATTGGTCGCTAAAGTCTAGATGGCTCGGTTGTGACGGTCAGGGATGACGGTCACTCCGGTTAAATTTTGAAGTCTCGTCATTCGAATGTTTTCTTTAAATCTGTAGAAATTCTTCAAGTAATATGTAGCACTGCACTTCACAACACATTCGTGCACTTCACACTGGGGAACACTTGGGTTTTTATTGTCTAATGATGGTTTCTAATAAGTTGATTAGCTATGGAATCCACAAGTTCACAACAGCAAGAGCTTCAGGATTCATCTCCTTTTATCCTAGAGATTCTGGCCATCGCGGCCGAAGTTATAGACCCAGCTCTGGACGAGCTGCCTAGGGCCAGGTTTATAGAAAATCCTCAGGATTCTGTACCATCTAACATCTCCGAAGAAATGTTGGGACGGATATGCTTAAGGCATGGCTTGTCATTGGGCGATGTATTATTATCGGGACCAAACAATAGACCACATGCTCCCCTAGAGGGGTTTACTGCCTTCAATCGTCATGCGTGCATAGCAGGAACACTTCCTCCGTTCAATCAATACGTTAGGGAAGTGTTGTCTTTCCTCGGAATTGCTCCATCAAAACTACACCCCAACAGATACGCTACGCTGAACAGTTTATTTATTGTATTCATGGAGCATCTCTTTCGGCCACCGGCTCCAATAGAGATTAGATATCTTTTTAACTTCAAGAGTAGGGGAGATAGTCCATTTTTTACATTCCTGGAGGCGGTCAGGAATTGTCAAGTAGTAACCGGATCCTGGACAAGGCTGAGTTCTACGTCCGATGCCCTCCAGGGTTTGCTAGCCGATGGTTAGTCAGACGTAAGTGTTGCCGTCTTCTCCAAGAGTTATCAAGATAATAGTAGTTGATGTAAAACTAATATCTTTTTTTTCTTTACAACCGCAATTTCACGACCTGAAGGCGGGTACTTCAAAGAAATAGTAAGGGTCCTTCAAGAAGTTCCAAGTGAAATGAGGGACATGGATTCGGTTCTAACCGATAAAAATTTGAGAATTGTCAGACTGATTGAGCGAAATCAAAGCATAAGGCTTGAAGGGACACTAAGGGTAGCCCCGAAGAAGCAGTTGAAACGCAAAACACCCGGGGTCGTAATAACTGAAGGGGGTGATGAAGAGAGAACGCCCACGGACGATGAACTTGTTGTTGGGTCTTCGGCCGGATTTCAAGCGACAAAAGGAAGAAGAAAAGGCAAGGCCGCTGCTTACAAACGTCTTAAGTCTTCGAGGTGGAAATCAGTTGTGGTTTCCTTGCCGGTTCCCGGCATTAGAATCTCAGAGGCTCCTTCCTCGCCAACAGAGAGTCCTTTTGAAGGGCTTGCCGATATTTCGATTCTGGATTACGTGTCACTTCAACACGACACCGGGTTGGAGGAGCTTGATAGTGCTCTTGACCTAAGCGAGTCGCTTCCTATAAGTGCAGCTAGCATTTCCGGTTGGTCGGGGGGTTGCACATACATACACACTTCACGACACTACAAGATTTCCAATCATAAGTTGTTCAATTCAAGAAACCACTAAGTCTGCTTCTCTTTCTTTTTTACAGATACGATGTCCGAACAAGGGTCGATGTTAGGAAGTCTTCGCTCGGCTCGCCGATCTTCTTCATATTATGAGTCACGTAGGTGGGAAGAAGATAGAGACCACGATAGCGGGTACTCTAACCAGGAACGTCAAGAGAGAGATAGGGATAGGGAGTACAAACATCGATCCCGATCCCGCTCTCCTCCTCCTAGACTCCCTACACAACCTTCGGATCAAGGGAGACAGCCAGTAGAGACCCCTCGTCACAAACCATCTTCGCATGCTTCTTGGTCTGAGTCGTAACGCCATAGAACTGAGGTTGAGCCTCCCGCCGTCGTTGAGCAAGCTATCACTGAGCCCACTGGGGAAGGGGCTATTAAAATTGCTCAGCTAAGGAAAGAGTTCCCAAATATATGCTTCGACGACTACGTTTTTTCCCCTCATTTAAAGAGAATTCCATCGGAGGCGGAGAACACAATGCATGATTACATTCATGACATTTATTCCCAGTATATAGAGTGGGCGAAGGCTGTAGAGAAAGCGTCGAAGGTGGCATTCGAGCGGGCTAAACTAATCGAAAAGTTAGAATCTGATCTCGCCCAAAAGGACTGCATCATCCAAGTGCTTACTGATGAAGCCGAGTCCTCTCGAAAATCAGAGATAGAGGCCACCAAAAAGGCTGATGAGGCGAACTTGGCCATGGAGAGGATGAGGCAGACACACTATGCCTTGGTGGAGCAGATGGGCCATCGCAACACCACTGTCACAGCTGAAGGGGATGCCGTTCTGAAAGAACTTGCTGAACTTAAAGCTAGATTCTCCGAAATCATCAAGGAAAAGGATGATGAAAACAAAGCCGCCCAGGAAGCGTGTGAACAGGCTGTTGTGCTTCGGGGTGAACGGGATGCGGCCAAGGCTAAGGTCCGAGTGGTGGAGACTGAGGTCAAGGAGAAAGTCCAAATGGCTGAGTCTAGGCTAGAAGCTGATATTGAAGATCTACTCATTGTTCATAATGCCAATGTTTTGAGGCACAGAAGTCTAGCCTGGCTTGACAACTACCCGACTCATTTATATAACGCTTGGGGCCGATTGGTTGAGGAGGAGAAGGCGGTGCATCTGGGTGAATCAATCGACGAGTTTGAGCTTGAGAATCGTATGTTAAATGAAGATGAGAGAAAGATTCTCCACGAGTCGATGATTTTGCATGAAAAAGAAAAGCTCGGCACCCAACACTTAGAGGTCGGAGAAGGTTCAGGTGTTGAGCATCACAATGTGAGTGTTGAAGTTCCTGCGCCAACCTAACCTGAATCTGCACATGTGGTCGATCCCCAGCCCATTCCTGCCTATAATCCAGATTAGCCGCAGCTATCTCCGGCCAGAGAACAAGTTTCTGAGGCTGTTCAGTCGTCCACAAGCCAAATTGAGGAAGGTATTCTGAACATTCTATATGCTTATCTGAAGTCGGAGTTGTCAGCCGAATTAGTTATTAACAGTTCTTCTTTTGTTTTTGTCCAGTGATTGATGCTGCACCGGTCGTGCCTCCCGCCACTCAAGAATCACATCATATGCAGGAGGCCATAATAACTGAAGCAACCACCACAACGACCACGACATCGACTAATGGAACGCAGGGGTGCACTCTTGTTTTCTATGAACAGATGATGGAGGAACTCCTCGGTCATCACAGCGATCCTTTTGCGGACCCGTCATTTGTTATGGGTGGAAGTGCACCCGCTACTGGCTCTTCAATGCCAACCACAGATGCTCCCAGCGAGGCCCAAGCAATTCGTGAAGAAATATTGGCCGAAATAGAGGCAGCGGCTCATGGTGGTAGTTTTGGAGGTGGGATGGCGGCACCTGGTCCAGCTCCGTTAAGGATGATATCACCTGGTGGTACAGTTATTTATACTAGTGTGCCTATCCCGCCTCCTATAGTCGATCCAGTTCCCTCGACTCCACCTTCAGGGAGCATTCACGTTAACTTGAGCTCGGACGAGGAAGTTGATATCATGCACCCTACTGGAGACAGACCGTCAAAAGGCAAGGGCTCGAAAAGAAAAATAAGTGGCGGCTCCAGTGGGTCCATACCGAAGGGAAAGCCAAAGAAGAAGAGAGAGTAGACGTGCTTCTTCGGTTTATTTTTTGTAGATAGACAAGAATTTATCTTCGTTTTTCTTTGGTAGGCCGTGTATAGATGCGGGTTCGGCCCCCACTAGTAGGAATTTTGAAATCAACTTGTACATAATTTCTTTTCACAAATAGTTGGAATGAAACTTTATTTTGTTTTGAACTTGATGTGTGTTTATTTGCTTAAGTGTTTCAACATTTGACTTCCTCGTTCAATACACTTGTGAAGTTTCAACTTTTGAATCTCGTTTGAGTTTATCCGTCAAGTTCTGAAATCACGGCCACAAGTCATGACAGGATGTTAAGTTGAACTCCAATGTTGTTCTGCTTCAGCCAGCGATTAACACTTAGTTCTGCCCCCAGTTTAAGGGATGAATTGAGAAGATCAGGTAGCGATCGTATTTCGCCTTCAATGCAGCATGCTTAGCATTGTTGAATTGATGTTAAAAAAAGGAGAATTTGAGTGGTCGAATCGGACTCGCTCTTTTATTGATGATTGTATCCATGCTCCGTGGATTTAAGTCATTTTCACGGGCGATTGGCCACGCTCGTTTGACACTTAGCATTTCGTCCATACTCTGGGACTTGAATAAATTCGCGGGCGCTCAGTCACACCCGACCTGAGTTTATACTCTGGTCCGCGCTTTGGGGACTTAGAGACAATTGGCATTTTATAATCCAGTCCACGCTCTGGGGACATGGAGTTGGTTGACATTTACTTTCCGGTTCGCACTCTGGGAATCCGGATCGTTTCGATGTCTATACTTTAGTTCGCACTATGGGAATCCGAAGTTAGGTGACGTTTTTTACTCCAGTTTGCACTCTGGGAACTTAGAGTTAGTTTATGTTTATACTCCGGTTCATATTCTAGGAATCCGAAGTTGGTAAACAGACGGTCAAACACATCGGTTGTGAGTTTTTGAATTTTGTTCGCACTCTGGGAACGAAAGATGTATCAGGATCGTGGATGGTCGGATCACATCCACCCTGAGTTGACAAGTGAGGTCGTTAGATGGACGAGTTTATCCTCCTCAGACTTGGTTCGATTACGAGCGAAGTCGTTGGGTGGATGGATCCACCCTCTTCGAAACCGTATTTGTAAGTTTATACTCCAGTTCGCACTCTGGGAATCCGGAGTTATGTAAAGGATTGTCGTGTATCGGTCTTTTTTTGACTTTAGTGTGACGGCTTGTCCCCGAGCTCGGGTTTCACTTAGTGAGTGACCGGTCATATCACAGTCACTCCTTATTTGAATAAATTCCACCGTATGATGGAACTTAGCTCTCCATGCATAGTGATGGTCATATGAAGTATTTCCAATAAATCACAGCTCTAGTCCGAAGAGATTGCACTTTATTGCTGATATAAGAAAATACGGCAAAATCAGTTGCCTTATTACAAATTCTAATTTCGAAATGCAGAAACAAATTGAAAATGAGAAATAGACTGAATAAATAAATAGAGCCTGTTATGTGTAGTAGCGACGAAGACTCTCGCTGTTCCAGGCTCTCGGAAGAGTGAGACCATCAACGGTCAATAATTTGAATGTGCCATCTCCGAGCTTTCGTTCAATAACATATGGTCCTTCCTAAGTTGGTTTCATATGCGAAGGGACCGGATAAATTCTTTTGAGTACGAGATCACCAAGTTTAAACGTTCGGGGTCAGACCTTGGCATTGTATAATCGGGCGACTCGACTTCGATATGCGGCTGCCCTCAAGTCAGCCTCTTCACGCTTCTCATCCAAAAAATCGAGAGATTCAGCAAGTAATATTGCATTTGTCTTTGGATCATAGTATGTCACACAATGAGAAGGTACTTCTAATTCGACTGGAATAACAGCTTCTGAACCATAAGAGAGAGAGAACAGAGTGTGACCGGTCGCGGACTTCTGGGTTGTACGGTAGGCCCATAGGGCCATAGGAAGTTCATCGACCCATTTGCCCCCGGCTTTTTCCAGTCGTTTCTTCAAAATGGATTTTATAACTTTATTAACAGCTTCAACCTGTCCATTTGCTTGAGGGTGTGCGACTGTAGAGAATTTCTTCTGAATGTGGAATCGTTGACAGAAATCCTTGAATTTAGCACTGTCGAATTGGGTCCCGTTGTCAGTGATGATAGTACGTGGGAGACCAAATCGGCAGATGATGTTGCGCACTACAAAGTTGATCACCTTCTTCGTTGTGAGTGTAGCAAGGGGCTTGGCTTCCGCCCACTTGTAAAGTAATCAACTGCTATGATGGCGTACTTCGCACCACCTTTGGCTAGAGGTAAAGAGCTAATAATATCAATGCCCCATACTGCGAATGGCCATGGGCTAACCATCTGTGTTATCTCGATAGGTGGGGCTCTAGGGATTCGAGCATGCTTTTGACACTTATCACATTTCTTGGCATAATCCGATGCATCACGATTTACAGTCAGCCAATAATATCCATACCGGAGTATTTTCTTAGCGAGTGCTTGCCCCCCGGTGTGATCGCCACATTCTCCTTCGTGTACATCATGTAATGCTCGTTTGATTTCATCGTGAGCAATGCACCGGAGTAAAGGAATAGAGTATCCTCTTCTATACATAACTCTGTTTTGAATGGTGAACCGTGAAGCTTTTCGAAGAATTTGTCTCTTTTCACTCCTACGCTCTGGCAGGGTTCCGTGCTCGAGATAATTTCTTAATGGAGTCATCCATGACTCCATATCGGAAACAACATCAAATACCCAATCGGTTTCCATCTGATCAATGCTTGGAAAAGATAATATCTTTACAGGAACAAGTCCCATTTGCTGTGCTTCACTTGTACTGGCTAACTTTGCCAACGAATCAGCTTTCTGGTTGTGTTCTCGCGGTATGTAATAAATAGCATAATAGTCAAACTGATTCAATGTCTCTTGAACCTAAGCAAGGTACGCGGCCAGTCTTCGGTCTCTGGCTTGGTACTCCCCTTGAACTTGACACACGATCAATTGCGAATCACAGTAAATTTCCACTGCAATGATTCTCAAGTCTCTTGCAAGTTTCAATCCATCCAGTAGGGCTTCATATTCAGCTTCATTATTAGTTGCACGGAAGTTGAACTTTAGAGCATAACATATAGATCGACCTTCAGGAGTTTCAAGCACAATTACTGCACCTGAGCAATGGTCATTTGATGCACCGTCTGTATGCAGCTTCCAGATATACTTAGGAGATTCACTGGTTTTGGGCAAGTCCTCTGGGATGGTAAATTCAGCAATGAAATCTGCTAGGACTTGTCCTTGAATGGCTCGCCTTGGAGTGTAAGTAAGGTCAAACTGACTTAACTCGGTATTCCATTTGAGTAACCTACCAGACGTCTCAAGACGCGTAAGGACCTATCGTAACGGCTGGTCGGTGTAAACGGTGATTGGGTGAGCATGGAAGTATGGACGGAGCTTCCTCGAGGCAATAACAAGACAATAAGCCAATTTCTCTAGCTTCAGATAATTTCTCTCAGCTCCGGTTAGCCGCTTGCTTATGTAGTAGACCGGCTTTTTTATTCGGTCTTCCTCCCGAACTAGGGCAGCATTGATTGCGTTTTCTGATACCGCCAAGTAAATGTACAATTTCTCATGATCGATAGGCTTTGAAAAAATTGGTGGTGTGGAGAGATGTTGAATTAGTGCTCGGAATGTGCCCTCACATTCCGTAGTCCATTCAAAGTTTTGTTTTCCTTTTCGGATTAGATCGAAGAAGGGAATGCATTTGTCAATGGACTTTGAAATGAACCTGCTCAATTCTGCCACTTTCCCGTTGAGACTCTGGACTTGCTTTATAGTTTTCGGGGTTTCAAGATTTTCGATTGCCCATATCTTTTCGGGATTGGCTTCGATTCCTCGAGCGTTGACGATAAACCCATGGAATTTGCCGGATGCTACCCCAAAATGACATTTCAATGGGTTGAGCTTCATTCTGTACTCTCGGAGGATATTAAACATTGACTCCAGGTCTCTGATGTGATTGGTGGAAAATCACGACTTGACTAGCATGTCGTCCACATATACCTCCATGGTCTTTCCAATCTGGTTAGCGAACATTCGATTAACTAACCGTTGATAAGTGGCCCCAGCATTCTTGAGTCCAAAAGGCATAACTTTATAGCAATAGAATCCCATATTGGTTACAAAGCTGGCATGCTCCTGGTCGGGTAGATGCATAGGTATCTGATTATAGCCAGAGTACGCATCCATGAAGGATAAAAGCTCATGTCCAGCCGTTGAGTCTACAAGTTGATCAATTCGTGGAAGTGGAAAACTGTCTTTGGGGCAAGCTTTATTCAAGTCTGAGTAGTCAACACATGTTCTCCATTTCCTATTTGGCTTTCGAACAAGTACAGGATTGGACACCCATTCCGGGTATAATGCATCTCGAATAACCCATTCGTCTTAAGCTTGTCTACCTCTTCTTTAAGGGCGGTAGATCTCTCTGGATCCATACCACGCCTTTTTTGCTTGACCGGGATGTACCACGGGTGAATATTCAGTGTGTGGCTCGCGATGTCCAGCGAGATCCCACACATATCAGAGTGCGTCCAGGCAAACACATCAAGGTTTATCCGGAGAAATTCAACCAATTCCTCTTGCATTTGTTGGCTTAGCTGAGATCCAATCTTTATCATCTTTGAGTCATCATTATTGTCGATTGGAACATCGATCGACAGTTCGGCTGGAGAAGCTTGACTGTCTTTACTTTCGTCTTCGCTTTCAGTATCTCTCGGGTCAAGATCTCTTTGGAATTGGTTGGGGTGCCCGGGCCTGGGCCCAGGCGCTAATTGTCAATTATTTGCAAAGCGGACGCAGAGAGATTCCTCTACGCCCTTTCCTTTTTCTTTTCGCTGTGCCTCGCGTAGCTCAGCAACGTAACAGGCTGGCCCTGCGGCCTGATCCCCTTGAAAAACTCCGACACCATTGTCGGTAGGGAATTTCAAAGTCAAACACCATGGGGCGATGGCAGCCCTGAATTCAGCTAGAGCTGGTCGTCCCAAGAAAGCGTTATATGGGGAGTTTATATCCAAAACAACAAACTGCAGTATCCGGACTCTCCGGCGTTCACCAATTCCTAACTCCACTAGCAATTCCACCACTCCAGTGGGTATAGTTGCACTCCCGTTGAAGCCATGGATACGAGACTGACACGGCTTCAAGTCTTTAGTCTCCATTCTCATCTGGTCATAGGCTCGTTTAAACAAAATATTCACAGAGCCTCTGCTATCTACCAAGATCCTCTTTATCCAAGCAGGACCTACTTGAGCTGATATGAATAGCGGATCAATAGTGGGGGGCTTTGACCCTATCGGCATCCCAACCTCGAAATACGATGTCATCTTCCATCGTTCTTTGCTGTTTGGCCGGAGCCCCATCTTCAGAATTACTACAACATTCAAAGTCCGCATGCCTGATAGAGCTGGCATACGACTCCATTTCCTTCCAGCTTTGGTCTGCTGGATGAGGACCACCACAAACAGTGTTTATCACCAACCTCCCGCCAATACGAGCGGGTTCCTCCTGTCTAGCCGGATTCGGTACATGATTTTGATTTGATGGGCCTACACCTCCAGACTGCGGTGTCCGCACAAACTATTCTAACTTCCTCTCTCTTATCAACTTTTCGATGAGATCCTACAAGTGACGACATTCATTTGTGTTATGGCCGTAGCTTTCGTGGAATCTACAAAATTTCCCCGTCTGAATTTGCTTCTTCGATGACTGTTTCGGAGCGGGCTTCTTGTACTGAATAGTATTGCAGGTTTGTAGATATACGTTCTCCAGCGATGTATTCAGAGGAGTATAATTATCAAACATTGGAGCTCTACGCCGTGGATCACGGTTCTGATCCCATTTTCTATTTTGGTTACCACTGCCTTTTTGCTGATCTTGTTTATTTTGAATGTTCAATTGCACTTTTCCGGAACTCTCCCATGATTGTTTAACAGCAATATTACTCTGAACTCCTTCCACACTAGGCCCCACATCATCCTTCTTCCTAGACTGTTTGCATCCTCCCTTCTCAAGAATTGAGCTGCTTTGGAATAGAAACGGTCCAATGATGCAGGGGGTTTTCCGGCCAACCAGTTGCCAAATTCAGAATCGGACTTAATTCCCTTAGTCAGTGCCATAAGAATAGAATTATCATTTGGGTTGCTGATCTCAGCACATGCAGCATGAAATCTCTCTAAATAATGCCTGAGTGTCTCTCCAGGAGCTTGAGTGACACTGGATAAAGTATTAACATCCTTTGGTCTCGTGGCATGCATACGAAATTGTTCAATAAACTTTGTTGCCAACTGATCGAAGCATGAGATAGATCGAGGTGGCAGTCGGGTAAATCACATAGTCGCTATGCCCCCTAGTGAAATCGGGAAGCTTCGGCACTTGACTGCATCGTCATCTCGTGCAGCGTTCATCAACCATTCATACTTCATGATATGCTGATTAGGGTCAGAGTTCCATTTATAAACGGGCAAAGTCGGCATCCTGAATCGCCGAGGTAGTTCAGCATAAAGTATCTCATCGGTAATGGGGGTATGACTTCGGTAGATTCCGCAGTCGTCATTGTTACGCCTTTGACTTTCACGGATCATTTGACGGATCATTGCTGGCAAGTCAGGCAACTGGACATTTTGAGTAGGTTGGGCCAAGGTGTAGTTGGGTTCCACAATGCGAGGAGGGGCTGGTCGCTGTCAATGGTCCATGTCTCGCCTCCTTGGTTCTATGTCTTCGGGGACATAAGGCTCGGGATGGTAATCATGCTGGTGATGGTTCAGATCTGTCCGATTTCGGGTCTCAGCGCCCAAATCAGTAGCTGTCGCAGTACAGTTATCAGTAACATGATGCGGGGTAGTGCCTCCTCGGGAGGAGGGTCCAGTCTGGTGGCTGGTTGACGGGCCAACTCTCAGTTGCCCAACATTCAATGTGTGTTGATGCCCAGTGGCCTGTGTGTAACTTCCATCTAGCCGTGGGCGTGTAGATCTGTGATGACAATCAGAAGAGGCTGAACTCTCGGTGAAGGAATGGGAAGCCTGATCCCTCTTGGATCTCCTTTGTCGCTGATGGTTTAGTTGGTTGTCTAGTTCCACATTAGCACGGAGCTGTTGAGTGAGCTGTTGGCGGCTTTGAGTCAATTCTTACATCAACATATGAAATTCTTCCCTGGTGACAGGGCCTTGCGGATCTGATGGTCCGGTAGCATTCTGATTGGCTGGAAGTGGCTGCACGGGATTCTGTCTATCCCGTCCTTCTGGATCTGCAGCTGTAAAAGTAGTCCTTGTGTTAACCATAATGAATGATGAAGCTCTCTCCTAGACTTGTAGCAAATCTGAATAGGATGGAAGAACTTCTGAAATTGAGATCTGGATCTTCTCCTTGGATGTTTGCAATCCGATATCGGCAGTAGATCCAATGAGCAGAAGGAAAAAACTGGGTTTTTTCTCAGTGAAAGCACCAAAGTGTTTGTACCAAAATTGGGCACAACACTCTTTGAAAGGGTTTAAAGAGATAAAAATGAAGAAATTAAATGGAAAAAGAGGATTATCTTACTAACACTTCAAAAAAAAATAAGAAAGTACGCAGAAACACATAAATTTAGAGTGGTTCGGCGTGTTGCCTACGTCCACTATAAAATTTATGATTTTATTGATGTTTTCTTACTGATTACAACTGATTATAGTGGATTACAGTGATGAAATTCGAGTACAACAGCAGTCTTGTAGTGCTAAAATGCTTTCGACAGAGTCTAGACGTCAAAGAGCAAAAAGATCCCTTTTCTGGAGGCTCTGGGATGCTATTTAAAGGCGTAGGATGCAAATATCTCGCTCAGATCTCGGGAGACCTCTTCTGGTACGTGGGTGGGCCCACGCGATCGATCCTACGTGATTTTCACTCGGTCCGTGATCGATGCAAACGAATTTCGTATCGATCAAGATTTGGTCCAATCGAGTCGAAATTTGGCATGGACGTTCTTTGAGTTGTACGTAAGCTCCTGTGAAAATTTCATAGCATTTGTACTTTGGATCGCAAGTTATGATCGATACGAATTTGAGTCTTCGATAGGCTGTTTAGTTCGAATCGATCCTTTCGTATCGCTCTGTTCGAATCGATGTTGAGCACGCGTCTGCGAGTTGACGTGGCGCTTGATTTTTAGATCGCTCCACTTTTGATGTCGAGTTGACTGAGTCAACCCAAGGTTTTCGCCTTGTTCGTATCGAAGACCGTTGCCTTGTTCATATCGATGGAAGCAGCTTTGTTCGTATCGATAGATGCAGCTCAGTTCGTATCGATGGAAGTGGCTCTGTTTGTATCGATCCAAGTTGCTCGGCTCGTATCGATTGTGTGGCCTTGTTCGTATCGATCGAAGTTACTCCAACTTGATGGATACGAACTAATGATAATGTGATGGATACAAACAGATGGCGGTTGTGCTTGGCCTTGATGGATACGAACAGTGGTTCCTTGATGGATACGAACAGTGGTTACTTGATGGATACGAACAGTGGTTATTTGATGGATACAAACCAAGGTCACCTGATAGATACGAACTACCGATGCCTGATGGATTCGAACAAGGCTCTTCAGCTGATGGATACGAAATGATGCGCTATGATGGATGCGATTAAGATGATTTCTTTGGCTTGTATCGATCATATCCTAAGCATACGAACTCGGATTGACTTGAAATTTGGAACGTTAGTCTTCATAGCTTTTCTTGTCATGTCTTGTCAATTGTAGCTTGATCCGGACTCGAACAAAATTCATCGATATCCATAGTGAGCCTGCGTATAACCAATCTTCGGTACGGACTTTCCTTGGTTTCCAGTTGAGTTCCTAGTATCACGGCCTTGCCAAAAGGCGGGATAACATCAGTGAAAGCACCAAAATGTTGGCGTCAAAATTGGCCACCAACACCCAGTTGTATGAATGCACTAATATATAGTCACAACGAATAGTAACTAATATAGAGAATATAATATGACGAACAAACAAATTAAAAATAAAGAAAGTAAAAAGAGACAAAATTTATAGTGGTTCGGCTAACTCCGACCTACGTCCACTCCAGAATAATTTTTTATTATACTATAGTTTTATTATAGTTACAGTATGAAATCCAAGAATAAATTTGGCAGAGTGTAGCCTAGGTTGAAGATAAAGAGAAGCAGAAAGAACCTTTTTCTGACGCCATTACTGCTATATTTATAGGGGAAGATGTGCATGGATTGGGCTAAAATTTCGGCAGAAGAACCTCCAGGCCATAATGAGGCCACCCAAGAATTTTCAAACCCATTGGGGCCTACAATAGGGATCAGTACCGATCCCTATTTTGGTATCCAAATGTGGTGCGATTCCTCTAGGGGGTTTCCCATGATGTTAGCTACTTTCTCTCCAAATTTCGTGCTATTCCGACTTACGATTTGTAAGATATTGCATTTTCCATGAAGTTGTGCCCTTTGGAGCGATTGGGGTTGATCCCTCCAAAGTATCACATTTGATGCGTGATCCCCATGTATTTTTCCACATGTTGTAGTAAGCTTATGGTCCAAGTTTCATGTCAATTAGATGTGGAGATGTTGATATATTGACTAATCATTGCTGCACATCCAACTAAACCAATCTTGAATAGGGATAGGGGCCGGTCCCTAAAAGGGGATAGGGGCTGATCCCTCCAAACTCCTCCAAATGAAGTGTGATCCTAGGAGAGCTTCTCCATGTTGTATTATGTTTAGCCTCCAACTTTTATACCAATTGGATTAGTAAAACTTTAGTTATCAATCTATCTTTGCTTTAATATGGGTTGGCCTTTGTTTTTAGCCGATCTCTATTGAGGGAAGAGGGCGGATCCCTCCTTCTTCATCCTTTTGAGCTGCATTCCCTAGGGTTGGCTCCCTAAGGTCCCCACATCTTGCACACAAAATTTCATATGCATTGGACTTATTGATTTTGAGATATTGATTGTTTTCCATTGAGTTGCACTTGTTTGGCTGAAATATGTCAATCCCATCTGACAATACCTTTTATACGATCCCTTTTATACCGATCTATTTCTTAGGTGAAGTAATTTGCCTATAATTTGAGCATACAAACTCCAAAAGACTTGAAATTTGAAATGTAGCCTCATGGGGATTTCTTTGTCACTTTATACGGGTCTCACCCAGTTTGGTACAAAAATTAAGGATATGTATCGATCCCCTAGGGGAAGGGATAGACACCGATCCCTTGCCTAGGGGAGATACTAATCCGTACTTAGATTATTCTGGAGATTCTATATCTTGGTTTCGGTTGATTGTCGCTTCATACCATTGTCTGCATTTGATTTCTGGACCTCACAATCATCACTCTGGGCTACTGGCCTTGATAATCGTGAAGTCTGTTGGGTTAAATCCACTTGTCTACTGCCTTGGCAAAAGATGGGTTAACACTTGCCCCCTAGGGCATACCCCTAACTCTATCAATCTCCCACTTGAACTTAGGGTCAATTATGAAATCTTATTTCAACATCTCTAATCGGTTTTCTCAAAACCAATTGGGTCAGTCCCTTTGTGAAAGAGTATGCTATTTTGTTTCAATTATCTACTTTTTCAGTCAACTCTTACTGATGGTGATAAACTATTTTATCATGTGGAACAATTCGAAGTATGTCTCTCGTCTTCAAGCAAGCTCTAAGTTCTGTTACGAACTATATCATGACATTGTTATCATATAACAATGTTATGAGATTCTCAACATTTGGAATCGCCTTAGTTAAAAATTTGTGCACTTATATATTTATATACATTGTTTATATTGTGGCACTATTCAAGACGATGTACTTAGCCTTTTTCATTGAACCGGCCATGATCTTTTATTTGGAACATTTCCAACTTAAACATTCTTAACTTGAATATTATTAACATATTATACTCAATATCACTTATGATGTTCGAGTCTCAACACTTCTGGATAAGGATTTTTTTCTGTCAACAATTCCCTAGTATTTCATAAATACAAGAGAACATTTCAAACAACCATTTAGTGATATCAAATTGGATTTGATATTTGCTTCATGTATCAAATACATAAACAAATCATGGTATCGTAACCAACATAACATGTATGATAATTCCTATTGTCAATGCATAGGGAACTAACATGTTCCGTATTAAACAATTTAATAAGATGTATTTACATATCGATTTGGAACATTCCCAATATCTTTTATACTCACTATAAAAGACATCATTTACAATCCAAAGTAGAGTATTAAAACAACTAAGGTTGATTTAAACTCAAGTACACTGCTAAAATCAACAATGTGTTGTTTACTTACAGTTTAGAAATATCAATGTATCTTTTAACGTTCTTTCTTACGAACGCACGCTTCCTTTGCACTTCTATTAAAATACTTATTCAATCTTGATGCCTATAAAATGATATTTTCGTATCATTCTTCGATCATATCCAAAGACTTACAAACTCAATATCACTCCCACTGACTTTGAGACTTTTTTGGTTAATATGGGTAATTTTTTTTACTCTAAATCGTTATTTAGAATTTTCTATTTCAATACACATGTACCAAAACACTAAGTCTTATCAAGTGATAACTTTATGAGTAAATCCGAGTTAACTTGTTCATGTTGAATACCAAATCTATTATGCTAATTTCAACAATTGAAATTTGCGATATTATTCTTATCAACATTGCTCATTTAATTCCAATTGCATTAGTCTTTCTCATAAAGAAACAATCTCGGCCGATGGATCACATCACTTCGATTATGACCACAAAAATCATATTTTGATAGCGTACTTGGAATTCTTTTGGATTTGCACATCATACCATATAGAGTCAATACTCTTAATAGTTTAATTAAACAACTGAGGATTATATAATTTCGACATTAATAAGAAACTCATAGTTTCTCTTCGATGTACGAGAATACTTACTAGACATTCTAATGCTATGTGTTCATTTAGGTTAGTTAATTTCATTTCATATAATTAGTTCTATCTATGGACCGTATCCAATTCCATTTAACTACCAATAATTCCTCAAAGAAATTCCTTCAAAATGAAGTTGGTATATCCTGAAACAACAATTATTTCTCAGTGTAAATAGAATAAGGATTCATAAACACTTTATGAATTTCTTTATTTATAAAACCGGTTTGGTATTAGTTTACAAAAATTATGGTCAAAACAAATTATGTTATTCAATGAAAGTTCATTCCAAAATCCTTCTGGTGAGATTCATACAAGATCCCTCATAAATAATTATTATGTGCAACCTTTCAACTCGTATAACCTGCCAACTCCTTGGCCTAAGATGTATTGGAGTTTCTAATAAACCCTTACCTTGTAAGATTTTGTAAACCGTTATTCAAATGGAGTAATATTAACCTTGTGTACTACTCTTAAGTACATTATCATATAAAAAGAAACTAATTCAACTTCACTCACAATTAATGGTACATTGCCCAACAAAGTTCAAATACTCCATATTAATGCATCATTATATATCACATGAAGGAGTTATTTTGAGATTGAATCTTTGTTCATTTTAAGTACATTTGGAACCTTTTCCAATACACTCATTCATTTGGTCAGATCGAATCATTTCTATTTCATGTTATTTTTACTTCTGTTTTATATTCAATGAGTTTACCATAGACATACTACATGTGTATCAAATACACATGTCCATGTCGATGATGACTCGTCGGTTAATATGACGATGTACGTGGAACCGTTTTGGTATTTGTAGAATTACGATTGCATACATCTATATGTATCAATCCGAAGCATTCATCAACTCCTATGATGCTCCCACTAAATGGGTGCAAATCCCTTTATTGTTTGAGATATAAATAACAAGTATCATATGATTCAAAATGATCAAATAATAAAATTATTTTCTCAAAACTATGGCTTAGTTTATAATTCCATAATAACTGTAAATAATATTAAACGCTTTGTATTTTCCAATGCATCACTTTTACTATGAAAACCAATACCACGTTATATTTTTATTTCATAACGAATATTCATAATATTAGTAGAAATATAGCTATGTCTATTTTTTAGTCGATAACCAAAAGTAGTCATTTTTTCATAAATAATGTTTGGTACGTTTTACGAAAACAATTTTCGTAATTTGATGCAATCAATAAGTGCTATATGACATGCTCCCACTATTTCCACCATTACTATAATAGCATACTAATTTGGAGGTCCATCATTCACTTAATATAGATTTGTTTATTTCATATACTGCAATTAATTTACCGTGGAGAGTTTTTTGATCAAATATCTTGAACTCAAAGAAACTAATCTCATAGAAAAAAAAATTCTATATGAAAATACGTTTCGGAATAGAAATCATATTTCTCATTCCACTGTATGTATCAATCACTATTATTACAATTCTCGTTTTCGTTGTTTCTTTATGAAGAAGAAATGACTATTCACTCTCTCCAACCTAACTATACCTTAAATCATGTTTACTCTTATACATGTATTTTCCTTTCTAAATGGTCAAACCATTCATAATAAAACCCTTGCTACAATATCATAACGAACTCTATATGAAAGCGCATTTGATTATCCTTAACATTTAAGGACATCAAATATGTTGCTCTTTGCATAAACTAATTAAATTGACATTCAGTGATTGACTCCTTAGATCTATCTTGTAGTTTTGGTTTTGTGCTACAACTAACACAATATGATCTTTTATGCAATCAATCAAATTGAATACTTATCCTATAGAACAGTTTATTGGCTTATTTTGAATGAACTATATTCATTGAAGTATCGTACGTTACGAATTATGACCATTCACCATATTACATTTATATGTGATAGTATATGGATCAAATATCCATCTATAGTCTTGTATTGCTTTTAAAGTTCGAAACTCATAAAATGCAATACACGGTCTAAACTAAGTAAACACGTAAGTGATCATTTTATGAATATATTAAGTAGTTATAAAAATTAGGCACTTGCATGGGTATAGAAAACATTAACATGCAATAGGCATATAATATTGGGTATTATATTTCCATTTGTCAAATTTCAAATTAGTTCATTTGTATATGTTAATTGATAAACGTTTTATCAATCATATTAAATGCACAAATTTATCATTGTAGATAATTATAACATTATTTAACATATGTTCTTACAATATTAGAAAGGTTAATGTTACTATTTCATTTTTTTAATAAGGCTTCCAGTAGTATTTAATGTTTCACCAAACCCTAAGCAAACATAGAAGTCTTTCAACTTCATTAGTGGGTGTTAGGACTCATATGCCTTGGGATTCCGACCTTAAGGAAAACTCAACAAATCATAGGCCTGCATACGATGGACAACTCTTTATCAGTTGTATCCAATACAACTCCAACCTTTGGTACCTTGTCCTAATCCCGCCTTTACATTGAGGAAAGCTCAACAAGTAAAGTGGGATTATTTATTCGGACCTATCATTTTGCGACAGCCTAAGTATAATGCACGTGTGACGACCGGGATTTTCGACCTTCGAAAATCGACATCAATACGTCCACTACATTACATGCCGAACAATCGAATGCCGAAAATACCAGATCTTTAGGGAAAAGAAAAAAGAGATGTAGAAGACGAAAAATAGAAATAACAACACAGAATCACACAATCGCAGCGGAACAATATATAATAGATAACAATTGGTCTTTATACAAAAAGAACTATAACTGTTTTTATATACATAACATCATCAGAGTACAACACATCAATAACACAATACCGGATAGTTATAATAACTTGTCCTCACACAAGCTAAATATACAGCCTACAATACACAACGGAATATAATCAGATACGTGAAATACGTCTTCGTCATCCAGCTTGTATCTTGAGCTCCATAGCATCCTATCCTGCATCTGTAATACTCGGTCTGACTCGAGCATTATAATAAAATAACACCCTAGTTAGTCTGGAACCAGCGTGAGAAAACACACTCAATTTGAATTATTAAAGATTCCAAAATCCTTTGAAAATCAAAAGTATCTCGTAAGACCAAGCCACACATAAACATGATGGGTTTTTACCTTACGATAACCAAAACATTTCATATCAAGTCTTCTGATATTATAATAGCGTCTAAGTACAAATACTTATTCAAATAGCTGAAATTGTTACATTAATTAAATTCCAACATACTAGGCTCTACAATCAAAACCGTAAAGGCACGTATTGGGGAATGGATTCCATATGAATGACTAGGCACTGGGGTACCACCTGTTACAGTACATGTCTAGAAACAGCGTCCCGAGGACCACACCGGGATCCCCTGCCACACAAGACCGGATGATCTGTAACCTTGATAGACCCAATATGCTATCACCCCGGGTGTTCCCACCCTCTTTCGAGCTCCTTCCATACATCGTAGTGATAAATAATATCCGAGGTTATCTAGAAAGGTGATAAACATACACTAATTGGGTGCGACCCACTTAGCCTTGCTGCATCTCCCCTGATTTTCAGTCATTCCTGGTTGATGAGGCTAGAGGCTACGATTACCTTTTTAAGGAATTTTCACTTAGAATGCTCATTGTCCTCCAATAACAATGTTCTGATAGCATTCATCCATACAAGTCCGTTCTGGGTCCGAACGGAACCGAAGGCACTATTCCTACTACATCCATTTTGGAATAATCCTCAGGATTAGTAGCGATTAGCCCTTGCACTTCACTGCTCCATCTTCGACTCCATGCTTTTGTTTTCACTGTGAAAACGTACTCGTTGGATCGAAGCGGTTTTCGGATTACTTATCTGATCCCGGTCTCTTCAAAAAAACATTCGATATTTCTCGGTAGACTCAACCCCGGTTCTTTAGGAAATAAACAGACGAAAATAAGATCAGAGATCACCTCCTAACCCTTAGTGGACGGATTTCCTTATAAACATCCTAGAAGAACGAAACGAGTTTATACGTACAGTATAGCACCTCGAACGGTATCTGTACCATATAATTCCCGTATTTCTCCTAGATATTCCCAAAGTTATTTTTTTTGGGTCCAGATTTGATAGGCGGTTATTTAACTATCAAATAAACAATCATTTAACCAAATATTCCATTTTCCACTGAATAACTCCAAATCATTTTTAATTTAATTTTAATAAATTAAATCTCTTTATCCAAAATATATTCTTTCTTACCGAATTTAGTATATTCACAAAACTATTCTTTTGAAGATATTTGGGAACGTTTAAAATAATTTGGAAAGTACCACTGCGGCATCAAACCATGGATCCACAGCTCGATGGTTACGTCTCTATCCCAGAGAAATCCAAGAATTAACTGCAGGCACTCACTGCCTCCGATTTCGCCATGCGGGTATACCATTACTTCCCGAAAACTTTATTTAAAAATTTTCAAAATAATACTTATGAAATCTCTATAATAATTTTCCAAGTTTATTTAAGGCAAATACTCTTTTATAAAAGTTATTAAAAATAATATTAATATAAAATAATTTATCCTTTTGAAATAATAATATTGATTACTTCTTAAATAATAATTAATTTAATATTAACTAACTTAATTAATAATTAAATATACTTAAAACAATTTTAACAACTAAATAATTAATTTTCTGAAATATTTTTAAACACTTTAAGATTTTCTAGTTAATACGTAAAAATCCCCTTTTTTAAAATAAACTTAACTTCTCAGAAAAATATATTTTTCCACTCCTATATAGCCAGTCTAATATTAATAAATCTTTCTTGATTTATTTTCAATTTGATTTACGTCCCAATTCTGTAAATTCCTTTTTCCATATTTCTAAAAATAAATCTACCATTTATTTTTAATCCGATTTACCCATCTCCATATAAATCCTCACCGTGAATTTATAAGATCAATTCATCCACTGATAATTACTTCACTTTATTTATAAACTACGTTTATAAATTTCATAGTCTCATTTCCCGTTTATAACGGTTTTATAATAATTAACCAATTATAAATCGATTTCTAATTAAAAATCCATTTTCAAATCAATTTCTTAAATAACCCTACTATATTTCACTTTCTTTTCATCATTTAAAATCTTATTTAAAATCTGGTGTAACAATTTCCTATTTTATTTTCAAATTTCCCATTTTCATTTCTCCAACTATTTTAAATCTCGATTTGAAAACCTTTTCACACTTAATCAAATATCGCTTAAGTTTTATAATTATTTACATTTTTCAGAAACCTTTATGTTTCCATATTCCAAAACTGCCAGGTACAATTTTAAAACCAAATTATTTATTTTACCCAATTTTTTTTTATTAAACCCAAATTTCGCCATAAATATTTTACTTCCAATTTTCTTTTTATTTTCTTACCAAATTCAAAACATTTATCATTGGTATTTAAAAACACCAAAATCCAGGCCAAAACTACAATAGCATTCAATAAGTTCAAGTTACTCTATAATCTACCACATATTATTCAAACAAATCATATATCAATATATGAAATTAATTCACATTTTTTAGAAATCCAGTTGGATCCCTCCAACCTGTTTCCCTGCATCCACAGATGTTAGCAAAATATAAAAATACCAATTCCACTTCGAGGGGGATATCGCGGTATATAGTGTCATCCGCTATTATGCGGGGTGCATAGGGTCTCATCCGTTATATATATGCGGGAATATCAATCACTCCAATATATATACTACTATATATAATATCACATTCAACTGATAATAATTTATCAATTCTATCAATCAATCAATCATTAATTTTAACTATTTAAAATTAATTACGGTAATCCAAAATTGGGTGAGATTAACTCACATTTATTTCCTGTCGCTTTCGCGTTACGGATCCGATTGAATCCGAACGCGTTTGAAATTATCTAAAAATTTCAGAAGCTCCAAATTTGTCTAAACCATTTTCTATGCGTAGATGATGACACTAGGATCCCAACGCAACTTGAATCATCCGAATTAGACCTTGTATGGCAAAGTTATACAATTTATAAGATTAACTATTTTAAAACAATACAATTTATAAACATTTTTCTCTCTTTTTTTTTAAATGAAGGCCCATACCACATGTTCAAAACCCGGCCCGCCTTAACCTTTCTTCCCCCTTTTGATCTTCACTCGCCTGGAAACCCAAAACATAGCCAAGATCCTGCACGTGCACGAACGGAAAATACCACCGTCGATCGATTTGAGTCTACCATCGAACCTCTCTTCAGCCGCTCATCACGACCATCACCTCCGCGCCTCGCCCGCACCACCAGATCAAAATGCGACAGAGCCAAACCTCCCATTGATCTGCACTGTTCACACGACGTCGTTCCTTCCTAACCAGAATCACACCAGTCAAAACACCATTCGTAGATGCTATTTTTGATGAAAAATCCAAAAACGTGCTCCATCTCTCGAATCGATGATTCAAACTCCAAAGAACTTAAACCCTAGCTCACGTTCACGTTCGACTCTCACTGTCGATCGTCACCAACAAGCGTTGCACCTTACAAAAGCCATACCAGATTGAAGCTTTATGCAAAATAGGATTTTAAAATAAATTTGACAGTTTTCTGTTGAGTGGATTGTGAGATAAAAAATTTCAAAGCTTTCCATTTTTTTTCTCTCGGCTGTCACTATTTGAAATGAAAGAGGGAATGTGATTTTTAAAGAAAAAGGGAAAGATGCCTTGCGTGTTGAAGGGGAGAAAATGGTACAGTGAAAGATAAAGTTACAACTGAAAGAAGTTTGACTAATTAATAAAATAATTTAAATTTAAAATGTCTCGATCAATGCAACTTAAAATCTCGAACTCCTATCGAGGCATGCCGCTAGGCATTTATAATGTTATACCCCTATTCTGAACGCAATGGAAAAGGTTTTGAGTCCTAATTCGATCATATGGAGAAGATAGCTTTTTGGACCCAATTATTATATTGAATTTTCGATATAAATTTCAATGCGTTTATATCCCGTACGATCAAACGATAACTCCAAACTCTACGAAATTTGAAATATAATAATAATACACTATTATGGATCTAATGGAACTAGTTTCATCGAAATCCGAGACTGTGCCCCGAAAGGCTATTTTTAAATGTCAATTTAAACGATATATTTTTAAAACTGAACAAATCACTTTTAAATTCAATTTAAAAAGTTTTATTATCTTTCTTATAATAAATAAAATTTTTATAAGCTCTTAAATTATTTTTAACAAGCTTAAAAACTAAGATTCAATAATTTACCCAATATTCAATTATTAAATTCGATAATTAAATTATCCAATAAATAGCTATATTTGAAATTCAAGTTAAAAATTAACTTTTAAATATTTAAAATTAATTAAATATTCCAATTTCAGATATCCAAAATCCTGGGTCGTTACATTCCTCCCCCTTATAAGAATTTCATCCTCGAAATTGCCAGGTAAGAAGAATGGTCCAAAACCCCATCAACTATTTCAAAACCAATCAGTTTAAACAACTTTCCAATTTCAACTTATTGAAACCCATTATCACCTTTACTAATTTCTAATCTCATCTATAGATTAAAACTAATATTATACCCTCAACCATCCAAATCATAATTTAAAACCAAATTTTAAATTATCAAAAAATTTCAAACTCCTTAAATTTTTGAAAAATTTCATCAGCGTCTCCTTTGCGCGGCTAGATCCAAAATACTACAAAATGCCTCTACGAGCCCAAATCATCAAAAGAAAACAAAAGCCAAGTGGCTCAATCAGAAAATTATCAATTTCATACAAAAATTTAAACACAGCCTTTTTGTCGGGTAATCAAATTTTACTTCTGAAATCGAAGACATCAGTTTAGCTTTTGCTTTTAATTACTTGCACCTTATTTACCAATAATATCCAATCATACAATTCAAAATCATTTTATTTATTTCTTTTCAAAATTTGCTTTACTTAAGCCCATACGATGTACATATATTATCCGTACGCAATATCAAATCTGATCGCTCACTCGATCACACAATTTCACTTCCGAACTAGTATCGTTCACACGACTCTCTAGTGGGGACTCAGATCTGGTTTCCTTGATCAGAAACCGTCATTCTTCTTACATAGCCATAAACTATGTAGAGAATTTCAGAATCAATCAAAAATCCATATCCAGGGTTCGCCGTCGAAAATCGAGTGAAAAATCCTAACTCGGATCGATATAACTATCTCGAAATTCTGTGCTCGACTCTGGATCAAATTGCTATGCGAATAAAATAATATACGTACAACTTACGTATTAATTTCCAATTGATTATTAGTTATATCCAATTCTATTCAAATTAAATTTTCAATTTTATTTGAACTCAATTTACCTTCCATTTACTAATTTATTTCATATCTCAATCATATTTTATTTCCAAACCTTTATTTTATTTAGTCCACTCGAACTAATTCTTCAACTTCACTTTATTTAATTCAAATTAAACATCATTCCAATATTCAATTTCAATTCCATTTACTTACAAACTAAATTAATTTGTTCATCCACTAATTTATTTTCAACATAATAAATTCTATTTCAATAACTATTCCGTTTAGCCTGCTTAGGCTAAATTTCCCAAAATTCACTCTTATTTAACTTGATTTAAGTTAAATTTCACTCCACAAAATCAAATTTCAAAATTGATTAAGTTATCAAACTTACTAATATTATATTCACTAATTTCTTTCAATTCACTTCATTCAATTGGTTTGCTTTACTAATTTATTTCATTATCACACTTACTTTTATTTAACTCTTCTTAAGTTAAATTTCATTCTAAACAAATTTCAAATTCTTATAAGTTTTTAAACTTATTTATATTCCACAAAATATTTTAGATCAAACTCCAGAGTTTAAACAATTACTTAAGTATTTCAAAATCATTCTTGAAATCATATATACCCCAAAATCCTTTGGTATATCAAATTATTACGTTGAATTTCAAATCAAATCAGTTTTACCAAACCAAAACTCCAATGCAAATCATCAAGGTAGCAAATTCCCCCTTGGAAACTTGAAAATGAATACCGATGATGTCACGATCATCATCGGAATTATTTTCCAGTGACCGAAGTGAGTTCAGTGCTTTTTTCTCTTTAAAAACCCTTTTTTTAAATATTTTTATTCCCAATCTCAACAGATTCCATTTCCAATCTAAAAATATTTCCAAATAATATCACTATTGTTTTCTAAAACTTGAAAAACATTCCGAAACCAATGGGAGTTAAATTCCCAAATTTTCAAATTTCCATCCTTTAATTCCTTTATAAATCATTTTTAAAAGCCATATCATCTTTAAATATTTCTCTGGAATTTCCTTTCATTTATAAATCACATTTATACACTCATATTTACAAATTCCATTTTGTTATGCGAATTGGTTTCTTAGCTTTTGGTTATAATATCAACTTTTATTCAATCACCATAACAACATATGATAATGGTTTAATATTATCATTTCCTAACAACCAAGCACACCATATATAACTATAATAATTTACCAAAATTATTTATTTTATATATATAGAAATAATTTGGGTAAAATTATTTCATTTACCCCATTTAAAAACAATACCGTGTCGAATTGCTCTGTTATAGTGTTTAGAGATCCCTATCAATAACGTTAATTACTCGTATTGACCAGAATCCATAACCACTCAAAAAACCAATCAACAAAATATAAAACGATTTTATATCCACTAACAAATACGCGTGCATATCTATTAATATGCTCAAACTCATTCTAGGGTGCTACTGACCCTATCTCTAATGAGTAATCCCCACCAGAGCCAAGGTTCTCGCTTAACCTTCAGCTCTGATACCAAATGTGACGACCGGTATTTTCGACCTTCGAAAATCGACATCAATACGTCCATTGTATTACATGCCAAACAGTCGGATGCCGGAAATACCAGATCGTTAGGGAAAATAAGAAAGAGGTAGAAGAAGAAAAATAGAAATAACAACACAAAATCTCACAATCGCAGCGGAACAATATATAATAGATAACAATTGGTCTTTATACAAAAAGAACTATAACTGTTTTTATACATTACATCATCAAAGTACAACACATCAATAACACAATACCAGACAGTTATAATAACTTGTCCATACACAAGCTGAATATACAGCCCACAATACACAACGGAATATAATCAGATACGTGAAATACGTCTTCGTCATCCAGCTCGTCTCTTGAGCTCCATAGCATCCTATCCTGCTTCTGTAATACTCGGTCTGACCCGAGCATTATAATAAAATAACACCCAAGTCAGTCTGGAAAACCAGCGTGAGAAAACACATTTAATTTGAATTATTAAAGTTTTCAAAATCCTTTGAAAATCAAAGGTATCTCGTAAGACCGCGCCACACATAAACACGACGGGTTTTTACCTTACGATAACCAAAACATTTCATATCAAGTCCTCTGATATTATAATAGTGTCTAAGTACAAATACTTATTCAAATAGATGAAATTGTTACATTAATTAAATTCCAACATACTAGGCTCTACAATCAAAACCGTAAAGGCGCGTATTGGGGAATGGATTCCATACGAATGACTAGGCACTGAGGTGCCACCTGTCACAGTACATGTCTAGAAACAGCGTCCCGAGGACCATGTCGGCAAGACCGGATTATCCGTAACCTTGATAGACCGAATATGCTATCACCCTGGGTGTTCCCACCCTCTTTCGAGCTCCTTCCATACATCATAGTGATAAATAATATCCGAGGTTACCTAGAAAGGTGATAAACATACCCTAATTGGGTGCGACCCACTTAGCCTTGCTGCATCTCCCCTGATTTTAAGTCATTCCCAGTTGATGAGGCAAGAGGCTACGATTACCTTTTTAAGGAATTTTCACTTAGAATGCTCATTGTCCTCCAATGACAATGTTCTGATAGCATTCATCCATACAAGTCCGTTCTGGGTCCGAACAGAACCGAAGGCACTATTCCTACTACATCCATTTTGGAATAATCCTCAGGATTAGTAGCGATTAGCCCTTTCACTTCACTGCTCCATCTTTGACTCCGTGCTCTTGTTTTCACTGCGAAAACGTACTCATTGGATCGAAGTGGTTTTCGGATAACTTATCCGATCCCAGTCTCTTCGAAACAACATTCGATATTTCCCGGTAAACTCAACTCCGGTTCTTTAGGAAATAAACAGACGAAAATAAGATCGCAGATCACCTCCTAACTGTTAGTGGATGGGTTTCCTTATAAACGTCCTAGAAGAACGAAACGAGTTTATACGTACAGTATAGCACCTCGAACGGTATCTGTACCATATAATTCCCGTATTTCTCCAAGATATTCCCAAAGTTATATTTTTTTGGGTCCAGATTTGATAATCAGTTATTTAACTATCAAATAAACAATCATTCAACCAAATATTCGATTTTCCACTGAATAACTCCAAATCTCGTTTTAATTTAATTTTAATAAATTAAATCTCTTTATCCAAAATATATTCTTTCTTACCGAATTTAGTATATTCATAAAACTATTATTTTGAAGATATTTGGTAACATTTAAAATAATTTGGAAAGTACCACTGCGACATCAAACCATGGATTCACAGCTCAATGGTTATGTCTCTATCCCAAAGAAATCCAAGACTTAACTGCAGGCACTCACTGCCTTCGATTTCGCCATGCAGGTATACCATTACTTCCCGAAAACTTTATTTAAAAATTTTCAAAATAATACTTATGAAATATCTATAATAATTTTCCAAGTTTATTTAAGGCAAATACTCTTTTATAAAAGTTATTAAAAATAATATTAATATAGAATAATTTATCCTTTTGAAATAATAATATTGATTACTTCTTAAATAATAATTATTTTAATATAAACTAACTTAATTAATAATTAAATATACTTAAAACAATTTTAACAACTAAATAATTAATTTTCTGAAATATTTTTAAACACTTTAAGATTTTCTAGTTAATACGTAAAAATCCCCTTTTTTAAAATAAACTTAACTTCTCGGAAAAATATATTTTTTCACTCCCAAATAGCCAGTCTAATATTAATAAATCCTTCTCGATTTATTTTCAATTTGATTTACGTCCCAATTCCGTAAATTCTTTTTTTCCCACATTTCTAAAAATAAATCTACCATTTATTTTTAACCCGATTTACCCATCTCCTTATAAATCCTCACCGTGACTTTATTTATAAACTTCGTTTATAAACTTCATTGTCTCATTTCCCGTTTATAACGGTTTTACAATAATTAATCGATTATAAATCGATTTCTAATTAAAAATCCATTTTCAATTCAGTTTCTTAAATAACCCAACTATATTTCACTTTCTTTTCATCATTTAAACTCTTATTTAAAATCTGGTGTAACAATTTCCTATTTTATTTTCAAATTCCCCCTTTTCATTTCTCCAACTATTTTAAATCTCGATTTGAAAACCTTTTCACACTTAATCAAATATCGCTTATGTTTTATAATTATTTACATTTTTAAAAAACCTCTATGTTTCCATATTCCAAAACTGCAAGGTACAATTTTAAAAACAAACTATTTATTTTACCCAAATTTTTTTTATTAAACCCAAATTTCACTATAAATATTTTACTCCCAATTTACATTTTATTTTCTTACCAAATTCAAAACATTTATCATTGGTATTTAAAAACACCAAAATCCAAGCCAAAACTACCATAGCATTCAATACATTCAAGTTGCTCTATAATCTACCACAGATTATTCAAACAAATCATATATCAATATATGAAATTAATTCACATTTTTGAGGAATCTAATTGGATCTCTCCAACTTGTTTCCCTGCATCCACAGATGTTAGCACAATATAAAAATACCAATCCCACTTCGAGCGGGATATCGCGGTATATAGTGTCATCCGCTATTATGCGGGGCGCATAGGGTCCCATCCGTTATACATATGCGGGAATATCAATCACTCCAATATATATACTACTATATATAATATCACATTCGGTTGATAAAAATTTATCAATTCTATCAATCAATCAATAATTAATTTTAACTAATTAAAATTAATTATGGTAATCCAAAATTGGGTGAGATTAACTCACATTTATTTCTTGTCGCTTTCGCATTCCGGTTCCGATTGAATCCGAACGTGTTTGAAATTGTCTGAAAATTTCAAAAGCTCCAAATTCATCCAAACCATTTTCTATGCGTAGATGATGACTGTAACGACCCAGAATTTTTGATAATTAAAATTTGAATATTTAATTGATTTTAAATATTAATAAATGAATTTAATAAGTCGAATAACTTATTTAAAGGATATTGGATTTAATTTGGTTAATTAAATCGATAATTTAATAGTGAAATTCCAGAGATAATTGAAAATCGAGTTTAATATGATTGAAATTGATTTGTAAAATTTTATTTGATCATACTGGAGTTATAGAAATATTTTAGAACTTTCAGAATCGAATTTAGAATTAATTTGTGAAAATCGAATATTTTAATATTTAATTATCGACTGTAAAAATAACCAATTTTCGAACAGTCTCAGAATTGAACGAAACCAGTTCCATTGGATCCGTAATAGTTAGTTCTTATCGGATTTCAATTTTCGTATCCATCGGAGTTGTCGTTTGACCGTGGCAGCTCCGAACGCATTGAAATTGTTTTAATATTAATTTGGCGAGTTAAAATAGTCATTTTTCAAACAGTGTCGGATTTCGACGAAACCAGTTTCATCGGATCCGTAATGTGATATTATTGTAAGATTTCAAATTTTGTAATTTTTGGATTTACCATTTGTCCGATACAAATTAAAACGCCTCGAAATCGATTTAAATCGGTTTAATTTAAATTGATCGTTTATTTTCATATCTTGCACAGACGATCGAATTAGCTTCCGAAACCTGTTCCATTGCGTTCGGAACGCGGGGTAAACCTTAGAAACGCCAGCCGGCACGCTTCGTTTGGAGTTCGAAAAAATTCGATGAATAGTAAATCGTGAAATTTTCTATAAAAGCACCCCATTATTCACAAATTGTAACAAAACCCTAGTTTCTAGGTCAGGCCGCCACCATTCATTTTAATGGCCGAAAACTTGTCTCGTTCTTCCTCAATTTTCTTCTAATCTACAAACTTTTACGCCTCGACTTCAACTGCAAAGTTGAAGATCATCACGAGATATATATATCCAACGGTTATGATTGGAAATGGTGGAGAGAATGGGTGGCAAAGTAAGTTGGAAGTGTGGCCGTTCGTGCTCGTCTAGGGGGAGCTGGGGTCGACCGGACTTCAAGGGGTTGGGGGCGGTGGTTCGTGAGGTGATGGCGCACGCAACGGTGAAGGTTGATCAAGCTGGAATCAAGTGTAGTGGCGTGCGAAATTCGAAGTAATAGGCGGCTTTGGGTTTCACGTTTGAACGTGAAAACTGGAGGGAGATGGAAGAAGGTTGCGAACGGTGATGATGCTAGGGCAACGTGATGTGCGGTCCAGATCAAGCTAGGTTAAAAATTTAAAATAAAATTGTAAATAATTGTATAAAAAATTTGAGCAAACTTCAAAATGCAATAACTTGGTCATACGTTATCAGATTTCGACGAGATTTTTTGCGTTGGAATCGTATTGACGAGCTCTTCGCTATGGAACTGAATTGGAGTCGTTTGGAGCTAGTTTGAATTTCGGGTAAAATTAAACGTGCGTTTAATTTTATTCGAAATAAACGCTGGAACGGAATTGAAATCAAGGTGAGATCTTCTCACTCAATTGAATGTGGAATTATTTACAGTTATTGATTGATGATTGACTGTTTGGATGTGCTATTAGATATGATAGGATATATCTATATAGATAGCAGTATATACATATTGGCATATGTATATATTGGATTGATTGATTTCCCGCCTCGTATAGCGGATGAGACCCTATTGCGCCGTTAGTAAGCGGATTTTTATAAAACCCATATACCGCGATAATTCCGTACTGGAGCGGAATTGGTATTGTGCTAACGTCTTTGAATGCAGGGAAACAGGTTGGAGGGATCCAACTGGATTCCTCACCAGTAGTTATTTATTTACAGATAGTGATGTATATTCTGTTATCATATGTTGATATATGATGTTGTTGTTGTGATGGACTAATTGATGCGTTGCATCATCGGATTCAGTTTTGAAGTTTAAAAAAAAAAATCTTTTACTTTAAAAGGGTTTTTAAAGTGATTTTTGAAAGTAGACGTTTTATTGAATTTTTGAATTGATTTATTTCAAATAAATAAGCGTCTAAAAATTTAAAGTTATAAAAGTTAATATTTTTGGTGAAATTTAACCAAAGTGTGATTTTTGAAATAAATAGTTGATTTATTTAAAAAAATGATTAAAGTTGGGATTTTTGAATAACCATAAACGATTTGTATAAAAAGATTTATAAAATTTATATTTTGTAAATCAAAATATTGGACTTATAAAACGAATTTTTTTATAAGTGTTAAAAAGAAGTATAAATGGATTTCATAAGTGAATGAAATTAATAGATTGATAACGTGAAGTTATAAAGTGAATAGATGTTGTAGAATAAAAGATTTATAAGTAATTTACTGATGAATTAGATTTTTGCACTTAGATGGGATATAAATAGAAATTGCTAAATGAAACGATTTCATAAGTCGAAATTGTTATAAAGTATAAAAGTGATTTATAAACATTGTTTTATAAATCCGAAATCACTTATTTTGATAAGTGAATTATAGAAGTCAATAAAAAAGGAATCTATAAATCAAAGTGTTATGGAATATAAAAAGGTGAATTTATAAACGTTGTTTTATAAATTCGAAAATAAATTGAATTTGATAAATTAAATATAGAAGGTTATTAAAGAAGATATATTCGCGATTTTGGATAGCGAATTTTTATTGAAATAAAATGTGTAGAAAATATTGAAATGTGGTTAGTGAAGTATATTCACGATTTTGGACAGTGAATATATTGTTAAGTAAAATGGATAGTTTTGGAAAAGTGGCATTGAAAATGAAGTTAAACATTTTTGAGATGTTTTTAAAATGTATTATGATATCGAATACATAGATTTCAACATTTTTATTGTTGAAATAGACGTTTTCGAAGAATAAGGAAATGATGGACTATAACACTGTTGTTATAGTAGATGATTTCCGAAAGGAAATGTTTTTATGTAGTATTGGGATTTATATATCTATCTTAAAAATTCTAATCCCAATACTAATGATTTTGAGTCGTCGTAACGATGTTTTACGTAACATTCGTTTTGACTCAAATTGATGTTGTTATAGAAAATGGATTTCCTTAAAGAATGAAATATATACTTAATTGGATTTAAGTATATCGAATATTTTCCAAGTGTTGAAAATAAATAGATTTGTGAAATACTTATTTTTAAATAAGTATGGAAATACTTTTCCAAAATGAAATGAAACGTTTTGAGATTTTATCTTCTTAAAGATAAATCGAAATTGAATATTTGAAAACGATTGAAAATCGAATATTAGTAGATATTCGAAAAATGTAAATTCAATATGGAATTTATAAAGGAAAGGGAAACTGTTTAGAAAAATAAACGTTGATTTATTTTTAACGTGTGGAAATTATATATCTAGTAAAGATATTTTTGGAAGATGAAATAATTTTGGAAAATTATTTGGAATCTGATGATGTTGTGCATCTTTATTGATAGTTAAATAACCGACTATCAATAATTACCTTGAGTAGGTATTTGTTGTGATTTGATGAATTTGAATGCCACACTTGTTTTTGAATAAACGCTCACTATTCGGGTTGGCCGGGAAAGGACCATGGGGTCGTATAACCCATCCCGAATATGTGATACGTCGTTATGAATTGCATTTGAAGACCGGTGTTGAAGACCGGATATTTTTGAAAACGGAAGGATTACCGTCGAGTTACTCTACATCGGCTGATCTCCGATTTAGAGGTTTTTATCACCCTTAGTGACGGGAAGTCCTGACGTGATTAGAAATTTATCCGGATATGCAAGGGCTTCGTGAGAAGTGCCTTCGGTTCTGTTCGATCCCGGAACAGACTTGTATGGATTGTGTGTCTGACGTTACAATTTGAGATGTAAAGCTGATTTCTTTCAAATACATTTCTGTTGGTGGCGGAGAATTTATTCTCTTAGCTTAACACCCTTCTCTGAGACGTACGAGCTCAGAGGTTATGTAGTTGAAATTTATCAGCGATATATCCCAATTTGGTAACGTGGCATACTGAGTGTTGCTGTGAAATGATCAGTGTTTGGTCATTTGTGATATGATCATTTGTTTGATCTTATATCTTTGTGATCATAGGTTGATCATTTTGTTTGACCCGAAGCAGGGCTTTTTGAGAAAGCGTAGCTTTGTGGACGAGACTTCGTCGAGCCTCACACCCCGGAAATGGTCGAAACAGGAAGGATGCGGCAAGGTTCTAGGGAGTAGCGCCCCTTAGTGTATGTCATTCCTTCTGGATAAAGGTGGTATCATGGTATGGAGCCCAGATACTTAACCTATGTGGTTACTGCATTATTTTTTCTATGTGGTTTGTTGGAAATCGGGGATCCTCGGGAAGATCGGTGACGATCGGGGGATGGCATACGCGTGTCAGTAGTTACCTATTTTTGCAGAGGTAACCCGGCCTTGTGTTGGCAGAGATCCGGTTAGGTTCTCGGGTCGTCTATTCCAGGGACGTACCCATCGTGGATAGGAAGTTCCTTAGCCTGACCATTTGTTGGAAATCCAAAGAAACAATACGTGACTTGTACGGTTTTAGTTGTATTACCTGCTATGGAATGTGGCGGTAACCTGCTATTGAACATAGTAGCTATAGTAGGCATACGATACTGGTCGTATGTTGGCTAAGATTAATATTATACTTTCGAAATGTTTTCTACACTATGCACTAATAATAATATCAAAAAGAATTTGATTTTTCGTAGTAAGCATCTTTGACTATCATAAGAAGAAATCTCCTCCAATTCTGCGTTTGCATTGTGTGTGTGGCGGGAGGTCTTATGGTAGTTTCATTTTCCAAAAGCATTTCGAATTGACATTAAAATTCTCTGCTATTTATTTTAAAGAATAACTGTTTTACGATCTCACACCAGTCACCATGACTGACTCGGAGTTTATTGTTCCCTTCTAAACTCTGGGTGCCCACAAATTTTCCACACGGGCAGCCTAGAGTTATATTATCAGGATATTCTGGATATTCTGGAGCTTGAAGATATTCTGGACGACGAGACGTAGTATTTGTATCTGATAGTATTTATTCCGCTGTGTATTCTGTATGAGGACAAGTTATATAACTGTCCATTGTTGTTTATTGACTCTGATGATATGTTGTGATGTAATGTAATAACAGATATAATTCTTTTGTTTTTAAATGATATTCATTTATCTATTATATATTGTTCCGCTGCGATATGTGAGATTCTGATATTGTTTTCTGTTTCTGTTTTTGCTCTTGTTCTGTTGTTGTTCTTCTTTCTTTTTCTTCTATCTTCTTCTTCTACCTTTTTCTTCTTTCTTAAAACCATAACTTTTCGGGTTTCCGGCATTCGATGGCTCAGCAGTCGATAAAGTGGGTATCGATGTTGAATTTTCGAAAGTCGAAAATTTTCGGGATGTTACAATGACACTAGGATCCCAACGCAACTTGAATCTTTCGAATCGGACCTCGTATGGCAAATTTTTACAATTTATAAGATTAACTATTTTAAAACAATACAATTTATAAACATTTCTCTCTCTTTTTTTTAAATGAAGTCCCATACCAAATGTTCAAACCCGGTCCGCCTTAACCCTTCTTCCCCTTTTGATCTTCACTCACCTGGAAACCCAAAACATATCCAAGATCGTGCACGTGCACGAACGGAAAACACCACCACCGATCAATTTGAGTCCACCATCGAACCTCTCTTCAGCCACTCATCATGACCATCACCTCCGCGCCTCACCCGCACCACCAGATCAAAATGCGACAGAGCCAAACCTCCCTTCGATCTGCACTGTTCACACGACGTCGCTCCGTCCAAACCAAAATCGCACCAGTCAAAACTCAACTCGTAGATGCTATTTTTGATGAAAAATCCAAAAACGTGCTCCATCTCTCGAATCGATGATTCAAACTCCAAAGAACTTAAACCCTAGCTCACGTTCACGTTCGACTCTCACTGTCGATCGTCACCAACAAGCGTTGCACCTTACAAAAGCCATACCAGATTGAAGCTTTATGCAAAATAGGATTTTAAAATAAATTTGACAGTTTTCTGTTGAGTGGATTGTGAGATAAAAAATTTCAAAGCTTTCCATTTTTTTCCTCTCGGCTGTCACTATTTGAAATGAAAGAGGGAATGTGATTTTTAAAGAAAAAGGGAAAGATGCCTTGCGTGTTGAAGGGGAGAAAATGGTACAGTGAAAGATAAAGTTACAACTGAAAGAAGTTTGACTAATTAATAAAATAATTTAAATTCAAAATGTCTCGATCAATGCAACTTAAAATCTAAAACTCCCATCAAGGCGTGCCTCTAGGCGTTTATAATGTTATACCCTATTCTGAACGTAATGGAAAAGGTTTCGAGTCCTAATTCGATCGTATGGAGAAGATAGTTTTTTGGACACAATTATTATATTGAATTTTCGATATAAATTTCAATGCGTTTATATCCCGTACGATCAAACGATAACTCCAAACTCTACGAAATTTGAAATCCGATAATAATACACTATTAAGGATCCAATGGAACTAGTTTCGTCGAAATCCGAGACTGTGCCCCGAAAGGCTATTTTTAAATGTCAATTTAAACGATATATTTTTAAAACTGAACAAATCACTTTTAAATTCAATTTAAAAAGTTTTATTATCTTCCTTATTATAAATAAAATTTTTATAAGCCCTTAAGTTATTTTTAACAAGCTTAAAAACCAAGATTCAATAATTTACCCAATATTCAATTATTAAATTCGATAATTAAATTATCCAATAAATAGCTATATTTGAAATTCAAGTTAAAAATTAACTTTTAAATATTTAAAATCAATTAAATATTCCAATTTCAAATATCTAAAATTCTGGGTCGTCACAGCACGTACCTTGAGGAAAGCTCAACAAATACGTGCGGTTATCTTACCTCAACTATTCAATATATTAATAGTACTACATATAACATCCCTAGCTTGAGAAAAGCTCAACAACTAAGGAGTATGCAAGTAATCTATTAATATATAAATGATAGGAGATAACATTGTATTAAAGATTCACAGTCTTCAATATATTATATCGAGTTATATCGACTTATGGAATAATGCATTCCTTATGAAATACTCTCATGATTCAAGTGACGGACACATCAGCAGTCATAGTATACATACATTTACGTATATATTTATTCCTTAATTTTATTTGGGGTTTCTTTAAAGTTCCACCTTTTTTTATATATTCATATTACATAAGCTGAATTATTACATAACTTTTATAACTTAATTAAATTATATAATAGCCTTATGTATAATAATGTATTAACTAAATCTTATTTAATTAATTTTAACTAATTAACTCTTTAATTAATTTTATATTATAATTCCAATACAACATTTATATTGGACATATCTACTGTAACCTTTATAGAACACACTATAACCTTTACAGTATAACACACACATATAGCTTATATATGTGTATTTTATTTAATTAATTAACCTTTAATTAATTTATTAAATTAAAGAATTTTGATTAAGTTTTATTAATTTCAAAATTTATCTTACATACATACATGTAAACTTATGTTATCCTAAACATTTTAAAACAACATAACATATATTAACATATATAATGTATGCATATATGTATTAATTAATTCATTTTATTAATCTTATTAATGAATTTTAAATTTTGAAATTAGTATATAAATATTTTCAAACATTTTTGAAATTATCATTATCCTTTCAAATATTTTGAAAAATTATGTTGTATTATAACTTTATAATAAACATGTTTTTATTTTAATTTTCAATTTTTTTTTTGAAAACTAACCCAAGGCCCAATTTAAATTGGGCCTTTTCTATTAGGGGCAACCTTTGGATTCACTCATCTTTCAAGCCAGGCTAGTAACCAAGTAGGACATGGTATTTGATTACCCAATTTTAAGCCTAGACATTACCTTCTAGACACCTACTTAGTGGACAAGTTTAATTAGTTAGCCCTAATATGACTAATTTAAACCGCATAGGCTATTGGGCTCCGGTACCATTGAAGGAACTGGGCTAGCCCGCAATGGAAGAAATGAGTGAATTTCAAAAAAATTACTATTTTAGTTCTTTAATGGGCCTACAAAGTTTAAATTTCATTTAGAACTTATCTAAATTTGGTTTAAATAAAATCTTGTATTCTATTTAAATTAGTTAAAGGGAAGTTTAAATAGATTTAATTTCAAATGCATAGTGTATCAAATACACCTAACATTTATTTATAAGTGTTAATGTACAGGGAATGAGACCTTTCATTTCTTTCCAAAAACAAGAATTAATTGAGAGCATTAATTATATTAAATGGAGAGAGAAACCTTTCATTTTTTCTCTTTAATTTGAATTGATTGATTCATTAAATGTCATTATTAATAATTTTTCATGGTAATATTTATTCCTATGTCCATATGTATTCTAACTGTATAATTTATAATTTGAGATTTATTTAATTTTATTTTATTGTTCATACAAGTATACATACATACATACATACATACATACATATGTGTGTGTGTGTGCGCGCAGGCGCGCATGTGTAAAAACATAATCCGTGAAGGGTAGTACATAGATCCTGAGATTTACATTGTAACGGACACATTAGCTCATTTTGTGTGTACAGTAATTTATCCAAATACGTTCTTGTATAGTATGTTAAAATGAAATAATAATATTATATATATATATATATATATTGAATAAAATAGTTTTTGTCATAACAAATTAATGTAAAATAATTATAGTAGTACAAGTTTTTAAAATTTTAGAAAATCTGGAAACACATTTTAGGCTTAAGACTAATTTATGGAACTTTTTACAGTTAAAATAATATTTATTATTAAATAATTGATAATAGCCCGTAATCAAATCAATACTTAATAGGAAATTAAGTTGAAAATTTCTAAAAAACTTTTATATCTGAGACATATTTTCGGCTTAAGAAAAATTTCTGAAATTTTCTCAATTGAAATTATATTTTTAATTAAATAATTAATTACATTTTTAAAATAAATTAATTTATAAAAATCTAATTTTTTTTGAAGATTTTAGGTACATATACAAGCCTTAAGAAAAATTTCTAGAATTTTCTCAACTGAAATTATATTTTTAATTAAATAATTTATTGTAGGCCAAAAGTTAATTAATTTTTAAAAATAATAGTTAAGTTTAAAAAATCTAAAATTTTTACTGTAACCTTATCATATGGTGCAGCAAATATAAAAAATATAAAATTGAAATTTTGAACCAATAATTATCTTATTCATAATAAACAATTCGCAAAATCATTAAATAATAATAAAATATGTATATACATATTTAATAAAAAAATATTTTTATTTTATGATCCATAATAGGTAAAATCAGCATAAGAAAATTTTAAGATTAAATATATATGATATATAAACACATATACAATTATATATATTCATAATTTGCAAATCTGTACACATTTAATCTAGATCTATATATACATATATATATATATATATAAATCAAAATTAAAACCTTTTTTCTTAGAAAATTAATTCAACAATAAATCAATAAAAAAAATATTGTAACAAACACATGTACCCACAATAATCTCACATAATCTAAACAGTAAATAAATCTGAATACAAACAGAGGGTTTGGTTGTAAACTAACTTTTATATGATAAACTTAAAATAAAAACAATTACAATAAATAAAAGTGCACCTCCTATTGAAACTTTGATTCCACGTTAAACAATGATTTCTCTTCTAAGAACAATTCACAATCCGTCAGGTTGCCAATCCGTGATTGGAGACCTTTTACTACAAATTAATATTTTTAACTTTTAATTGGATTTGAGAATTTCAAGGTTGATTTTAGAGGAAAGTTGATGCCATTATAATGAGGAAAAGGAATAAGAAAATGGCGGCTCAAAAAAATGAATTAGCTTATAATTAGGGTTTTGAGTTTGGCTTTTATATGGATAGGACAAGAGAGCAAACAATGATCTCAACCACACATCTCAAAACCTAATCACACATGTTGCAACCACATCTATCTTTCTCCAAAAAAGGCCTCTCCTTTTCAAATCTCATGGGTTATGAGCCCATTTAACCCAAATTAAGTATGTATAATCATATCGATCATATATTCATAACTTTTTTGAATATATGCAAAAAAATTATTTCTCAAATCACATTCAAAATTCATAATTAATATTTCATAAATATTAATTTATTTAATTAATTTATAACAATTATAAACTAATTAAATGGTTTGGTCTAAAGAGAATTCATCATTCGGTTGCGTGACTCTTGGGTGCAAATTCGGTCAGCGATTAACGTCGAACTATTCGAACATTAACGCTCACACTTCACTTAACAATGTAGGAAATGCGGATTACGGATCTTAAGACATAATTAACTTTTTTGAAATCTTTTCAAATTAAACCCAAACAGATGCAATTCACAAACACAGAAACAATCACACAACTAGACACAGATGTAAATAGTAAATAAAAGCGGTAAAGGAAAGAACGCACCAGAATTTTATACTGCTTCGGAGTTACCTTACATCCAGTCCTACATAATTTCTTATGCAGATTTCTTTTTAAATATAATGTCGATATTACAACCTCGATTTCAAGGCCAAGAGATACACCCTCCTGTCTCCGAGTCTAGGGCAAACTCTCTTGATTTAACCAGGCTATAAGATCATCTAATTGATTTACGGGCTACAATCACACCCAATTGATTTACGGGCCACAATCACACCGTTTCCAATCACACTTTGATAGAGAGAGACTCGATACACTTCGATCTTTCAATCTTTGATTACAAATGATCCTATAACTCTGAATAGCACCGAGTTCTTTGAGAGAGAGTGGCATAGAATCAAACTAGAGACGATCAAGTTTGATTCACTTAGGATTTCGGCAGAGTTTTTGTTAAGAATGTTTGAAAATAAGAATGGAAGAGAAAGAGGAGAGAAAACAAAGAAATCTTATGTGAAAATTTGTTGAAAACTACTTGTATATATAGGAGAATAACGGTCATGTCCCTTCGTGAAAGGTTATGATGAATAGAAACTTCTTTTGAAAATTTGGATTTTAAAATCTACGGCTAACATGTCGACATAGGGGGTATAGGCATGTCGACATCCCCTAGTATTTTTTGAAAATTGATTTTTGTTTTAAAAGAGATTTTCTTTCTAAACTTTGTTGAAACAATCTTAGAACTTTGTAAACTATTTTGAATATACTTTATGATTATAAAAACCTCTCGAAAGTGATCTTACGAAATATAAAAGTAATAAAAACTAAATATATAAATATTTTGAGATTAAAGCTAAAACATTAAAACCAGGAGATGATTTAAAAATAAGAAATGATTTTGAAATTAATATGATTAAAAATAGTTTTTGAATTAAGGATAAAATATTTAAACCGAGAGAGAGAGAGATGTCTTTTTAAAAAGATAGTTTATAAAAAATCTAAAAATAAGTCATTTTGAAAATTTCGTGGATTCCATTCCGCTAGAGAAGGTCATGGATTCCATCCCACTGTTAAAGCGAGAAGGTGGATTCCATTCCACAATTAAAATCAGAATAAAGATTTTAGTGCTATTATGAGTTTTAACATAAATCTAGACTCTATTACTTATCTTGATATCTTGAACTCTTAAGCTTTTGATAATCTTGATACTCATGAGTCTTCAGTCTTGATTTCTACAACGTTGAATTTGTCAGTCTTGAATCTCTATATTGTACAGTTTTCATTCTTAGTACCTACATATATATATCCTGCATATACATATATATCTAGACAAAGATATTAGCATTTATATTTTATAACAAGTCCTAAGGTTGTCATCAAAACCATCATCTTAGGAACTAACAATCTCCCCCGTTTTGATGATGACAACGTATGTTTATAAAATATACTCTACCAAACTGTGATTCCCCCTTATTCCAACAACTCCCCCTTAATCTAAGCCTAATTAACAGCCTATCTATCCTATTTTATAATTCTCCCCCTTTGTCATCAACAAAAACTAAGCCTAAACTACATAACTCCTCCTTAAACTAATACTATGGAACTTAATGCTAATAACAAAGTATAATAAGCGAAACATAAATCTAATTTTATTATATACGATGTTACATTACACATATATATAAAACATAGACACAAATATATATAAGTACACAAAATGTAAAAACATTAATATAATAACAATCCAACGAGAGTCCTTGACAATTAGTGACTTGTGAATCGAACAATTAGGGTAATGGAGACAAAAGTTTCCATGTTGTTTGACCAAATTACCATTTTTTTCAAAATAGACTTCTCCAACGCAAACAACATTATCATCCTCGTCCATTTGCACTTCTTCCTCTTCTTCTTCTTCTTCGTCATCCTCTAATGGATTATGAATACATATGTTAGAGGAATCATCTTCAATCACAATGGGGTCTGCATGATTATCCATTAGAAATTTTTGCAAATTTCTAAGAATCTTGCCTTGTTTCTCTTGTTCCTTTGCCATCCTTATTTGCATGACTTGTAATTCAGTCAGCATTTGCAGAGAATCCTTCATAATTTCCTCGATCTTCATTACTCAAGCCAATGTAGTACGTTGGAATGGACCAGAATTAAGAGAAGGGAAGGAAATGGTTGCATTTTGGTTTGATTTAGAAGAGGAGGCCATTACTTTGTATTTTCAGAAGTTTATTACAGAGAAAAAGAAGTGAGAAGACAATTGAATTCAAAATATTATGGTTATATAACCACCAAACTGATTTTAGAGGAAAAATCAAAATTTTGAATCTGACCGTTGTATGTCGACATGGGGGGTAGGGGCATGTCGACATCCCTTTGACAATTTTGTTTTTCTCTATTTATTTAAATATATATGTTACCGTATCTATATTCTATATCTCAGTTATAGAACAAATACCTAGTTCTCTTTTAATTTTGTAAAGGTTGATTGATTCAAGGGTTTGGTCAGAATATCAGCTATTTAATTCTTAGTGTTGATAAATTCAAGATAAATAATCTCTTTACTTATATTATCTCTGAGAAAATGATGTCTGATATCAATATCTTTGATTTTGGCATGATGAGTAGGATTTTTGGATAAATTTATTGACTTGTATTATCACAATAAATTGGTGATTTTGAAATATTTAATCCAAAATCCTTTAGGGTCTGTTGCATATAGATAACTTAAGAACAAGCTAAAGCAACAGATATATATTCTGCTTCAGTTGTTGATAGTGAGACAGTATTTTGCTTTTTACTAAACCAGGAAATCGGAGAATGTTCTTAAAAGTGACAAGTTCCACTTGTACATTTTCAGTCTGATTTACAACCAGCATAGTCAGCATCACAATATGAGATTAAATCAAATGAATTGTTTTTGGGTAAAATAGGCCATAGTCTAAAGTGTGTTTTATTGGTTAGAGGTCTAATTAAAATCCTATTCAAAATGTAACAAGCTGTAGCAACTACTTCGCCCAAAAATTTCTTGGTAATTTACTATTTGAAAGCATAGTTCTTGCACACTCTTGAATCGTCCTATGTTTATGCTCTACCACTCCGCTTTGTTGTGGAGTTCTTGGGAAAAAAAATTATGAGTTATTCCTTTTTTATTACAGAAATTCTCAAAATTTTCATTTTCAAATTTTCTACCGTGATCACTACGAATAGTTTTGATTTTTAATGAAAGTTGATTTTGAATACTTTTTGAATTTTTTTTAAATAAATCAAAAGCATCACTTTTATGTTTCAGAAAAATTGTCCATGTAAATCTAGAATAATCATCTATAATTACAAAAACATATTTACTGTGATTTATTGACTGAATTTGAGATGGACCAAACAGATCAAAATGAAGTAACTCAAGAGGTTTTGAAGTTGAAATCATATCTTGCAATTTGAATGAACTCTTCCTAACTTTTCCTAATTGACACGCATCACATATACTATCTACTTTAAAATCCATTTTAGGAAGACCTCTTACTAAATCAAGTTTTGAAAGTCTAGATAAGAGTTTGAAATTCATATGCCCATATCGTTTTTGCCAAATCCAAGGGTCACTTGTATTAGCCAAAAAACATAGGTTATCATTTGAGATTTTCATACCGAGAATATAAATATTTTTCTTCCTAATTCCTTCAAAGATAATATTTGATTTATTATCTTCGATGTGACACTTATCCTTTTCAAATTTAATTTTGTAGCCCTTGTCACATAGTTGACTCATGCTAAGTAAGTTGTGTTTTAGATTCCTAACTAACAGAACATCAGAAATAGTAGGAGGTTTAGAGTTACCGACATTGTCAATGCTAATCACATATCCTTTTGAATTGTCTCCAAAGTTGACCATTCCTCCATCTTCATAAATTATGTCATTCAGTATCTCCAGATTACCAGTCATGTGTCTTGAACATCCACTATCAAGTATCCATTTGTTTTTCTTGATTTGCACCATTTGTCCATTGAGTGTTGATTCTTCAAGAGCCATATTACACATCTGTTCCTACACAACACACCAATTCGGTAAATAACTTGATTTTCTATAATAACAATATGCAGACTTATGAGACAATGATGATTTGGACAGTTTTGAACTAATGTTAACAGAATCTTCAAAAATTGCCATTTCAAACTTTTTCAAAATTCAGATTATGACAACTTTGAAAACCTCACTCTGATATCAAATGTAGGAAATGTGGATTACGGATCTTAAGGCAGAATTAACATTAGATGGGGAGGTGAATAGTGTTTAATTAATTTTGTGAATCTTTTTGAAATCTTTTCAAATTAAACCCAAACAGATGCAATTCACAAACACAGAGACAATTACAGAACCAGACACAGATGCAAATAGTAAATAAAAGCAGTAAAGGAAAGAACACGCCGAAATTTTATACTGGTTCGGAGTTATCCTATATCCAGTCTCACACAATTTCTAATGCAAATTTCTTTTCAAATAGAATATCGATATTACAACCTCGATTTCAAGGCCACGAGATACACCCTCCTATCTCCGAGTCCAGGGCAAACTCCCTTGATTTAACCAGGCTACAAGATCACCTAATTGATTTATGGGCTACAATCACACCCAATTGATTTACGGGCCACAATCACACCGTTTCCAATCACACTTTGATAAAGAGAGACTCGATACACTTCAACCTTTTGATATTTGATTACAAATGATCCTATAACTCTGAATAGCACTGAGATCTTTGAAAGAGAGTGGTAGAGAACCAAACTAGAGATGATCAAGTTTGATTCACTTAGGATTTCGTCGGAGTTTTGTTAAGAATGTTTGAAAATAAGAATGGAAGAGAGAGAGAGGAGAGAAAATAAAGAAATCTTAAGTGAAAATTCGTTGAAAACTACTGGTATATAGAAGAATAACGATCATGCCCATTCGTGAAAGGTTATGATGAATAGACACTTCTTTTGAAAATTTGAATTTTAAAATCTACGGCTACCATGTCGACATGGGGTTATAGGCATGTCGACATTCCCTAGTAATTTTTGAAAATTGACTTTTGTTTTAAAATAGATTTTCTTTCTAAAGTTTGTCGAAACAATCTTAGAACTTTGTAAACTATTTTGAATATACTTTATGATTATAAAAACCTTTGGAAAGTGATCATACGAAATATAAAAGTAATAAAAACTAAATATATAAATATTTTGAGATTAAAGCTAAAACATTAAAATCAGGAGATAGTTTAAAAACAAGAAATGATTTTGAAATTAATATAATTAAAAATAGTTTTTGAATTAAGGCTAAAATATTTAAACCGAGAGAAAGATGTCTTTTTAGAAAGATAGTTTTGAAAAAATCTAAAAATAAGTCATTTTGAAAATTTCGTGGATTCCATTCCACTAGAGAAGGTCGTGGGTTCCATCCCACTATTAAACCGAGAAGGTGGATTCCATTCCACAATTAAAATCAAAATAAAGATTTTAGTGTTATTATGAAGTTTTAACATAAATTCAGACTCTATTACTTATCTTGATATCTTGAACTCTTGATAATCTTGATACTCATGAGTCTTCAGTCTTGATTTCTACAATCTTAAATTCGTTAGTCTTGAATCTCTATACTGTATAGTTTTCATTCTCAGTACCTGCATATATACATCATGCATATACATATATATCTAGACAAAGATATTAGTATTTATATTTTATAACAAGTCCTAAGGTTGTTGTCATCAAAACCATTATCTTAGGAACTAACAAACAAGTGGTGTGGTATTATAGCCAAATTTATCGCTTACTCATTTTCAAAAAAAATCTCATTTCAATTTAATAAGTGTCACCCAGTTGTGACAATTATTTACACCAATTCTCTTCGTCAAAACTATATCACTTTGGACTTGCTGAATTTGGTAATGGTCAAATTTCCAACATCATCCACATTCAACTCTATAATCCAAACACAAAGTCCTTGGTTCAATGATAACAATTATTATCAACCGAACTACTCTGACCAGAGATTTTAACTTTGGGTTGACTTGAGTTGACCGTGGTACTGAACCATATAACCGAGGAGAAGAATCCTCTCTTGAATAGTGCTTTACTTTCAATACTTCAACTCGACCCAACTATAGTCACTCGATGGACGCTACGCCATAATTTGACTATAATCAAAGCGAAGCTTTCATAGTGAAGATTCATAATATTCTCAAGTCAAAAGAACTGTGTAAATTAGTCACATTAATATTTTCTGTTTGACCTTAGTTAAATTAACCAACAGAAAACTACCGAGTGAGTCGTTTCAAGGTTATCCAATAACTATTAGTACGTAACCCCTATGTGCCTCCAGCAATCATGAGTAATACACAGCCCAACATTTGGAGATGTTACGTACTCTAGTCTCAAAAAATACATCGATATCCAGTTTCAATGCATCTTGACTAGGAACATTTAAAAGGATATAATGTTTCATTGTGATAAATTACTCATCATTACAGCACTTTGTAACTACTATTACAAAATATATCATGTATGGATTTTCTATTAAATATACTTTTAGTTAAATTAATTAATTAATATAACCACATTATATCAAGTATATAATAGAAATAAAATACATTTATTTCGAACAAGATTGGTCAACGAGTTAGATATATGTAACAAATTACATAATTACCCCCTAGGGCTTATCCCTAACTCTATCAATATAAACATAACCATTAACTTCAACATTCAACTTAAACATCCCATCTACATCACATCCATTAACAAAAACACCATTTTTAGTGATGGTGTACAAGTGAGATCTAATAGTTTGAGTAAAACCATCTTTATTTTACAAGAAACCAGATACTAATTTTTTTCTCATCTCTGTAGTATGCATCACGTCTTTCAGCAATAAATTATTTCCAGAGATAAACTTTAATTCCATAGTCTCAATTCCAGCAATAGTAGTGGTGTAAGAATCTCCCAACTTCACTTTCATGTCATTAGCGACATTATATGTTTTAAACATTACACGATCATAGAAGACATGGCGAGAAGCACCAGTGTCTGCCCACCATCCTTCTGATATACCAATTAGGTTAATCTTAGTAAGCATAGCCATAGGGGCCTCTTCAGTTAGGTTAGCCTGCGGTGCAAGATTTGGCATGTTCCAACACTTTTGTGTCATATGGTATGGTTTACAACAGTTGTAACATATGAATAACAGTCCAGTACCATTCTTTAGGGGGGGATTATGTTGATTTTTTTAATGCTGATTGTTGTGGTTCTGATTCAGTTTGCGATTTTGAGTTTTAAAATTTTTCGCATTTGGTTTTAGTCTCTTATTTTTGGATTTCTTAGTGTTGTTGGTAGATACAACAAGCACCACTTCTTTTTGCTCCTATTTTCCAGTCTCCTCTTCAATATGAAGACGAGTAATCAAACTCTCTAAGGAAAACTCCTTAGTCTTATGCTTGAGATTATTTTTAAAATCTTTCCAACTAGGGTGTAATTTATCAATCAACACGACTACCTCGAACTATTCATCTAAAGCCATACCTTTGGGGACGCTCTCATGCGCAATTTTGTGGAGCTCATGCGACTGCGCCTCCACAAATTTGTTATCCGTCATCTGAAACTTCAAATAGCGACTTACAACATATTTTTTCGCTCAAGTTTCCTTGGTATCATATTTCTTTTGCAGCGCATCCTAGATCTCCTTTGTTGACTTGTCTAAGTTGTAGTAATCGTACAGATCATCGCTCAAGCCATTAAGAACATAATTTTTGCAGAGACAGTCATGTTCAATCTAGTCCTTCAAAGCCTTTTTTCGATCGTTTGTTGCTTCTCCAGACAGCATTGGTTTTTTAATCATCAGCACATGCGCCACTTTTGCATCATCAGAAAAAGCTCCATCTTTTGGCGCCATCGTTTGAAATGCAAGCCTTCGAATCTGAGCGACGCAGCAGATAAAGTCGGAACGTCAAACATCGACATCGGGGCAGCAGAGTTATCGGTGATCGAAGACATGATCGTCATAAAATTGTTGTACCTCAATCTAAATCTGCGACATCTTTCTTTTTGGCTGAGTCGCGGACTAGGTTGCTCTCTTTATAACGATTCGCAACTTAGCCTCAAGGTGCAAAGCTATCTATCAACCGCTCTATCCCCAGGATAAACAGCCTCTGAATTTTGGTCAATTTGCTATTTGCACTATAGCAAATTGTTCTGAATATAGTGCTTTCTAATTTAATTGCTTGTAAAGTCTCTTAGAGAGAGAAAAATGCAGAGGACAAAGAAGAAGGAAGAAAAATTGTATGTTATTCACATTTTATCTTCTGTCTATCTATCGTTTAAATAGCAGAATGAAAATTGTATGCGTTATTGAAGTGAGGGAATGTTAATGGATTGAATATGTTGTCATTTAAAAAGAATTTTAGTACCATTAACTTTTGCAACGGCTCAATAATAATGGCTCATGAATATATATTACCGTTATACATTTGCAATGGCTCAATTATAATAAAAGCTCATAAATATATAACCATTAACCTGTTTTTTTAAATTAATTCACTTAAAGTTCTCACAGTGTTTAGTTAACGATAAACATGTAAAGTGTGACATCATTCAAAAGAAGATTCACCTCTGTCGGTTTAGAGAGTCAGTCCACCGACCGTTGGAAAGACTTTCAAACCGACGGTTATGGAAGATGTGACGACCTACATTTTGAAAGGTTTAAATCGACAATAATCCACACATGTCCAACTTAAACAATCCGGAACGTAGATAATCAATGAGGTTAATTAAGAAAAATAAGAAAAGAAGAAGAAAACAAACACAAAATCTTACAGCGGAACGATAATATATAATAATCAAATAACAGTTCATGAAGTTGTTTACTATACATTAGATTATAGTCTATACAACATTTATCAGAGTTATATATACACATCAGGGATAAACAAATAATGCAACAGAATAGCATGATGCAGAGAAAAATAATAGTAATAATATACCAAATCTTCGTCTCCGTCCTCCGGAAAACGATCTTCATGGTGCTGGAAAAAAAACTCAGGGCTGACCCGAGCGTAATTAAAAGGCAAAACACTCGAGTAAGGACTAAAATACTCTTATGTAAGTCAAATCAATATCAATAAATATGAGTGTAACAACGTCAGAGATGTTTACGGGATTTTACATCTCCTATCCAGTGTATAACCGCATGCAATAACTTAGGAGATGTTACGGGATTTTCCATCTCCTAAGGATCCGTTAAACCATTTATATATTATAGTACACACTATAGTAGGTAATGTCTATCAGTGAAATAAATATCAAAATAGCGTTAAGGCTTTACATTGATCCACCTTAACACATTTTTATAGTACTAAACCAAAGTCGTAATGGGCTCGCGTAAGGATAAATATGACAAGGCACGTGAAGCAATGCCCAAGGTAGAATTCTACCAGTTAACCCTTTCTGGCTTGTCGTAACCCATCCGTGGCCGACCGCGACAATCAATCCAAACGAAAAAGGTGCACCCATCGAATACAAAATCACAATAGTAATTCGAGGGATCAACATCGCTAGAGGTAGCTAACCTCATTGGCTAGACATAGGCTCATGTTTTAGTCATTTTAATTATGATACGAATGTCAAATCTATCAATCATCGTTCTCTTACTTCATTCCAGTAAACAATGCCAATTCAATCACTGCACTCTGGATATCATCCACGGCGTACGCGGTTGTCAAAGTGGTTCCAATATTGGCAGAGAGTATGCCAATAAGAAACCTCAGTCTCTTTAACAACCAAACGTCGTTTTACATACCAGTTAGTACTTTTATATTTTGAAAACAATTCGTACTTGATATTAAAATATCGTATTCACTACAAAATCAATTTTATTTCGAAATATCATATTTTCTTTAAAAATCATATTCAGTTCAATACGTCCTGTTCACTTGAAAATATCATTTCACTCCAATATATCGATTTCACTTCCAATATCGTTTCGAATTTCGATTTAGGTTATAATTTCATTTTAATTCGATTCACGTTTAAATCCATGGTTTAAATATAAACATTCCCACTCTGACCAGTTTAAATATTTTTTTAGAAAACAGTTTGAATAGTTTTAAAATAGCTTAAATAGTTTAATAGTAAATAATTTGAGTATGAAAATGGTTTATATATAGTAAAATAGTTTGGAAAATCAAAATAATTTGAATATTTAAGATTTTTAAACATTTTATACTAGAACAATTCAGTTGAAAATAGTTTCAAAGTTAAACCGGTTCACTTTCCAAAAAATTTCCAATTCAAATCAGTTTTAATTTCCATTTCAATTCAATCGACTCAATTCCGATTTCAAGTGAATTTTACTTCAATTCCAATATCAATTCAAATAAATTCGATTTCGAATTAATTTAATTTCGCTTTCAATTCCAATTGATTTCAATTTCAATTCCAACTTGAATGAATTTCAATCCAATCCCAATTATATTTCAATTCCAAATTAATTTCAATTTCAATTCCAATTTATCTGATTCAATGATTAAATTTCAACTCGATTCTCAAATTTAAACCATTTCGATTTATATCAATTTCGAGTTCGATTTTCAAAATATCGATTCTAAACACTTGAATCAAATTAACCTTCAATATTCAATTTAAGATCCCAATCTTCAAATATAATTCAATTCCAAGCTCAATTTTGAAATATCGTTTTATATTACTTTTACTTAGCAATATTCAAAGTTCGAATAAAAGTCCAATCTTTTAAAACAAATCAATTTCTGAAATTCAAATCATATTTCGATTATAACTTCAAAATCTCAACTTCGATTATTTAAACAATTCCTGTTGTCAAATTTAAACATTCCGAGCTCAAGTTCGAAAATAATTCAATTTCCATAAATTCGATTTTATTTCTTTAAATCAAATCATTTAAATAATTTCAAATCAAAATTTTTAAAATCATTTAAGTTAACCAATCCGGTGTCCATATATAATTTTCTATCCTATGGCCAAGTGAATCAATTTTTCAATTAATTCCAGGGATGGACATATATCATTTAAATCCAAAATAAATGTCATAGGTATATATCATTTCAACCTATTTCTTAATTTATTCAAAATAATTCGATTTACAATTTTATATACTGTAAATAATATACAGGATGATAATAGGATATATAAAAAATAAATAAACTTCCAATCATTCAAATATCAATCAATTTTCATCCACACAGTCAACAATTCACAACAATTAACCAATTATCAATAATCGGTAGTTTTTACTCGCAGTTTAATTCTAATTCAATTTAACTGTCAATTAAAATTCTATCAATTTATTCAGATGTCAATTCAAATGTCAATCAAATTTATCAAACAACAATCAACAAATTTAAATAACTTCACGATATAAATTTAACTACATAAAAATTATTTTAGTCAATTGTGAGCGTATAAAACACTCACCTTCCTATTCGAAACTGAAAATATTTCAGCTTCCAATGAATGCCACTTCGATGCCAAGCTGTAGATGACATCGATACGGTTCCAACGCAATTCATTTCATCCGAAACGGACCTCGTATGCATTTATTTCGAATTTATTAATATCGATATAATTAAAAACCTAATCAACATAATAAAATGACTTAATTAACTAACCTAATCCTCTCTCTCTCTTCACCTTCGTTCCTAGGAAAGCCCACACGAACCAAAATCGAGCAATGCTTCCCCCAGACTACACGTTTGTGCCTCCCTCTTCCATTTTTTTTCAAATCGCCTCCTCTCGCGCACGAGAACTAAGCGGCCAACTCCAAAACCCTAGATCGATCGACAACACGCCTGATGAACGTGAGCGGCGCCTCGCGCCTTCCCCCACGATGAGCTGTCGTCCCTTTGACATCGGCATGCGATGTCCAAGCACTCGCGATTTTGTTTTTTTTATATTTAGCTGCAGCCATTTTCTTTTCGTTTCTTTCTTTTAAAAAAAATTTGAAGGCTGCGATTCAATTTGAATGAGAGAAGAGGGGAGGAGAAATATCGGCCGCTGTCTCCATAGGCGGCTAGGGTTCAAGTGAGAAACTGGTTTGAAAAATGAAAGTGCTAATGTCCTTTTATATAAAATTAAATGACATTGTCATGCCAAGAATTTCCAAACTCCAAACGTAACGTGTCACCTGGCGTTCATAATGTTTTACCCTCATTTCGAACGCAATGGAACTAGTCCCGAGGCCTAATTCGATCGTATGCAGAAGCTAGCTTTTAAAAATTGATTAATTTTAATCGAATTCTTTAAATTGATTTCTACGTGTTTCAAGCTCGCACGGTCAAATGACAAGTCTGATTGCTACGAAACTTGAAATCCTACAATAATTCACTATTATGGATCCGATGAAACTGCTTTCATCGAAATCCGAGACAGTGAACAAAATGGCTATTTTTTACTCTTTAAGTATAATATAAAATTTCCAATTTCTAATTATTCACTTTTAAATCCAATTTGAAAGTAAACAATTTTCATTCATATTTAAATAAAATTTAAATCATCTTTGACATCATTTTCATTCACATAAAATTCAGAATTCAATTATTCGAATAATTTCCAATATTAAATAAAAACAATTTAATCCTCCAAAAAATCATATTAATAATCATTAATTATCTATTTCTACCCACTTTTATCCAATAATAATATTAAATCAATAATTTAAAATAGGTAAAAATACGGGTCGTTACATTCTCCCCCACTCAAAACTTTTCATCCTCGAAAATGGCTAAGTAGATAATTTAACATTTGATATATTTTATTCAAAACTATTAACTTATAAAACATAAACATCTTATTTGCAAAACTATTACTACGCTTCAACTATGCCACTCCGATATCGGTTTTACTGAAAATATAACTTATATATAAAAAAACTAGCTATAAAATTTTTTAAAACTTCAAAAAATTTCTAACTCCTGGATTTACGGAAAATTTCGGCAGAGTCTTCTTTGCGCGGCTCGATCGGAAATTTTTTACAATATAATATATAACACATATATACCCAATATATATCAAATATACATCTTAGCTCAATGATGAGGCATCCCGAAGGGAAAAATATAAAATCGCGGTATGTAATCCAAGATACGTACCTTATTATTTTTAATACGAGCGAGTTCGCTCGTATTAAGCAAGAAAAAGCAACATAATGCGCAATCGAGCTCTAAAAGCGAGCATACGCCCTCCGTACCTACTACACACTCAATAATAGATGAGAATATGTATATGGAAAGAGAAATCAATATATAACATAACCATACAACAACTATATAAGCAAACATAGCCATGCAATAAAAGAAACATCCAAACAACCATATTCATGCAAGTTTTATTCATAGCCATACTATTATCCAATGTCAACATTTCCATTCATACACTTCCATTTCTATTAACATTCATTTCATTAACATTTTAATTGACTCAGTTTCAATTAAGTTACATCCACAGCCAATTTATTTGCATTCGCTTTATTTACTTCTTAATTGTTTAACATTCACTTCCATTTATTTTAAATTGATTCACATTCAATTATTTTCATCCATTTAAATCAGTTTCTCTTATATTTCAACGATTAAAGTTATTACATTCAATTGATTTCTTTCAATTTATTAACATTCGTTACAAATTTATTATATTCAATTTATTCAATCCAATTTGTGAAATTTCAATTGTTTCACTTTTTGTTTAACCTATTTCATATAAATTTATTTATGAACCATTTATAAAATTATTCCACTTAACATTTCTTAAGTTAAATTTTGTTTTATTTCCACTTAGTATATCCTCCTTTTTTTATACTAACATCATTTATAAATCATCTAAGTTTATTATAAATATTTTATACAACACAACTCATGTTTATTGTTATTACTTCATATCTTAAGTTATTAATAATTCATCGATTCACTTCATTTACTCAAATTCATATATTAACTTACTAAAATAAATTTTATTTTTTAAAACAATTCATATTAATAAAAAATTCACAATCTATTCATTCAACTTCTCTTAAGTTAACTTCAATTTATAATTTATTCTAATAACTTATTCCATGCTATATTAGTTAACATTCAATTTTTATTGAAACTCATTCCATTTGCATTTAATTTATTTACATCCAATTTAAATTAAATTCAATTACTCACATTAATTTTACTTATACTCATTTATTTTTATTCAATTTCTTTCACACTTAAATTACGTTTCATTTTAAAAATTCAAGTACATATTCCTTTTATTAATTCGTTTTATAGTTTAAGTGGAATTAATTCACTTTGCTAACTTATCTAGTTTCATTTAATGTCCAATTCAATTTATTTAATATTAAGTTAAATTTCATTTCATTTTAATCCATTACTCATTTTATTTAATTTTATTCAAGTTAAATTTTCTTATCTTTCACATTTAACAAATTTAAAATTTGTTTTTAGCTTTATATTCTCAAATCTATAAATTATACAATTTGATTCATTTAAAGTTTCATTTTATTATTTTACCTAATTCATTTCAAATACATTTCATTTTATTTAAGCTTTCTTAAGTTAGACTTCATTTTATTTACTGAATTTCTTTAACTCTACTTAATTAACATTTCTTAGATAAATTCCCTTTTTTCATATTTTAAATTTGAATTTTCTTTTGTTTGCTTAACCAAAATATCTAACAGTTTTAACATTTAATTTTTACTTTCCTGTTCAAATCTATAAATTATAAGTTCAAAAATATTTTCATATATTTATCAAATCATACTTAGAATATTTTTAACAAAAAAACCTGTTTTAGTCGAAAATAGATTCCTTTTGATAGCAATTCTCACTCAGAAACTCGAAAATGAATACTGGCGATGCTATAGTCATCCTCAGCGACTAAAGCGAGTTTAATGCTTTGTTTCTTTCAAAAATATTTACAAAATATATTTCTAGTCAAAACACTTTCAAATAATATTATTATTAATTTTTGAAGGCTTTGAAAACAATCTTTGAAAAACAAAGGGTTTTAAATTCTAAAATTCTCAATTTTTAAATCCCTCTATTTATAATACAGCTTATACAATTCCGTTTCTTTACCATGAAAATATTTCGTTAATTTACATCTTTGTTATTCCAAACAATTTTTATTTTAATTAGATTTCAATTCAATTTAATTATCAAATGCTTCATAAAATAAAGTTCACAAAATACTCATTTTATTTTAATTCAACCAATAATCGATGATAACTAAATATTATCATCTCCTAACAATTATTTCATTTACCCGATTTAAAACAATATTATGTCAACTTGCCTCGTTTAAGTGTTTAGAAACCCCTATCAATAACATGACGTCCCACGCACCGACCAGAATTCATAAACAACTCAACGGATAAGTAAACACAATATAAAACATTTTATAACAATAACAAGCACGCTCTCTCATATACATACATACATACATACATACATATATATATATATATATATATATATATATATATAACACACATATACATACACACACACGCTCAAACAGACTCATTCTAGGGTATTACTACCCTATCTCTAATGAGTCAAACCCCACAAAGCCAAGGTTATCGCTAAACCTGGCTCTGATACCAACTGTGACGACCCACATTTCGGAAGGTTTAAATCAACAATAATCCACACACGTCCAACTTAAACAATCCAGAACGTATATAATAAATGGAGTTAATTAAGTAAAATAAGAAAAGAAGAAAACAAACACATAATCTCACCACGGAACGATAAAATATAATAATCAAATAATAGTTCATGAAGCTGTTTACTATACATTAGATTATAGTCTATACAACATTTGTCAGAGTTATATATATACATCAGGGATAAATAAATAATGCAATAGAATAGCATGATGCAGAGAAAAATAATAGTAATAATATACCAAATCTTTGTCCCCGTCCTCTAGAAAATGATCTTCATTGTGCTGGAAAAAAACTTAGGGCTGACCCGAGCGTAATGAAAAGACAAAACACTCGAGTCAGGACTAAAATACTATTATGTAATTCAAATCAATATCAATAAATATGAGTGTAACGGCGTCAAAGATGTTTATGGGATTTTACATTTCCTATCCAGTGTATAACGTGCGTGCAATAACTTAGGAGATGTTATAGGATTTTCCATCTCCTAAGGATCCGTTAAACTATTTATATATAATAGTATATGCTATAGTAGGTAATGTCTATCAATAAAATAAATATCAAAATAGCGTTAAGGCTTTACATTGGTCCACTTTAACACATTTTTATAGTACTAAACCAAAGTCGTAATGGGCTCGCGTAAGGATAAATATGACAAGGCACGTGAGGCAATGCTCAAGATAGGATTCTACCAGTTAACCCTTTCTGGCTTGTTGTAACCCATCCGTGGCCGACCGCGACAATCAATCCAAACGAAAAAGGTGCACCCATCGAATGCGAAATCATAATAGTAATGCGAGGGACCAACGTCGCTAGAGGTAGCTAACCTCATTGGCTAGACATAAGCTTCTGTTTTAGTCATTTAATTATGACACGAATGCCAAAGCTATCCATCATCGTTCTCTTACTTAATTCCAGTAAACGTCGCCAATTCAACCACTACACTCTTGATATCATCCACCGCGTACACGATTGTCAAAGTGGTTCCAATATTGGCAGAGAGTATGCCAATAAGTGGCTCTGGTCTCTTTAACAACCAAACGCCGTTTCACATACCAGTTGGTACCTTTATATTTTGAAAACAATTCGTACTTGATATTCAAATATCATATTCACCTCAAAATCAATTTCATTTCGAAATATCATATTTGCTTTAAAAATCATATTGAGTTCAATACGTCTTGTTCACTTGAAAATATCATTTCACTCCAATATCTCAATTTCACTTCTAAAATCATTTCGAATTTCAATTTAGGTTATAATTTCATTTTAACCAGATTTGCATTTAAACCCATGGTTTAAATATAAACATTCCCACTCTGACTAGTTTGAATTTTTTTAGAAAATAGTTTGTATAGTTTTAAAATAGCTAAAATAGTTAAAATAGTTTAATAGAAAATAATTTGAGTATTGAAAATGGTTTATATATAGTAAAATAGTTTGGAAAATCAAAATAATTTGAATATTCAAGAAGAAGGGTTTTAAACAGTTTGTACTAGAATAATTCATTTGAAAATAGTTTCAAAGTCAAACCGGTTCACTTTCCATATTTTTTCCAATTCAAATCAGTTTCAATTTCCATTTTGATTTAATCGATTCAATTCCGATTTCAAGTTGAATTTTACTTCGATTCCAATTTCAATACAAAAAATTCGATTTCAATTTCAAATTAATTCAATTTCGCTTTCAATTCCAATTAATTTCAATTTCAATTCCAACTTGTATAAATTTCAATCCAATCCCAATTTAATTTAAATTTCAATTCCAAATTAATTTCAATTTCAATTCCAAATTAATTTCAATTCAATTCCAAATAAATTTCAATTTCAATTTCAATTTCAATTTCAATTCCAAATTAATTACAATTTCAATTCCAAATTAATTTCAGTTTCAATTTCAATTCCAAATTAATTTCAATTTCAATTTCAATTCCAAATTATCCAATTCAATGATTAAATTTCAACTCAATTCTCAAATTTAAACCATTTCGATTTATATCAATTTCGAGTTCGATTTTTAAAATATCGATTCAAAACACTTAAATCAAATTAACCTTAAATATTCAATTTAAGATCCAAATCTTCAAATATAATTCAATTCCAAGCTCAATTTTAAAATATCGTTTTATATTACTTTTACTTAGCAATATTCAAAGTTTGAATAAAAGTCCAATCTTTTAAAACAAATCAATTTCTGAAATTCAAATCATATTTCGATTATAACTTTAAAATCTCAACTTCGATTATTTAAAAAATTCCTGTTGTCAAATTTAAATTTCAACATTCCGATCTCAAGTTCGAAAATAATTTGATTTCCATAAATTCGATTTTTATTTCTTTAAATCAAATCATTTAAATAATTTCAAATCAAAAATTTTAAAATCATTTAATTTAACCAATCCGTTGTCCTTATATAATTTCCTATCCTATGGCCAAGTGAATCAATTTTTCAATTTAACTCCAGGGATGGACATATATCATTTCAATCCAAAATAAATGTCATAGGTATATATCATTTCAACCTTTTTCTTAATTTATTCGAAATAATTCGATTTACAATTTTATATACTATAAATAATATACATGTCGATAATAGGATATATAAAATAAATAAACATCCAATCATTCAAATATCAACCAATTTTCATCCATTACAATCAATAATCCAAACAACCAATAATTCACAACAATTAACCAATTATCAATAATCGGTAGTTTTTACTCGCAGTTTAATTCTAATTCAATTTAACTATCAATTCAAATTCTATCAATTTATTCAGATGTCAATTCAAATGTCAATCAAATTTATCAAACAACAATCAACAAATTTAAATAACTTCACGATATAAATTTAACTACATAAAAATTATTTTAGTCAATTGTGAGCGTATAAAACACTCACCTTCCTATTCGAAACTGAAAATATTCTAGCTTCCAATAAATGCCACTTCGATGCCAAGCTGTAGACGACGTCGATACGGTTCCAACGCAATTTGTTTCACCCGAAACGGACCTCATATGCATTTATTTCAAATTTATTAATATCGATATAATTAAAAACCTAATTAACACAATAATATAGCTTAATTAACTAAATCATATCTCTCTCTCTCCACCTTCATTCCCAACAAAGCCCACATGAACCAAAATCGAGCACTGCTTCCCCTAGGCTACACGTTCGTGTCTCCCTCTTCCATTTTTTTTCAAATCGCCTCCTCACGCGCATGAGAACCAAGCGGCCAACTCCAAAACCCTAGATCAATCGACAACGCGCCTGATGAATGTGAGCGGTGTCTCGCGCCTTCCCCCACGATGAGTTGTCGTCCCTTTGACATCCGCACACGATGTCCATGCATTCACGATTTTTTTTTTTTCATATTTAGCTGCAGCCATTTTCTTTTCGTTTCTTTTTTCTAAAAAAAATTGAAGGTTGCGATTCAATTTGAATGAGAGAAGAGGGGAGGAGAAATATCGACCGTTGTCTCCACAGCCGGCTAGGGTTCAAGTGAGAAACTGGATTGAAAAATGAAAGTGCCAACGTCCTTTTATATAAAATTAAACGACATTGTCACGCTAAGAATTTCCGAACTCCAAATGTAACGTGGCGCCTGGCGTTCATAATACCCTCATTCCAAACGCAATGGAACTAGTCCCGAGGCCTAATTCGATCATATGCAGAAGCTAGCTTTTCAAAATCAATTAATTTTAATCGAATTCCTTAAATTGATTTCTATGCGTTACAAGCTCGCACGACCAAACAACAAGTCCGATCGCTACGAAACATGAAATCCTACAATAATTCACTATTACGGATCCGATGAAACTAGTTTCGTCGAAATCCGAGACAGTTACCAAAATGACTATTTTTTACTCGTTAAGTATAATATAAAATTTCCAATTTCTAATTATTCACTTTTAAATCCAATTTTAAAAGTAAACGATTTTCATTCATATTTAAATAAAATTTAAATTATCTTTGACATCATTTTCACTCACATAAAATTCAGAATTCAATTATTCGAATAATTTCCAATATTAAATAAAAACAATTTAATCCTCCAATAAATCATATTAATAATCATTAAATATCTATTTCTAACCATTTTTATCCAATAATCATATTAAATTCAATAATTTAAAATAGGTGAGGATTGCGTCCTATGGAAAAACAAAATCATCTAAACCCGTTTTTCACGTTGCGTACGCTCTACCAATGTTTCTGCCATATCAAGTTCCTATTCTTTATACGCTCCCTCAAACTTCTCCATCTCTTCCGACTTTGACCTTCTCTATTTGCTTTTGTCATCCTCAAACTTTTCCATTATTTTTTGCTTTGATAAGTCCCCAATCTTTCTTCCCTACTTATTCATCTTATTCACCGTTAAATCTGCAAATATATATACTACTTGTCAATAATAAAACAAATAGTTCAATTACTAAGAGCATCTCCAACAGGAGCTAGAGATGAAAATTCTCATCTATTCAACCATTCCCATGCTCCAGCATTGTGAGTTTCAGCGTGAGGAAGGAAAGAAAGTGAGGGGTTTTTCACTTTTTTGGTGTATAGATGGTTTTCTGAAAATCGTTTAGCAGTGAAATGGTTTTCTGAAATCCACTTATACAACTTTTTATTTTTATTTTAAGAAAACCATATTTTTTCCTAGTCTAGACATAAGTCATGGACCCATTGACTAAAAAATATATTTAATAACAAATCATTGATTAAGGTCAAGTATGACTCTAAGAATTCCATCTTGCTACAGTAAACAGTTAACATACACAATCAGATTCATACATGAAAAACCTTGCTAATAGACCCTGTTTTGTAGTGACAACAAAATTAAAGAGCTTTGTTTATCTTGTATATAGAATTTGAGGCATTATGAAAATGAATGAGGATGTTGAGACTCTTTAATCGTAAGAATGTGAGCCGAAATAATGCAATGTTTGATACGCATCAAAACTAGTTACAAAATGATTAAGTTGTTATGTAAGCAGGGTTAATACTTCCATTTTAGACCAAACTGAAACTGCTTTTAAACTGAAATTGTTTACTTAATTTTAGTTTAAATTGAAACTATTTTTAGAACCAAATGACACGTCCTGATGATGGAATGAACATCTATCGAAAATTGCCTTGCTGTGTGCTTTTGAGGAGCTAACATGTGTTGCACCTTGAGACTGGGTGTGTAAAATGCTTTTGATAAATATGCACCACTCTTTACACTCCTATATGTCTTAAGTATATCGCGAATGACATGTTGAGCAATCTAGTTAGTATTTAGGAATCGAAGCATGTTAACAATAAGAGGATAAGAACACATGTGCCCTAGTCTCTTATGTCACTAAGATTGGAACATGAGAAAGTTTGTTGACCATAAAAAATGTGGTAATACAACTATTTAATATATAAGGTATACACAAATTTCATGTATCTAGGAAGTAAATACCTACATTGCCAATGTGATATCAACTAAAAGTCTAAAATTGCAACCCAAAGTCTTAGGCAGACAAGTTATAACATCTAACCCAAAACCTCTACTTACCGTTTCATTAAATTGATGCACAAAAATAGTCTTACATATAAAACATCTTATTAGAATCATGTAAGTAGAAATTTCGAAATACAAAGGCAATACAAAACTGTTGGAAACATGGATGACAATAAATGGTCAAATGCTACAAAGTAAATAAACAATACTGACTATAAATAACAGAGAGATGAATGAATTGTTCGTATATTCATTGAAGTGAGATACCTTGATTTAAATACACAATGAGTTGAGACTAAAGTGGAGATCAGTTGGAGATTAGCTCTCCTATTAGTTCTCCTATTCCTACGCTATACATCTTGACTATAGAATGATTCAAAACACACGTTTACTATGATAAGATACGTGTATACAATATTAATAATAATATTCATGCTATTACCCCCCGGCAAGCTCAAGATCAGGTCGAACTTGAAGCTTGGAACGCAGGAAAACAACTCTGTCTTTTGCCAAAGGTTTGGTGAAGATGTCGGCTAGTTGATCAACGGAGGAGACATGACAAATTTGCAATTTACCAGATTCAACTTGTTCTCTAATAAAATGAAAATCCAAGGCTATATGCTTAGACCTTGTGCTGATCACGGGATTCTTTGTCATGAAAATAGCGCCTACATTGTCACAGATTAAGAGTGGTGAAACAGTGAGAGGTGCACAAAGATCAGTGATGAGGAGCTTAAGCCACATGAGTTCAGCTGTTGTACAAGCTAAGGACCGATATTCAGCTTCGGTACTTGAACGCGCAACCACTTTTTGTTTTCTTGATGTCCAGCTAATAAGATTTGCCCCATGAAAAATAGCGAACCCGTATTGAGAACGGCTATCATCAATATCAGAGTTCCAGCTCGAGTCAGAGAATGCGTGTAGTCCTTTGGCTTTTGTTGGTTTGAAGTGGAGACAGTGATGTAGGGTACCTTTTAGGTATCGAAGAATCCGTTTGACAGCTTGCCAATGAAGATTTGTTGGAGAGTGCATATATTGGCACACTCGATTCACTGAATAGGAAATATCTGGTCTTGTAATAGTGGCGTATTGCAGCGAGCCTACAACCTGTCGATACAATGTCGGGTCCGAGAAAGGATCACCCTCTTTTTGAAGTTTGAAGTGAGGATCAGCAGGAGTAGACATTGGAGAAGCCAAAGACATATTGCTGCGGTTTAGAATATCCTTGATGTAAGCTTGTTGAGACAGAGTAAGACCAGTTTTTGAGCGAGTGATTTGAAGCCCAAGAAAAAAGCTTAAGTCACCAAGGTCTTTAAGAGAAAACATCTTGTTTAAGCTGTCAATAAACTTTTGAAGATATTTGTCATCAGTTCCTGTAATAATCAAGTCATCGACATACACCAAAACATAAATGGTAACTTCAGGAGTAATGTGAACAAACAGAGAAGTGTCCGATTGACACGCTTTAAAGCCATTTGACACAAGATAAGTTTTGAGCTTGTTAAACCATGCCCTCGGTGCCTGTTTGAGCCCATAAAGGGCCTTGTTTAGGCGACAAACAAGATTTGGCCGCGTGGTGTCTTCAAACCCTTTTGGTTGTCGCATATACACTTCCTCCGATAAATCGCCATTGAGAAAGGCATTGTTGATATCTAGTTGTCGGATTCGCCAACCATTTGATAGAGCAATAGATAAAACGAGTCGAATTGTGGTTGGTTTAATTACCGGACTGAATGTATCAAAGTAGTCCACTCCTTCTTCTTGACTAAATCCCTGTGCCACAAGTCTCGCCTTATGTCTTTCAATAGATCCATCTGCACGCTTTTTAATCCTGTAAATCCACTTACAACCAACAATATTTGTGTTAGTGGGACAAGTAACAAGTGACCAAGTATTATTTTTCATGAGGGCATCGTATTCTGCCTTCATCGCAGCTTGCCAACACTTGTGCTTTACCGCTTGAGAAAACAGACGAGGTTCAACAGTGGAGGAAAGGGTGGTGTTGAAGGATTTTGGTTTGAGAGAATTTGTTCGGGCTCTTGTGACCATAGGATGTTGATTGTTGGCTGCTGGCCGGAATATAGAAGTCGGATTTGTGACAAAAGTGGAAGTTTGAGACGAGGAAGCAGAACTAGCAGCTGGGGTTTGATTTAGAGGTATTGGTATTGGGCTCGGCTGTTCGAAATTGGGCTCCACTGTTGGGCCGGTAGGCTGAGTTGTGGAAGGAGCTAGGCTAGATGGAGTAGCAAGATTTTGAGGCTGTTGAACATCAGAAGCGACAACAATAGACGGATTATTATCAGGAGTGGCTGGAGTATTTGAAGGTTGATCAGCTATTAAACTTGGATAGGGAAAGACATCTTCGTCGAAAATTACATGTCTAGAAATGTATATTTTGGAGGTAGCATAATGATAACAAAGATAACCTTTGTGAGATGCACTATAGCCAATGAAAATGCATGGTTTTGATCTAAAATCAATCTTGTGTGGATTATATGGACGCAAATATGGATAACATAAACACCCAAAAACTTTGAGAAAGGCATAATCAGGAACCTTTTGATATAGACGTTGGTATGGTGACTCGTAATTTAGAAGAGGGGTGATAGTGCGATTGTGTAAATAGGTGGCTGTTTTAAACGCATGCTCCCAAAAAATTTGCGGAAGGGAAGATTGAGCTAGAAGTGCAAGACCTTTTTCGATAATGACCCTATTACGACGTTCCACCGCACCATTTTGTTCTTGAGTATGTGGACATGAGACTCTATGAATAATCCCGTGATGTTTAAGAAAGGTGGAAACATTTCGATACTCCCCTCCCCAATCAAATTGTACACTCTTTATGTCACATGAGAATTGAGTTTTTACCATTGTTCTAAAGTTGAGAAACAAGTTATAAACTTCCGATTTTTGTGACATGAAGTAAATCCACACAAACTTAGTACAATCATCAATAAATAACACAAAATAACGATGACTATTTATTGAATAAACTGGTGCAGGACCCCAAACATCCGAATAAATTAATTCAAATGGTTTGGAGGATGAAACATGAGAAATAGGTAAATGCAATCTATGACTTTTAGCTAACTGACAGGAATCACAAACATTTGGAAATTTATTTGACGAAACTGGAAGTTGAAATGTTGACACCAAACGACGCAAGATGGGTTCATGTGGATGTGCAAGCCTCCTATGCCACCCATGAAGAGATATACGGCTGCTATGAAATGCCCTGGGAGACTGACGAAAAGAGTGAGGAGGCAGCCGGTATAAACCGTGATGTTTATCTCCGCGGAGGATTGTTTGTCCCTGCAAAGTCTTAACAGAACATGTTTTAGGAAAGAATTCCATTGAAACATTATTGTCTTCTGTTAGTTTGGAAACACTTAGTAAACTTTTAGTAAGATCAGGAACAAGAAGCACATTAGGCAATTTGAGATTAGACAAAACAGAAGAACCAACATGAGAAATATTTAAATGGTTACCGTTTCCCACTTGGAGTTTATCATCTCCATTGTATGACTCAGCAATGTTGAGTTTAGTGATGTCAGGAGTCACATGATCCGTTGCTCCGGTGTCAAAATACCATGCTGGATCGATGGTAGTGGAAGAGTTTGGTTGATGAGCCAAATGAGCTTGACGTTGATTGTTTCTTGGGTTAGGTTTTCTGGATGGAAAATCTACTTGATTCTCACGTTGCCAGCAGTCTATCGCTTCATGTCCCGGTTTGGAACATAATTGACATGTTGGCCGAGATTTCTTCTGATTATAGTTTCTATAATTGTTTGATGAATTTGAGGCTTGAGGATTTTGGTGACGTGGGTTGGAACGATGCACATTAAGTGCTGTGGTAGAGGATTGTTGAGGCAAAGTGAGGCGAAGATGCTCTTGTTCAAGCCTTGCTTCCTCTTGTAACAGAAAACCTGTAAGATCATCAATGGTTTGGGATTCTGTCTTCATCATGAAGGCAGTGATAAATGGCCCGTAAGAGACATCGAGTCCATTTAGAATATAGCTGATGAGGTCTTCATCTTGAATGGGATGAAGAGTTGCAGCCAACGAATCAGAGATGGATCTCTTCTTTTCCAGATACTCAATCATGGACATAGACCCCTTTGTAAGAGTCTGCAATTGAGTCTTGAGTTGCATTCGAGATGCACGAGTTTGAGCTTGAAACGACGTTTCAAGAGTAATCCATGCTAGGCGCGACGAAGTGGCAAGGGCAACCATAGCAAGAGCATGATCGGATAACGTGGACTTTAACCATAGGAGAACAAAGCGATCCCTTTTCTTCCAATTTGTGTAGTCCGGATTAACAGCGGTGGTGGCCGGAACAGCTGCGACTGCCGGGGTAGTGTCTGTGGCCGGAACTACTTCAACTGCAGGTACATCAATGGTGGCAGGCGGCGGATTAGGATTTAGCACATGCTCTTGCAAATCAAAAGTCTCCAATGCAGAGATGATGGTGGTACGCCACAGTATGAAGTTGGATCGATCAAGTTTAATGGTTATGGTAGGGATCTGAAAGTTTAGATTTGAATTGGTGGTGGTAGCAAAGTGAAGCAGATTTGGTGCCGCCATTGGTAGAGAAAAAAAAATTTGATTTAATGTTGGTGTGGCTCTGATACCATATAAATAACAGAGAGATGAATGAATTGTTCGTATATTCATTGAAGTGAGATACCTTGATTTAAATACACAATGAGTTGAGACTAAAGTGGAGATCAGTTGGAGATTAGCTCTCCTATTAGTTCTCCTATTCCTACGCTATACATCTTGACTATAGAATGATTCAAAACACACGTTTACTATGATAAGATACGTGTATACAATATTAATAATAATATTCATGCTATTACTGACGATGAAACATACAACATGCACTTATAGTTCATAGCTTGGTCTATGTTATATCTTCATATGTAGTGATGAATCTTTTTATAAAATATTTAGCTTATGAGTGTAAAACCATCAAAATACTTGTGAAATTCAAACAATCTGAATTTCAAACTGAAGTCTACATCAAGTTGCACTTGTAGTTAATAGTTTGGTCTTAGTATAGAAAGAAATTATAAAAAATGATTCGAAACCACATTCCAAATTTCAAAGTATTTTCATGTCCCTTTTTAATAACTACTTTTTTGGACAAAACAATAATGTGTTTATCTGTATATTCATATTTAGTCCATGCTCAAATCAGCATATGGATTATATGCATACTCAAACCACAAAAAATGGGCAACTGATGAGCATCTAATCAAACATATAAAATGCAGAAATGAAAAACAACAAGCATTAAGGATAATACACATCTTATTGAATGATTCAAAATGGAAATAGCTGAACTGCAAAAAATTTCTACTACCTTAAATGTAAATGAAGCTAGAGGGATTAGCAAACCGTGGAGCATGAAAATCAAAAGCTTGTTTCATAACGCAGTTCATTAACCAATCTTTGGTAAATGTCCAAATTCCCATATTTGTAGCTACCATTACGTCTTTCGTGTCTTCGTCATAAGCTACCAATAAAAATCAAGAGATAAATTTTTAAGACATGGCGACTTTAGGTGTTGGAGAGGGAAGGAGGCACAGGATTGATTCAACGGAGAGGCGGTGACTGATTTGGTGGAGATTGAAGTAGAGTTTGGATAGGTTTGTTTTCATTATTAAAAATGATGAATTGGAGAAAATAGGGAGAGTTAACTAAAATCATGGTATGATATTTCCTTTGGATAAAAAATTTGAAATTCAGTAGAGCAAAAAAAAAGAGGAGAAGATAACGGGAAAGGAAAAAGCACAATGCATATTTTAGAAGAAACTGCACTGTTATTTACGCTTTAGAGAATTTGATTTTGGGCAACTGACAGTAGACAAATCTCTGTGATTCTATTAGCACCCTTACGTTTTCCTTTCACATCCATATTTTTCGTAGATAGAATTTACACCCTTAGATTTCTTTACCCACCCCATATTATCTTAATAATACCCAATACTATTTGTACTCTGTTCTTCACTTTCTCTTCTTACATTTTTATTCCATCAACAAGAACTAAAATTTTAACAAGTTTAAAATCCTAATAAATTTTCAGTCTTTATCATCATTATAAACAAACTAAGCTAATGCATTTATATTTATACATTTGGTTTATAATATTAAGCTGGTTTGTAATTTAGGGTTTGTATATTTTCTTTTACTGTGTCAAAATCAATCCTTCGTATGCAGAATTAGGTTTTTCATAGAAAAATGGAAAATAGTTGGTTTAAGCAATTTCCTAGTGCACTTCAAACAAAGATTAAACGATTTCATAGTAGCTTCATACTAGGTTCTATGTAATTCAAAGTTATCCATGGATTAGACTTTAATGGGTTCCAAGAATCTTAGAAACCTTATTTTTCTACTTTCAGTAACAATGACAACACATTAACCCAGCATTGAATGCACAAGTAAATGATCAATAGGCATGAAAGAAGCATTGTTACCTCGCCTTGTTTTCTGAAAAAAATAACGGAAACATTAGTCTATAGTTTTGTTTTATTGTATTATTAAGGGTAACATAGTCGTTGTATTTGTTTTAGTTTTTAATGAGGTGGGAAAGGGAGAATATGGGGGATTAATAGTATTAGCCGATAGATCAAATCCTCTCATATATGCTCTTCATGTGAGGATTTTGTCGATTATTTCACTTTATTTCTTATTTGATTATTTCTTTATCAGCTCAAGTAGTTTTGTCGTCTGAATATTATTATGTAAATAAAGGTTTGGCTATACTGGATAAATACTTTTGTGCCTAGTTAGTTCTATGGTTTTGTACTAAATTTTCTAGTGATGGAAATGAGATTGAAATGTGCATGCAATAAATGGAAAATTTTCAAATTGAATATCTTTTATAAATAATTTCGTGACAATGTCAAATCTATTTATAGATAGTTTCTACTCATTTGAAAATTAATAATGTTGAGGTTTCTTTTTTAGTTCCCATAAAAGACATCCAGTTACTAGAAATTCTTTAACTCCGTATAAATGTTTAATTTGTGAATAATATGTTCCAAACTAAATAATATATTTCCTCTTTTGAAGTGAGTAGAGAGAGAAGAGCATTATTTAATGGGAAACATCTAGTTGGAATCGGAAGATTTAAGATGTAGTAAAAGTAAGGTGCATAAATTTTCAAAAAGTATATCAAGTCAAATTGCATCACAAGTTAATTATTTCTCAGGCTATTTTTGTTATTAGTATATAATATGTGTCTATTAAAAGGTACACGAAAGAATGTTAGATGTTTAATGGGTTTTATGTGAGTGGGGTTTATGATCAAACGGTGAAATGCACTATATATTCAGTTGTGATAGTGGGACAATATTTCTCTATTCACGAATCTATCAACGTCCATATTATAGAAGTAATTAATGTAGGTATGCATATAATTGATTGTCGCTATACACTTGAATATAAACTAATATGATGATCTATTTCTTAACATCAAAAACGCATGATACCGTATTAGACGTCTACGTCAATTTATTTTCAATTGATGCCCGCCGTTTATGGTGAAAATATATGGTTATAAATAATCGCATGGAAGTTTTAAAATGACAACGACTAAACCCTATGGTTATTTGCTGTCGAACGATGGTTTTTAACCGAGTGAAATAATAGAAGATATAGTAGTACTAATCATATATTTTAATTGAAGTTATCATGGTATCAATAAGAGTAAATGGTGGTTCACCTTCTTAGTATATGTAGTACTAAAATCCATTGACATTCTATTCATTTTTACTTGTTATTTAAGTGGACACTATTTTGATTGCAAATGTGGTGTTTGCGTTGAGAACATGATGATTGCAAATTAGTTGTACATACATAAGATGGACCATCTAAGTGTGGAAATGATGGAAAATAGTCTTTTTTTTCCTATTATGGAAAATTTTCTTTTGCGAACATGGCCACTAAATTCTTATTATGGAAATATGTTCCCATCCACCCTAGGAGCTTCATCTAAAATGTTTTTTTTGTTCATTATTGAACATATTACCGCACAAAAACATGCATGTACACACATAAACATACATATACATGTATAAAGCAAAGACCAAAGCACAATTATATATTTACAGAAATTATTATATATTATAGAAGTTATGCTTGGGAAAACTGGCAGTAATATGTTCAAGGAAGTGAATGGTCCAACGCATTAGCAATTATTTTGTTTAGGTGAAGAACAAAGATATGAGTAATTCGCATTTTGGATTATGACCATCTTTCAATATACCAATTCAAGGCATGGGTCATATCTACCTAGAATAATGAAAATTCAATCAATGAAAATTGCACATTATAGTTTTGCAATTTCAAAAATAGCCTAGATAGCATCTCATTTTCGACCACTCGTTAATAGAATATCACAGTCGATTTGTAGTATGCACAATCATTTAATTCGTGACCACTCGTTAATGAAATCTCATTATCGATTTGCATCATTCACCACCAACAAGACTGCTTGAGATAATACGTCGGTAACCATCAATTTTTTTTTTGTTTATAATACATATAATAAAAACAACATTAATTTAATAAAACCGTTTTTCCACATTTAATATTTCTTAAATAAAAAAGTAAATATCTTTATTTGTTAATTGGACACGCATATGTAATTGCATTTATACTAGCAACGAGTAATTCAAGTTTGTTCTTTTACCCTTATTTTACGCAAATTGCTTATACTACGTCTCAGTTGGTGAGGAAAATGTACTCAAAAAAGAGATTATGTGTATGTAAATTACATAGGCAATAGAACCTCTGAGCTTCCGTGGCTTTTTTATTGTATCAGTAGGAATATAACTTATATGGTGAGTGTGTTCAATGTTTTCTCTTGAATTACTATAATGCTACATCCCCACACTCACACCGTGATCTGAACATTATACATTGAGCGAAGTGCAAGAAGATTAAGCATGAAGTGGAATTTTATGGCAAACCTAAACAATTTTTGTATTAAATATCTTGGGATAGCATTACAAGTTTAAACAATGTATTATCATAATAGTTTGTACTTTATATGCAAAGTGTAATATTCATAACCATTTGACAAAATTTAAACAATTTATTAACACTACTAATTTTATTTTCATTCATGTATAATTCTATCATACAATACTAATATCATCATTTCTTTGTAAAGATGAATATATATGATGAAAATTAAGGCTAGAGTAAAGTCAATTTCAATAAAATTGTTTAGTACTATTATTTTCGATATTTAATAATTTTTTAAATTATTCAGCTTTAGATTACAATTACTGCACTCCAATAAGATTACTAAAAAGTGTATTTGTTTATTTTGCAAAATAATAAATAGTTGCATCATGATTATTTAATATATTTCCTAAACCAAAAATTTAAGTAATTTTACTATCAACCACTACATGTTTTGTTTCAAGTTAATAAAATACTGGAGTTAATATTATTTGTCAAAATTATGTAATTTCAAAACGATTAGTTGGTTTCATCTGTCAAGAAGGTTTGCTATATTTTTGCAAAATGAAATAGTATGAAAAAGGAAAAAAAATTGAAGATTGGTAACAAAGTTACAGCTGCTTACCTTTAATACTATTATAAGAAAAGTCTCTGTAGCAATGAATACGAGAACTTGGTCATTATTTTAAAAAGCATAAAGTATAAAGTAATTTGCACTTTTCTACTAAGAAATGTAAGTTTACTGGAACTGTATGGAAGAGGTTTCAAAAATAATATAAGATTTGGTAATGTTGTGGTTATTTAATAAAGTGGAAATTAGGGTGACATCCCTATTTTAAAACGTTATATAAGTTTCCCCTCTCCAAAGTTTCTTCTACTTTTTACGTGCTATTTTTTCGTTTATTCTTCTCCATTAAAATCGATTTCAAAATTTTGATCGAAATCGTCATAATCAAAATTGACATCACGAAATCATACAACCAAGATCAACTTCGCAGAATCGTCTTCGTAGTCAATCAACATCGACATCGTGAAATCATACAAACAAGATCGTGTTCGATCCAATTTATTGAATTGTCGATATCGCTTCATCAAATTATGTATGAGGGTCTTTCTTCGTTTTCAGATTTTGTTTACCAAATTGATTCTAATTAAACCATTATTTCAGTGTTCATTGTTTTTATTTCTATATTTTGCTATTGATTTTTTTGTAATATCTTACTGAATTGAATCATGTAATCTTTCTTCATTGATGGTGCCATCTCTGTTTGACAGCGGTTGTGCAAACAAGTATTTTTTAATTGAATATAGCATCTTGGTGAATTGTTGTAAGTTTATTGTTCATCGTTGTGCAAACAAGTAATTCTAAATTGATGGTGCTAGTTTTATTGTTCGTAGTTGTAAATTTGTATATAGTATCTTGTTGAATTGAATTTTGAAAAAGAATAGAATGTTAAGTGTTTATTTTAGTGAACAGTCATGCAATTTTGTATTTGACAGTCAAATATATATCAGGCGAATATTTTCCCGATATGTATTTGCATGATATATATTTTTATGATATATATTTGCATGATATATATTCGAACGTCAAATATTTCGGTTTTGTTTTCTTTTTTGTTCTTTTCTTTTAATATATTGTATTTGTATTTGTATAGGTCTTTTTTTGTTTATATTCTTGTTGTTTTTATATTGGGCACCGATACTTATAGCAGGAGGCTTGGGTTGAGTGATTTTGTGTTGAGATAGAGAGAAGATATATGTGAACATTGGTCTGAATTAACACCTAGTTCTTTTGAATTGGTTTATGAAAGAGATGATAGGAAAAGAGTAATTGAAACTATTTCGGATTTGCATAGTATATTGTTGCCTGTTGGTCATACTCATGAAAATTATTTACTTGTTTTTTTTATATTAAAGGATTTATCTATATGTAAGAGGTCTAATAATTGATGTTAGTTTTTCATCAGTTACTAATTCTTTTATTGAAGGTGGTTCCTTTGATTCTTCTATGGTTGTTTTTTTATTTGTTTCTAGTTCTTTTTTGAAGCAGTTGTTAAAAAATGATTCTAGCAAACCAGTGTTTACTGGAGTAGGTCAAAGATTTCATAGTGGTGTTGAAGAGTTTCGATTGTATCTTATGATATATTGTATTAAGAATGGATACAAAGTTAATGTTGTTAAGAATGATATGGATCGTGTTACAACTATTTGTTCACGTGAAGGTTGCACATTTCGTGTTCATACTTCTCGTAAATTCAATCTTCCATGTTTTTTTTGTTATTAAAACTATGCAACCTATTCATTCTTATAGAGTTGGCACTGTTGACATTAACCATCCACCTATTTCTAGCAATTTGGTTAAGAAGTTGCTTGTTGATTTTATTCGATCGAACCCTTTAATGAGGACAAAAGACATTGTTTATTTACTCAAGACTGAGTACAATATTGTTTTAAGTTACTACTATGCATACACTGGTAAGAGGTTAGCTCTTAAATAAATCCATGGGAATGATTTGCTTCCTACATTATTTGAAATCTTTCTATGAAGCTGTTTTTGTTTGCAATCCTGGAAGTATTGTTGAACTTCAAGGTCATCCTACTTGAATTTATTGGATATGAAGCATGCAAATATGGGTTTGGCTACTGTCATCCTTTGATTTTTCTTGATGGGACTTTCATGAAAGGTAGATGACAAGGTGGTATTATGTCTTTTACTACTGAGAATGGTAATCAAGGTATGATATAATCTTAACTTTTTTTTTACTCCTTTTACTTGTTTTGATCTTTAAAAATTTAAGCATGTATTTGCCCGACAAATATTCAATATTTCTATGCTATTGTAATGTTGATATGTTCATCAATTTTTATTTTATGAATATGACATATCTATTTTTGTTTATATTAGGGTTTTTCCAACTAGTTGTTGGTATTGTATCCGGTGAAGATGAACCTAATTGGCATTGGTTTTTGATAAAGCTTAATGAAATGTTAGATAATGATGATGTGTTTTCACCTTTATATCCGATCGCCATCCATTTGACCTTTAGTTGATTTTTGGCCGCTTTCCTAGCTTTCGGGTATATTGATATTTTGAATATTAGGAAGTCTTTTCCTTGTATGCCAAAATTTTGAGCATCCTTTTCAATTGTATATTTAGTATATGTTAAATATTTTGAGAAACTTATTTTATATGAAAAAACGATATTTGTTTTAAAATTTATACCTATTGTCTTTTGAACTATTTTTTGTGATGTCCTTCTGCAATCAGATCTTTTGGTTTATCACCTTGTTTATCAAAAAATTTCAATTGTTAATTATTTTGTTTACTACCTTATAGATAGCAAATATTTGCCGAATGTTTGCCTGGCAAGTATTTGCTCGCCTTAATTGTCACATACCGAAATTTTCGATTTTCGAAAATTCGACATCGATACTCACTTTATCGACTGTCGAGCAATCGAGTGCCGGAAACTCCAATAGTGATGGTTTTAGAAAGAAGAGGTAGAAGAAAATAGAGAAGAAGGAGAAAGCAGAAGAAGAAAGAAAGAGGAAGAAGATAGAAGAACAACAGAACAACAATATCAGAATCTTACACATCGCAGCGGAAAAATATACAATAGATAATTACTAGTCTTTTAAAACAAAGAACTATATCAGTTTATACATACATCAATCATCAGAGTCAATATACAACAATGGACAGTTATATAAACTTGTCCTCATACAGAATACACAGCGGAATAAATAATATCAGATACAAATACTACGTCTCGTCATCCAGCTTATCTCCAAAGCTCCAGAATATCCTGATAACATAACTCTAGGCTGCCCGTGTGGAAATTTGTGGGCACCCAGAGTTTAGAAGGGAACAATAAACTCCGAGTCAGTCATGGTGACTGGTGTGAGATCGTAAAACAGTTATTTTTCACAAAGAAAATAAAACAAATTCGCAATGCTTTTGGAAAATGAAACTACCATAAGACCTCCCACCACACACACAATGCAAACGCAGAATTGGAGGAGATTTCTTCTTATGATAGTCAAAGATGCTTACTACGCAAAATCAAATCCTTTTTGATATTATTATTAGTGCATAGTGTAGAAAACAGTTCGAAAGTATAATATTAATCTTAGCCAGCATAGACATTTCGAACTATGCCTACTATAGCTACCATCCAAACAGTGGGGCGCCACCATAAGTGAATGATAGGTTCTACAACTAAAACCGTACAAGGCTGGTATTGTTTCTTTGGATTTCCAACAAATGGTCAGGCTAAGGAACTTCCTATCCACGATGGGTACGTCCCTGGAATAGACGACCCGAGAACCTAACCGGATCTCTGCCAACACAAGGCCGGGTTACCTCTGCAAAAATAGGTAACTACTAACACGCGTATGCCATCCCCCGATCGTAACCGATCTTCCCGAGGATCCCCGATTTCCAACAAACCACATAATAAAAATGCAGCAACCACATAAGTTAAGTATCTGGGCTCCATACCATGATACCACCTCTATCCAGAAGGAATGACATACACTAAGGGGCGCTACTCCCTAGAACCTTGCTGCATCCTTCCTGTTTTGACCATTTCCGGGGTGTGAGGCTCGACGAAGTCTCGTCCACAAAGCTACGCTTCTCAAAAAGCCATGCTTCGGGTCAAACAAATGATCAACCTATGATCACAAAGATATAAGATCAACCAAATGATCATATCGCAAATGATCAAACACTGATCATTTCACAGCAACACTCAGTATGCCACGTTACCAAATTGGGAGTATATCGCTGATAAATTTCAACTACATAACCTCTGAGCTCGTACGTCTCAAAGAAGGGTGTTAAGCTAAGAGAATAAATTCTCCGCCACCAACAGATATGTATTTGAAAGAAATCAGCTCAATATCTCAATTTGTAACGTCAGACACACAATCCATACAAGTTTGTTCCGGGATCGAACAGAACCGAAGGCACTTCTCACGAAGCCCTTGCATATCCGGATAAATTTCTAATCACGTCCGGACTTCCCGTCACTAAGGGTGATAAAACCTCTAAATCGGAGATCAGCCGATGTAGAGTAACTCGACGGTAATCCTTCCGTTTTCAAAAATATCCAGTCTTCAACACCGGTCTTCAAATGCAATTCATAACGACGTATCACATATTCGGAATGGGTTATACGACCCCATGGTCCTTTCCCGGCTAACCCGAATAGTGAGCGTTTATTCAAAAATAAGTGTGGCATTCAAATTCATCCAATTCACAACAAATACCATTCAAGGTAATTATTGATAGTCGGTTATTTAACTATCAATAAAGGTGCGCAACATCATCAGATTCCAAATAATTTTCCAAATAATTTATTCTCCAAAAATATCTTTAATAGATATATAATTTCCACACTTCACCATTTGAAAACAATTTCAAATCAATTTCCACATTTCATTTTATCTTTGAAGATAAAATCTCAAAACAGTTCATTTCATATTGGAAAAGCATTTCCATACTTATTTAAAAATAAGTAATTCCCAAATCATTTATTTTCAACATTTGAAAATATTCAATATACTTAAATCAAATTTAAGTATAAATTCATTCTTTCAGGAAATCATTAATTTTAACATCTATTTGAGTCAAAACGAATGTTGCGTAAAACATCGTTACAACGACTCGAAATCAATAGTATAGGGATTCGGAATTAAGATAGATATATAAATCCCAATACTATATAAAACATTTCCTTTTGGAAATCATTTACTATAACAACAGTGTTATAGTCCACCATTTCCTTATATTTCTCGAAAACGTCTATTTCAACAATGAACGTTGAAATCTATGATTTCGATATTTAACACATTTTAAAACATTGTTAAAAACAATTAACTTCGCTTTTAATGTCACTTTTCCAAAACTACCCATTTTACTTAACAATGTATTCACTATCCAAAATCGTGAATATACTTCACTAACCAAATCTCAATAGTTTCTACACATTTTATTTTAAAGAAGAATTCGCTGTCCAAAATCGCGAATATGTTTTCTTTAATAACCTCCTACATTTAATTTATCAAATTCAATTGATTTCGAATTTATAAACAACATTTATAAATTCTATTTCTATTTTCTAACAACTTCAATTTAATAAATCTCCTTTATTAACAATTCGATTTATAACTCAAATCTTATACCAACAATCCATATTATAAGTTAAATACTTATAATTCCTTTATCTTACAAAATCATTTCCATTTATAAGTTCACAATTTATAAATTTCATTTATTTATAAATTCTAAAAAATTCTTTTTAACGCTTATAAAAACTCGTTTTATAATACCAACATTTTAATTTATAAAATGTCAACTTTATAAACCTTTTAAGTAAACCGTTTATAATATTTTAAAAATCTCAATTTAAAACATTTTATAAACAATCAACTATTTATTCCAAAAATCAGTTTTCGGTTATATTTCACAAAGATCTTAACTTTTATAACTTTAAAATTTGAACGTTTATTTATTTAAAATAAATCACTTCAAAAATTTAATAAAACGTATAATTTCAAAGATCATTTTAAAAATCCTTTTAAATTAAAAGTCGTTATTTTTAAAACTTGAATCCGATGATGCAACAGCACCAATTAGTCAATCACAACATCAAACATCATATATCAACATATGATAACAGAATATACATCAATATCTGTAAATAAATAAATACTGGTGAGGAATCCAGTTGGATCCCTCCAACCTGTTTCCCTGCATCCACAGATGTTAGCACAATACCAATTCCACTTCGAGGTGGAATATCGCGGTATATGGGTTTTATAAAAATAATCCGCTTACTAACGGCGCAATAGGGTCTCATCCGCTATACGAGGCGGGAAATCATCAATCCAATATATACATATGCCAATATGTATATATTGCTATATATATATAGATATATCCTACTATATCTAATATCACAAATCCAAACAGCAATCAATCAAATCAATAACTGTAAAATCCACTTTTCAATCGAGTGAGAAAAATCTCACCTTAGCTTTTATTCTGCAATCCATTTTCCATTCCAGATTGTTTTTCACGATCTTTTAACCTTGTATAAAACAATTTATACAGTTTATTAAAATTCGAGATGATCGAATAATTCATTTCCATTTAATAAAATTTTATTAACCCGTGATTTCTTTATTTAAAATAACACCTTAAATTTTAAACAAACTTCTATTTGATAATTTATATTAACCAATGATTTTCTTTTCTCTGTACATAAATTTATATTTCCTTAAATCCTTACATCTGCCAAAGATAAAATAATTTCTATTTTACTTTTTACTATATATATATATTCTGCTTGCATATAATTTTACTTCTGCTTAAAAAAAAATCAAATTGATCTGTATATAATTGAAATAAAATAATTGAAAAACCCTTACTGCCTCGAACGATCGACGTCGAACTAGCAGCCATCGGTTAGAGACGAACCCATCTCCAGCTCGATCCCAGTATATCTTCCGTTTTCACCTTCCCATACCACTGCCTCGTCTATCGCGACGAACAGCCTGCACAAAATTCCAAGCTCGAACCATCAGGGTCATCTCCCTTCGATTTGCCGATGACATCATCGAATTCCCTCTCGAAAGCCGTTGCCACGAATCACCTCGAGCCCAGCTAGCCTCGTCGTACGCCCCTAGATTCTTCGAGCGCCTCCAGATCGCATCGATCGATCTTTGCTTGCATATGACCCATCGCAGTCGCAACTTCCCCTTCGCGTGCACGAGCCACTATCACTCGAACAACACGTCCAATTTGCTATGCCATTATCTGACGCGATTTCGAGCTCCCCACTGACGAACGTGCGTGATTTTCTTTGACCCAGACCCAACTTCAACTCGCCTTCGATTTTGAACGCGATTTCAATAGGCTTTTTTTTTCTTTGAGATGAAAAGGTAAAGAACGAGAGAATGAGGACAAGATGAGGAGAAGAGGGCTCGCGAATTTAAATTGAACGAATTAAATGTTCTCTGAAATTTTGAGGAGCTCGGCCATTACTTTTATTTTTGAACGAGAGTACTTTCTTCCCTTTGGTTTTGATTTCTCGTGCCAGTTAACAGATGAAGGGGAAAAGAAAAGGAATGGTACAAAGGAGACAAGAGAACATGTTTTAACAGGGAATAGGTCTGCAAAAACATAGGGTGGCTGATGATTTGAATATATAAATTTATATTTAAATTAAATCAATTAATTACTGTCCAGACGTTTTTATCTCGTACGATCACACAATAGCTCTGAAAATTACAAAATTTAAAATCCGTTAATAATACAATATTACGGACCCAATGGAACTGGTTTCGTCGAATTCCGAGACTGTGCCTCGGACGGCTATTTTTAAATATCGATACGAACGATATAAATTCAAAACTGAACAAATCAATTTCAAATTCGATTCTGAAGCTTCTATTATCTTCAGTACTGTCAATACGAATTTTTAAAAGCTTTCGAAATATTTTTCTTCAGCTTAAATTGAAGATTCGAATTTTTATTCACCTTACAATAGATTAAATTTTATAATTTAATCGTCAAATTCAAAGTTATATCGGGGATTCAAATTAAATCATTGTTCAAATATTTAAAATTAATTAAATATCCTCAATTTAATTTGTTCAAAATTCTGGGTCGTTACAAACTCCCCCCCTTAAAAGAATTTCGTCCTCGAAATTACAAGTTAGGAAAAATGGTCCTTAACTCGTCTACTATTTTTCACCATCTAATAGTTTTATCAATTTTTCAAAACAAATCTTCTACTAAAGATTCGTTATTAATTCAACTAAATTTCTAAACCTTTCATAGTTTTCAAACAACATTATTTACTTCAAAATTCAAATTTAAATTCAAATTCAAATTTAAACTTCCAAATTTTCTCAAAATTTTTCTAACACCCGAAATTTTCGAAAAATTTCGCCAGCGTCTCCTTTGCGCGGCTAATACGGTACGACTACAAAACGTCCCTACGGACTCTCAGATTTCAAAAAGAAAAGAAAAGGCCAAGCGGCTAGACAAGAAAGTCATCAAATCTCATATTATAATTTAAAATACATACCTTTTTGTCGAGCAATTCAAATTTATCTTCGAAATTAAATTCCAATTCCTTTACACCTGTATATCCTACTAGCCATAATATCTAGTTACAACATTCAAACCATTTTGCAAATTCCATTACAAAAATTTTTGATACTTACTTCTTATACATTTTTACTTCACTGTTGAAGTTATATATCTATTTTCATTCAATTTTACATTTCAATTTCTATTCGAATTCAATTTTATCTTCTATTCTGAATATTGAATTTTTTATCGATTATCTTTCATTTACTAATTCATTTTAAATTTCAATTTCCAATATTCAGCTTGAATTACATTTACTAACAAATTCAAAACAACATTTAACATTCATCTTTAATTTTATTTACTAGCAATTGTAAATTCCATTCATTCAGAAATTTATTTCTACTTACTTGAATATATTTGCAATTTCGAACCATTCTTTTATTTAGTCACAATTCAAGTTTTAATTTCACTAATTTAACTTCCATTTCCTGAATTAATTAATTAGTTATCAAAGTAGTTTATTCGGATTCAATCCTTATTCATCTTTCTTTTCCAAGTTGGGAATTTTCTATTCAACGTGATTCAAATCAAATCACATTCCATTATTGAAATTTTAATTCATCTTTCATTTATTCAAATTTATTCACTTATACTTTCTTTAATTTAACTCCATCCTTTAAGTTAAATTTATTCTATCAAAATTCAAATTGTATAAGTTATCAACTTAGTGATATTTCATAAATATCTTTATATAGCATTCCAGAGTTTACCAACATTTCAAAAATCATTTTTGAAAACAATTCAAATTATCCTTTGAATTTCCAAAACAAAACCCAAATTTTTCCAAACAACTTCCATTTAAAACAATTTGGCAGCAATTCCTCTTTTGGAAACCCGAAAATGAACACCGATGATGTCGCGATCATCATCGGAATTATTTTCCAGCGACCGAAAAGAGTTTAGAGCTTTCAACTCTCTAAAACAATTTTCCACAATATCAAATCCTTTGAAAAATCATTTTCAAACGAAAAAGATTTTAAACTTTCCAAATCTCCAAAATTTTCAAATTCTTTTCAAAACCTTTCCAAAAACTTCTCTGGAATTCCGTTTTAAATTACAATTCATATAACGCCCCACCTCTATGCTCATAATAACAAAGAGTATTAAAAGAAATACTGTCTATTATTACGAAGAATAAGGCTGGATAGGAGCGACCATCCGTAATTGGCCTTACACTAATATTGGTTATCTCGATAGGAGTGGTATATACTTTTTATTTTTCATCTTATTTATTTACTCCCATCGACACACCCAATTATCGGTATAAAACAAACTACGATGGTTCATAATAGTTTAGGACATTAGATATAACGATAACACAGATAATATAAATGCGGAACACAGATAAAACAAAAGTCTCATATATATATAACTGATGTCAGTTACAACATAGTTGACACAATACATATGATACAACTACAACTGTCGACTCTAGAAGTTATATATACAAGTACATTATCGACTAATATACATGAATACATATCGTTCTATACAATGACACGACTACTACAAAATGACACTGACAACTTCAGAAGATATGAAAAGTCTTCAAATCCCAAATCAGCAACTCAAAGAAGGAAATCTACTACCTGAAATACTCGGGTCTGACCCGAGTATTACATTCAAAAGAAAATAATACCCAGGTCAGTCTAATTCAAACCAGTTTATTAGTGCATAGGCAGCAATAGTAATCAATCTCAAATAGATGACAGTCACAGAAATCTCGTATACCCAACTTCTCGATAAGAGAACCGGATAACGGCAGATATAACACTAAACAGTGTTAATCCACAAAACAGAAATCCAAAGCAGTTTAAACAATTGAAATGTCAATTTAAAAACATCAATGCTAATTGGCTGCAGTACACGCTAACGTGTACTGCCTCGCCAATACAGCCTACGAATTACGCAACAGGTTGATGAATCAAGAACAAAAGAAATATCGATTAAAATCTGTCAATTCAGTGTGGCTGCAGTGCACGCACGCGTGCACTGCCTCGCCACAACAGAATATAAAGTCACCACAACTCCCAGTACTAACAGTAATTAATACGTCGAGAAAACAAAATATCTAACCCAGGTTGGTCAGAGAAACCACAATACAAAGTGGTGAAAGCAAACTGAGATGGCAACACGAATCTACATCAAAGGGGTGCCATCCAGAGATAACGAGTATGTGTACCCAAATAAGGCCACAGCAATGACTAAATCATTTAAGCATAAGAATGAAAGTGGAAGGTCACTGAGAAGGAATGTTTAGTATACATACAAATAAATTTCATATGTACAACAAACATAAAAGACTACTCAGCAATGCAAGCGGATGACAGTCTCAAGCAACAGCAACTATACATGTTCGAACAGAGCAAATGTTCAAATAGAGCAAAGAAATGGCAAAGTGACAGTGGATCCAGTAAACAACTCAAGTGCAGCAATAGTGAACAAGTACAAGACTATGTTCAAGTCAGACTACAAGAGTTACAACAGAAATATGGTAATACAAATATCATCAGACCCGATGAAAAAGATGCTCAAGTGGGTCAAGTAACCAATTCGAGTTGATACAAATATCACAAGTGTCAGTGCAACTGGACAGCAAAACAGACTCATCAGATATCACAAGAGATACAAGAGAAGCTACAACATGAAGCACTGCAATTCAATAGCAGTACAACTGGAAGTGATCAGGTGAACACAACCGCTACAAGTGTAACAAAGAATAGATGGCCAGAGACAAAGTTCACAGGGGCCAGAAAAATCAAGTCTTATCTCATAGTGAAGCTACAGATCAACAAGGAAGAACTCAGTGATTAAACTATGAAGGCAACATGCAAGCTCGGCTAGCAAGTGAATGTGCAACATCAACAAGACAAGTACAACTGGACAACAACAAAGGCTACCAAGTGAACTAACACAATTGTCACCAAAACACAGTGCAGTGACTACAGAAATGATCATCCAAGTTCAACATCTTTATCAAGTGCAATGAAGACTATAATGTACTCAAGTGATAACATGAAACAGTGAAGGCACCAGAAACTATCACGCTCAACTAATCAGTGTACAAAACTGCAGAGATGATCAAAGTCAGGTGATATATACAGTAAACGAATGTCAAAGCTGTGATACAAACAGTGAAGAACACCATCAAGTCGAATGCAAACAGTGAATGAAGGCAACGTGAACTTGCTCAAAGGTCAGAAGTAGATACAGTGTGCACATGACAAAGAACTCGAGAGCAAGGCTAAAACAAAGGTGGTCAGAGTAACAGTCTACGACAATACTAAAGAAACCAGAGGGAATCAGACAGAGGTGACACAACTACATGTAAGGGATGAAGCACTCAATGTCAAAGCTCAGTGAAACTCAAGGAATGCACTTCAATGAATCAGTGTTCACAAGTGCAACTGTATACAAAAAAATCTCAAAGCTAATGCAAAGTCGAGTGTAACATAGATCAAAGATGGATAAAGTCATGGTCGTACACTATCACGTAGACATGGCAGTAAAGGCATACGGGCCAAAGCAGCAAGTAGTCGAACAAGTCGAACTGCCAAGTAAATCAATCAACGAATTCAGGGATTGCAAAATGAGTTAGAGATGCGTGAGAACTGAAAATCACTCATGAGGACTTAAATAAAAAGGCTACTGCAAACCCAAAAGCCAGAATTCCAAAGCTAAATCAGAGGGATCGTAATCAAATTCATAGTAAAGCCGAAGTTGCAAATTCAAGTTCACATGCCAGAAATGTGAAGCCAAGGGGATCAGAAATTCGTGAAACCGACATGAGCAAGCAACAACAGTGTTAACAAAATCAAACTAGGTTAACAATACTTCTCAAGGCACTGAACCGTATGGCCAAAATCAAACAAAAATCAACAACGACAGAAATCAACGAAATCATCAACAGCGAAACACAAATGAATGGCCGAAACACTATACTAAGAGAGAATTAGAACGTGAGTGAAGAAGATCACTCACCCTTGTCTAATCGAGGCAGCCGAGAGCCATAGCGATTCGAGAAACACGAACGAAGTTAACCCTAGCAGCTACTCTCTTCGATTTCTTCCATGCCCTAAGTCTGCCGAGAGAACGAACGAGTAGGAGCGAAGGACTCGAGCCGCCATTTTCTTTTCGTTCGATTTCCCTTGTTAGGTCGTGAATGAACGAAGACGACGAATTCGTGCCTCCATTTTTTTTCTTTCGAACGGTTTTGCTTAATTTAGGGCTTGCTAAAGAAAATCAAAAGAGGAATGAACGGTAAAGGGTTCACTTTGAAATCAAAGTGAAATGGGGGACGGTTATAACTCGAGATACACAGAACAATACCCATGGACCAACCTTCAAAGCCCAAATTATTATCTTAACCAAATGTTTAAAAGAATTTAAACTGGATTCAAACCCAAATTAACAATTAACAACTAATTAAATCGTCATTTGACGAAAATTAATTGTTATAAAATTCCGGTTTGTTACAGACTCCCCTCCTTATAAAAATTGCGTCCCCGCAATTTTCCTAATCAAGATTGTCCATAACAATTTTCTTCTAACCTAAACTAGTTATGCTAGAAAAATAAGAATTGAAAACACAATTATCAAAGAAATTGCGTCCACGCAATCATAGGGAATAAATGGATAAAAGGTAACAACCAAAAGAGCATGGCAATGTCGAATGTACAAGCAAAGCAAGTGTCAGCGGGGAAGTATTAGATAAGAAATCAAAAGGTTCGACTGCTTCAAATCAAAAGAATCAACATCGTGGGAATCAGGGATCAAAATCAGACGACTAACAAAAGCAAGAACAATCGAGTTCCAGCAACTAAAAGAGAAGGAAAAACAGAGCAGAAATCCTATACAAAGCACGAATTGAATGTGAGTAAACCAAATTACTCACCTGAATCGCCAGAGAAAAAGACGAAGCTCAAATCTCAAAAGTCGCAAATATTCAATCATCAAAAACGATAATCAAATTTCAAATTCAACAAGTATTCGATTATCAAAAGCGATAATCAAATTTCAAATTCAACAAATATTCGATTATCAAAAGCGATAATCAAATTTCAAATTCAACAAGTATTCGATTATCAAAAGCGATAATCAAATTTCAAATTCAACAAATATTCGATTATCAAAAACGATAATCAAATTTCAAATTCAACAAATATTCGATTATCAAAAGCGATAATCAAATTTCAAATCAACAAGTATTTGATTATCAAAAGCGATAATCAAATTTCAAATTCAACAAATATTCGATTATCAAAAGCGATAATCAAATTTCAAATTCCTCAAGTATTCGATTATCAAAAGCGATAATCAAATTTCAAATTCAACAAATATTCGATTATCAAAAACGATAATCAAATTTCAAATTCAACAAATATTCGATTATCAAAAGCGATAATCAAATTTCAAATCAACAAGTATTCGATTATCAAAAGCGATAATCAAATTTCAAATTCAACAAATATTCGATTATCAAAAACGATAATCAAATTTCAAATTCAACAAATATTCGATTATCAAAAGCGATAATCAAATTTCAAATCAACAAGTATTCGATTATCAAAAGCGATAATCAAATTTCAAATTCAACAAATATTCGATTATCAAAAACGATAATCAAATTTCAAATTCAACAAATATTCGATTATCAAAAGCGATAATCAAATTTCAAATCAACAAGTATTTAATTATCTCAAGCGATAATTAAGTTTAAAATCAACAAATATTTAATTATCTCAAGCGATAATTAAATCTCAAAATCAACAAATTTTTAATTATCTAAAGCGATAATTAAATCTCAAATCAGCAAATATTTAATTATCAAAACCGATAATTAAATCTCATATCAACAAATATTTAATTATCTAAAGCGATAATTAAATCTCAAATCAGCAAATATTTAATTATCTAAAGCGATAATTAAATCTCAAATCAGCAAATATTTAATTATCTAAAGCGATAATTAAATTCAAAATCAGCAAATATTTAATTATCTAAAGCGATAATTAAATTCGAAATCAGCAAATATTTAATTATCTAAAGCGATAATTAAATGCAACAAATATCCGATTATCGAAAACGATAATCAGAACTCATATCAACAAATATCTAATTATCACAAGCGATAATTAGAAACAACAAATATCTGATTATCAAAAACGATAATCAGAACTCATATCAGCAAATATCCAATTACCTGCAGATAATTGGAAGCAACAAATATCTAGAAATCAATTAAGAAGACTAGAAAATCAACATAAAAGCTTGGATCGATCCCATCAGATGGCGAGTTTTTAATTCGCCGCACGTGCATCAACAAATGGCCGAAGCCTACCAAGTACTCAACATAATTTTGGCGCCCAACATATGACCCGAAGGTCCAACATATGACCCGAAGGTCTAGTACTGGTATTTGACCCGAAGGTCCATCATATGACCCGAAGGTCCATCATAGTCGCTCGAAAGCGCACAAAATCATCAAATATTTCAATTAACGAGTCCGGAATTAACCGAAATAGTAAAAGTGTGGTTCCATACTCCGCACTTTTGCCAAATCGTTTAAATCACTTCATCGTTTCCTTGAAAGTGCAAAATTGTGTATTTTGTAAAAATACACTTTACATTCTCAAACGGACAAGTCCGGAATTAAGCGAATCAGTAAAAGAAAGGGGTCATAGTCCTCGATTTTGCTGAAACGTTTAAATTGCTTCCTCATTCTTTTGAAATCGCAAACTGTAAAATTTTTTGAAAACAATTTTGTTTATTTTGTAAAAATAACAATTCGCATCCTCAACTGAACAAGTCCGGAGTTAAGCGAAACAGTAAAAGAAAGGGGTCATAATCCTCGATTTTACTGAATCGTTTAAGTCGCTTTCTCATCCTTTTGAAAACGCAAACTGCTAAAATTTTATAAAACAATTTTCATTTTAAAACGATTTTCCAATCACGTGATTAAAACAGCAAATCAGTAACAATTTCGGTAAGGAAATCGTACTTCTCAAAATACCGTAAAAACGGTTACACATCAGTTTTGCGGAAATACCGCTTGAAAATCCACTTTTAAAAATTTGGCTGTTACTGAAGTCAAAGCGACAGTAATTTTTAAAACATCAAATATCTCATCAAAATAATTCACATTAAAATGTGACATCAGTGAATTTTCATTCAATAAAATCGTCAACAAAACACCGTGCCTCAAAAATTCAGCATTGGTGTAAAAATCCCGTTATAAAAATAACGGCAACAAAATATGTTTCATAACCAAGCATCGGTTCAACGTAAAATAAATGCAATAACGTGCAATTCAAATTTTTGCACGTATTACGGAATGAACAAAGAAATCATTCGAAGGTATCTTCAATGAAGATAATTTAAAGCAGCAAAAATCTAATCAATAGATGATTAGTACAAAAGAAAGTCAGCGGAAATTTCAACAAAAATCACATATCTGCAATTTCTTCGAATCCTCAATTCGGATTCGAAGTTCTCAAAGAAATAAAATAATTACAGCTATGTAAACAACGAATGAAATTCATATCAATTTCGTATTTCGATTTTTAAATCAAAAAGATTATCCGTTGTACTCAGCGAAGACAGTTTCACTGTTTCCGCTACGCACTCTGATAAATAGAACACAATCAATCAAATTATCGGAACACAATTTCATCAAAACAACAAAACACAATTCCACTTTTATTTTTAAATAAAGATATTTTAAAAATTTCATCAAAATTTCAAAACTTTAGTTTTGACTCAAATCACAGATAAAACATCGACCAATAGTTGTGACATATGTTCCATCCAAGTTATGTTTTATATTATGTCCATAAACCCCAAGCTCTGATACCAACTATAACGCCCCACCTCTATGCTCATAATAACAAAGAGTATTAAAAGAAATACTGTCTATTATTACGAAGAATAAGGCTGGATAGGAGCGACCATCCGTAATTGGCCTTACACTAATATTGGTTATCTCGATAGGAGTGGTATATACTTTTTATTTTTCATCTTATTTATTTACTCCCATCGACACACCCAATTATCGGTATAAAACAAACTACGATGGTTCATAATAGTTTAGGACATTAGATATAACGATAACACAGATAATATAAATGCGGAACACAGATAAAACAAAAGTCTCATATATATATAACTGATGTCAGTTACAACATAGTTGACACAATACATATGATACAACTACAACTGTCGACTCTAGAAGTTATATATACAAGTACATTATCGACTAATATACATGAATACATATCGTTCTATACAATGACACGACTACTACAAAATGACACTGACAACTTCAGAAGATATGAAAAGTCTTCAAATCCCGAATCAGCAACTCAAAGAAGGAAATCTACTACCTAAAATACTCGGGTCTGACCCGAGTATTACATTCAAAAGAAAATAATACCCAGGTCAGTCTAATTCAAACCAGTTTATTAGTGCATAGGCAGCAATAGTAATCAATCTCAAATAAATGACAGTCACAGAAATCTCGTATACCCAACTTCTCGATAAGAGAACCGGATAACGGCAGATATAACACTAAACAGTGTTAATCCACAAAACAGAAATCCAAAGCAGTTTAAACAATTGAAATGTCAATTTAAAAACATCAATGCTAATTGGCTGCAGTACACGCTAACGTGTACTGCCTCGCCAATACAGCCTACGAATTACGCAACAGGTCGATGAATCAAGAACAAAAGAAATATCGACTAAAATCTGTCAATTCAGTGTGGCTGCAGTGCACGCACGCGTGCACTGCCTCGCCACAACAGAATATAAAGTCACCACAACTCCCAGTACTAACAGTAATTAATACGTCGAGAAAACAAAATATCTAACCCAGGTTGGTCAGAGAAACCACAATACAAAGTGGTGAAAGCAAACTGAGATGGCAACACGAATCTACATCAAAGGGGTGCCATCCAGAGATAACGAGTATGTGTACCCAAATAAGGCCACAGCAACGACTAAATCATTTAAGCATAAGAATGAAAGTGGAAGGTCACTGAGAAGGAATGTTTAGTATACATACAAATAAATTTCATATGTACAACAAACATAAAAGACTACTCAGCAATGCAAGCGGATGACAGTCTCAAGCAACAGCAACTATACATGTTCGAACAGAGCAAATGTTCAAATAGAGCAAAGAAATGGCAAAGTGACAGTGGATCCAGTAAACAACTCAAGTGCAGCAATAGTGAACAAGTACAAGACTATGTTCAAGTCAGACTACAAGAGTTACAACAGAAATATGGTAATACAAATATCATCAGATCCGATGAAAAAGATGCTCAAGTGGGTCAAGTAACCAATTCGAGTTGATACAAATATCACAAGTGTCAGTGCAACTGGACAGCAAAACAGACTCATCAGATATCACAAGAGATACAAGAGAAGCTACAACATGAAGCACTGCAATTCAATAGCAGTACAACTGGAAGTGATCAGGTGAACACAACCGCTACAAGTGTAACAAAGAATAGATGGCCAGAGACAAAGTTCACAGGGGCCAGAAAAATCAAGTCTTATCTCATAGTGAAGCTACAGATCAACAAGGAAGAACTCAGTGATTAAACTATGAAGGCAACATGCAAGCTCGGCTAGCAAGTGAATGTGCAACATCAACAAGACAAGTACAACTGGACAACAACAAAGGCTACCAAGTGAACTAACACAATTGTCACCAAAACACAGTGCAGTGACTACAGAAATGATCATCCAAGTTCAACATCTTTATCAAGTGCAATGAAGACTATAATGTACTCAAGTGATAACATGAAACAGTGAAGGCACCAGAAACTATCACGCTCAACTAATCAGTGTACAAAACTGCAGAGATGATCAAAGTCAGGTGATATATACAGTAAACGAATGTCAAAGCTGTGATGCAAACAGTGAAGAACACCATCAAGTCGAATGCAAACAGTGAATGAAGGCAACGTGAACTTGCTCAAAGGTCAGAAGTAGATACAGTGTGCACATGACAAAGAACTCGAGAGCAAGGCTAAAACAAAGGTGGTCAGAGTAACAGTCTACGACAATACTAAAGAAACCAGAGGGAATCAGACAGAGGTGACACAACTACAGGTAAGGGATGAAGCACTCAATGTCAAAGCTCAGTGAAACTCAAGGAATGCACTTCGATGAATCAGTGTTCACAAGTGCAACTGTATAAAAAAAATCTCAAAGCTAATGCAAAGTCGAGTGTAACATAGATCAAAGATGGATAAAGTCATGGTCGTACACTATCACGTAGACATGGCAGTAAAGGCATACGGGCCAAAGCAGCAAGTAGTCGAACAAGTCGAACTGCCAAGTAAATCAATCAACGAATTCAGGGATTGCAAAATGAGTTAGAGATGCGTGAGAACTGAAAATCACTCATGAGGACTTAAATAAAAAGGCTACTGCAAACCCAAAAGCCAGAATTCCAAAGCTAAATCAGAGGGATCGTAATCAAATTCATAGTAAAGCCGAAGTTGCAAATTCAAGTTCACATGCCAGAAATGTGAAGCCAAGGGGATCAGAAATTCGTGAAACCGACATGAGCAAGCAACAACAGTGTTAACAAAATCAAACTAGGTTAACAATACTTCTCAAGGCACTGAACCGTATGGCCAAAATCAAACAAAAATCAACAACGACAGAAATCAACGAAATCATCAACAGCGAAACACAAATGAATGGCCGAAACACTATACTAAGAGAGAATTAGAACGTGAGTGAAGAAGATCACTCACCCTTGTCTAATCGAGGCAGCCGAGAGCCATAGCGATTCGAGAAACACGAACGAAGTTAACCCTAGCAGCTACTCTCTTCGATTTCTTCCATGCCCTAAGTCTGCCGAGAGAACGAACGAGTAGGAGCGAAGGACTCGAGCCGCCATTTTCTTTTCGTTCGATTTCCCTTGTTAGGTCGTGAATGAACGAAGACGACGAATTCGTGCCTCCATTTTTTTTTCTTTCGAACGGTTTTGCTTAATTTAGGGCTTGCTAAAGAAAATCAAAAGAGGAATGAACGGTAAAGGGTTCACTTTGAAATCAAAGTGAAATGGGGGACGGTTATAACTCGAGATACACAGAACAATACCCATGGACCAACCTTCAAAGCCCAAATTATTATCTTAACCAAATGTTTAAAAGAATTTAAACTGGATTCAAACCCAAATTAACAATTAACAACTAATTAAATCGTCATTTGACGAAAATTAATTGTTATAAAATTCCGGTTTGTTACAATTCACATTTATAATTTACATTCTCAAATTTCATTTGTATGTGAATTTTATTTCTTAACTTTTGAGTTTATAATTCCAATTTCTCATTTAATTTCAATGATAATAGTTTAATATTATCACTTCTAACAACCATGCAACCATATACTATAGTAATTCATAGAAAAACATTTCTTTTATATACAAAAATAGTTTTGGGCAAAATTATCTCATTTACCCTATTCAAAACAATATTGTGCCGAATTGTTCTATTCAAGTGTTTAGAAACCCCTTCGATACAGTTGTACGGACAATACCGACCAGAATCCATATACCACTCAACAAACCAATCATCACAATATAAAACAATTTTTATATTCACTAACAAATACGCGCTCATATCTATTATTACACTCAACTCATTCTAGAGTACTACTGACTCTATCTCTAATGAGTAACACCCAACAGAGCAGGGTTGTCGCTTAACCATATGCTCCGATACCACTTTGTCACATACCGAAGTAAGCGGCCACCGGTAGGCTTTGCAACCATCCCAGTCCCACCGTGGCTGACAATGGTACCCCAAACTTGCTTTTACGGCCAGCCTCTCGACTGTCACGGCCTCTGCCTAACCAACCCATCCCTCTCAGGGACATGTAGGGGTAAGAGTCTCCTGTTCGCCACCATACCGCGAAGCGAGAATCCCCTATCATGCTGTAATATAGCAAGACTGGTGTGAGATCGTAAAACAGTTATTTTTCACAAAGAAAATAAAACAAATTCGCAATGCTTTTGGAAAATGAAACTACCATAAGACCTCCCACCACACACACAATGCAAACGCAGAATTGGAGGAGATTTCTTCTTATGATAGTCAAAGATGCTTACTACGCAAAATCAAATCCTTTTTGATATTATTATTAGTGCATAGTGTAGAAAACAGTTCGAAAGTATAATATTAATCTTAGCCAGCATAGACATTTCGAACTATGCCTACTATAGCTACCATCCAAACAGTGGGGCGCCACCATAAGTGAATGATAGGTTCTACAACTAAAACCGTACAAGGCTCGTATTGTTTCTTTGGATTTCCAACAAATGGTCAGGCTAAGGAACTTCCTATCCACGATGGGTACGTCCCTGGAATAGACGACCCGAGAACCTAACCGGATCTCTGCCAACACAAGGCCGGGTTACCTCTGCAAAAATAGGTAACTACTGACACGCGTATGCCATCCCCCGATCGTAACCGATCTTCCCGAGGATCCCCGATTTCCAACAAACCACATAATAAAAATGCAGCAACCACATAGGTTAAGTATCTGGGCTCCATACCATGATACCACCTCTATCCAGAAGGAATGACATACACTAAGGGGCGCTACTCCCTAGAACCTTGCTGCATCCTTCCTGTTTTGACCATTTCCGAGGTGTGAGGCTCGACGAAGTCTCGTCCACAAAGCTACGCTTCTCAAAAAGCCATGCTTCGGGTCAAACAAATGATCAACCTATGATCACAAAGATATAAGATCAACCAAATGATCATATCGCAAATGATCAAACACTGATCATTTCACAGCAACACTCAGTATGCCACGTTACCAAATTAGGAGTATATCGCTGATAAATTTCAACTACATAACCTCTGAGCTCGTACGTCTCAGAGAAGGGTGTTAAGCTAAGAGAATAAATTCTCCGCCACCAACAGATATGTATTTGAAAGAAATCAGCTCAATATCTCAATTTGTAACGTCAGACACACAATCCATACAAGTCTGTTCCGGGATCGAACAGAACCGAAGGCACTTCTCACGAAGCCCTTGCATATTCGGATAAATTTCTAATCACGTCCGGACTTCCTGTCACTAAGGGTGATAAAACCTCTAAATCGGAGATCAGCCGATGTAGAGTAACTCGACGGTAATCCTTCCGTTTTCAAAAATATCCGGTCTTCAACACCGGTCTTCAAATGAAATTCATAACGACGTATCACATATTCGGAATGGGTTATACGACCCCATGGTCCTTTCCCGGCTAATCCGAATAGTGAGCGTTTATTCAAAAATAAGTGTGGCATTCAAATTCATCCAATTCACAACAAATACCATTCAAGGTAATTATTGATAGTCGGTTATTTAACTATCAATAAAGATGCGCAACATCATCAGATTCCAAATAATTTTCCAAATTATTTATTCTCCAAAAATATCTTTAATAGATATATAATTTCCACACTTCACCATTTGAAAACAATTTCAAATCAATTTCCACATTTCATTTTATCTTTGAAGATAAAATCTCAAAACAGTTCATTTCATATTGGAAAAGCATTTCCATACTTATTTAAAAATAAGTAATTCCCAAATCATTTATTTTCAACATTTGAAAATATTCAATATACTTAAATCAAATTTAAGTATAAATTCATTCTTTCAGGAAATCATTAATTTTAACATCTATTTGAGTCAAAACGAATGTTGCGTAAAACATCGTTACAACGACTCGAAATCAATAGTATAGGGATTCGGAATTAAGATAGATATATAAATCCCAATACTATATAAAACATTTCCTTTTGGAAATCATTTACTATAACAACAGTGTTATAGTCCACCATTTCCTTATATTTCTCGAAAACGTCTATTTCAACAATGAACGTTGAAATCTATGATTTCGATATTTAACACATTTTAAAACATTGTTAAAAACAATTAACTTCGCTTTTAATGTCACTTTTCCAAAACTACCCATTTTACTTAACAATGTATTCACTATCCAAAATCGTGAATATACTTCACTAACCAAATCTCAATAGTTTCTACACATTTTATTTTAAAGAAGAATTCGCTGTCCAAAATCGCGAATATATTTTCTTTAATAACCTCCTACATTTAATTTATCAAATTCAATTGATTTCGAATTTATAAACAACGTTTATAAATTCTATTTCTATTTTCTAACAACTTCAATTTAATAAATCTCCTTTATTAACAATTCGATTTATAACTCAAATCTTATACCAACAATCCATATTATAAGTTAAATACTTATAATTCCTTTATCTTACAAAATCATTTCCATTTATAAGTTCACAATTTATAAATTTCATTTATTTATAAATTCTAAAAAATTCTTTTAACGCTTATAAAAACTCGTTTTATAATACCAACATTTTAATTTATAAAATGTCAACTTTATAAACCTTTTAAGTAAACCGTTTATAATATTTTAAAAATCTCAATTTAAAACATTTTATAAATCAATCAACTATTTATTCCAAAAATCACTTTTCGGTTATATTTCACAAAGATCTTAACTTTTATAACTTTAAAATTTGAACGTTTATTTATTTAAAATAAATCACTTCAAAAATTTAATAAAACGTATAATTTCAAAGATCATTTTAAAAATCCTTTTAAATTAAAAGTCGTTATTTTTAAAACTTGAATCCGATGATGCAACAGCACCAATTAGTCAATCACAACATCAAACATCATATATCAACATATGATAACAGAATATACATCAATATCTGTAAATAAATAAATACTGGTGAGGAATCCAGTTGGATCCCTCCAACATGTTTCCCTGCATCCACAGATGTTAGCACAATACCAATTCCACTTCGAGGTGGAATATCGCGGTATATGGGTTTTATAAAAATAATCCGCTTACTAACGGCGCAATAGGGTCTCATCCGCTATACGAGGCGGGAAATCATCAATCCAATATATACATATGCCAATATGTATATATTGCTATATATATATAGATATATCCTACTATATCTAATATCACAAATCCAAACAGCAATCAATCAAATCAATAACTGTAAAATCCACTTTTCAATCGAGTGAGAAAAATCTCACCTTAGCTTTTATTCTGCAATCCATTTCCATTCCAGATTGTTTTTCACGATCTTTTAACCTTGTATAAAACAATTTATACAGTTTATTAAAATTCGAGATGATCGAATAATTCATTTCCATTTAATAAAATTTTATTAACCCGTGATTTCTTTATTTAAAATAACACCTTAAATTTTAAACAAACTTCTATTTGATAATTTATATTAACCAATGATTTTCTTTTCTCTGTACATAAATTTATATTTCCTTAAATCCTTACATCTGCCAAAGATAAAATAATTTCTATTTTACTTTTTACTATATATATATTTTCTGCTTGCATATAATTTTACTTCTTCTTAAAAAAAAATCAAATTGATCTGTATATAATTGAAATAAAATAATTGAAAAACCCTTACTGCCTCGAACGATCGACGTCGAACTAGCAGCCATCGGTTAGAGACGAACCCATCTCCAGCTCGATCCCAGTATCTCTTCCGTTTTCACCTTCCCATACCACTGCCTCGTCTATCGCGACGAACAGCCTGCCCAAAATTCCAAGCTCGAACCATCAGGGTCATCTCCCTTCGATTTGCCGATGACATCATCGAATTCCCTCTCGAAAGCCGTTGCCACGAATCACCTCGAGCCCAGCTAGCCTCGTCGTACGCCCCCAGATTCTTCGAGCGCCTCCAGATCGCATCGATCGATCTTTGCTTGCATATGACCCATCGCAGTCGCAACTTCCCCTTCGCGTGCACGAGCCACTATCACTCGAACAACACGTCCAAATTGCTATGCCATTATCTGACGCGATTTTGAGCTCCCCACTGACGAACGTGCGCGATTTGCTTTGACCCAGACCCAACTTCAACTCGCCTTCGATTTTGAACGCGATTTCAATAGGCTTTTTTTTTCTTTGAGATGAAAAGGGAAAGAACGAGAGAATGAGGACGAGATGAGGAGAAGAGGGCTCGCGAATTTAAATTGAACGAATTAAATGTTCTCTGAAATTTTGAGGAGCTCGGCCATTACTTTTATTTTTGAACGAGAGTACTTTCTTCCCTTTGGTTTTGATTTCTCGTGCCAGTTAACAGATGAAGGGGAAAAGAAAAGGAATGGTACAAAGGAGACAAGAGAACGTGTTTTAACAGGGAATAGGTCTGCAAAAACGTAGGGTGGCTGATGATTTGAATATATAAATTTATATTTAAATTAAATCAATTAATTACTGTCCAGACGTTTTTATCTCGTACGATCACACAATAGCTCTGAAAATTACAAAATTTAAAATCCGTTAATAATACAATATTACGGACCCAATGGAACTGGTTTCGTCGAATTCCGAGACTGTGCCTTGGACGGCTATTTTTAAATATCGATACGAACGATATAAATTCAAAACTGAACAAATCAATTTCAAATTCGATTCTGAAGCTTCTATTATCTTCAGTATTGTCAATACGAATTTTTAAAAGCTTTCGAAATATTTTTCTTCAGCTTAAATTGAAGATTCGAATTTTTATTCACCTTACAATAGATTAAATTTTATAATTTAATCGTCAAATTCAAAGTTATATCGGGGATTCAAATTAAATCATTGTTCAAATATTTAAAATTAATTAAATATCCTCAATTTAATTTCTTCAAAATTCTGGGTCGTTACATTAATTTTCAACAATAATTTGTAAACATTTACCTTTTTCTGTGCTTTCTTTTTTTCTACAGCTTCTTTTTATTCATTGCTTTTTACTCCTATGGTATGCCAGCTATTTCAAATTGTCTTGCTGTTTCATCAATGTCATCATCCTCTTTAGCAACAGTATCATCCTTATATTGGTTAGCACCATCAATATTGTAAAGGCCCGAAAATCCATACCCTTTGAGTCGACAATAAACCACACATGTCTAACCCAAAGTGAACAGAAAGTCGGATCATCAAGGGTAAAATAAATAAAATAGAAGAACAGAACATAATCTCACTCGAATGGAATAACATATAATATTGAACAAATGTCTTTATAATGGAAAACTTTTAAAATACATATATCAGAGTCTAACCAAAATTCGGCTTGGACAGTTATAAACATATGTCCTTACAATTGCTGACAATCATCAATCAAATGTAGAATAGTAGCGGAAAATAGAATACGTCCATACGTAGGTTAATATCTCCAGCTCTCCTTTGGAAACTCCAACCGTCATTAACTAAACCTGAAACAACTCGGATCTGACCCGAGTATTGAAAATACCCGGATCAGGCTTGATAAACTAGCGTGAGAAAAACTCAATAATAAATGACAGTGTCATATATCAGCCCTTGAATAAAATCCTTTGAAAAGAAAGAGTATCTCATAAGACCACGTCCACACATAAACACGGACGAGTTTTTACCTTATGATAACTAAATCGCTTTTATATATCAAAACATTTGATATTATTTCTAATGACATTTCTTTGAAAAACATTTCTAAGTAAACTTATTAATCTTAGCCGAAATTATTACATTATTAAATTCCAGCATACTAACCACAAACGCATGTTCTACAAACAAAATGGCAGACACTTATTAGAGAATGGATTTCCATACAAATGACCAGGTGAAGGGACTACCTTCCGATGGGTACACCTCTAGACGGATGTCCCGAGGACCACAAAACATTTGTTCCCCTGCCAACACAAGACCAGCCAACCTCTACACTTAGATAGTACTAAATATGTCATCCCCCGGTCTTTACCGACCTTTATCCCAGGTACCTCGTAGCATACATCAACATTAATTTACATTCCAAAGATCATAGCGAGAAGAAATATATCTAAAAGGGGATGATACCATAATGGTTGCGAACCACATAGCCTTGCCGCATCTAACCCTCTTTTGGTCATTTTCCGGTTGATGAGGATTGAGGTAACGATTACCTTTACACATAGCGCATCTCTTTCCACTTTGAATGCCACATTGCCATTCCATAGTCACATGACTGATTTCTGCAAACTATAACTTTCTGAGCTCGAATGTCTCAGGAAAGGGTGTTAAGCTAAGAGAACGCGTCTTCTCCGACACCGACCGATATACATTATATAGAGACCACTCATTGGGATTTAGAATGCAAGGTCAGACACTCGTCCATATAAGTTTTCCAGGAACATGACAAACCGAAAGCACTCTCCTACCGCATCATAAGATTGGTTGCGAATAATCCTTGCGTTTCTGAGATTTTTCATAACAAAGAGACCACCACTACTATAAGTATTTCGGGAGTTATCCCTAATCAAATCAACAAGCAGTCCTTTGTCACTATTCGTCTCAATTATCTTCAACTTCTGGTCTTTTACTTCGAATACGTAGATTGGTTCGAAGTGGTCTTCGGATAGGAATTACCCAAATCCGACCCCGGTTCCTTCGAAATCCAATTATCGATAAACATTGAAGAGTACACAGGATTTATTAAGCCTTTTTTCCCATTCATTTCTTTTGAGTTAATTACGAAAATTCTTTTTTTTTTACCTTAGAGTAATTCTTGGTAATTCTCTTCTCTTAGGAAAATATTTTCAATTTTCTTACTTAACATTCGATTAAAGTTCTTCAGCTTTTAAGTGGGTCAAAAAAAATATTATTTAAGACATCATTTACTATAAACCCAAAAATAAATCTTAGAAAACATTATTGAGTAAATAGGATCATGGAAATCATTCAAATTTTCCTCGGTGTCAATTTCCATATTCAACAAGTGCTATGGGCGGAATAACGGTGAAATCACCTTTTAAATTCCATGAATAGGACGAGTTCCCTTTTTGGACTTTAATACCAAGTATAACAAGATCATTTCTATGCAATCCAAGTTATAGTTTATTCACTTTGGAGATTAACCCTTTTTATACTTAAATTGCTTAATTTCTAGAAAATTCTAATTCTCTTTTATTATGGAAAACTTAATATGATCTTTTTAGAGCATCCGGGTTTTCCCTTCGATCTATTCCACCCCTTGCTAAAAGATAATGCAAATGCTAGGTAAGTTCAGGGCACTGGTTGCTCCATCCCTAACCTTGGTTACACACCTTGTTTTATCGTTTAGCTCTCATAGGTGGGACAAATGTACTAGTCGTTTTCGCATACTCAATTATTGATAAATCATCTTAAAGTTACTTTATTATTCATTTAAAAACATTTCTAAATGATTCAGGAAAGAACCTCCAAGTTTAGAATCATTTTTTCAAAGTTATAGAAAACTGCTGCAAAAGCATTGCAAAAAGCATTGCAAATGGTGTTTTAAAGCTATATTGATCAAATTGACTTTTATATCATTTAAAATTCCATTTTTTTGACATAGATCACTTTTAAAACATTTTTAGAGATTTTTTCATATTTTAAAAATATTAATTTCTAACTTTGGTCACTTTACTTCAATAATGCGATTTTTTTGAAAATTTGTTTTGAACGTATTTCGAAATATACAAGATGAAATCTTGATTTTCTTTCTTCAATTAAAAACTATGGATATAATAGTTCGGACATTTATTGTTTCGAAGAAATCCAAGCTATATTTCATTCTATACATTCCTATAAACTTTCCGACGCGAAATCGCGATCTACCGTTGCGCGAAGCGCTTAGTTTTAACTTGATTTTCAAAACTTGAAATAAATTCTCCAAATTAAACTTAATTACTTATAAAAACATTATAAATCATTTTAAATCAATATTTTCACTTATTAAAGTATTTAAAGTATATTTTCACTATTCTCATATTATAATATTATCATATTCACAATATTTTAATATTAATTTTTTAAAACCAATTTCTATTCAATTTCAATTCTAACTTCAAATTATACTTAACTAAAACTTAGATTTCAAACCTAATTTTGAATCTAACCTTAATCTCAATTTCAATTTTTTCTCAAACCGATTTCAATTTCAATTTCACTATTCATCTCAATTTTTTTTGATTTCAAAATTAGTTTCACTTACAATTTCAAATTCGATTCAAATCCGATTCCGATTTCAAATTCAATTATACTTCAATTTCAGTTTGAATTTTATTTTCAATTTCAAATTGAATTCCACTATTCAAAAAGAGGCTTAATAACTCCAACACATACCATATTAATAAAATTGGTCATATTTAACAAAGGTGATTACTTGGGTGAAATGAATATAATCACTATTTATAATTACCACTACAATATCCAAATCAACCAATCGCATCACATAATCACTTAAATCCAAACATTAATTACCACTACCATAATGGGTATATAATCACGATACTTATAAAATGTGAACAATCATGATGACATGGCAATGATTCATTATTTAGAGATGACAATAATCCTGCTTATCCATATCACGACTTACAAATCAACAAACTAAAATGGGTGCATACTTCCTATGTCAAAAGTGATTGTTATAGCAATATTAAAAATACGATCTTTAAAGCGATGAGAATTTCTCACCTTCATTTCCACTCCGTCAAACTTTTCTATAAACTAGCGTCTTCACTTCTTTTAATTCGTTCCTCGCCTTCGGAAAGTTGGACTCTCTTTTCTCTCCTTACCTTTTATTTTCTTTTTCTTATATGAAAGGGTGTGTAGCTTGAAGAGGGGGTACAGCTAGGGTAGTGGAGGGTATAGGGGGTGTATGTCTTAGGTATGCTTGGGTGGAGGCCTAGGGAGGAGGGTGTGTGGGTTTTAAGGGCAGGTAGGTGGTGTTTGGGCTTGGGTATGTGAGTATGAGGTGGGTATGGGGAAGTAGGGGGCTCGGGTAGGCGGGTGTTAGTTGTTGAGTGCTCGGGTTGATGGGTGTGGAGGCGTGTAGGGGGTTGGTGCTCTCGGGTTTGGGGTTTGGGTGGTGATGGAGGTTGGGTGCATGAGTTTAGGATGGTGTAGGGTGAAGTTTGGCTCAGTTATGGGTGGTGTAAGGATGTGGTGATGCTTGGTGAAGATGGTGGAAGAGAAATGGAAGAAGAACTTAAGGAAATGAAAAGAATGATTTGTGAAAAATGAAGTGAATGTTGTAGGCTATTTATACTTGAGCTTTGGATGGAAAATGACTTAAATGCCCTTGACTATTTTTTTGACTTTGTTTAAGCATGATTTGAAGTGCATTAATGGTGGAAAGGATGTTAAGATGTGATTTGTACTTAACTAATGATGTTTGCCTCTTTTTCTTAATTTCTAAATTACTTAAAAACCCTTTTGTTCCTTTTCCATACTTGATAAGACTTGAGTATTAATGGTGAGAAGATGTGTTAGGATTTTTTAGTAATGATTATGTTCAGAAATCTTATTTAATATGAAAAATAGTCAAATCATGTTACTTTTGAATTATTTGTTTACTTTGACTTTTCAAAGTGAATTTACATTTACATGAAAATATACCGTGTGCATAGTTTGTTATAGTTTGTAAAGATGAAATATATAGGTTATAAAGTGGATGTGTTCATATAACGTAGCGACGACTTGTTACGGTTGAAAACAACATTGTTATTGACAAATTTTATAGTCAAAATTTGATGTTTTTGTTTAACTATTCATAGATGTAAACCAACTTAGAAATTGAACTTCCTACTACATTTAATAAATTATAATAAGTCTATTTAGGTTAAAAATCCATATCATTATGGTTAATATTAATTTATTGAATTACGGCGTTGCATTGACAAAATGTGATAAAATTAGAATATTTTGTAAAAAGATTATAAATATATTTTTCAAACCTATATTATACTTCTTTTATCTTTTTAAGTGATTTCGATATAGTTTGACTTTTCAAACAAATATTTAAAGCTATTTATTTAAGCATTTATTCATTTTTAACAAAATCCAACTTTCGTCGATTCGTGATAAAAATCCAAATTCTTTATTTTCCATTATTAATCTTAAGATAAATAATTTCTCATTACTTATTCAACATATGTACTTGAGTTCTAAACCTTTTTAAATTTAAAATAAATAAAATATCTCATTTTCGGAGTAGCGAAATTATGGGTCGTTACAAATACCACTAACATCACCATCACCAATATTATCATTAGCACCACCATCTTTGTCACCAACACTAGCATTACCACCAATACCATTACCATTACCATTACCAGCACCAGCATTATGATCACCATCATCTTTGTCGGCACCATTAACTTCAATAATTTTGTATTCTTTAAGACCTTCAACATCTGCATCTATAACTACAACATTACCGTCATCCACTTTATTAAGACTAACATATTTATCTTTGTCATCAGCTTTATCTTTTTCATAATCATCAGCATCATTATCTATTTCTTCATCAATATTTATTTGATCATTATCAACTTTGTCATCATTATCATCTTTATCATTTTCTTCGTTTTCTTACCTTTTTCTCAAATCTCCAATTTCAATTTTCAGGAGCTTGTTCCCTTCTTTTAGAGCTACATCATCCTCTTTCAGTTTCTTTATTTCCAATTTCATATCTTTCAGTTGTTTTTTAATACTGACATAATTTTTGTCAACGGCTGAAGCTTTTTCTTTAGGAGATTTTGCTTTGGCAGTTTTTGGCTCCTTTCCTTTTTTTCGTTTTTCTTCTTTTCTCTATGAAGTAGAAAATAGAAAGTTTAACTTTTGTATTTGCTTAGCAAATATTAGAGAGGCAAATATTTTTCAGGCAAACATTTGTCAGGCAAATATTTAATAGGTAATTTTTTAATTAAAAGTTACTGGAAAAAATGTACTATAGTTAAATGAACTACTGGAATATATATAATGGTAAATATTTGACTGAAAATCATTACGAAGAAGAATTGTTATCTTTCAATTGATGAATTTCTGAATAATATTTGGAGTCACCTCATGTAGTTTCCATTTTACGAATGTTGGTTCGCTTTCTTTGTTACTTTTTCTGGTTCTATTATTTCTATCATGTCACGGAATCTATATTGCAAAACAATATCAGATTATGTTTTAGTTTGTAATATAGTCTAAAAACATTGAATGAGTTATTAGTATTTACCAACAAAATAGTTACACATGCTCTGATTTTTCTTGGAGTACCTTTGTGTTTCTTGATTTGGTCTATTAAATCATTCAAAATTATTGCTGGTTATGAAACATTTTTCAATTCATGTAATGTACAAATATTTGGTATGGTAACAACACTAAGAAAAATGATGAGTTTGCATTAGAAAGCAAATATACTAATGTAGATGCATTATCATCATCCTTTCAACATCAGTTTGATTTTTTTTGTTCCCTTCTAAAGCTAACATCAATTTTAATCCTATGTCCATGGCTTTGATCATTTTATAACCTGTAAAATATTGATCTTTGAAGCATTCTACAAAAGGGTCCAATTCAGCTTCTTTTAAATGAGTACTAGTGTAAATTGTCAAATCCTTGATATTCCATCCAAATATTTTAGCAATGTCGATTTCTTTCATTGTTACTTTCATATCTTCAAAACGAAAGCAGTTTTCTTCCACTGTGTATGACTGTATTATTAAATCTATGAAAAATGATTCCTTGCTTATATTTTCAACCGTTATGTTATCATTTTGGAAAGCTCAGAATATATTATGAAATGGAGTCATCGACAGTTGATCAATGTGTTCATTTTGCAGAAGATTGTTCTTTTTCAATTTTTGGAATAGGGACTGGAAACTTTTGAAGCTACTTCGGTAGGTTTCTAGAACTGTTTGCTTAGAATTTTTTTATAATCTCCATCTTTTGTTTCTTTGTAGTTACTTGTTTGGAGGGCCTGACTGTCATCTTTTGTTGCTTCCTTTTTTTAATGTTGAAAGAACTAAATATGTTGTTACTGTATCAGCTGAAGATGATTCAGTTTCTTCAACTAATGGATCATATTCATCAGTATCAGTTTCTGATGTAGATTTAGATTGAGAATGTTTTTCTTCAAGAAGATGGAATAATTAAAAATTAAATTATTTAATATGTCTGGCAATATATGTATTCTGAACACTATTACTGGTATTGAATGTATGAAGCGACATAATTATAAATTAAGTTAGTTAATGTAACACATATGGTACATTTTGATGCATATTCAATAAATTTAATCTATGTTAGGAAAATATTAACAAGGCGAATAATGATAGAGTTAGAAGTATACTCAGGGGCAATTATGTAATTTGTTACGTATATCTAACTCGTTAACTAATCGTGTTCGAAATAAATGCATTTTCTTTCTATTATATACTTGATATAATGTGGTTATATTAATTAATCAATTTAGTTAAAAATATATTTAATGGAAAATCCATAAATGGTATGTTTTGTGATAGTAGTTACATAGTGTTGTAATTGTGAGTAATTTATTACAATGAAACAAATATACTATTTTAAATGTTCCTAGTTAAGATGCATCGAGACTGGATATCGATGTATCCATGTAGACCAGAGTATGTAACGCTCTCCAAATGTTGGGAAGTGTATTACTCATGACTGCTAGGGGCACCAAGGGGTTACATACTGATAGTTATTGGATAAATATGGAATGAATCACTCAATAGTTTTCTGTTAGTTAATATAACTAAGGTCAAGCAAAGAATATCGATGTGCCTAATTTACACGGTTCTCTCGACTTGAGAATTCTATTAATCTTTAATGTGGAAGCTCCGCTTTGATTATAGTTAAATCGTGGCACAAGTCCCTCGATGACTATAATTGGATCGAGTGGAAGCATCGAAAGTGAAACACTATTCAAGAGAGGATTCGTCTCCTTAGTTATATGAGGTTAGTATCAAGATCAACTGAAATCAACTCAAAGTCAAAGTCTATGGTCAGAGCGGTTAATAATAATTGTTATTATTGAATCAAGGAATTTGTGTTTGGATTATAAAGTGGAATGTGGATGATATTGGAATTTTGACCATTACCGAATTCCATAAATCTAAAGTGATATAGTTTTGACGAAGAAAATTGGTGTTGTGACGCCCCACCTCTATACTCACGCTAGCCAAGGACACTACGGAGTAATGCCGTAAACTAGCGCGAAGAATAAGGCTGTTGAGAAGCGACCATCCATGTAATTGCTTTGTGCGAGTTCCGATATGTCAGATAGTATAACATGCATTTCATTTCAAGAGGAAATCTGACATATCAAATTCAAACTCAAAGCTACTACACAGTGGCTATGAGGCCTTCGGAAACAAATATAGAAATAAACATAACACAAATCAGTCACAGATGTTCATATCTCAAAGGCGGATACAGATATGAATATAACACATAGAAGTGTAAATCAGAGTAGTGGTCAAACAAGATCCACAATATCACAAAAGAATAGATACAAGTTCTAGACAAAAGAATATGTATACATCAAGGACTCTCTATCTCAAATGTATAACAACAAAAACTACCAATCTAATGTAGTTAGACAAAAGTCAGAAGATGATCCCAGATAAGGAGTCAAGCAGAAGCACCTGTAACATCTCGGTCTGACCCGAGTATTATTTAATAAGAAAATAATAAACGGATCAGTCTAGCTATAATTATCATTTATAAAATGAGATATAAGTAGAGATATAACAAAAAACGTATGATAACAATAATGTCATATTGTGACAAGTATACTTTAAACAACAACAAAATCATACTATATCTCAAGAATCTCAAAGCACCAAAAAGAATGTCATATTCTTTATTTTACTCACCAAACACCAAATATTGACAAACATATCATTGCCAATCGCAAAAAGAGGTGAAACACAAATTCTAGAAACCATCAACTAGAAATCCAAAAATCACAAAGGGGGAGGCCTATCACAAACGGGAGCATGAAAACTCACCAACATGTGTATCACAAACGGAACGCTATTCCATGGTCGCTAACCGTTAATTTTGAGCCGAAGCTCCAAAAACGGCCCGATGACCAAGGGTCGCTACCCCACCAAATTGAACCGAACTTCCACAAACGGGGTTTTTAGTCCCCAGACAAACAAATAGACATCGCACATCGCTAGTCTAAATCACAAAATGATCATCATCGATCAATAAAAAGTGTCGATTACACTAAGCTAGTAAATATATGAGTTTAGCTTCATGTCCCATAACCACTAGCTTAACTTAAATATTTACGAACAAATTGTAGATTCCCACTCAAAAATTATCAAAAGATTTTCAATCGAACAAGTCCAAAAATTAACCGACGAAGTAAACGCAAGCGTTTCATACCACTTGTTTTGCTAAGCCGTTTAATTAGATTTTCTCATACGAATGAGGTAAAGGTTTGTATATACTAATAGATTAGAAAACGGTTTTATAAACGAGCTTTGTATTAAAAATAGAGTTGAAATCACCTTTGTAAAAGAGTTTGAATATTTACTACTAGTATAGAAACCTTTGTAATTTAAAGTGACAAATCATAGAAATGATTGTAGAAACAATCAATCACCAAAATCCACATACAAAGACGTGAATCAAATCCAAAGAAATCGATACCGAATCCATCAAAATGGATATTCTAAAAAAATCCTGAAAAAGAAGTCATCAAAGTCAATAATAAATTATGACAATAAATCAGATCAACACGAATCGGTTCTAAATTGAAAATCCACACCAAATAGACAAATTGGGCTGAGACAAGCAGGTCAGTCGACTGGGCCCTGAGTTCAGTTGGCTGGCCCAATACTTGGAAACTCTCGGGTTACAGGTCAGTCGACTGCACTCAGAGAGCCAGTCGACTGGACCCTGTTTTCCTGTGTTTCCAGCCTAGCCCAATGAAGGGCAAACTCCCAACAAATTGCGATCGGACGAGCAATGGGCGCTAGGGGTTTATGCCAATCGACAACCCCGCCCTATAGGCTCTTCGATACACCACCAAAAGCATGTTCATACATCGAAACTAGGATTTTTAAAGTTTTTGACTTCAAAAGACCAAAAATTGAAATGTTCACCAAATCAATTCAAATCAAAAGAAAATGAACATGAATAGATGTTAGGAATTCATACCTAACCACAATGATAGAAATAGACAAAGATGTGAGTTCAAAAACTCACTTTTAAACCCAAAAACACAAGAGAGAAGCTATAGAGCAAGGCAAGAACAATCACTCTTCAATGTTAAACCAAGAAGCTTCAATCTAAGCTCAAAAGAAAAACATTTCCTAAGTTAGGATTTAGGAAATTTCTGAAATTGATGAGGAAATGAGATGGAGAAGATGAAGAGGATGCTTACCTGAGCTTCTCTTAGATGTTGGAGCTAGAACTTGAGTTTGCAAATGAATCTAGGACTTAGGAATTTCTAATTCCTCTTCTCTTCCCCCATTTTTCTAAAGCTTGAAGTGTTAGAAAATAATAGAGTGAGTGAAGAGGAGTTGGATGAAGGGTTAGGTTATTAGAAGGTTGATGGGTTGAAACCCAAACCCAAGCCCAAAGTGAAAAAGTCATAATTTTTACTCAACTCCAAACATATTGATGTTTATACTCAAAAAAGTTGTAAATGCCATTTTGGACTCAATGGAGGTGATCTCGAGTCCCAATTCGACTGTTTACAAAAAGTAGCTTTTCGGATTTTAATCCGATGAACGATTCTATATTTAAATAAAACATTTAAATATACAATCGGTAAATATGTGGGTTGTTACAGGTGTAAATAATTGTCACAATTAGGTATGGCTTATAATAAGTAAAATTTGATTTTACCAAAAGATGTGTAAGCGATAAATTTTGCCAAAATGTCACACCACCTGCTAAGTGACGTGTGAACATTAATATTCGATATTAATTGCTGACTGAATTTAACCTTTGAGTCGCACAACCATAATGATGAATTCTCTAAGAAAACCACCTGATTTAATTAATTTATAAAATGTTTTAAATTAATTAAATTAATTGATATTTGATAAAGATTAATTATTATTTATTTGATGTTTGGAAGTTTTTTGTAATTATTTTAATGCATTTATAAAAGTTATATTTACGCGTGTTCATATGGATTTATAATGGATCCACTATTGCGGGATAGTGTACATTCACTTTGAAAAGAGAAGATTTTATTACTTTCTAAGAAAAGAAAATTTTACAAGATTGATAATGAAGGCTAAGAAGAAGAATAAGAAATAGAACTTGAGAGGTTGATTCCAATCTCTACAAAATGACTATCTTTAGATATAAATTATTACTTGGAGTTGAAATAACTGATTTATGATTATAAATCAATGCCTCATCAATGCTCCTATTCATATAGGAAACGTTTATCCGTTTGATTTTTAAGTTTCCTTCAATTAGCACGCGCTTGATAAAATTTCTTCTTTAATCAACTAATTATGGAGTTGTTTGTTTAGTTTAATCTTCCAGATATTTCTCCTTCTTATTTAGATAATTTGTTGCCCTCCTTAATGCAATAAAAGAGGCAATATATTTGAGTCATTATCTCAAATATTTTCCAAATATTCTTTAATTGGAAATATAATGTCACCGAAATCAACAATATCTTTAAAATCTTCTTTAATATAAAAATATTATTTACCAAAATCTAACAAAAGAATGCTCATGTAGCTAGTTGAAACGACACTACAAGAACCGTCAAATTTTTTTGTTTATCAAACTGACCGTTAGGATGGTTTTTTTACTATTAATTGTCCAAAATGAAATGGAAAATTTGGGCCCACGTCTCTCTCTTTAAACTAAATTAGGCCTACATCCTTTTAAACTTTAAAATTAAAATTACATCCTTGTTTTCAAACAAAGTACAGATCCTCCCGCGAAACTCAATCGTCTCATTTCACTGAGATTAAAAAAATTATTAAAAAAACTCGTCGAACATTAATCGACTTAAATTTCTTCAATCAATCCTCGTTTGCATAGTAATTAATCATCGACATAAATTAAAATCAATCAAAATCTAATTGAATCAAACCCTATAATCGCAAAAAACATGGCTGTGAATTGCCAATTTATAGAAAGAGAAGTAGCTTGTACTGAAATCGCCACAACAGATCGCTACTGTGAAGAACATGCGAGATTACAATAGGAAGAGACTAACAATACTAATCTACAACTAATAGTATATCAAATAGAGGTAGAAAAAAGCGAAAAACAGGTAAATAAATCAAAATTTTAACATTTTTAATTATGTATATTGGCTGTTTGAATTTAAAAGTTCATTTACATGCAAAATTGTTAAAACAAATATTTGACATATGCAATTTAGAATGTTGGTTGGTGGATATTAGTTGATTTGTTTGCAGATAAAATTGATGACTGTAAATATTATGTTGCTTTGTATATTACTGTACATAATTAGTAGATCATTATTATGTTGCAAAACATGATAGGCAAATCTTTCCTGGTAGAAATGTTTGGCAGGCAAATATTTTCCTGACTAATATTTTTTTTTGGTGTTATCGTGCATGACATGTTTTAGGAGAAATATTAGGTAGGAAAATATTTTTCTGCCTAATATTTGCCTAGTTAATATCTTTCTAGCATATATTAGATCTACTGAACATGCATTAAAATGTAACATATGTTGCTTTGAATATAACATAGACCATTCTGTAAAACATAATAGGCAAATCTTTGACAAAAGAAATATTAGTCTACAAATATTTGTATTGAAAATATTAGCCAGATAAATATTTGTCTGCCTAATATTTGTCTGATTAATATTTTTCCAGTATAGATTATATTCACTGAACATGCATTAAAATGTATTATATGTAATACATTAACTAACTTAATTTATGGTTATGTCACTTCATACATTCAACATTGGTAATAATGTTTAGAATACAAATATTGCCAAACACATTAACTAACTTAATTTATAATTATTTCAGCTTCTTGAAGAAAAACATTCTCAATCTAAAGCTGCATCAAAAACTGATACTGATGAATATGATCCATTAGTTAAAGAAATCAAATCAACTTCAGCTGATGCAGTAACAACATATTTAGTTCTTTCAACAGTGAAAAAAAGAAAGCAACAAAAGATGACAATCAGGTCCTCTAAACAAGCAATTACAAAGAAACAAAAGATGGGGATTATAAAACAATCTAAGAAAACAGTTCTAGAAACCTACAGAAGTAGGTTCAAAAGTTTCCATTCGTTGAAAAAGAACAATCTTCTGCAAAACAAACATATTGATCGACTGTCGATGACTCTATTTCACAAGATATTCCAAGCTTTTCAAAATGATAACATAACAGTTGAAGATATAAGTAAGGAATCAGCTTCTGTTGATTTAATAATACAGCCATATACAGCAGAAAAAAACTGCTTTCGTTTTAGAGACATGAAAGTAACAATGAAAGAAATCGACATTGCTAAAATATTTGGATGAGATATCAAGAGTTTAACAATTTACATAGGTACTCATTTAAAAGAAGCTGAATTGGACCCTATCGTAAAATGCTTCAAGGATCAATATTTTACAAATTGCAAAATGATCAAAGCCAAGGACATAGAGTTAAAGTTGATGTTAGGTTCAAAAGGGAACACAAAACATGATGATAATGCAACTACTATCAACATATTTGCTTTCTAATGCAAACTCATCATTTTTCTTAGTGCCGCTGCCATATATTTATATAGTAAATAAATTGAAAAATGTTTCATGGCCAGTAACAATTTCGAATCATTTAATGGACCAAATCAAGAAACACAAAGATAATCTAAGAAAAATCAGAGCACGTGTAACTATTTTTCTGATAAATACTAAAAACTCATTTTATGTTTTTAGATTATATTACAAACTAAAATATAATATGATATTGTTTTGCAATACTGCATCTGTGATAGGATAAAAACAATATAACAAAAAAAATTAAAAAGAAAGCGAACCAACATTCACAAAATGGAAACTGCAAGAGGTTACTCCAAATATTATTCAGAAATTAATCAATAGAAAGGTAATAATTCTTCTTCATAATAACTTTCAGTCAAATATTTATCATTACACATATTCCAATAGTACATTTAACCATAGTACATTTGTTCCAATAACTTTTCAGCAAAAAATTACATATTAAATATTTGCTTGGTAAATGTTTGCCTGCCTAATATTTGCCTATCTAATATTTTCTAAGCAAATACAAAAGTTAAACGTTTTATTTTCTAATTCATAGAGAAAAGAAGAAAAACAAAAAAGGAAAATGAGCTAAAAACTTCCAAAACAAAATTTCTTAAAGAAAAAGCTTCAATAGTTAACAAAAAATATAAAAATATCAAAAAACAACTGAAAGAAATGAAATTGGAAATGAAGAAACTGAAAGAGGATAATGCAACTCTAACAGAAGAGAACAAGCTCCTAAAAAATAAAATTGAAGATTTGAGAAAAAGGAAAGAAAATGAAGAAAATGATAAAAATGATAATGATGATAAAGTTGATAATGATCAAATATATGTTGATGAAACAATAGATGATGATGCTGATAATTATGAAAAATATAAAGCTGGTGTTAAAGATAAATATGTTAGTATTAATAAAGATGATGGTAATAATGTAGTTTTAGACGTAGATATTGAATGTCTTAAAGAAGACAAAACTGTTGAAGCTGATGGTGATCATAATACTAGCGCTGGTATGGTGATGGTATTGGTGGTAATGCTGGTACTGGTGCTAGTGACAAAGATAGTGGTGCTGATGATAATGTTGGTAATAGTGATGTGGGTGGTATTAATGGTGATGTTGGTGGTATTGATGGTGCTGACATAAATAATGATGATACTGCTGCAAAATATGATGATGACATCGATAAAATAGCAAGCCAATTTGAAATAGCTGTCATACCAAATGAAGGAAAAAGCAATGAATAAAAAGAAGCCGTAGAAGGAAAAAAAAGAAAGCGCGGAAAAAAGTAAATATTTACATATTTTTGTTGAAAATTGAGGAGTGAAAATATTTGTCATCTATATGGTAGTAAACAAAATAATTAACAACTGAAATTTTCTATAAACCCATTGATAAACCAAAAGATTTGATTACTGAACGACATCACGAAAAAATAGTTTAAAAAACAATGGGTATATATTTAAAAAAAATCATTTTTTTCATATAAAATAAGTCTCTCAAAATATTTGATATATACTAAATATATAATTGAAATAGATGCTCAAAAATTTGGCATACCAGGGAAAGACTTCCCAACATTTAAAATACTAACATCAAGCGAAAGCCAGGAAAGCAGCCAAAAATCAACTAAAAATCAATTGGAAATCCAAAAAAAAAATTGGCTGCAAAATATGAAATAAAGAAGGAACGAGAAGAGAAAAAATCAAGGAAGAATAAAAAAGAAGTTTCTCCATCTTCACTGTCCAAGAGAATTAAAACTGAAAATAGAAGAGGAAAAGCAGAAGATCCAAATTGTAACATCCCTTATCTTGAGGCCGAAGCTAAGTGCTACAGATGCTGCAGTCATTTATAGTATTAACTTCCGATGACAAAATACGTCAATGTTAATGGTATCCATAATATCAGAAGCACATGAATATGAAATAAAATTACAGATTTCAAAACACAACTTTACTGATTACATTTCAAATCCATGTTTCATATTCCAGTACACAATCCCAAACGATTCCCAGGTTTCGACCACATATAATATAATTTACGCCAAGAGCGACATATGAAGATGCCCGCTTGGATGATCAGAGTACTAAATAGACATACCAGTCTTGAATACATCACAGCAGAAATAAAAATGATTACTCCTATATAGCTAACTTTGCCCCCTTCACGTCTTCGGAAGCTTATTTGTCCACCTGCTAAGCTTGTAAAACCTTAACTCTTAATATACTCAAATTAATTCTGAGCATCCGAGAGTTTAAGCGAAAAACATAAACTTCAAGTCGGACATAAAGCCTGGTGTGAATAATACTTTTACATCTCGGTTTATTGATATTAAGTGAGAGCATGCCGCTTAATGGAATGGGTTTCCCCTCACTAATACCCCTTTTTAAACATATCTTTTGCAAATCAGAATCCTACATTCAAACTGATTAAAGCAATAATAGCGATATCATATATGCACATAAATCAGGTAATCAATGGACAATCTATCCGAACTATATTGTTTTGTTTAGCCAACTACTAACCATTGTCTTACTCATGCCTACCAGACAAAGTAAATAATCTAACTTCTGTTAGACACGCTCCTGGATGGTCTGTCCTTAACTTATTTCTCCCAGGATCAACTAATCCTAATGGTTTTGCGGGCTCACCAATAACCTATCGTTCTCTGTATATTTCTTTCTGTATGTAACATTATTTTAGTCTTACCTATGACAAAGCCCTATACACTGGAATTTTGAACTCATATTAGCTAGGGGCTGCTAGCTAAAGTATAGGGCATGACCTTATATCAGTCTCATATGGTATTCTAATACTTGAGTCATTTACTTAGGGTTAACTACCCTATAAAATTTTCCTTGAAAACATTTCTTTCAAATTTATTTAACTCTTTAAATCATATTTAAACAAGGAAAATATACTTTTTGCTTTACTCAAATATCTTTGCCATGATATATGCTTTACACAAAACAATGTTGATGAAAACCTAAATAAATAGGGTAATCTATCCCTTGAAAACAAGTTAAAGCCCTTCTTTAACTTAGTAAACATTAGGTTTTAAATCCAAGATATCACCTTCGAAACCCTTGTTTAAAAACTTTAAATAGTCCCTTTCGAATCCATTGAAAGTACCACTTTCAAAATAGGTTAACTATTTTACCTTGAAACACTAGGCCAAAAGGCCAAAACATACCTTTCGAAATCTTTAAAAATAGACCTTTTGAAATCATTGAAAGTATCCCTTCAAAAGCTTTATAAAACCTTAGACATCCTCTTTTCAAAATACTTTAAACTTGCCTTTCGAAAGCATTGAAAACCTTCCATTTAAAGATTCAAGTAAACCTTTCGAAAACATTGGGGTACCTCCCCTTCGAAACCTACATTATATACCTTTCGAAAGTATTAAAATTCCTTATTTAAAACAAACCTTTCGAAAGCATTGGGTCCAAGTAAAAGTTTGTGGAACATAGTTTTGAAACCATTTAAAACCATTCCTTTTGAAACCTTTGGTTTAGCTTTTAATAGAACAAAGGGTCTTAAAAGAACTAGGGCGAAAGCATTGCTTTCAAAAGCATTTTTCCTAAGTAAAAGAAAGTGGATGGTTTTGAAACAACCCTTTCGAAAGCATTGATTCGAAGGGTTGAATTTGGCAGCATGGGTTTCGAACCCCTTCGAAAGCTTCATTTTAAAATAAAAAGGCGGCAACCCCTTCCGAAAGTCCTTTTGATAAAACAAAGGCACATTTGACTAAGTCAAAAGCTAATATAACTCTTCTAAAGCCTCCTTTATAAACATAAGTGATTCGTTGTCAAAATAGTAGCTTCTACCCCTTCGAAAGCAAGTTTTGACTCTATACTTTCTGCCTAGCTCCAATCCACTACGTACTAAGGCATTGATACCATGTGTACTGGTTTTGACTTAGTTAAGGCAGAAGTATGGGGTCGAAAGATAGCTGTTGTAAGTGGCGAAGCAGTAATTCTTTGCAAAACTAATTATTAGCCTTTTAAAGGAATATCTTTCTAACTAACTTGTCTTATTTTTCAACATATAATTGGTTGCCAATTCTTTTCCAAAACCTTTTTCTAAAAGTGAAGCCGAATACAGTAATTTACAATTAAAAACATTTTGCAAATTAGCCACTTCTCCTTTTAGAAGCATATAAAACATTTAAGTCCCATACCTTAAATAATTTTATATCCATAATAAAATACTTAGGAAATTCTCTAAAAATTCCCATAAATCATATTTAATATGTTTTCTAACATATTTAAATTTTAGACCAAAGGCTGTCATATAATTGCCAAAAATAATTTAAACCCAATTTAACCATATTCTTTCCTAGAAAATTCATAATAAATCCACATTAAATTAAAATTATGAAACTTGAAACCTATCTCTAAAATAATGTTTTTGACCTTATATAAAAAAATGCAAGTCATTAGGATGTCATTTAATAGGTTTTTCAAATCAAAATTTATCAAAATCTATATGAAGCAACATAAATCATCAACATGCTTATATATCCATTTAAATAATCAAATCATGGCATTATACTTGCAAAATAAATTCGTATCTCATCTAAAAACCAAAAACAATAAAAATGAGATGTAATCGATTATTCACCTTAGCTTCTCTTTTATTTTTCCCTTAATGATGGTCGGCCAAGCTTTGAATGTTCTAAGTTTTGTTTGCAAATGTTTAGAATGGATAAGGAGTGAAAGTAAGAAGGGTTCAGAGTATAAGAACTTAGTTTATTCCTATTTTGCCCATATCTTATCTCTCTTACTTATTTCATTTTAATTCTCTTTGGCTTAGGGTTAATTAAGGGACGGCTGCCTTAAATTATTCAAATCTCAATCTATTAACCATTTACATTATTTCATTTAATTTATCTAATTAAATGTCCTAAATAACGTCAATCAAAATTAGGGTCATTATACAAATTTCCAATATGAGCCACCAAAGAAAAGAAAATACACAAGAAAATCCAAGAAAGACAATGCTAACAAAAAAGAAGTTAAAAAAGGTAATATTATCGGCATACCTGAAGAAGATGAGTCTGATCATGACAAATAAAAAATAAAAGAAGATGTTGCGATAGATTTTGAAAAAAGTAAGCTAGCAAAAAGATGACTTTCAGACAATCAAATCAGCGAACTAAAATTTTTTTACTAGCAGGAAGGAAATAAGTAAGTTATATAAATAAAACATAACATAACGTAACATAACATACATATAAACATATATGTATATATAGGAATTATTTTCCAAGCAAATATTTGCCTGCCAAATATTTTCCATGTAGACATGCTCATCAACTGACAATAATATATACTAGTACAATTTTGAAATTATTAAAAAAGGAAAACAGCTTTCTATAACACAAAAAATGACACTGAAATAAGAGGAGTAAATATTTCAGATATGTTTTTTAACAAATTCTTTGATTCAAAGGTATATAATTTTACAACACATTTTCTATATAATGATATGATAAATATAGATTAAAAAAATAAGTAAATTAATATATGAAATTTAATTTCGATGCAGGTTATAGACTGGTTCATGAAAATCAAACTTGAGTCAAAATATAAAGATATTGTTTACTTCATTCCTATGCAGCGGTATGAAATACTTAAAACCAAAAATACATATCACTTTAAAACTAAGTATACTGTAAATGCAGATATCTACTATTGACAACTACAAAACCACATATGAATCTTTGGTTGTCAAAGTGCTGGAAGAAAGAGCAATGGCTTGCAAAAAAATATTTATACCGCTGCTTCATATCAACCACTACACATTATTAGAGTTTAACGCAGTTGAAAAGACATGGAAGCACTACGATTCCTAAAGACCAAGATCAAAAAATGTCAACTGCCCACATAAATAGCGAGCTATTAAAATTAGAAATATGTTTACAATTGATGTTTACAAATATTTACAGGGCAAATATTTGACTCCAAAAATATTTACAAACTAATATATAACCAAAATTACCAAACCAGATTATTTATTCATTCATAATTTTCTAAGAGATAATTTGATGGCCCTGCTTAGAACAATTTATTCAATAAATGGCAAGAAACCAACATAATTAAAAAACAATCCAATCAAATTTGTTACTTTCCCACACCAGGGGCCTCACTCATAAGTAAAACTTATTATTTACAAAAGTATTTTTCAAAACATTAAAAATATTAGTTTTTTTGAAATGGTGCAGAGTTGATTGTGTAATATTTGTCATGATGTTCATGGAAGATCTTTCCACAGACAAAGACGTTGAAGACAACCCTAAGATGTATAATTTTGATTCCTTGCAGGATATTAAAGCTTTGATGGTATATGATACAGTTGCAGACGAAAAACATAGATGGAGATCAAAACCTGATACATAGAAATTTACCAAAGATTTGATGGCTACAGACAATTTTGGATAATGAATGCAATAAACTTCTGGATGTTGGATGTTGGTTGTTAGCTTTCAGATGTTGGTATTAGATGTTAGACATTGATTGTTAGATGTTAGACATATGATATACATTGATTTTAGATTTTCACTGTCACGTGTTAGCTTTTAGATAGCTATATGTTTGATGTTTGATTTTCACTGTTATATGTTTATATACATTGTTTGATATCAGATTTTGAATGTTGCATTTGTTTTTTTAACTGAAATGTAATATGAAATATTCAGAAAAAATGTTGTTGTTTTTATATGGTATAAAACTATAAAACATTGAATATTAGGTTAAATATATGGTCAGGTATTTTTGATCATCAAATGTTTACCAGGAAAATATTTACTAGGCAAATAATTGTCGAGCAAATATTTGCTGGGCAAATGTTTCTAGGCAAAATTTTTAAAAATCAGTAAGATTACTGCATTTACTTATAATTGCATTGACATACTGCTATAATTTTCATACAGAAAAAACTGTAATAAAACAACAAATACCAACATATATACAAAGTTCATATTAAAGCAAAAGAGCAAAAATTATGAAGTTAAACACAAATAAAAAGTTCTCTTTTCATTCACTAAAATTCCATTCTATAAAGAATACTTTGCCTAACTTACAAGAAGTAGATTCCAATTCTGGATTGTGTGAATACATTTTTCAGTTCCTTAAAACAATGATTTGTTATAGCACTAGAGCATACAAAATTGAATGCCTATATTCTTCTATTAGGATGGAGGAAAATATCATTTTACTTTAATCTCTCATTTGAAATCAAAGATAGGTAGCATTTTCCTTCACAAAATCCCTAATCGCACTATCGCCAAAAGCAAACTGGATGCCAAGCCTAATCGGGAACATATACATGCAAAAGCTAATTGGATGCTAAACCTAATCAGATATGTATAGATGCAAAAGCTAACCGAATGCCAAGCCTAATCGGGTACATATGGAACCAATCTATACCCTAGGTATATTGTTTAACCGAACATAACATCGAATGCAAAAGCTAACCAGATGCCAAACCTAATCGGGTACGTATGGATACAAAAGTTAACCGCATGCCAAGCCTATTTGGGTACATATGAATGTAAAAGCTAACCGGATGCTAAGCCTAATCAGGTACATATGAAAACGATCTATATTCAATATATATTGTTTAACCGGGCAAACCATGGAATGCAAAACCTAATTGGGTACGTATGGAATGCAAAGCGAATCGCATGCCAAACCTAATCAGGTACGTATGAATGGAAAAGCCAACCAAATGCCAAACCTAATCAGGTACATATAAAAACGATCTACACCCAAAATATATTTTTTAACCAAGCAAACCATGGAATGTAATAACTAACTGAATGCCAAACCTAATTAGGTATGCATGGATGCAAAAGCGAAACGAATGCCAAACCTAATCGGTATGTATGGATGCAAAAGCTAACCAAATTCTAAACCTAATTAGGTACATACGGATGCAAAAGACAGAATGCCAAACCTAATCAAGTACATATGGATGTAGAAGCCTACTGAGTGCTAAACCTAATCCGGTACACATGGAAACGATCTATACCCAAATATTAGCTGGATAAATATATGCTAGGATTTTTAATTGCAAAACTGTTACTGACCAAACAAAGTAAATTACACTGCTAACAAAACAAAAAAAACAAAAAAAAAACATTTAATTCAACAAAACAAAGCATGAAATCAAAGCATCTGACTCAAATCTACTTAAAATTTGAATGACAAATATAACCAGGGCAAATATCTGCCAAGAAAATATTTTCCCTCTAATACTTCCATTCATACAAATTTACAAGAATAACTAATAGTCGAAAAATAAATAAATTAATAACACAAAAAGAACTCATATTTAATTCAGTCAAATAGAATACGACAATACATTAATAATCTTTAAAACATAAAGCATACAATGTATTAAAATTACATTTGATTTCTTAACAAACAATACCATTTGTTATGTCCTAATTTCTTACATAAATTGTGGGGATTAGAATTATTCACCTCACCAGCTGACTTAATCCGATCCGAAGATGCAGGCCTTCCTGCACCACGTCTTCTCTTAGGTGGATGAACTTTAATATCTTTTTGTAAAACATCTTCCATTCGAAAATTAACAAGTGGATGAATCAGATGAGAATAAGATGCTCGAAAAAAGGATACTTTGAAATAGTCCTTAATATAATAATAAACATCCAAATCGAAAGCAAATATACTTCTAATAGCATGAGCACATGAAAACCCCTCAACGTGCCATAAGTTATAACTACATCGTCGAATGCTCAAATCTACATGACAAGTTTAAGCTGATTGAACTTCGTAAACATCAACAGTAGATCTGGTAACTTTTCATTGAACACCCTCAAGGTATAAATCCCTTATACGTTTTTCCATAACAAGGCACAAACAACTATTCCAAGTTTTACATATTTCACGTCGATCAGACATAAGTTTCATAAGCTTCAAACGAATTATATCCAAACATCCAGTGATAGATAAATGCTTTCCCCTAAAATCCAGCGATTAAAGCTTTCAACATAGTGAAAACTCATTTCCCTATAACGATTTCAAACAAAAAAACATTAGAAAACTTTCTAAAAGACAAACCATTCAAAAAACTTGCTGCTGCAGCCTCACCAGCAAGCCTAAACTCAGACAAAGCATGATTAAATACATCTAATGTAGCAGCATGGGCAACTTTAAAAAACAAAGAAATGATCCATTCTTTTTCTCTTAAGAACACCTTTTTGTTTAAAAAAACTCTTCAAATTATTCTTTAAATGATAGCAACAATAGCCATGATCTGAACCTAGAAAAACTTGAGGAATAACAAGCAAAAGACCAGGATAACGACCAGATACAAAGGTGAAAACACGATCATCATCATCAAACATTTCACTAAGATTTGTCAAAAACCAATGCCAAATAGGTTCATCTTCACCGGATACAATACCACAGCTAGTGGAAAAAACCCTATTATAAACAAAAATAGATATGTCATATTCCTAAAATAAAAATTGATGAACATATCAAAATCACAACAATACAGAAATATCGAATATTTGCCAGGCAGATATTTGCCCAAGAAAATACATCTCAAATTTTCAAAGTTCAAAACAAGAAAAAAGAGCAAAAAAAATTTAAGACTATATCATACCTTGATTACCATTCTTAGCACTAGCAAACATAATACGACCTTGTCCTCTACCTTTCATGAAAGTCCCATCAAGAAAAATCAAAGGACGAAAATAGCCAAACCCATATTTGCATGCTTCATACCCAATAAATTTAAGACTAGTAGGATGGTTTTGAAGTTCAACAATACTTCCAAGATTGTAAACAAAAACAGCTTCACAGAAAGATTTCAAATGATAATAGGAAAGCAAATCATTCCCATGGATTTCTTCAAGAGCTAATCTCTTATCAGCGTACGCATTAAAACAATATTGTACTCAGTCTTGAATAAATGAACAATGTCTTTTGTCTTCATTAAAGGATTCGATCAAATAAAATCAACAACCAACCTCTTAACCAAATTGCTAGAAACAGTCGGATGGTTAACATTGACAATGCCAGCTCCACAAGAATGAATATGTTGCATAGTTTTAATAACAAAAAAACTAGAAGATTGAATTTACGAGAAGCATGAACACGAAATGTGCAACCCTCACATGAACAAATAGCTGTAACACGATCCCTATCATTCTTAGCAACATTAACTTTGTACACATTTTTAATATAATATATCATAAGATACAATCGAAACTTTTCAATACCACTAGGAAATTTTTGACCTACTCCAGTAAATGCTAGTTTGCTAGAATCATTTTTTAAAAACTGCTTCAAAAAGAACTAGAAACAAATGAAGAAACAACCATAGAAGAATCACACGAACCACCTTCAATAAAAGAACTAGCACTGACGAAAAACTAACATCAACCGAACCGAACTGCCATCGGACCTCTTACATATAGATAAATCCTTTGATATAACATAAACAAGTAGCTTCTTAATTTTGCGAAGTCGATCTTAGTTATTTAATTACGCGAAGTGAATCTTGGTTTTGACCGTATCTCCTCTTCTTCTCCTATATTCCCCATTTCCAAATTTACTCTGCCCAAAACCTCCACGTTCTTCTTCCATCGAATTTCACAATTATTTCCACTAAGAGCATCTCCAACAGATACAGGGCGTAATATTCAGTCCCTGAATATTACACCCTGTATATTCAAGGTGAAATCCAACATTCCGACGCTGATTAAATCAGCACCTGGCATTGGGCGTTGATTAAATCAGTGCCTGAGGTTGGGTGTCTATAAGTTAGGCTCCTAGCCTCTTTTCCCTCACAATTTACTTCTTTTTTTCACTTTTTCATTTAAAAAACCATCGAAATGCCACCACATGTAACCAAAATTGCAAGAGGTACCGTTCGACAGCATAGAGAGGAGCTTGCAGGCCCAGCACACATTGCTCCAGCACCAGAGATGATGATTTTCCGTCTACGGATTCTGCACGAGCTGCCAGAGGGATACACTCATCGTATCTTCGCAGCATTGGATGTCATCGAGGTACAATTCTAAATGATAAATAACTATTAATACATGATGGATACATTTGTCGTATATTAACCATGAAATAATGTTTATTAGATAGACATGTGATATTATAAAGTTAATTACTTAGTTGTTTGAATTTAAATTGTACAATAATCCTGAACAACCCTTTAATTTTAGTCACAGCATGTCGACTATTGGGGTAGTTAGGCAATGTGTATAGCACAACAGTATGACACACTACCTCAGGGTTTAGTAGATAGACTCCAAACCAGTCCTTTTGCATATTTCTTACAGATTAGACCACCACAGTCATTTGATCGTCCACTCATATCAGGCTTAGTTGAGAGGTGGTGGCCTATGACATACACTTTTCATTTTCCAGATTTTGAGCTCGTCGTTACCCCCGTCGATTTTTATATGTTGACTGGGATTGAGATCGGAGGCCCAGACAGGATATCATTTTCTTTTGATCATATGTTTGAGAGCCCTGAGATTTTCACTATTTATCTACCTCTGTTTGAGGAGGGTCATGTTGCCTCCGGTGCGGTCCCCTTTACATATCTACAGGAGTATATTGCGGCTTATATGGGTACCGGTGCTATGAGTGACGCCGTACTTAAAGCATTTCTATTATACTTATTTGGTTCGACTTTCTTTTCGAATCAAAAGAGTACCATTAGATTAGGTTACCTTCCAACGGTAGCCGATTTGGATCAGCTTCACAATATCGATTGGGGTTTCGCTATACTTGGATATTTGTACACTGCTCTTGATTCTTATGCTTTGGGGGAGGTTAGGCAGATGTTTGGGTTTTGGTATATTCTATCGTGTTGGTACTCTGAGTACACGATGAACATGCATTCCCGTATTGTTGAGACTGGTAGTCGTGCACCAGAGACATATTTTCCACGCATGAGATGATGGAAGTGTGTTTAGTTAGTTTCGCGCGCGCCTATGGGGGTTAGACATGACTAGATGGAGGCTCGTGCTCAGATTGATATGAGGTGCAGGGATAATATTTTCCGGGCACCATAGACTTCATATTGGATTGCCCTGACACATGTGGGCCAGATGCATGATGGTCATTCTCTTTCTATTTCATATTATTTGGGTTTGCAGAGGATGATCTTACTCCCATCAGTGTTTCTTTCTATTTGGTATTTGGGGGAGAAATGCTTATTCCAGACTACTGAGGAGTTACGTATCCCTGGAGATTCATTATCTTATGACGACATGTTCGGTAGACGTCGAACCATTGGATCACGGTATATACAGGGATTGAGACAGACTGGATGGGTAGATGCTTCTGCATTTTTCTTAGCCGATGGGGATTATGACAAGTACTGGGTTAGAGTTTCTCCTCAACGATACATGTTACCTAACTACGCTCGAGGAGTGAACTCCGATCATATAGGCCCACACATAGCCAGTGGTAGAGTTCAGGCACCTCCATTTTCTTTTCATCCCACTCCATCCCAGTACTCTCAGCAACCCATGGACTTCGATCTCGACGCCTTTTATAGAGCATATGATATTACCGGTACTCTTATCGAGCAACCAATAGTTTATCCTCCAGATAATGAGATTGCTGGTATCCCCACTGTTGGACTATACCTGCCTTTTGAGTTATTGTATGAATAATTCATTGTATTAATAATTCATTATATAGTATTAATTAAGCAAACGTATATTGATATATTGTATGTAATTATAGTATGCAGGCAGGTTAGACGAGCATAGGCGATATATTGCCGCCATTCAGCATATGACACTCATTCATACTCAAGCGATCAGTCATCAGGCTCAGCAGACTCAGCAAGCGATGCAGGCACAGATTGATGATTTGCAGGCTCAGCTGGCTGCATTTTAGTTTGATCATGGGAGTCCTGCTCATTTTGATGACGTAGCGGACGACGACGATGGTGTTGTAGACTTAGGATGATCGGTTACTGTACTGTTACATTTATTTTACCCTTGTTTGTCTTTATTGGTGTACTTCTGTATTATACTATGAACATATTTTACTGTTTTTTTGTTACGTTATACAGCTTTATTTACTTTGCATATCTGTATTAAAATTTCAGCACACTGACAAACGACTTTTGATGTTTTATTTACAGTGTCACGTCATATCAAGCACTGTTTGCACGTTGCACTACTTTTGATGATTGCATAGCTTTATTTACAACACATTTACATTGCATAGTTTTATCTATAGTGTCACTTCATATCGAGCACTGTTTTACTTTTGATGTTTGCTAGCCTTAGCATTGTAGAAATGTTGAAGTACTTTTGATGTCAATGCTATTACAAAGTGGTATAGTATTCTGTATTATTCAAACACTGTAGCCACGTTACACAGTTTTTTCCATATAACATCTTCTAACTGCCATACATTCTATTGCTTGGCAAATCGTTCTGAATTCATCTCATCCTATTAAGCAAAAAATGGAGGACTACAACCATAATTCTTTGCCAAAATCATACTCATACGAAGGTCCTTTAAGTCATGAGATCCCTCTTAATCTGTCTTACCCCAAAGAACCAACCGGATGGTATGTTGAAATGGAGGAAAGACATTATGAAGGTGTAAGAGAGCATAAGAGAGCTTTGCAAGAGCAGAGGCTTTTGGAGCAGGGAAGAAGACAGAGGAAGGAGTGGAGGAGCAACAATGGGAGAAGGCAAAGAAGGCACGAAATATGACATCAACTACCTCAGCCAGAACACGAGGTTGATTCTGGAGAAATATACTACAATTGTAGAGTTAATGTTTTGTATTCGGTCATAAGAAACAGATCGTGCATTGGTCGACGCCACTATAGATGCCACAATTTTCCATATGGATGTGGACTTTGGCAATGGTTGGACGATCCTGTACCTCATCGTGCAGTAGTGTATGCAACTGAACTTGAACAAGAAATTGAGACACTCAGGAGGACACTTGGTTCAGTTCAGTTATCATATGATCGAAGATAGTTTTTTAAATCATCCTCTGTGTGTTTGTTTTAGATCTTGTTTACATCGTTTCAATTATCAGTTTGGTTCCACTGTATTGATTTATGTCAATGTTGGTTGTCCTTTCTGTATCAGTTTATTTCAATGTTGGTTGTCCTTTCTATATCAGTCTATTTCACTGTTGTTTGTCCTTTTTGTATCACTCTATTTCAATTTTAATTGCCTTGTTTCATTTTTAGTTTCTATATTACGTACTCAATAGATAGTGAAAGTGTATACAACTTACTAAAGAACTAAAAGAAAATACATAAAACTTAAAGAACATACATTGAATTGAAAGAAAATACACTGAACTGAATCTTAATACATTGGATTGAAAGGAAATACATAGAATTTAAAGAAAATACATTGAACTGAAAGAAAATACATAGAACTGAAAGAAAAACATATAGTACTTAAAGAGAAATACATAAAACTTCATTCAAATTGTCTAATATGGCTAACCCACAGATCATATGCAACGTGTCCAAAAAAATTAGTACGATACTCCTAGAAATAGTGCAAATCATACATAGCTTGTGTTAATTGAAATAGGTCTTCTTTCTTCACCGTGTTTATAACGCTTCTGCATCATTGACAAGCTCTAGTAAATGTGACACAAGTATTGCGAGTATCCAAAATTCGTCGAATTAATCTATAATTAGGATGATTGTTAAAGGCTTCGTTTAGAGTAACCCAGAAATCTTGCTCAATCTCCTCTTCCATATGTCTTGTATCGGCTTCTATATACGCTTGATTAGTATCAAATAATCCTGGGGAGTCCAACTTTCATTTACCATGGAATTTTTTTTACACTTCCACTAAGGAATTTTCAATTAAATAGGCAATTCATAATCGTAGTTATACAAATCAATGCTTGTTCCTTCACAATCAATAATGTCTACCACTTGTTATAGTTGATTTGACTACACTTTGAATTTTTTGTCTGCCACTTGCTAAGCTGACCACACTAAGTATCAATAATGTCTGCCACTTGCTACAGTTGATTTGACTACACTCTGCATTTTTTGTCTGCCACTTGCTAAAGTCAAGCTGACCACACTAAGTATCAATAATGTCTGTCACCCGCTAAAGTTGATTTAACTACACTATGCATTTTTTGTCTGCCACTAACTCTACATATCATATCACTTCTATATAAGGACTTCAACTTCCATTCTAGAATTCACAGTTAACATCTTCTTTCCTTCATAGCATTAAACTAAACACAACAATGAATACTTCATCTTTCCTCAAATGTGTTATGACATTCGATAGTGGTTCCGATGAAGAAGAGATTCTCCAAGAGGAAGCCAAAAAATTGCATGAAATAGTTGACATATGCCATAATGCTTATGGCTCCACATCAGGAAAACACAGCGGATCGGTCAGGGGTCGGAAACATGTAAACCGTAATCAATTTGTCTTTCACAAAACTCTAATGCAAGACTACTTCAATCCAAATTGCATTTATGGACCTGATATGTTCAGGAGAAGATATAAAATGAGAAGAGATCTATTTTTAATAATTTTAATAGGTCTTCAACATAATGACAAATATTTTATTCAAAAACCAAATGCTTCAAAAACACAGGGGCTTAGCGGTGAATAAAAAATGACTGTTGTACCGAGGATGTTAGCTTATGGCACCCCGTAGATGCATTGGATGATGCATAGCGGATCGCAGAGACTACCGCATTAGAAACTCTCGACAAATTCTGCCAATCTGTGGTGGACGTTTTCGACACTGGGTACCTTAGATCTTCAAATGAGGATGATATGGTGCGGATTCGAGAAATGCACAAGAGCAGAGGATGGCCTGGAATGCTTGAAAGTCTCGACTGTATGCATCGGGAATGGAAGAACTGCCCCAAAGCATACCATGGAGCTTACAATGGTAAAGAAAGAAAACAACTATTATTTTGGAAGCCCTTGCTTCATACGATTTATGGATATGACATGCTTTCTTTGGAATGCCTAGATCTAACAATGATTTAAATGTTGTTGAGAGATCACACTTATTTAATGATCCGGCACTTGGTCGAGTAACTCCAGTGTCGTTTACTCTTGGGAAAAACACTTACGAGCACGGATATTATCTTGACGATGGGTTTATCCAAATGGAGCACCATTGTGAAAACATGTCCAAATCCAGTAACAGCAAAGCAAGCAAAGTTTGTTGCGATGCAGAGGGACAAAGAAAAGAAGTAGAGAGAGCTTTTGGCATTCTTCAATCCAAATTTGCAATGATTAGTAATCCATGTCGACTGTGGTCTCGGAAAAAAATGTCCAGAGTCATGTTTGCATGTATTATTATGCATAATATGATATGATATGATTATTGAAGACGAAAGAGATATGGACGAAGAACAACGTCACTACGAATACAATGGTGCAGGGCGAATGCCAGAAGTATTCCGAGATGATGTTCTTATAACCGAAGAAGCATTCAACATTCACGTGGAATGTCAACTTTCGTACCGAGACGAATAAATTCACAACCAGCTACAAAAAGATCTTATGAATCATATTTGGAATTACTTTGGTGATTGTTATTTCAATTTTATATTTGATTTGTCTTGTGTGTACGCGTTTGTGCTGTAGTCGTATTTTAGTTATCTTGTTAATATGTATTACATTTCCTTCAAAATGTTATTCAGTTTGGTTATTGACTTTGTCTAAATGGAAACAAGAATAGTACAACATTAATTTATAACAAAATACAACAGATTTAAATAAACGATACAGTACACCAAAACTAGTACAAATTATACAATTCTAAGATTGAAACAAACTACTTTGAGGGAACTTAGAAATAAATATTTGTCTTTTGTGCTCCATCCAATACTGTTTTTGAATATCATCCATCCCCATCGAATCTTTATCAATAATCATTTGTTCTTGATTTTTCCATTCAATATTCATCTTTTGTTGCTCAATTTCTACAAACTTACGCATCACATCGATCTTCTCTTGTGCTTGCTTGCTTCTATCTTGATGCATTCTTTCGTAAATTTCAAGAGCGGCATTCACTTTAGCATTCCCATGACATCAAGTTTGTTCTTCCTCTTTGCTGCTTTGACTCCCATTGATCTATAACCTTCATCTGGTCTTTGATTGAGGCATCTGACTCGTTTTCTCCATCGAATTGAGTTTCCCCACAAGATGAATCTCCCGGACAAGATGAGTATGATGATTTCGATCCTTTGTTCTTTCCCTTCTCTTTTGCTTGAATGTCTCAAAGGCTCTTTGCATTATCGGAGTTCCACTTCGGTGTGCTCGTCAGCAACTCATAACAATTCGGAAATTGATAATAGTGTAATTTTTTAGCACCGTTTTCCCTTGGAAAAAGCTTTATGAATTCCTCATTCGTCATTCATTTCTGAAAACCAAAAAATAATAAATTAATAAGCAGATTAAATACAAAAAACTAATAAAACAAAAAAACATACCAAATGCTCTTCGCCTCCCATTCCACTAGGGTTCGCTTTCTTTATTTTATAAAGCCGTGATTCATAAACCTGAGTTTGACGATTGATTTTCCCGAATCGACCTTGAATCGCCGACAAAAATCGAGTATTTTCAAGATGCTTGAAGTTGAAGGTATTCATTATTTTCTTCTAAAACTTATTACCACTCTGATCGTTGCCTCTAATTGAGTCGTTCTTATAATGAAAGTAAATGTTGCATAAATCGTAGTCCTCGTCGTTTCTCCATGGCTTGGATGAATGTTGTGTCGGAGGAATACTCGGTTGTTGCCGGATGTCGTCGAAGAAATAGTTTTTAGATTGAGAATGATGCGTAAAATCTCCAAAAGGTGAAGCTATTTCAAGATAATACAGGTTAGAGAAGAAAAGAGTGAAGATGTTTGTACAGATATAAAGAGTGAACATAGTATATGTATGAAGTCGAGAACGAAAAAAATAGCCGTCCAATAGCCGTTATGGCTCTGGTCCCGGTGCTAAATCAGCGCTCGGTCCTGAATTGGCCCTTAACCTGAATGTATTTTACTGGAGTTGCTCTAATACAGGTATTCGATCTCTCCCACAGTTAAACCTTCAAAACGTAGCTCCTTAATTTCATATTAGCACTGCCCCCGCATCCTAACTCCCTTCCACCGTCGATCCCAAAACCTCCCTTCACGTCGCCATCGATCACTGGCGTTACCACCAATCTCGCATCCCTAGGAGGAATTTTGCAAAATCAACATTCGCAAATTCCAGGTAACCCTAAGATATTTTTCCTCATAAAATCCAATTTTTTCGTGTTATATACTTCTATCGTTGGAAGTGGTAAATTGAAATTGCTCTAAATTTTATGTCCAAATCTTTAATTATGTTTAGATTTTCACTTTTTTTTCTAAACATGTATGCGCTTTTAGCGCTAAAAAGAGAATTTGCTACAAAAATGCGAATTATAGTTTTGCAGCTTGTTTAATAAATCGGTAGTTCGCTAAAAACCAAAAGCTGATTAGTGGGCATAAATGGGTTGCACATGATGCACCCTAGTTGAGTTATAGGTGGAACACTTAGAAAGTGTACCATCTTTTAGTGTTTTGTTTGGAGATTTGATCCTAGTACGTCCCCTAAAATAATGGTATATAATTTATGTCAAAATTTATTGATGAATAGCACAAGCAAGGCAACAAGGGAGTTTAAATCGATCTACCGTGAGTTGAATGTTGTCTTTGGTAAATGGAAATTTGATTTGATGGAGCTTGATAATCTGATCATCAGTAAAGAAGGCATAGTTCATTTATTGCTTTTTGATATTTGGTTTTTAGATGATAAAAGTTTCTATTTGAAAGTTATCCGAATGGTCCCTTAAGCTATCATTTCCAGCTTAATCTATTATGATGATGGCTGAGCTTTATATTTCTGGTTTATACAATCAAATTGCGGTATCAATTTTGTTATGCAAGGACACTTCCTCAAAGTTAAAAGCAAGTGAAGGCTTTGAGATGATTAAATGGAATGTCTAATTATAGTTATCGAGAAATAGTCTAAACTTCTCATTCTAAATCAAAACATAAAAAATTGAGAGGGTCGCTTAGGTCTATCTTTCAAATTGATATTGATTTTTTTTTTAAATGGTACTTAGATACAACATGTCACTGGGACAACAAACCACAAATCATGTGTCAATAAATGTTCGAATCGCGCTACGCAAGTTTTGAACTTGTGACCTCTCGCACCAAAGTCGAATTACTTAACCACTGGGACAGCGGTGCTTGTTTTAATATTGAATTTTACTTTCAAATAATGCAATTATTCATTGTTATTGTCTAAATATATGAAGGTCTTTACATTTTTCTCCCAACCGTGCTTGCATTCCATGTATGTATACTAAGCTAAGTGTCATTTTCAGCTCACTTTTGTTTATCACAAGCAAAGTAAATTCTTTTCCCTATTCGGTAATAAATGTAAAATGTCAATGGTAAAAGTTGTTAGCGGTAGGAGCTAAGCAAAACCAAAAATGATGTATTTTCTTTATGTGTCATATTCCAGTATCCTTTGTATAGCCTGCTTATTTTTGACTAAAACAAGAAAGCTATTCCAATAGCGTGGATCATGACAAATATCAATAGGGGTGATACTTTTAGCTGGATTGGTATCCTCTATGATATGGTTCATACAAATGATCCAACTTGGAAACTAAGATACAATATTGTCGATGATCCGTTAACTAACATGGTTACAATCAGGATTATTTGCTGGTTAATGCTAGTTGAAAAATTGCAATACTTGACCCTTAGATCCCTAAATGATTACCTCTTAAATTATTGAACTTGTTTTGCATTATAAGATGAACAATAATCAAATTTTATCTACCAAATAAACCTCAGACTATATAAATCTTGTCATGTTAAGCCAAATATACTTGAGAAATGTCTAGTTGTGATTAAATTGGAATAAAAAAGAAAAAAAGTTATCTGGTGACTGTTATGATTCATCATGAACAATATTGGAAAAATTATTTGTTTGTTGCTAGTACCTTATCTTGATGGTATGCATTTCTACCATCTATACAATAAGTGATGCAATGGCAGTTTATCTTATGGATTGCGCATACTTTGTCAACATTCAATGGTTAAACACAGTATTTCAATACTTCAGATCATGTAGCTCATTAACATGCTAGAGAACTCAAAGCTTCTAGCTGCCAAAGTTCAAAGGTCGGGAATGTCATTGCATCTTACTACTGATGTGTTGTCGTTGGATATGCTTAGATGCCAAGTAAAGAGGCTTTCAAAGGTTAGGGAAGATTTATTTTTGTTGTGAATGAGATGTTAAATGACAACATTTTTCTTATTATTTCTATGCCAAGTATAGTATTTTCTTAGTGCATATAGTATGACCTGTCCTCTTTTGAACTCAGGGGGTCGAGCATTTCAATAGAAAGTGCTACAAGGATGCCAATTATGCACACAAAAACAATGCCATTATTATACCTTAAAAGTATATCATTTTTGTATTTTGTATTAGCTGTTCTTAAAGTTGTTTTGACTTTTATCTCATTAGTTTCTGATAATTCTTAATTGTGTATTAAATGATATAGTTGCATACGTTCTAGGTGTTGTAGATTCTGACTTGCAACGCCCATTTGGTGGTGTGGATTTCAAATTTGCAACACTGTCAGTGCTGCGAATTCTAAATGTACAACATCTTGATTTTATTCATACATTCTAAATTTTATTGTATGTGCTGCTTTTATATGTCTACATATTATGCACTAATAAAAATTGTGAGTATTGGGTTTTTGTATTTCCAAGCAAGCCGACTGATCATTAGCATTATTTGTTTTATTGTAAACTTGCAAAATCAAGTGATGTCACTGATGTGGACCTAAAATAGTAGGTTTTCTTGTGCTTCCACTAAACCATATGCATATTTTTTTATCTCTTTGTAATTTTAAATATCTTTTTGTTGAACTTAGGTATCTGACCAGTTTGATTTTCCACAGTTGTATGACTGTACTAGCAGTAAAGTGCAGACACACTGAACATGGAAAAAAAAAAAAAAAATGAAGGCCTACCTGAGAAATTCCTCGATCCCAATGACTAAAACATAGCACCTGGTATTAAGGTTTTGCACCGTGACATTTGGTCTGTTCGATCCATGTTTACCCGGGTGGATAGGAATTGTATTCGTCTGCAAATAGATGTTCTCACCTTGTTTTGAACCCTAGAAATGCCAACAAATCTACAAAGACATTTGATTTCGAGCATTCCATTTGATTTAATACTACACAAAATTAAAAGAGAAAAAAAAAATTGATAGGTGAAAATTTTACATGATGTTTTGAGTCTCTACTTGCTCGTTCTTTGTCCCTTTGTTGCTGTCACTTTCTCGGGTATTATTGTTCATGAATAGGATTTGAGTAATAAAATTGTGATTGATTCCATGAATGCGACAAGAAGGATGTGTCTAGGATTTTAGGGTTTTTACGCGTTAGTTTGAAGAGTAAACGAAGAGATTGAGTGGGAGTTCTTCCTGGATTTGATGATTTTGAGAAGGAATGAAAGAAAAACGTCGCCTATTCATGTATAATCTTTAATGGATTTTGCACAGCGCCCGAAGAGTGGGAGTGTGGGTAATTCTACTTTACACGACAAAACTACACCCAAAACACTGCGGGAACCATCAAAACTGCAATCAGGATCCAACTCTTTGGATTCCAACCGTTAAATTTGAGATCCATGTTGCTGTACATAGTGAATTCGGAAACTGTAGCACTTCTCGGTGGAATTCGGGGATGGCGGTAGATATTTCCTACTGAGATGTTGACCTTTTCCATTCCGCTTTTTAGCATCGGCGAATCTTAATTAGTGTTTGTGTTGTTACTTGTAGTTTTGCGTTTTCCTGCATACAAAAGTGGACACATCGCATGTATATTGTTCAAAAAAATCAATTTAGAAAACGAAGTTGACATACAAAATACAAAACAATTTTTTTTCATTTTCCGTGTTTTGGGAAATAACACAATCACGAGAAACAATTTATTCTTCCATCATCTCTCTATCCCCTCTGTCATATACTCTGTCCTCCCCTTCGTCTTTCTTTCATCTCCTTTGACATCTCTTCACTTTTCTCATATTTGATACACATATTAAAAACCGAAAATATAAAATTCATTTTTAAATCAAGCACTACCTTAATGTTCCCTAGTTACAACTTACAATTTATAAATGGATCCGCGAAGGGATTCAAAATATAAGAGACAGAATTTTACATCGAATTTCTCTGTCCCATACAGAAACAAAAGTGCACAATAAAGCCATCTGGATTGTGCTTGCGGCCGTTTTGCGGCCCTCGAACGATTTTTCGTTTCTTTACACTGCGCACGGCGAACAATCGCCAGAGTCAATAGAGCGTTTGCGGTAATTGGCCGCCGACTGTGGTGGTCGCAAGCACAAATCTAAGTGTATCGATGGCAACACATGAAACAAAATTACTTCCAAATTCGACATAGATCCACATGGAAAGCTCTTGTTTATTCATTTTGTAATCAATTTATAATCCACTTAAAAAATAATTATAACAGTACGAGGACAAATCTTTCTGGTCACAAAAGCGAAAATAAGTTAAAATATCTCCAACTACTACATCAGGTGGATTAATTTTTATTTTTATTATGCTGCTATTAGGAGCATCCATAAAAATTGCTTCTCGGTACCATAATTTTCGGTAAATATCAATTTTCTTATGGTTACATATATTATCATCCCTTAATTCTCCTTCCGCATGCTAGTATTCACTAAAAGGGAATTACATCCCACAATTTTTTTCCCACCTCATCTTTTACCAAATTCATCCTTTTTTCTTCTTGTTTTTTTTTCATTTTTCTTACATTTAATTTCTCATCTCTATCTTGAATCGTTAGAAGATAATATACGTTCCTCTTCTTCCTAGACTTTATAATATATTTGTTCTTTCAAATTGGTTAAATATTTTTTGGAGTTTTTGGGTTGAATCAAAAAAATTCATGTTGGATTCATTTGAAATCATATATAAACATGAAAATATATACAATATTTTCAACGAGGCCTCAAACAATAAAGAAGGAAACAAACATTTTGGCATATTGTTTGAAATTTATGGAGGCAAACTATGTATTTTTACTTTTTTTAGTTGCAACTCAGGTGGAAAAAGAAAATAATAGGGGCTAATGATTTTGTCTTTTTTTCATATGTTACTATCCATCAAATTCTATTTGTTTTATCTAATCTAAAACAGCTGTATATTTTTGCTTTACAACGGTCATTCGTTGTCGTATAGTTGTCTAAGTTCATTATCGGTCTTTCACTACCGTACAGTGATAAACAACCAAACAGTGAAACTGAGTATTTGAATGTTTATTTGATAAAATAAAATAATGTATAGTAGTAGTAAGCACTAAGAATATTTTGTACGATGGCCAATAGATATGCGAGTCAAAAGAGATTTTCTAAATGTTAATGGCAATACATTTTTCCTTTTTTCCTTTTTAACTTTATAAACGATTTTGAAAAAATCATTTATAAGCTCCAAGAGTTTACACACATAGACAGAGACACACACCATATGTGTATGCATGTAAAATCATGGTTTTTTGAACAACTATTTGTTATGTACACTCTAAAAATGAATTTGGAGTGCATCCCACTTTCTTTATTTCACCATGTCCCAATCATAATTTTTGAAGCATGGAGAGAGATGCATATAGATCTCATCACCATCTCACCATCCGAAAATATGATTTTAAACTAAAAATATTTGGTTTGGGGAGACTTTAAAATAAGGTTTTCAAACTTTAGATTAGGGATAATCGAATCAAATGAACTAGGGGATATGTACATACGTAGGTATGTATGTACATACGTACGCATGCATACATGTATGTATGTATGTAAAGCCGAGGAGGAGAATCATTCTCACCTTTTTTTCAATATTAATTCTCAAAGAAGATTCGGGATAAGTGAAAATCAATGTCAAATTTCAACAATTCGAACCCTAATGTACAAGAAATCGTTAAATACATGAGTAACAGAGGGCAAGCGGTAGACCTTAAATCTTAGCTAAGCACAGTGGCTGTAAGCGTTTCTGTATGGATAGCTCTGATGGACATTAAATTGATTTCGAAGAGAATCAAAGGAAGAGGACTTACCATGAACTAGAACCATTAGCCGACGCGATTGCAGAAGAGGACTTGAGGCAGCTGGCATCAGCAAGAAGCCAAGGAACGAGCTCTGATTATCAGCCGCCATGAAGATGAAGATGAAGTAGCATGAGATGAGTGATAGTAGATCTGAAAGCTAAGGAATGTTCAGTTTGTAAAGTTTTCTTTATTTCTGTAATGCACGTGTATGTTCTTGCGACTATAGGCAGAAATCTTGTGGGCTGAAAATGCCTTAATGAAATTTACCCTCTTTCAAAATGTGTGTGTGTATGTATGTATGTATGTATGTATAAGAAAACATTTAGTGGTTGGTCGGGAAAGCTAACTACGAAGGACAATTATGAAGGTGTAACAACCCTTATTCTAATCATGCATCTTTGGATTCAATGTTTGTGAATGCTTGGTTTATTAATCAAGTTTCAAAAAAGGTCTTTCCAATTGTGAGAGTAAAATTTCGTATAACTTGCCTATCCTAATTCCGCTCATGTAGGAGCCATATGCACTAGGTGGATGATGACGATGATGACCAAAATAACATTTACACAAACTAAACAAATAACTAGTGAACTGGTGTAGTGAACACTTAAGAGTTAATTTATACTAATTATTTAGGTAAGGGTCTGATAGAAAAATACGTGTGAAATGATTCGTGAATAATAGTATCCTAGTTATTTACATAAATAATTATAATGTGCTACTATTTGCATCCAGGAAAATGCTTTTGGTTACAATTAAAATTTTATTAGCTACCAATTTATTTCATCTACTTATGATTACCATTTTTTTTTATTCCGTCCTAAACAACTGTACCTTGTTTATCTCTCTCGGAAAAGCCCACGTGCATTGTCTCAAAGCATCTAGAAAACAAAATTTTCAAACCTTAGTAAAAAATATATCATTTTTTGTCTAATATATGAAGCCAGGTGAATATTTAGTGCATGATCCTAATTTTGATAAAACAAAGAGGTTAGTTTACTTTTTATTTCTTACTGTCTATTTTTCTTCTACATATCAATCTTAGATTTGTTATTTAAAGTTTTCTATTGTTATTATCGGATGAGTTTAATGATCTTGTAGCTAACATAGATTTGAAGGATATAATGTTTGATGATGTTGTAATTTAAAACCTCAATATAAGTTATTGAATGTAATTTCTTATCTTATAATGTTTATACCATTTTTTCTCTTATAATTGTTTTTTGGTTGTTAGATTAAGAATATCAATCACAACAAAATCAAAAATACACATGTCGTTTCAAATAAAAGTGTTTGATAGTAAAAAGAATAAAAGAAAACGATCGATCAAATGCTTCAAAAGGCATGCATGCTGATTTGACAAACCATTTTTTAAGCGATCAGGTAATTATTTATTTAAAATTTCATTATCCTAAATACAGTCAAAAAAATAAATTTTATTATTTTATTTTAATTTTTTTGTATGTTATATGGCTTTTATTGTTTTTTGAAAAATGCTAAATTTGATCAAGGGAATAGGAAGGATAACAGTTGCGTTTTTGAGATATTTAGGTGTCTGATTACTTAAAATAAAATAATAGTTAGTGTTAGAAAGTAGAGAACCAAACTTTGTATGTTAGCCTTTAGTTTTGAGAGTCAGAATATTTTTTCCTAGATGCTAATAGCAGCACAATAATTGTATTGGAAATATATATGAATTAATTAATTATAAAAGTGCAACACAACAGCTAGAAAGGATTGATTGATTAATTTATTAAACATAACCTAATTTAATACGTAGGGTAAAACTTAAAGAAAGATTGGTTAGCAAGATGTAGTGAAGCACTTAAAATTTTTAATCACTATTTGTTAAACCAAAAAATGGATCAACACCCTTGGCTGAGTATGAAAGCACCAGCCTTGTTTATCAAGGCAAATAAAATATAAAAAGCAATAGTAAATCATAGAAAAAGTAAATGAACAAGAGATTTTTATAGTGGATTAGCTGTTAACAAAGCCTATGTCCACTTTATAACTTTTATTATTGACTGACCGCAATTACAAGTTGAATCTGATTACAATGCGATTGAATCTTGTAAGTTAGATCAAGTCACCAGTGTTAGAATTCACTGGAGAATCACAGTGAACCCTGTAGATGACTGTTGCATGGGAGGAGAAGAGTGAAGAGTAGTTTCTGTAGAGTTTCAGCAGCCAGTCAAGAAGATCTTATTTATGTTGCAGGTAGGATTGTATTTATAGGGGTTGGAGAGCTATTAGGCTAGGCCGCCTTGCCAGAAGCTTGCAATTGGACACACGAAGTTGCACTGAGAAATTCATAACCATCCGAGCCAATCTGATGGATCACTAGCAATGCATAGGTGATGGATCACTAGCGATCCATAGCTTTTGGGTAGTTGACAATCCAACTGCTTGGGATGCTCTCCCTCAACCTTTCCTTTAAACTTCATGGCAATCTAGCACAATGATATGGATCGCTAGTGATCCATAGTGCATGAATCGCCAACGATCCATGTACTTAGTGATTTTTTGGACTTTGTCTTTCGGATTGCATTTGTTGTCTCATGTTGGTGTTCTTCATGTAAGTTTGTAGCTAGTCGTCTTGTTTTGATGATGACTTATACGCTGTTTGCATTGAACCGCTGATGGGATCAGACGAATGCTCATTTCTCGATCTAACTGGCTTGGAATACCATAAAATTTATCAGATGTCTCTAGAAATGATAATGCTTCATGATGCAAGGAAAATTGATGGCCCATGATTAGTACCTATGGTTGCTAGCGATCCATACCCTTTGAATATTTTTTATTGTTTTCTTTGAAGTCCTCCTTGATTCCTTCCTTTGGTCCTTTTGGTTGACTTTTGGGTTGTCTTGACTTGACGTAGATGTTCTAACTCCTTTTGAATTTCGTTGGGTCAAAAACCCGGATAAAATTTGCCCCCCCAGAGAATGCTTTCATTGGAAACAAGGCGTGCTCTGGAAATTACTGCTTCTGTGTTACCGCTTGGTGAGGTTCAAGTGATCGTGTTAAGGCCATCACACGAATTTGGCTTTGGCCGTTCAACCGCTCATTGAGTTTTGACGTGAATCGACATTGCTCGTTATAACCAATCAATTTTGATTCCATAACCTTTAATATGCTTGCTAATAACACGTGGATCATGCTTGGCAAATTTGGAGGAGATCAGATTCAATTTGATGGATCGCTAGCGATCCAAAGACTTATCATTTTTAAAACTCAATCTCCTATTTAACTCAATCGAGCCGATCCTTTTCTACTCTATCTCATTACTATCGCGACACAAGCTTTCTGCTTCACGACCCGATCCAAATTCGTCTGAACCCTAAATCCAGTCGCGCCATTACCGTCGCCGACCATTCATCGCCAATTCCTTTTGCCGTTGACCGTTCTAAAGTTCGCCGTCGCCTTAGGCTAGCCATCATCACTCGAGACTCTGCCGGTTTGGACCGCCATCGATCTGCTTTCCTTGGGTCGCCACTGAACTTCCCTTAGATCGACACCGACCCTTCTTACTAATAGGCCGCCAACATTCCTTGTCCATTCATGCCTTCTTTTTTATTCTTGATTATAGGTGGGTAACGTAGATTTTTGCGTTCGTTTTGCAATTCAATGACGGGGTTGTATTGGTGATGATCGTTGTGAAGGATTCGAGTTGATTGTGATTTTGTGGAAGAAGATAGTAAATCGAGTCTTGAGTTCTTCATGGAACGATGCTTGGACTTTACCTTGGTGCTTGACATGTTTTGCTGTCTTCGTCCACAAAATCAAAATTGACTTGTACTAAGTTACATTGTTGATACAACACGACGTATTGCGAATTGGTTTTAGTAGTTTTCATCTTTCTGGAGGGGAATAACAGCTTAGGGTAGCATCTTGCATGTAGCTTATGTTGTTATCACCTTCCGGAGAATTCAGATTGGTCCTGTTATTGCACACTCGGTGTACCTGGAATAGGAAGAGCTTTCCGCGTCGCTTTGGACAAAGGATTCGTTATCGATCGTTGATCGATAATGGGTAAGTGTAGGAGAAATAACTTCGATAAATGATATGAAAAGCCCTTTTCATTCTTCACCATGAGTGAACTATCTACACGGGATAGAGCGTTTGTAGTGTTCAGGACACCGAGCTCACCCTATATAGATAACACACTACACTTGCCCCAGTATATACTTGGAATCTGATGTGTCGGTGTAAATCGATATTCCTTCAGAATTCAAGTGTTATAGGGGAATTTTTAGTTAAAGATAAAATTACCTGATCGCGTTGGATGCAAGTTCTGTTGTATAGAATAAAGTATCCATCTTCTCACCGTAAGTCCAGTGGAAGAAGTCCAACACTTTCAAAAGTTGAATCGTCATTCGTCACCCCTTCCTCTTCTGTTCCACGGGCTGAATACGGTGACCTAGTTCCAGTCGACCCAGTTATAGACCGGACCCCTCCAAATTTCAGATTTCTACTTAATCCACCAGAGAGAGCTTTCTCCGTAATCTCCGCTAAGGTTTTACATAACATTTGCACACAACATGGCATTCTGGAGGACGATGTGCACCTTCCAAAGAAGAATGAGTTTTCCCATACTCCACCTTCGGGATACACTGCTTGCCACCGGTATATGTGCTTAAATGGAGTAGTACCCCCTTTCAATAACTTCTTGAAAGAGACTATAATGAACTTGGGAATTGCTCCATTCCAAATTCATCCTAATGGATATGCAATTTTGACCTGCCTTCATGTCATGTTTATGCGGACATTTAATCGTGCCCCGAGTTTCGATGAGTTGAGATATTTTCTCTCGTTTAAGAAGAGAGACGAGTGCCCATCGCTTGTCATCATTGAGGCCCAAAGGAACCGCAAGATCGCATTGCAGCTCTTAAGCAATCTATCTCAGTTCAAGACTCGGTATTTCTTTGTTAGGTGTCCCGAAGGGTTTAACCACCTCTGGACAATAGGGGGTAAGTTTTCACTTTTCCTTATTGAGTTTCAATACGTCACTATGGGATTTCTAATAGATCGATTTCCCTCGCAGTTATTCCGAGACTAAATAAAGACCCATCACTTGACCATATTTTCCATACCCTGAAGGTCGTAGATGCCAGGGAGAGATCGGTTAAATTTTTGCTAACGGACGAAAATTTGCTTCGGTATGGACTATTGCATCCTGGGAGACCGCCATAGTGCTTGAAGTCCCATCTCCCTCCCGTTCCAGAGTACAAACACGCTTCACTTCATCATCACATGGCTGTGAAGAGGGTGTCTTTCTAGAAAAGGAAGGCTTGTCTGGTGAGTTAAGCAAAGAAACTCATGAAGGAAGAAGTGTCACGACTGAAGCCATATGTCTGGCCAGAATGCCCCCGATTCCGAAGGAAGGGGAAGAAGAGGTCAAGTACCATGAAGGCAAGGCCACAATGGCAATAGAAAAAGAAGAGTGTGAAGTTGAGGGCAGTGGAGATTATGATCCCTCTTCTAGTGATGATGATTTCGATGCAGGCTCCGGTTATAGAGACTCTGAATCGTGTGATGAGGCTTTGGGAATGAGTCTCGTTCTCCCGTATTCAGCTCCCTGAGAAATTTGCAATAAAGATGCTTCTCCAGCAGCCAAGCGATGCCATGGTTCCCCGATTAAAGATGTCGGCGTAGACTTTAGGGATTTGAGCAATGCTTATGTGGATATCGATGAACTTATGGGGGAGGATTTCAAATTCGAGGGAGCATCTCCTCATCTCGGTCATATCGTGTTCGGAGTTAGCCTGATTTCTACCATGGTGGGTTCCTAATCTGATTTGTGACATCCTTTTAGTCCCCCCAAGACACATTACACATTTCACTAGGGTCACATTCACTTACACATGCATTATTTAGGCAAATTTCTCGTTGCTAAAGCTCTTTATTTATTCTTTATGTCAGGTTCCATGAGAGGTAGTGGACTTTATGATGATCTCGAGCAATTCACTGATTAGCAACATTGGTCAAAATGGTCTACAAGCCGCCATCAGTCCCGTGAGACCGAGGAGGAACGGAGAAGGTAGAAAGACTCGGAGGCTGAAGCTCGTCGCCGTGATGATGGAGAACGGGATCGAACGTATAAAAGTGGCTACGAGAAGAGAAAAACCCTTGATGACCGAGAGGAACCATCCAAGAAGTCAAAGTTTGATCGCAGTTCTCATCCTTCTAAGCATAAGGCTTCTGCCCCGACCCCAATTTCTATCGGTCTTGAAGTTTTGGTTTCTTCCGTTCAGGCTTCGTTTTCATCAAAGACCTCATTGACTCACGTGGTGCCCGCTTTTGGTTCCTCACATCCTCATAGGAGGCCAGCTTACATTCTTCCGTCCGATCCCCTTAGACTCGAAGCTGTGCTCCCCAGGTGGTTTTTAAAGGGAGTTAAGTTTCACCGCGACCTTCGTCCAGTCCGCAAAGATTCCAATATGCCCCACCTTCAGGTGATACAAAGTGATTTAGAGCAAGCTGAGGGATGGGAAAAGTTATGCAAGCAGCTGACCGACACGAACAACAATAATTATCAAGAGATCCTCTCTTTTGAATCGGAGAAAGACAATTTCAAGAGGGTGTTAGCGGAATGTAACGCCAGAATTGGGTGACTAGTATAAGAGAGGGACACGACACTCCGAGAGAGTAAGAACAACGCCAGTTTGCTAAAGGAGCCGAGAAAGGCCATGCAAAAACAGAGATCGTGTTTCGAGGCAAAATTAAGTTGAAAGAGGAGCTCGAAGCTCGTGACGTGATTATCGAAGCCCAAAAGAAGACTATTGCTGATCATGACAAAATTGTTGAAGGGCATAATAAAACAATTGCTGAATACGCGGGCATCGTGGAATCCCGTGACAAGACTGTTTCCGATCAAGCCCAAACGATCGCTTCACTCCAAGAAAGAGCTGCGCAACTTGGCACCGAGAAGACTCGAGTTGAAGTTGAGAAGGCTGCCGTAACATCAGATTACCTAGAGCTGCAGGACACTTTCGAGAAAAAGATGGAGAAGATGGACGATACCATCTTGAATATCTATGTTAATTCCTTGCTGCATCAGGAAAGCCTCAGCTATTTGGGCCCCAAATTTCCACGTACTCTGCCATGGTTTGGGAAGAAATCTTGGCCCGTTTCCAAGAAAATGGGGATGTATATACTGAGCAAGAGTTAAAGGATACCTACCTCAATGAGGAGTCGAAGAAAGCACTGATAGAGGGCCGAGCGGTCCTTCGAATCGAGAAGGATCAGGAGGCTGTCGATGCTGCTATGACTGCAACTGCCAAAACGTAGTCGGAGCCTTTCATTTGTGGGCTTGGTGAACCATCAAGATAGCCTTGCGCTCAGTTGGCGGGTTCTTCCGGTGTTGCTTCATCGTTTGTTCCTCCGGCAGCTGTCTTTGAAACTTCAGGTGGCCCTGGAACTTCTTCGAAGATCATGCAACCATCAAAAAAAGGAGAAGGTGGGGAATAAGAGATTGACATTCTCGGTCATTCCTCTGATGTAGGTAACCTTCTTGTTTCTCCCGAGTTTGAGAATTTTCAGCTCACACCGCAAGAACAAGATGAACTTAATGCTTTCATTTTTGATCTTATAGGTCTGTCCTCTTTAACTACTGACCCGCGGGTTTCCTCGGCGCTTAAGCTTGCCTCTATTTCAACTGCCTCGACACTTATTTCCGTAATAGCTTTGATTGTTGCGCCAGCGTCTGGATCGTAGCCAAAATCGGAATCTGAGAAGATCGCTACATTGCATATTCTAGACGACCCTTCTGTATCTTTGGAGGGCGACTTCACGGCAGCTGAAGCTCGAGAGCAGGAGGACCAGACTGGCCAGTTGCATAAATCTGAATAGCAACTGGTTGCCATTAAGAAGGAAAAGGTCGAAGCGATAAAATCTTCGAGGAGCTCTCGCAAATCCTGGAAACGCAAGGCTAAAGGGGAGTCTTCCAAGAAGGTCGGAGAGCAGGGAGGAGATGCCGATGTCGAGGAGATAGTCGATATTATAGGCAGCAACACCACCCTTGGCCGAGATTCTGAGTGGAAGCAGAAACTTCCAACTAAAGGTGGGAAGGGGAGCGGTGGAAAAAGGCATTGATAAGTCGGGATAGTAGTGGAGCCAGTTTTTGGGGCATTATGTTTTGTTTGATACGTGTTTTGTTCAAATGCAGAGTCTGTACTTACTACTTTGATTGTTGTAGCATTTGTATTTTTCTTTTTGTTGGCCGATATTGTGTGGGTATGGCCCCTACATTTTTGACTTTGTATAGAAAATTCTATAAGTAATACAATATTGACATTTTGATTGTAACTTTATCTGTTTACATATTCGCGTTTCACGCTCTTGCGCCAACTTTATTTATTGCTATTTTATTTTATCAAGTCCAGTGATTACACCAAAATTCTTTGTTTGGAGTAACAGAACTGTGATGTGCTTTGTTTTTTTTGAGTATTTTCTTTGCGTATCGGTGTGTGTGCCCCTCAGTTCACGGGGCTGGTTACTCCGAACAATTGACCAATGACCGGTTGATCCGAGTGATTTTTTTCTCTTTTTTTTGGATGTCCGTAATCGGACTTGTTTTGTGGTTCCTATCTTTGGAAACTTATGATTTGTACGGCTTGATTTCAGATTTATTGTCGGTCAACAGTTGGAACATTTTGCTAACTCATAGTAGTTTGGCATTGTTGGATTCATACCCGTTGCTCCTGATAGTGGGAGTGGGTTGATTCTTGTTATTCCTACAATGGACGAGTTTCTCGGTATCGCCGGAGCAATATCGGTACTTAAAAGTGTGCATGGCTTATGAAACGCGCGGCTTTTGAGACTATGCGCGGCTTATGGGATGCGCGACTTTTGTAATCGATACGACCCATCGATCCGGAATGGTTTGGAACATCTCGATGTTGCCGATCTTCGGGCAACGTGAGGAGTTTATGCTTCGAGAGCGTGATTTCATGGCTCAAAAGGTAATGTGCGGCTTATGGGAGTGCACGGCTTTGATTTGGGCCTTCCCGGCGTCGCCGAAGCAACACCGGTTCTTAGAAGGCGGGGATCAAGTTCCACCGATCCAAAGGTTTGAGTCGATTTTCTTTCGTCGACCCGGCGGGTAAATGGGGTATACTTGAGCGTGGTTCCACTATCTCAAGCAGCGATTGGGTGGTTTTGAGCCGATTTTACCCCGTCTCAGCAGGTTACTTTTATGAACATAGTTTTATCGGTTCAGAAAGCAAAGAAATTTTATAAGAAAAGTTGGGCAAGTTCTGCCTGTTTACAATGCCCCCAGTATGCTAGGATGGCTTATTTGCTGAAAAATAGGAAGTACATAAGATAGTTTCAAATAAAGTAAAGACGTAGCGATTCGCTGTTCCATTCTTGAGGAATTTGGATCCCGTCAACGGTTGTCAGTTTGAATGTTCCATCCCCTAATTTTTGACTGATCACATACGGCCCTTCCCAGTTTGGTCCAAAGGTCCCCGGTACGGGCTGTGTAGTTAAAGCGCTCGGTGGATTCAATGCGGTAGAGGTGCAAAAAGTCATAGCGGGGATGTAGCGAAGATATAGCGGGATATATCGGATTACTCTAAAATAGCATATAAATCCCATACTTGTTGTTTTTACAAATATATAGATAGTAATTATGTGAAAAATTAACATTCAATTGAATTATAATTAATACAAAAATAATTTTAAATAAAAATATGTGCAAATGTATTGTAAATGAACGTAAAACTATTATATAACTTAATTTAATTTAGTAGAATATTAGAGTATTATCATTTCTAAACATATATCAAAAATTCAATGAAATTAATTAATTTCATAATTTTTATAGCGTATAAATATCATTTTTCAATCCAATTTTTTATAGAAGATATAGCGGAAATAACGGAATATAGTGGAAATAACGGGATATAGCGGAAATAGCGGGGATTAAAGCGGAAAGGCTATATGTTGGGGATATATGTAAATATCGTAGCGGTAGGAATCCGCTATAAGATATATCAGAGTTATAGCGGGGATATAGCAGGGCATTAACTGCACAGGGTACGGGATAGACTCGTTTGAGGACAAGGTCTCCCACTTCGAAGGTTCGATTGTGAACTTTGGAGTTGAAGTACCGTGCGACCCTTTTTTGGTGAGCAGCGGTCCTTAATTCGGCTTCTTCCCTCTTCTCTTCGATCATATCAAGCGACTCGAGTAGGAGCGGCTCATTTTTCCTCTGATTGATATTCCACCTTCGATGAGAAGGGACTTCTAGCTCGATGAGGATCATTGGTTCTGAACCATACACGAGGGCGAACGGGGTATGCCCGGTTGCTACTTTGTGTGTTGTTTTTTAAGCCCATAGTGCGAGTGGAAGTTCATCAACCCAATTCCCTTTAGCTTTAGTTAGCTGTTTTTTGATGGTGGACTTGATGATCTTGTTTATTACTTCCACTTGCCCATTTTCTTGCGGATAAGCGACCGTGGAAAAGCTCTTCTCGATTCGGAAGTGTTTGCAAAAGTCTTTGAATTCGTCGCTTTCGATTGGGTCCCGTTATCAGTGATGATTTTCTATGGCACACCAAACCTGAAAATAATGTTTTTAGTAACAAAGTTAATGACTTTCTTTGTGGTAATGGTGGCCAGCGGTTCCGCTTCGGCCCATTTGGTGAAATAGTCAACGACAACTATAGTATATTTAGCCCCTCCTTTAGCTATTGGCAATGCACTAATCAAATCAATTCCCCATATTGCGAATGGCCATTGGCCGACCATCTGCATTAGCTCTGTTGAGGGAATTCTTTTGATCTTGTTGAATCTTTGGCATCAGTCGCACCATCTGGCATAATCTGCTGCATCGTGGTTTACTATTGGCCAGAAATACCTGTATCGGGGGATTTTCTTTGCAAGGGTTTGCCCCTCAATATGGTCTACGCAGTCACCTTCGTGAACTTCTCTTAGGATCCTTTGAGCTTCATCATCGGTCACACATCTGAGAATGGGGTAGAGAACCCCCTTTGGTAGAGTATCCCATCCTGTATCATGAATCGTGGCGCCTTTCGAATATGCTTTTTCCGTCGGTTCCTATCTACGGGAAGAGTTCCTGTAAGCAAGTAGTCTTTGATCGACGTCATCCATGTTTCTGGTTCAATGGTGGTCTTAAAAGTCCAGTTGACATTCATTTTACTTATGCTTGGAGTGGTCAGGGTTTCAACCGGGGCTAGTCCCAACGATTGAGCTTCCCCGGAACTCGCCAGTTTAGCCAAGTAGTAAGCGTTCGTGTTCTGCTCCCTCGGGATGTGAGTTAGTGTAATGTTCGATGTCATTCAGCAACTCTTGTACTTTAGATAGATACGGGGCAAGGTTCTCCCCTCGAGCCTGGTATTTGCCTTTCACCTGATAGACGACTAACTAAGAGTCGCTATAAATGTGTATGGATTTTATTTCCAGCTCTTTAACAACTTTTAGCCCGACTATCAATGCCTTATATTCTACTTTATTATTTGTCACTGGGAATTCTAATCGTAATGCATAGCAGATGGCTCGTCCTTCAGAAGTCTCAAACACTACCCCTGCCCCCCAAGCAGAAGTTATTAGATGTGTCATCGACGGAAAGCTTCTATCGTGTTTCCACTTCCAATGTTATTTCCTCTTCATTATCCCGTATGGTAAATTCGGCGATGAAATCTGCCAATGCTTGCCTGTTGATTGCCTTTCTAGGATGGTAAGTGACTTTATATTGACTCAATTCGATATTCCATTTGATGAGCCGCCCGGAAGTCTCAGAGCGGTACGATACTTGCTTCAAGGGTTGATCAGGGTGTGCCTAGAAATATGGTCGTAACTTCATGGATGCGATCAAGACACAATACGCTAGCTTTTCCAATTTCACATAATTTTTCTCGGCTCCAGTAAAACATTTACTGATGTAATACATGGGTCGCTGGATCCTAGCTTCTTCGCGTACAAGAGTAGCACTTAATGCATGAGGTGAGACCACTATGTAGATGAACAAGTCCTCTCCGTCTACTGACTTCGATAGGATTGGCGGGTTTTCCATATGTCGCATTAACTCTTCTAACGCGGTTTGACAAGCCTCATTGCAATCAAAGTTCTTCTTTCCTTTCATTAGTGCATCAAAGAATGGTATACATTTATCGATGGCTTTTGAGATGAATCGGCTTAGCGCTGCGACTTTCCCATTCAGGCTTTGTAACTCCTTCCCGTTCTTTGGGGCTTCGACTTCTCGTAGGGCAGTTATTTGCTTTGGGCTTGCTTCGATACCTCTGGCGCTCATTATGAATCCCGAGAACTTTCCGGAGGCTACCTCGAAGTGACATTTGAGTGGATTTAGCTTTATCCCATATTTTTGAAGTATTTCAAACATTTCAGCAAGATTATCCAAGTGATTGGCAGATATTCGCGATTTAACCAACATGTCATCCACATAGACTTCCATGGTTTTTCCGATCTAAAGCTTGAACATGGCATTTACTAATCTTTGGTAGGTTGCTCCAACATTCTTTAACCAAATGGCATTACCCTGTAGCAGTATAATCCTAGATCAGTGATGAAGCTGGTGATTTCCTGATCAGGTTCATGCATCAGGTCTGGTTGTACCCTGAGTATGCATCCATAAATAATGGCAGTTCATGTCCAGTTGTCCCGTCCACAAGCTGGTCAATTCTGGACAGAGGAAAACTGCCTTTCAGGCAAGTTTTATTTAAATCCGAGTAGTCGATACAAGTTCTCCATTTCCCATTGGACTTCTTGACAAAAACCGAGTTAGATACCAATTCGGGGTAGGTCGCATCACGGATAAAACCACTAGCCATTAGCTTGTCTACTTCTTCTCTCAATGCCTTGGATCGTTCGAGGCCCAGGCTGCCCCTCTTTTGCTTTACCGGTGTGTACTTGGGATCAATGTTAAGTGCATGCCATGCAATTTTCGGTGATACCCCACACATATCGGAATGTGTCCAGGCGAACACATCCAAGTTAGCACAAAGAAATTTAGTAAGTTCCAATCGCATCATGTTTCCATGGTGCGATCCAATTTTCAAGACCCGCGTTGGGTCATCCATGTCGACTGGGACAGACACCATCAATTCTGCCCGTGCTTCCCGATCCTCCCCTGAACTCTTCTTTCTAGGTTCCAAAGACTTGTCAAATTGGCTATGGTCCCCAAGTCAAGGGCGGCTCTATAGTTGCTATTCGGCAGGTTCGCGAATGTGGAGAGTTCTCCCCATATTCTTCCCATTTTCCTTTCTCTTAGATTTGCATAGTTATGCGATATAACATTCTCTGACGACACTTTGATCTCCTTTAATCACCCCGACTCCGTTCTCCGTTGGGAATTTCATGGTATGACACCACTGCGCTAAAGCAATTCTAAAATCCGCCCCTGCGGGTCGTCCAAAGAAGGCATTGTATGCGGAAGTTTCTTCAACGTTCACCAATGTTTGGATGAAGGTGACTCTTCGGTCGCCTTCCCCAAGTTCCACAGGCAAGTTAATCGTTCCGACGGGTTGTTTGTGTTCACTGATGAATCTTTGAATTTTAGTTTAGCATGCGGAAACATCTTTCATGCTGATCTTCATCTGATCAAAGGTGCGTTTGAAGAGGATATTCACGGAACTGTTGCTGTCTACCAATACTCGTCGAACCATAGTGGGTCTGATTCCTACTGTCACGACCATGGGATCGAGAATTGGAGCTTCTACTCCCTCAGTGTCCCAATTTCTAAATACTACGTCATCGTTCAAGGTTCTTTGCTGCTTAGCGGGGGTTCCATCTTTGATTGCAGGGCATGCGTCTTTCAGAGTGTGTTTTAATGAACTCGCATATCGCTCCATTTCTCCCTAACTCCTCTGTGCGGGATAAGGTCCTCCAGATATCGTTCCAATGATGAGTCTCTGGTCAGTTCGTCTAGATCCATCTTCACTGGTTCCAGCTTGGTTTCCTCGATCCTTAGGAGCTTGGGGAGCCGAGGGTTGGTCAAGATTTTGCGATTTCCTCACGTATTGCTGAAGCTTTTTCTCCCGGATCAGCTCTTCAATCAAGTTCTTTGGTTGACGTCACTCATTCGTGTCATGGCCTTGTGTTTCGTGAAAGCGACGGTACTTTCCGAAATGCTTTTGCTGCTCAGTTGCTTCCTTTTTAAGGGGTTTCTTGTAGTCCTTCATCCCTTGTGTTGCAAGATAGATGTTTTCCAAAGTATCATTGAGCGGGGTGTAATCTTCGGGCCTGAAGCCTTTAAGTCGCTTATTATTGCCATTTCGTTTATTAGAAGTTTGAATTTTCATTTTCTAGTTTCCGTCTTTTCCCGCACTTCCTTCAGTGGTCCTGGAGGTATTCATGTCCTGGTTTATCTCCATGCTACTCTGCCCAATGTTCATTGGCTGTAAGCTAGTAGATTTCCTTTCTAACTCCTACGCCTCTTCTAATCTCAAGTATTGACTTGCCTTATGGTTGAAGTCCTTCCTAGTGGTAGGTTGTTTCATTTTGATCCATTTTCCGAACTCAGTTTCGGGATGGATGCTTGGACCAAGGCCATAAAACCATATTCTCGTTCGGATTGCTTACTTTTGTCACCGCGGTATTAAACCGGTTCATGAAAGACTTCAGAGATTCATTTAGTCCCTGGTATAGTCCGAACAAGGACATCACATCTGTAGGCTACACCGTGTGAAGTCTAAATTGATCAAGGAATCTTGTTGCTAGTTGATCGAAAGTGGAGATGAATCTTGGCAGAAGTCTAGTGAACCACATGGAAGCAATTCCCTCCAGGAAAATCAAAAAACATTTACATCGAACAGCATCCGAAGCATTTGCTCCGTCCATGTACCAACTGTACTTGTATAGATGGGGTTTTGGGTCTCTCGTTCCGTCATAGGACGGAATAGTTGGCATAGTGAATTTTTCTGGGTATCGCTCATTTAAAATCTCATCAGTGAAAGGAGTCCGACTTGGAGTAGATCCTCATTCATCATCCCTTCTGTTCTTACTCTCATCCATCAGTCGCTTGACCATGTCCACGATATATGCCTCAGATGTCCGATAATCCGGGGGTCGGCTGTCAGTAACTACACCGAGTGTTTGGCTTTGCAAACGATCTTGGTGAGTGGGCTGAAGCCTAGGTTCTCCTGTCTTTGGAAGAGCCACTCCCTTGGGATTCCGTTAGCTTGCAGTTGGCCTGATTGGGGGCAGTTTGGATATCCCTAGCGTTATCGAACGCATTGGCATTTCCTTCCAACTTGCCGTCGTTAAGTTGCTCTCCATCTTCCGAATAGGAGAGGTGCATGGCTATATCCTCTTGTGGGGTCTTCGCTCCTAGATTTAAGTTCATAGCTAGTTGTCTAGCGGTCGGTGGAGTGCTTGTGCTTTGTTCTACGTTGATTCCCACATTTCCAGCTATCACTCCTTTCTATGGCTGCTTCCCGTTCCTTCAGTTTAGGCCAGACACGGAAGAATTTTCTTGTTCTGCGATAGCTGTGAGTTCTGCCATGGTTCTTGGAGCAGGATGTGATTGTAAGGTCAAGAGGGCATTCAGCTTGTCCATAAGAGCTCTATGGCTACTTTCCATTTTATGGTTAATTTCGTCAACCATTTTATTCAATTCATCTCTAGTTCCAACTTCGCGTTGATTAAAGGATCCTGGCACCCGATCTCCTACATTAGCGCCATTTACTTCAATTTGTTGATGATTCATCTCTATTTCGGCGATTACCGCCCCTATGGATTTTCCAGAAGCAGTTCTTTTTCTTCTCGGAGCCATTGATTCTTAGCAGCAGATCTTTCGAATAGAAATTAAGGATCTAACTTCTGGACCTTGTCCGATCCAAAGTAAATATCTAGATCTTTTCCTAAGTTGGTTTCTCAGTGAAAGCACCAAAATGTTAACCTAAAAAATGGATCAACACCCTGAGTTGAGTATGAAAGCGCCGGCCTTGTTTATCAAGGCAAATAAAATAAAAAAAGCAATAGTAAATCGTAGAAAAGTAAATGAACAAGAGATTTTTATAATGGTTTGACTGTTAACGAAGCCTACATCTACTTGATAACTTTTATCATTGGCTGACTGCAATTACAAGTTGAATCTGATTACAAAGCGATTAAATCTTGTAATTTAGATCAAGTCACCGGTGTTAAAGTTCACTAGAGAATCACAGTGAACTTTGTAGACAACTGTTGTGTGGGAGGAGAAGAGTGAAGAGTAGTTTCTGCAGAGTTTCAGCAGCCAGTCTAGAAGATCATGTTTATATTACAGGTAGGATTGTATTTATAGGGTTTGGAGAGCTATTGGGCTAGGCCACCTCGTTAGAAGCTTGCAATTGGACACACGAAGTTGCACTGAGAAATTCATAACCATCCGAGCCAATCTGATGGATCGCTAGCGATCCATGGCTTTTGGGTAGCTGACGGTCCAACTACTTGGGATGCTCTCACTCATCCTTTCCTTTAAACTTCATGGCAATCTAGCACAACGATATGGATCGCTAGCGATCCATAGTGCATGGATCGCTAGCGACTCATATACTTGGTGATTTTTTGGACTCTATCTTTTGGATTGCATTTGTTGTCTCATGTTGGTGTTCTTCATGTAATTTTGTAGCTATTCGCCTTGTTTTGATAATGACTCATACGTTGTTTGCATTGAACTGCTGATGGGATCAAACGAATGCTCATTTCTCGATTGAACAGGCTTGAATACCATGAAATTTATCAGATGTCTCTACAAATGATAATGCTTCATGATGCAAGGAAAATTGATGGCCTATGATCAGTACCCATGGATCGCTAGCGATCCATACCCTTTGAATATTTTTTATTGTTTTCTTTGAAGTCCTCCTTGATTCCTTCCTTTGATCCTTTTAGTTGACTTTTGGGTTGTCTTGACTTGACGTAGATGTTCTAACTCCTTTTGAATTTTGTTGGGTTAAAAACTCGGATAACACTATTTTGATGTAAAAAATAATCGTTTGTATAAATTTCGCGAATTATTTTTTGTCACTAGTAATTGATTTAATGGAAACTAACTGCTTGTGTTTTATGTGGCATAACAAATTGAAAGGCTAATTGATTAATTAAGTGAAATGAGGCATTTAAGTTAAATTAATTAATAATTAGGCTAATGGTAATGATAAGTGATATGTATGATATAATCTGATTAAGTAGTTATATTTTGACATGGAAAATAAATTGCATTGAAAATTAATTAACGACACTTTGTTAGGGGTAAGAAACTAAGAATGAATGTATTAATAAAGGAGTGAATAAATTCGGGCCTAATGAGGCCTAAACTACATGAAGAGAAATTTGCCTTCATCCATTTTTCTTAAGGTAGAAAGTTTTAGGAAACTGATTGATGGTAAACAAAAGAAGAAAAGAGAAAAAATAAAGAAGTTAGATCCTAGCAAGGAGCATTAGGATCAACGTTTCTATACACTAAAGATTGCAATACAAGTTTAATTAAGTAATTTAGTGAGTAATATTACCTTAATGACGCTCTAAATGTCAATTTATATGAAGCATTTATGATGATTTCTAAGATGTGTCTTTAATGTATTATAATTTGGATATTTATTTGTCCTATAATATGAATAATAGCTTGGAAACTGCTAAAACTAAAGTTAAAATACTTGAATTCCCTTAGAGATGAAATATGTCGTTGAATGAATTTGGAGATGTATTTTCATTATTTTGAAAATAACCTATGCTAAAATGACATTTTACACCTGAATGTGAGATATGATATGTAAAAGGTAACTTTATGCATTTAGGAAATATTTTGTAATTTTTCTAGAATTTTTGTGAAGTTATAAGTCACCTAAAATTAAATGTGATAGAAGAATTAACTAATTAAATGGATATTATTAGAACTTGGTATTGTGAGTTTTGATGATAACAACGTTACAACTGTGTAATTAACATTTCTTAATAAGATTAACATAATTGTTATGAGAGTATTATAGTCTTCGACACATACACGAAGGATATTTTGAAGCTACATGACTACGAAATGATGCAAGAAGATTCAAGAGCAACAAAGGAGTTTTACAAATCCATTATAACTTAAAGAGACTCTCATCGGTGGACTATAGAGCTGTAAATAATGTATATTTTAATACGGTCAATATCAAGTCACTATATATTAAATTTATTAACAGCCCACGATTGATTTCTAAATCACGTCGAATTTTCATACTGTATCAAAAAGCTTTTAAAGTTAAATCATGATTATTTCCATATTTTTTTAAATTCGTATGAATAATTTTGAAGTTACTTAAATGGTTTTGTTTTAAATAGGACAATACTTCCTAGTTCAAAAAATTAATCATGGATTGGTTGAAGTATAATAGATCGACTAGTTATACTCATAGGTCGATTGGTTATACTTCAATAGGTAGACCCATTTATTTTTAAAATGGTAGTAATGTCATTCTATTTTGAGACTTGGTCACAACTCTTCAAACAAACACTTCTACAAAAAAATTTCGGATTACCGCATCTCTCCAATAGTATCTCCTCTCCATTATAAAAACCTAATAATCCTTAAATGCACAACAACTTCCTTGCTCTTCTTTTTCTCTCTGTTCTCTTGGTTTTGTGATTTCAGTTCAATTTTCTATTTCGCTGATGAAATTAGTTGTATCCACCGCTTATATTTCAATTTTTATGTGGGTTATACGATAATCCTGAATCGAGACAAACCTATATGTAAAAGATAAAATATTGTATACAACTTTCTTTTAGGAGGTTCTAAAGTGTTGTAGGGGATTATCGCGTAGTTAGTGTTGATAAAGTTAAGGGTATGCCCTAAAGGCAATTACGTAAATTGATTATTTAGCTTAAATCTTATAAATAACTTGTTTGAAATAAAGTATTCCTTTTGTTTTGTTTAGTTTTATATGTGTTATTATATAGAGGTATAAGTAATGAAATAATTACATATAACATATATAAGTAAAAAATTCTTAGGAGTAGTATTTTATCAATTGTAATTACAAATGTGTTCATAATCATGAGTATTGAATCAATATCTAAACACTTACTTCTTAAAAGTTCATGTTTAAGATGTGTCGAGAAAAGAATATAGATACAGCCATTGAGATAGTGTACATAATTCTCTCAATACACGGGATGGTAAATTAGTCATGACTGTTAGGATCTCTAAGGAGTTACATACTTGAAGTTGTTTGCAACAATCAGAAAATGACTCAACGAGAGTCTTCTATAGGCTATTACAATTATGTCAAAATAAAAGATCTCATCGTAAGAAAGTGCAGTAATATTTAGACTTATGGGCATCATTGGTCTTGAGTAGCTAGACCATACTTTGATTATGGTCAATCACATAGTATAGCGATCATATTATGACTATAGTTGGGTATATGTTGAACTACTTGGAGTGAAAAACTGCTCGAGAGAGGATTCGTCTCCATCGTTGTAGTTAGTTGGTATCACCGTGATTGGTAGTCAACTTAAATTCAAAATCTCAAGCAACAGTGAAGGTTAATCGATAAATTTTATCGAATTGAACTAAGGACTTTAAAGTGGTGTGCGCAATTAAGATATTAATAGAGTTTTTGACTATAGACCGAAGTCTAGGTATCTTGGTGATATAGTGTTGACAAAAAGAATACGTGCATGAAATGTCGTTGCAAGGTGCAGCTTAATAAAGATTAAAAGTTGAATTTCATCTAAATGATCTATAAGCGATTAAAATTATGCCTGATACTGTACTTTAGTAAAGTTCATACAAGCTTCAGTGATTGTTTAAATATTGGTTGAGGACTGATTCATACCAAAAAGTCAACGCAAACGAGTTGTTAGTTAGTCTTTGAGTTCAGCAATGTAAAATTAATTTATAAATTTTATAAATGAATAATAAAATTAAATACAAATGCTGTGTTAAATTTTTATAGCATTTCAATTATTTATTTGAAGCCTGAAATTATTTAAAATGCTGTATAAAAGGTATAGTTGATTTAATTAATGAACAGGCTTGAATAAATTATTTAAATAAATGATTTAATAGTTAAATCATTCTGGGCTGAAGTTTGGAAGCCAAAATTGCAAAAGGGGTGGCTATGACATGCATAGGCAAATGGACTTAGTCTCCTAGGGGTAGAGAGATAGGGGCTAGATATTTGTGATCTGGTTAGCTAAAAATAGCCACCCCTCGCATTGATAATGAATAAAACCCTTATCCAAGCCTCTACGGTTGGCGTTGATGAAACCAAGGAGGCAAAGTTGGTTCCCATAGTTAAGGATATAGAAAAAGGAATTCTAAAAAGGAAACAACAAATGACCATGGCGTTCAATGGTTGACATGGTCACAACAAAATAGTTGACATCCTATCTTATTAATTCACATATGTAAGCATATTAAATGCATGCTCCTTTATATATATGTATGTAATTCGGCCATAGTTAAATTAAAAGAAATTTTTGAAAAAAAAATATATACATACACAAACCATTTAATAATTAACTTAAGAGTTAAAAACATTAAAATATATATACAAATCAACTTAAAAAACTATAACAATTCTTGATCCGAATATATACATATATAAACAAATATTTTATATTTCAAATTATCAATTAATTATATTCGATTTTAAAAAAATTGCTTTGGGTTTTGATAATTTTATTGAATACATACATAAATATATTATATATATGTGTGTGTGTGTGTTTATGTATGTATGTACATATATATATATATATTCGTATGCAATTTACAAAAAATAACTTTTTGTCATATTCCCACGGGTTACAAAAAATATAATTTTTTGTTTGAATAGTCAAATGTTTGAAAGTTTAAGTAGTTTGAAAAAGTAAAAAAAATCCATAAGGATTTTATTTTAATAGATATATATATATATATACATATATACATATATACATACATACATACATACATATATATATATATAATTATTATACCTCGGTTTTCTTTAAAAAATCAAAATAATTTTGAAAATTTTGAAAATGTAAAACTATTTTAAATTTAAATTTAAAATTATAAAATTAATCCATGCATTTTTTATATTATAAACATATATATCGAATAATATATATAATTTTAAAATAACATTAATATATTTCTATATAAATATTAATCAATATAATAAAGTCAAATTAAAAAGAAATTAGTTTATATTAGTGTAGAAATAAATTTAAATATATATACATATGTATATGTGTGTGTGTGTATATGTTTATGACATCATCGATGTATATAAATTATTATAACCCGACTCAAAAACTTTTCAAAGCACCTTTTTCAATTTATGGTCATTACAACATAAATTGGTTACAAGTTATTTTGGATGAATTCGTTCCTGAGAATATCTCTAGGCATTAGAACACACTCTTTCATGGTGTGTGTCTCTCTAAAATATTCACATATTTTGATGTTGACCTAAGAGAAGAGGAAACCATTCCTCGAAAAATTTTCGACAAGGCCAACATCACACTCATGCCAATTTCACCCATATTTGAGCCTTACGAAAGAGTTGCGGAAAAGAAAGAAAGATTGGCTTGGGAAGAGGATCATGAAATAAGAGAAGAAGAGGAAGAAGAAGGAGAAGAAATGGAAGTGGTGTAATAGCCCGGCTTTCTACTCCGTATAAATAAATAAATTTAATAAAATAAAAAGTGTTTAAGTTTAATTTGAGATGGTTTATAATTTTAAAATAAAAATTTTAGTTAATTAATTCTGTTAATAGAGGATTTTTGTTTTAATATATTGAGTTAAATTAATAAATCCTTTTCGAATAATCTATTGAAATCAAAAATGTTTTAATCAATATAAACTATTTTGAGGTGTAAATAATTTTATATGATTGAAATAGTCAGTTTATTTTGTAATAGAATGATGAATTATTAAATAAAAATAAGCGAGCGTCGATTTGAATAAAATTGTACAATTATCGAATTATAATTTTTAGAATAAGAGGTAAATCAATTTATATTGGATTGAAATTTATTTTTTTAAGGAGTAAAATTAAATTTAAATGCATTGCAAATTAATTAAAATTGAATTGAATTATATTGAGACCAAACACTAGAATTAGGCCCAAAACTGTTTCAACCCAACCCAAACCCATTTTTGTTATCTCTCCATGCTTTTGGAAATTTCCCTTGCCGTCTCGATTAAGCCCGAACCTCTTTATCAATTTAGCCCTATTCCTTTATCCCTAAAAATAAGAATTCGCTCGTATAAAAAAATGACAGTCAAAATCATGAACAACGTTGGCCACATCGTGACTTGGGCTTTGCACGAGAGGAGGAGAAGACGCCAACCTAGAGGAGATTGAAGTCGCGCATGTTTGGGAGGTGATTGATCGGAAGACTCGATTTTTGTATTATCTTGTTCGAAATAATGTTGGAGGTGCGATCAATTTGAGGAGGACATATGACCTGGAGACTGTTGGTGATTTAGTGAAGGGGCTGGGATCTGGTGCTGCTATCTGATGGAGGCTTATGGCAACAAGAGGGACCGTGACTTGGGGCTTGCGCAGGTTGAGATGGAGGATCGACTTGGGAGATGGTGCTGTGGTGAAGCATGTAGATGACAGTTATGATGGCCGTGATAATGGTAGAGGCTCTTAGTTGGTTGGAGGATTTTGGGCAAGAGATGGGTGCTGCTTTGTTGCAACTAATGATTGTGAAGTCGAGGGTTGGAGCTAGCGTGTCGATGGCGGATGCTAACCGAATATTTCGAGCATCATTTTGGTGAGTTAATTTCACTCACAAATATGTCTATCTCTTTTTATTTAATACATATTCCCCCATATAATTGTTTGATTTGTTTTATTGATGTTTAGATGGTTGATGGGTGATGGATCTTGTTTGATGTGTTGTGGATATTTACCATTCTTTAGGTTAGATTTCTTTAGTATATTGGGTATGTTCCATCCATTGAGATATCATTTATATTCTTATATTGGATATAGATACAGTCTGACTTGTTTACTACTTACATAATACTCGGGTCAAGTCCGAGACATTTTAGGTTCGGGGATGAAGTGACCAGATTGGCTTATTGGGCTTAGTTGGACGATAGATTATTTGTTATATCATGTATTTGGACTCGTGAATGTATATAATGTTGGATTAAATGTATTGGATCTATTTGTTATATATTTGAGAGTTAATGGGAATTAGACTTATTTTTATCCTACTCAGACTTCTATGATGTATTATATTTTTATCGATTCGTTGACAACTCTGTGTTCTTTGTGATTTATTTTATATTGTGTATTGTTCTATTCTCGGGCACCACATGTGTTTATTGCTTTGTACTGAGACTATTTACGTTTGTGACGACCCACCTTCTCGACCCTCAGAAATTGACACTAATACATCCTCGGTATTCACGTGTCGTAAATCCAAGTGCTGGAGAGGCAGATTATCATGGGGTAAAGAAACAAAAATAGAAGATGAAACAATAATAAATCTCACATCGTATTCAACACATAATTATACATATGATTAGTACATGCAATTACTCCAAATTGTTCCATCAAAGTTACGACAGGTACTAACCCAGCTAGGATAGTTATAATGGCCTATCCTTACAGTGCTGGTAGATACTAATACATAATACAAACACAGTGGAAAGTGATTAATGACTTCAACAAAAGACCCAAAATGCTCCACGCTCCATGCTCCATTCCAAAATGCTCTAAGTTTACCTAACTAGTTGGCTGCCCGGGAAATAGGGCACCCAGAGTTTAAGGGGAAAAGAAAATAAACTCCGGGTTAGTCATGAGACTGGTGTGAGAAACTCAAAATACGATGTTTAAAAATAAAAGGTATCACATAAGACCGCGCCGCACATAAACACAAAACGGGTTTTTACCTTATGATAACCAAAACATTTGCTATGCAGAATATGTGGATATTATTTTTAATGACATTCTTTTGAAAACACTTTTCAAGTAAGTATACATAATCTTAGCCAAAATTATTACATTATTAAATTCCAGCATACTAGGCTCTATAATCAAATCCGAAGGCACTTATTGGAGAATGGATTTCCATACAAAAAAGGTAAGGGAATACCTTCCGATAGTACATCTCTAGAAAAATACACCTGAGACTCCAATCTCTACCAACACAGAACCGGCCTACCTTTACCATAGATAGTACCGCATATGCCATCACCCCGGTCGTTCCCGACCTATCCGAGAGCTCTCTTTGCATACACTACATTAATTTAAAACCCGACGTCATAGCAGGAAGAAATATATCTAGAAAGGTGATGGCTTTATCCTAATGGGAGCGACCCACTTAGCTCTGTCGCATCTACCTTGTTTTTTTCATTTCCGGGATGATGAGGCTCGAGGTAACGATTACCTTACTTATAGCACATTCCACTTTGAATGTCACGTTGCCAATCCATAATCACACAACTGATTTCTACAAACATATAACTCCTGAGCTCGTATGTCTCAGGAAAGAGTGTTAAGCTAAGAGAAGTTGCCTTCTCCGCCACCAATCAGATGATACATTCATAGAAATCAACCAATGTAATTACAATTGCAATGTCAGACATTTGTCCATGCAAGTTGTCCAGGAATACGACAAACCGAAGGCACTCTCCTACAACATCCTGTCGGGAGTTACTCCTAATATTAGTAGCGATTAGCCCTTGCATTGGATATTTCATAACAAAGAGACTACTAATACTATATGTATATTGGGAGTTTATCCCCAAATGATCAACAAGCAGTCCTTCGTTACGAAAATCCTAAATATCATATCCATGTCTTCACTTTGAATACGTGAATTGGTTCGAAGTGGTCTTTGAATAGGAATTATCCAAATCCGACCCCGGTTCCTTCGAATCCAATCATCAATAAAAAGATGTTCTGTGAATAGAGAATCACTCTTCAATTGATTAAGTTCTTTTTATCAAAATCTCTTTTAGAGATATATATTTCTAAAACATTCTTTTTAGTACATACAGAATCATTAAACCTCTCTTATCAAATCTTTTGATTACTTTAAACCCTTTTTGAACTAGGAATAAATTCGAAATCATTTCATTTTTTCCACTTAGGAAAACATTTCCAATTCATTTCATTTAAATCTTAACAAAGATTTCTTAATTCAAAACTCATAATTTTAATTGGGTTAAAACTATGTTATCTAGGATGTTAATCCAAAACCAATAAGTATTAAGTGAGCAGAATCTATAGAAATTATCTAATTCTACTCAATATCAATTCCCATATTCAATAAATACTATGGGCAAAATAACGGTGAAAGCACCTTTTAAATTCCACGAAGAGTATGAGTTCCTTCTTCGGGCTTTAACACCGAGTTCAAGAAGATTATCTCCATAAAATCCAAGTTATTTATATTTGGAGAATTATATCCTTTACACTTTGGAAAATTTTGAGTAAATCAAATTTACTATCCCATCTATTGGGACAGTCCGGATAGCCAAGGAGAGCAGGAAATTGGTTTTCCAAACCCAAGCCTAGACACTACCTCTTTGACACCCATAAGGCGGTCAAGTAATTTGATCGACTCTAATTCATTTAATATTTAACCATTCCATACATCCTTCAAATCATCTTTAAAATACTACATTAATCATTTGAAAACATTTAAAAAAGATTTGGAAAAGAACGGTTGCGTTTAAAACTACATTTCAAAAGCTATAGAAAAGTGCTGCAGAAAAGTGCTGTAGAAAGTGTTTTTTAAGCTATATTGATCAAAACGACTTTTCTACATTTGGAAATTCATTTTTATAACTCAAATCACTTTTAAAACATTTGAAAAAGATTTTTAGAATTTATTTCATATTTTTAAACTATTTTATAATATCATTTTCAAAGAAATCCTTTTATGGGTTCCGAACTACAAAACCGTGATTTTTTCAAAAACTTATTTTACTCATATTTCAAAATCTACTTATCAAAATCTCAATTTTCTTTCTTTGTTTGAAAACTATGGATATAATAGTTTGGAAAATTCTTATCTCGAAGAATTCTGAGCTAAATTCCATTTTATATACTCGTTTGACTTTTATGGCGCGAAATCGCGAATTACCGTTACTCGACGCGCCTAATTTTGACTAAAATTTTAATACTCATTTAAACTTTGCCAAAACACTTTTAAATGTTTATAAAACATTTCTAAATCATATTAAACCATTTTAAGAGATTTTAGCATTCCATATACACCAATTCATTAAATAAAGGAAAGTGATTTCCTTTGTGCTTATCGACGTGTATTTCCGTGACTTGCATACATATTCAACATTCATATTAAACAACCATCATCAACAATCATAATCAAACATATATAACATCCAATAGCATATAATACTATAGTTTAGGAGTTTCTCACCTCGGGTTTAAATGACTAACTAAAAATTGGCTATAGCTTCGCTAACTCGAACTTCTAGCTCACGATCACTTGGATTATTGCTCCTAGATGGCTCGGCCTAGGCTTGGAATGGCTAGAGGAGCTCATGACCTAGGGTTGGGAAGGAGGAAGGCTCGGCCTATGGTGGAGGAAGTGGAGACTGTGGATGGTAGAGAGGAAAAGGTGGAATTCTGGAATAGTTTGAGGTGCTTAAGTATATATATGTATACATTATAATTTAAATTTCTTTTGAGAAATATTTTGGCATTATTTTCTTTAGGTTGGAAGACATTAAAAGAAGAGAGAAAGCTTAGGAAATGGAAGGAGAGGAAATGAGAGGGAAGAGGGGTGGTATTTATAAGTGAAAAGGAGGAGAAAAAATATCTAAGATATTTTACACATATGCTTCATTATCCATCACTTCAACATGCCCCATCTCCATCACCTTTATGGCTGAAATGACTCCCCCTATGTTCCCGCAATGATGCTTGTTGTAACGACCCGTATTTTTGATAATTAAAACTATTAAATTAAATAAGATTTTAAAATTTAATATTGTGAGAAATTAAAATTTATGATTTATTAATGAGAAATATAGTTAGAATATAATTTAATTTTTTTTTGTTTGAATGTTATTGAAAACTATTTCAATGTAATTTCAATCAATTGAAATAATTATAAAGTTGTGATATCCCGGATTTTCGGGCATCAGATAATTGGATAGTTATCTGATTTAATTTTTAAAAATACTGATTTATAAATTGAACAAATTTAAATGTGATAATCTCTAAATTTAAATTATTTTAAATAGATAAAATGGTTATTTTCAAATTTAAATAACCCAATAATAATAATATGATATTTTAATTATGGTATAGATTAATTTTTAATAAGAATAATTATTTTAATATATTTGGGTATAAAAATATATGAACAAGGCTTTTATTTAAGATAAGACTTTTGTTTTATTTTGTTTTCCTTAAAGAGATTTTGTAATAAATTTAGGAAGTATTTATTTAATAGTAAATTAAATAAAAAGGTATATTTACACTTAGAAATGAATTAAATATATTGTATATGATTTTATTAGAATATAATTAATTTTTATTTTATTTTTCTTTTAAGGGTTTCATTTATTTATAATATAGGAAAGCATTTATTTAATAAGATATGTATTTATCTATTTAGGAAATAAATATAAAAGCTTTTATAATCTTTTAAAAAAAATAATATAAGGACAAGTGTTAATTTTATATGCATCATAAATACATGTGTAAGATCATTAAGCAATGGTAGAGACAAGTGTCAACCATTTGTTTTATTTTCTTTAAATTTTTATTAAATCTAAATTAACTATATAAACTTCTATCTCTTTCTTTTTCTTCTAACTATCTGGAAATTTCGGGTTCGAAATTTCCGGGTCGTTACATTTGGTATCAGAGCAGAAGGTTAAGCGAGAACCTTGGCTCTGTTAGGATTACTCGTTAAGGATAGGGTCAATGGTACCCTAGAACGAGTTGAGTGTATATATATATATATATATGAGAGCGTAATTGTTATTTTCTTATATAAGGATTTTAAATGATTTTATATAAGAATATATTTTGATATATAAAATGATATTTCTTCTTAATAAATATTAAGGTAATCGGTTGTTAATCATTGGAATTAAATAAAATAATGAGAATTAAATGATAATGGTAATACAACCAAATTGAAATTAAATGAAGATAAGTTTGAAATAGATCCAAACTAAAATTAAAATCTTGAATTTGTAGAAGTGTTTTCAGAATAAAAATAATAATGAATTGATTTCCAGATATGATAATCTTAGTTATTATCATAAATGGTTATTGTGTTAATAATGAAATGTTGTAAATAATTAAGCAAAATAAAATGTTTTAGGGGAGTAAAACATTTAGGCAAGTATGACTTGTAAATTGAAGTGGGTTTTAAATTGAGAAGTTTTAAATCTAAGTCCAGAAAACTTGAAATAGTTTTAACGAAATTTGTTTTGAATTAAAAACCAAAGGTAGTTTAAAATTTAAGGTATAACTTGGTGTGTAAAGGAAATAAATATGTAAAGATGAGGATATACATAATATCAAAAATGATTTGAAATAAACTCTAAGTATTGAGTTTTAAATTTTCCTTGGAATGTGATATGAAAACCCAAAGTAATAAGTTTTTGAACTTATAAGTGGAAAGATTATTAATATGAAGTTTAAAATTTGAAAGGAGAATTAAAATTGGGCAAAGTTGTTTGAATAAAATTGAAGTGAATTTAATTTTGGGAAAATTAAATAAGTTTAGAACAAACAACTTGAATTTGAAATTTCATGATGAAATTGGAATTTAACTTGGAAAGTTAAATGGTTGATTTTAAATGGGAGTTATGAGTGATCTCAAAATGGGTTTGAGATCTAGAAATTGAAAATGGATAATAAATTAGAATCTGAAATTTAATTGTTTTTGAATCCTTATTTGAACTTTATAATAAGTTAAGTAAAGAAAATTTTAAAATGGAATTTTGGAATTTGGATTTAGAATTAAATGGTTTAAAAGACTTAAGTTGTTAAATTAAAAATAAAGGTTGATTTGATTTAAAAGTAAGGGTTAATTTGACTTAAGGGATTAAATCAACAATTAAAATGTTTAACTCGAATTTATATAATTCGAGATGATTTTAAATTAAGATTTGAATAGAATTAGTTCAAATTGAAATTGATTTGGATTAATTTTAATTGTGATTTAAGATGGATAAGCATAAGTTTAAATGGAAAATTTGAATTGAAATAATTTGAAGTAAAATTGAAGTTGAATAAGTTTAAAAATTCAAGTGGGAGATGATTTGAATGTGGGATAGAAATTGAGGATTTATTCAACTTGAATTGAGGTTAAATCAATTTCAATGGAAATTGAAGATATTTAAATTGGAATTGAGTTAATTTAAATGGAATTAGAAATTTAAATTGAATTGATGGGGAATTGAACGGTTTGACTCTGGACTATTTTCAAAGTAAATTGTTTTAATACAAATATATTTTTCCAAACTATTTACTATATAAATTTTCTTCTTAAACCCCAAACTATCTTATACTTATTTTACAATTATTTTGGAACTATTTAACTATTTTGAAACTGTCTTATAAAGTAATTACTATTTTTCAGTTACTTATATCTAATCACTATTTTAAAAACTATTTTGCAATTATCTAACTATTTTATAACTACTTAACTATTTTACAGCTATTTTACAAACTAATAACTATTTTTCAACTACTTATCTATTTTAAACTTTTTCAAGCTATTTTTAAATTTAAATAGGTCAGAGTTCAAACTGTTTGTAATTGAAGTAATAACTCAATGGTAAATGGAAGCAATTGAGAATAAGAGAATAGAATTAAAGGAAATGTGGATAGAAAGGAGAAATTGATTTAGCTAATAATCAATAAAGATAAATACGAAGGATGTACGTATATTATTCTATTCGCATAGTGATTTGATCCAGATTTGAACACAGAATTTCGAGATAGTATTATCGATCCGAGTTGGGATTTTTCGCTCGATTTTCGACGGCGAACCTGGATATGGATTTTTGATTGGTTCTGGATATTCTCTATCATAGCTACGACTATGCAAGGAGAATGACGGATTCTGGTCAAGAAACCAGATCTGAGTCCGCACTAGGAAGTCGGGTGGACGATACTAGTTCGGAAGTGAAATTTTGTGATCGATTGAGCGATCAGACTGATATTGCGTACGGATGATATGTGTATATCGTACGGTTTTGAATGAAATTGATATTGAAGTTGTGGATAAGGATTGTAAAATGGTCTTTGAAATGAAAAGTATATTTGTAAAATATAATGGAATTGGATATTTCTTTGGTTGAAATTTACTTTATGGAGGTAAGTAAATGGTAAATAACTTTATAAAGAAATCAAACTTGAATATTTGATTTGGCAATAAATAAAGTTGTATTTTGTAATATGATAAACTTCCCTTATTGAATCTAGCCAGAATAAAAAGGGTTTTGAAATAATTGAAGTATAAAAGAGGTTTTATACAAGTTTGAAATGATCCAAAGATTTTCAAAGTTATATATATCTATATCTATATATATATAAAGCATTTTATGAGAATGATTTTGGAAAAGGTTTTGGGAACCTATATAATTTGGAAAAGGCTTTTGATTTTTGGAAAATCAATTTTGGATTTTGAAAAGCCTAGTTTGAGAATTATCGATTTTGGTAATCGATTTTGTGTAAAGGAGATTTTGATAAATCATAAAGGGTATGATTTGAAGATACTATAAGTATATAGTATAAAGTGTTTTGAGAATAGCTCTGGGGAAAAAGGCGCTTCCTTGAAATGAACTTCTCAGGAGTACCACTGGGTGGTACTGCCTTAAGCCCCAAGGGGGGTTTCTAAAGTTGATCCTGTGAGGAGTCCGGACAAAACTAGTTCCTGAGGATTATTTGTGTAGCGAAAGTCGAGGGGCTGGTGCCCACAGAGGCATTTGAGTTATGCTGTGACAACAATTTAACTCAATGTCACTGCGATCTACTGCAGACCATAGCGAAAGTCATGTGTGCCGCTGAGAGCCAACTGTCTACGTTTGATTTTATATCGGTAGACTGTGACACTATGGTAACATAGCGAAAGTCGTTTGTGCCGCTGAGAGCCAACAGTCTACGTTTGATTTTATATCGGTAGACTGCGACCTATGTGGGAGAAGTTTCATTTTGACAGTGAAATCGTGTGTGCCGCTGAGAGCCAACAGTTACATGGACTTTTGCTGCGACGGCAACGTAACCCTGGGATGTAACTGCGATCTGTTGTGGGTTCCATGCTGTTATCAGTTACATGGACTTTTGCTGCGATGGCAACGTAACCCGTGATGTAACTGTGACCATGGATGGGGGTGATGATTTCCAGAGCATTCTCACCAAAGATATTTCCTCTATTTTCAAAACTGTTTCTATATTTTCATAAATTATTTTCTAATTATTTTCACTGGGTGTTGAAAACGGGTTTACCAAGTACTGATAGATTTTCAGTCTTACGCCTGATCAACGTATGACCGAATTTCTGTAAGAACAAGGATGGACTGGTTGAGACATCGAGTTATAAAAAGTATTTTTATAAAAAATATTTTGATAATATTATGTAAATTTTTAAAAATGTTTTGAAAATTTAAATAAAGAGAGTTAAGAGTTAAGATGTCTAAGGAATAATTTAACTGTAATAAAATTCTTGCTTCATTCCTTTTCGAGGACGAAAAGATTTAAAGGGGGAAGGAATGTGATATCCCGGATTTTCGGGCATCAGATAATTGGATAGTTATCTGATTTAATTTTTAAAAATACTGATTTATAAATTGAACAAATTTAAATGTGATAATCTCTAAATTTAAATTATTTTAAATAGATAAAATGGTTATTTTCAAATTTAAATAACCCAATAATAATAATATGATATTTTAATTATGGTATAGATTAATTTTTAATAAGAATAATTATTTTAATATATTTGGGTATAAAAATATATGAACAAGGCTTTTATTTAAGATAAGACTTTTGTTTTATTTTGTTTTCCTTAAAGAGATTTTGTAATAAATTTAGGTAATAAATTTAGGAAGTATTTATTTAATAGTAAATTAAATAAAAAGGTATATTTACACTTAGAAATGAATTAAATATATTGTATATGATTTTATTAGAATATAATTAATTTTTATTTTATTTTTCTTTTAAGGGTTTCATTTATTTATAATATAGGAAAGCATTTATTTAATAAGATATGTATTTATCTATTTAGGAAATAAATATAAAAGCTTTTATAATCTTTTAAAAAAAAAAATATAAGGACAAGTGTTAATTTTATATGCATCATAAATACATGTGTAAGATCATTAAGCAATGGTAGAGACAAGTGTCAACCATTTGTTTTATTTACTTTAAATTTTTATTAAATCTAAATTAACTATATAAACTTCTATCTCTTTCTTTTTCTTCTAACTATTTGGAAATTTCGGGTTCGAAATTTCCGGGTCGTTACAAAAGTTAATTTGGTTAAATTTGTAAATAAGGAATAAATTAAATATTGGATTTAACGATGAAATTATATGTTATTAATTGAAATAGGTTTAATATAGAATATGAAATCAGTTTTGGTAAGCAATGTATAACCCTTGGTTGTAAACAATGAATTAATAGATATGAGTTATTAAGCTGTAACAATTGATTTATTAGCATCTCATTGATTAAATCAATTTGGAATTAATTTGGAAATCAATGAAATTTAATGTAATTAAATATTGCAGTTAATATGAATTAAAATGATAACTATAGAATATGAATGTAATAAAATGTAAACTAATGTTAATTATATTCATAAGGTAATAGTTGATTCAATATTAAGAGTGAGAATAAAAATAAAATAATTTATTGGAATTTAAATTATAATGAATGAATTTATTGCAGTTGCAATTGAATGTTGAAATTAGTGCAATATTTAAACCTTGGATTTAATATGGAAAATTGTATTTTTAAAAGATTATAAATTCCTGTTTAATCAAGAATGATAAAGTTTTTAACTTTTAAATTTGAATTTAAAAGTTATTAAATCAATTTAATAATAATTTATTTAATTAACGTGTTTCATTATTATAAACCAGTTTCATCAGATCCATAATAATGAATTATTCTAAGATTTCAAGTTTAGTAGCGATCGGACTTTATCGTTTGATCGTGTGAGCTCGAAACACGTAAAAATCAATTAAAGGAATTTAAATGAATATAAGTTGATTATAAATGCTAACTTCTATATACAATAGAATTAGGGTTTGAAACTAGTTCCATTGAGTTTAAAAATATCAAAAACCTATATTTCGATATATTGGATGACCTATTTTCATTTCAGGGACGAAATGGGCTTTTCGGGTCTGGGTATCGCTTCGACCCAATTCAATCTGGTCCATCCATTTCTATTTCAACTCTACCTATATATAGGCTGTTATAAACCCTAGCAGCTTCTTATTTTCATTATTCTGTATGTACTTTTATTCTCATCGGTTCCTTCTCAAATGGCTGTCATCTCAAACCCTAATTCCCAATTCCAAATCAATCAAAAAAATTAAACTCATCAAAACCTATCGAATTATATATCATCGCGAAGCTCTCGACGAGCATAACCTACATCTATAATTCGTTTTTGCAATCAAATCAAGGTTTGGTCAAAAATCCGTGAAATAGTCGCAACCGTTCGTTCCAGAGTTGTCAATTCAACGGTGGATCTTCGACTTTGGAGTGATCGGAGGGCACTGCATCGTAGAGGGCATCAAGAGGAGTTAATCCATATAGTTGAATCGTGTCGAAGATGATCGAGTTTGCCAGAATTTGGCAATCAAGGTGGCGGCGACGGAGGGTTGCTGGAGGCGGCGTGTTCATTGTAGTGGAGCCTAGAGGGGCGGTGGAGCATGGGGAGAGTGGCGACGATCTCGGATCAGGTCGAAGATGGACGTAGGAGGCGGCGTTTGGTGATGAGTGTGGCGATTGTAGGATGGGTTCAGGCGTGTCGAACGATACTAGGGTGGGAAGGTAATCTAATTACCATTGTGCCCTTCAATTAATTTTAATTTAATTTTAAAATTTTAAATCTTCTAATGTTAATAACTCTTGCATACGAACTCGGATTTGGATGCGATTTCTTCCGTTGGGATCGTATCAAAATTTCGGAAAACTTGGAACTAGTTTGGTTGGTTTTGGAGACTGTTCAAATTTTGGGCTTTTATTGGATTTTTAATGGACGATAAATCAAAAGTGAGTGATTTAACCCACTCACACAATACTAAACCTTCTTATGTTAGTTGAATTAATTTTATGATGTGATAAGAATGTTATTGGTTGCTGTTTGATAGTTTAAGTTGACATTTTAATTGAAATTGAATTTTTTTTGAATTAAATTACCATTTAGATTAATATTGGAATTGAATTGCTAGTTAAATACCTGATAATGATAAACAGTTAATTGTTGTGATTTATTGGCTGATTTGGATGTTGATTGTAATGGATGTTTATTTGTTGACATCTATTTCTAGTATCTTTTCTTTTTCGGGAAAAAACTTGTCGATTGCTAATAGGAAGTATTTGGATGATTGGATGTTTATTTATTTTATATATCCCTGTTATCACTATGAGTTGAAATGATACATACCCGAATGATCTTATATATTAGGGAAAATCGTTATGGGTTGAAATGATACATACCCGAGCGATTTTATTGATTTGGAAATTATTGATTCGGGATACGGGTTGAAATGATATATACCAAGAAAACTTAACTATTTTGGGTTGAAATGATACATACCCAATCACTTGACCATAGGGTAGAAAATTATATACGGACATTGTTGGTTGGTTTTAAATTATTTTCTAAATAGTAAAGTATGTTTGATTTATAAATTTGATTTTTAAATTTACTTTAATTATTTTATTTAAAATTTATATTTGGAAAATAATTTATTTTATATGTTTTAAAGTTTCAAATTATAAGTTAATATATGGTTTAAAATGTAAATTTAAGTTTTTAACTTATAATTTTATTTAGTTTTAAATATGTAATTTAAATAGTTTAAAATTTTAATTTAATAAAATATTTAATATAGTTTTAAGAGATTTATATAAATTAAATTTAATAAAATATTTAATATAGTTTTAAGAGATTTATATAAAATTTAATTTAATAAAATATTTAATATAGTTTTAAGAGGTTTATTTAAATTTAATTTAATATAATAAATATAGATTTTATTATAACTTTAATAAATAAAAATGTAAGAGGTTAAGTAGAGATAAATTTGTAATTTAATCTGGTTTAAAGGGTTTAAGTTTAAATAAGATTCTATTTAAGTTGTTGTTTATTTGATTTCCAAAAGATGTGATTTTTGGAATGTAATAATTTGATTTAACATGAATTGTAAAATAAATGTTTTAAATCTAAAATATAATTAAAGTTAAATATTTTAGTATTGACTTAAATTGTAATTTAAGATTTATTATTTAAATATTTTATAAAATGACCACAGTGTGAAATAAGCGTTTGGTTGTTAAAGAGACCGGGGTCGGATATTGTCATACTCTCTGCCAATTTCGAAACCACTGTAACAACTGTGCATGTGGTGGAGAATCTAGAACGAAGTAGGATGGTTTAGCGAACACTACTGGTATGAGGTAAGAACGCAGCCCTGACCTTCGAGTCAGCTTGATATGACTAAAACAGGAGCCATAACCAGGCCAAGTGAGGTCGCTCCTCCTATCAGACACGCTTCTTCGATACCATATCTGTAACGACCGTAATTTTTGAATTTCTGTCGTAATAAATATTTTAAAGTCTGTAACGACCGTGATTTTTAAATTACTGTCGTAATAAATATTTTAAATAGAAACTTTAAAAATGGAAATTTGAAAATTTAAAATGATGCAAATTCTTTTGCGGAGTCAGTTGCCAATTTGGTTGTTGCATTTAACAAGTTGTTATATTCTTTCATTTTGCCTTTCACGTGTGTAGTAGTCCGTTTCAAAAGCAAGTGGAACTTTGTTAGTACCGCTGCCACATTCTTCGTATGCAAGGTGTGAACACAGTGGCCATCATCATTTTATTGTAGCTTGTACTCACCTCTGCAGAATCACGTTTTTCCCTTTAATGCAAGTGTACCAGGCCAGCTCACTTTTCATTGACTAATGCACAAAATTCCTGTAGCCTTCCTCATTTTTGTTTCAAAAGTTTGAAAGAATGAGAAAATGCATGCCTCCTTTCTGTTGCTCATTCTTTAGTAGCATCTTTCTTGGTTCATCTTTCAAATAGCTCAGCAAAAAGCTTCATTGGTAGTTTGATTTGTTGCTCACTTCTGGATCCGAGTTGTTACTGATTTTGAAGAAAATATTAGGTGAGTGTTAAACTCACATCTCTAATTTAATTATCACTTCAATTGGAGTGCACACTTTATAACCCAGAAATTATTCTGTTGCAAGCATATACTAGTGCACAAAATGAGTATAAACTCAGGTCACCATTTCGTTTTTTTGCATATTTCATTTATGCGTGTAATAAAATTAGGCAGTAAGCATCCTGTGCATTCAACATATGCTTTGTTTTAAGTAGTTCATGCATATTGCGTACTTGGGTTCAGTGCAAATGTGTTTTAAAAATTACGTCCAGGTAGCTTGATCAAAGATGTATGTGTTGCATGTTTTGCATATAATGTATATACAGGATTCACCTACTATTCTTCAATTGAAAGCTTGGGTCTGAAAAACTTAGCAATGCAAACGTGTAAGCCATTTTGGTTTTTTTAAATGCGTGAGTGCATACAAACATTTGCCTTGCCGGGTCAATGACCATTTTTAGTACAGTTCAGGTCGCGTATATGAAATATGTGTCCAAGTCATTTTGTACATTAACTAAGCCTATTATGTGTACAAACGTTTCGGCTTCAACATATTTTTACAAACTTTGTTTTTTTGTTGGTACGTGTGCGTGTTTGGTTACAGGTAAAGCATGAATTTATGTCTAGAGTCATTGTTTAGTTGCATGCGTGAGTATTAACAGTCAAACAGAGGTTAGGCTGTCCACATTTTAGCGAACAAAATGAAATGCTTGTAACAAAAAGGTAACAAAAATGCACCGTGATAGCTGGTGGGTAGTTTGAAATGCATGATAACAATAATGCATGCAATTAGTATCCAAAACTATGTGTCCAGAGGCATATCTTTAATTTCATTTCATAACGTGATTATGGGTAGCATAGAAAACAAGTTTGCCTTTGAGAGTATGGTCACCATTTTGCCCTTCATTTGTGCGTGTGCATTATTGTATTGCCAGGTCATAAATTATTTTGTTCTACATTTGTTGCCGTGTGTGTAGACATGTAGTGTACGTGCATGCATTTCTTCTTCTTTTTTTCTTTCGCACTGGACATGTTTTGTAAAGTATACCTTAATTTCAAGTTGAGACAGTGCAACCTTTTTGGTGAAATTATAGTGGGCAGTCCACTATTTAAATTGCGTTGAACCGGTGTTACGTTTTAAAACGTATTCTGTTGCCGTTATTTTTGTAACGGAATTTGTACGCCGGTAAAATATTTTGAAGCGTGTTGTTTTGGTGACATTTTTGACGAATAAAAATTACTGTTGTTTTGACTTCAGTAACCGTAAATTTTAAAGTGAATTTTAAAGCGGTTATCCCGCAACGCTGATTTGGTATCCGTTTTTACGGTAATTTGTGAAGCGCAATTTCCTCGTCGAAATTGCTACAGTTATTGCTGTTTTAATCATGTATTTTAAAAATTGTTTTAAAATAAAAGTGCTTTCAAAATTTTTACAGTTTGCGCTTTCAAAAGAATGAGGAAGCGATTTAAACATTTCAGCAAAATTGAGGACTATGAACCCTCACTTTTACTGATTTGCTTAATTCCGGACTTGTCCGTTTGAGAACGTAAAATGTTATTTATTTAAAATACACAATTTTGCACTTTCAAGGAAACGATGAAGAGATTTAAACGATTTAGCAAAAGTGCGGAGTATGGAACCACACTTTTACTATTTCGGTTAATTCCAGACTCGTTAATTGAAACATCTGCTGTTTGATGATTCTGATGATTTTGTTGGGCTTTCGAGCCACTCTGCTGGACCTTCGGGTCATCTGATGGACCTTCGGGTCAATTACCAGTACTAGACCTTCGGGTCACTCTGCGGACCTTCGGGTCATCTGATGGGCGCCAAAATTTTATAGTACTTGGTAGGCTTCGGCCATCTAAGATGCACGTGCGGCGTAGCTAAAACTCGCCATCTGCTGGGATCGATCCACTTTTATGCTGATTTTTCTAGTTATCTTATTTTTGATTTCTAGATTTTGCGACTGCTGATTTTCTAGTTATCTATTTTGATTTCTAGATTTTGTGAATTGCTGCTTTGAATTCAATTATGAATTTGGAAGTTGAGTTTGTGTATAATCTCATCTGAGATTATAAATTTGCGTATAGTTGTTTTAAATTCAATTGTGAATTTGAAAACTGATTTTGATGGAGTTTAAATTGAGATTTCTTCATTTAAACTATGTTGATTATTTATGCTGTATAGTCGTCTCATTCGAGACTATAATTATTTGTTTAAGTGTTGTTTATCATTCACTTATTTCTGAGAATAAATTAGACTGATCCGTTTATTATTTTCTTTTAAATAATACTCGGGTCAGACCGAGTCATTTCAGGGTAATCTCTATCTCTGATTCAGTAGCAGCTTCAGCTTTTGGGATTTCGCATCATCTTTTGTCTAGCCTTCGAGGAGTTCTTTTGGTTTATTAGTCCTCATCTTATGTATGTATTGATGGATATGTATATGTATCGGTTCATGTGAACTATCGATTGTTGTAGCATGTATTCCAGACTAGTCTTCCGCTATATATTCTGATATTTCTGTTCTGATATGATTATATCTATCAGTGTTGTTGTTATTATGAGTTGTTCTGGATTTTTCTTAAGCCACCGTAGTTTCGTTTTAGATTTGGATTGAATATGTATCTTTGGGAGTAATTTATACAACTCTTATCGATGTAATCAATACTCGTCTAAGGCATAACTTACGGATGGTCGCTTCTAACAAGCCTTATTCTTCGCAATAGCAGACGTTATTCCTTATAATAACCTTTGTTATTGTGAGCATAGAGGTGGGGCGTCACAATATCTGTTACTTTGTGATTGATTGGTGGCCACCCTCGATTTGATTATTGGAGTGTTATTTGGAGGTGGGCGGTAGCTGGGGCTATGCGTTACCATCAACCTGGTTCCGCAAAACAGTAGAATCCTACCCTGGTATTGTCTCGCGTGCCTTGTCATATGCCTTATCGAGCCCACTATGATTTTGGTTTGTGTCGTACCTATGGAGTGCTCCCTGATAGCTCACCAGTTTATGGTGGAGTTTAAAGTACTATATAGACTATGATGCTTATATAAATGTGTTAAGGGGGATATGGGTAACGCCTTATGTTAGTCCTTGAGATGATGGTTTTGATGACAACAACCTTAGGACTTGTTATAAAATATAAATACTAACGTTATAGTTTAGATATATATGTATATGCAGAATATAAACATGCAGGTACCAAGAATGAAGACTGTACAGTATAGAGATACAAGACTGATAAATTTAAAGATCGAAGATATCAAAATTGAAGACTCATGAGTATCAAGAAATCAAGTTATCAAGAGTTCAAGATTTCAAACAGTACAAGATAATGTAGTTAGTCTAGAATTATATTAAAACTTCTTGAAAGCTCTTACATCTTTATTCGAAATTTATTCGTGGAATGGAATCCACTTCGAGCCTGTTAAAGGGATGGAACCCTAGTGGGATGGAACCCACGACAATATCTAGTGGAACATATAGTGGTCCTATTTTGATATCCACTAATTTTATAAAAATGTTTTTCAAAAATATATCTCTTGTTTTTAAAAAATGTTTTCAAAACTTTCTTTTCAAAAAGACATCTCTCTTGTTTGAAATATTTTAGCCTCAAAACTATTTTTATCATTTTTATTATTTTGATTTCAAAATTGTCCTTGTTTTTAAACCATCTCTTGTTTTAAATATTTAGCTTTAAAATATTTATATACTCAGATTTTAAATCACTTTATAGATTAAGATTATATATATTAAAAACTATTTTCTAAACTCTTTTATATGTTTAAACTATATTCAAATATATTTACAAAGTTTAGAAATTTTTTTGACAAATTATAGAAACCAATTTTAATAAGAAAATCAAAACATCAATTTTGCCTTGAGCATGTCGACATCCCTCAACCTCCCATGTCGACATGGTGTCCGTTATTTACAAATTTCAGTTTTCAAAAAAAGTGTCTATATCGTTTCACGAATAGATATGGCTGTTGCTCTACTAAATATACCAGTAAGTTCTAAACGAATTTTTATCAAATTTCATTTATTTTCTCTCCTCTTCATCTTCCACATTTATTCTAAAGAATCCTAAACTATACTCTGCAAAAATACCAAGTGAATAAAACTTGATTATCACTTCTTTGATTCTCTACCACTCTCTCCATAAGATCTCAGTGCTATTCAGAGTTATAGAATCTTTTGTAAATCAAAATGTTGAGTAAAAGGTGCGGTTGAGCCTTGAAATCAATTGGGTGTGACTGTAGCCCCGGAAATCAATTAGGTGATCTTGTAGCTTGGTTAAATCAAGAGAGTTTGCCCTGGAATCGAATACAGGAGGGTGTACCTCGTAGCCTTGAAATCGAGGGTGTAATCTGGGAGATTATTTTGATAAGAAATCTGTACGATTGTACGGGACTAGATGTAGGGTAACTCCGAACCAGTATAAAATCCTGGTGTGTTCTTTCCTTTACTGCTTTTATTTAGTATTTGCATCTGTGTCTGATTCTGTGATTATATTTGTGTTTGTGAATTGCATTTGTTGGTGTTTAAATTGAATAAAATTCAAAAAGATTTAAAAAAATCCATAAAACACTATTCACCCCCACTCTAGTGTTATTCTAGCCTTAAGATCCATAATCCGCATTTCTCACACCTTAACGCTATTTTAATACTTTACTTTACTGATAGATACTACATATATAGTGTATATTACAACATATACATAGTTTAACGTATCTTTAGGAGATGGAAAATCCCATAACATCTCTTAAGTTATTGCACGCACGTTATACACAGGATAGGAGATGTAAAATCCCGTAAACATCTCTGAAGCCATTACACTCATATTTACTTATTGTTGATTTAACTTACATAAGATCTTTTAGTTCTAACTCAAGTGGTTTGTCTTTTCATTACGCTCGGGTCAGCCTGAGCATTTCACTGTTGAAGACCTTATTTCTGGAGGACGAAGACGGAGTTTGATATATTATATTATTAGTAATTTTCCGCTGCATCATTATTGGTATGTCGTTGTTTGTACTCTGATTGTTGTGAAAATTGTGTAATCAAATGTATATTATAAAACAACTTCATGAACTGTTTATTTAATTATTATATTTTGTCATTCCGCTATGAGATTCTGTGTTTTGTTTTTCCTTCTTTTCTCTTATTTTCTTATTTACCCCATTGACAATCCTCCCTTTTGAATGGTTTGAGTTAGACATGTGTAGTTTATTATCGATTTAAACCATCCAAAAAGGTGGGTCATCACACTTGTACCATGGTGTAAGAGGGTGGACTTTTGGTTGGCTTAGTTGGTAAAGAATTGATAATATCTTTGATATTTTGTTTATATGTATGTATGTATGTATGTATGTCGTGTGTAAATTTATGTTGTGTACGTGCATATGAACATGTCTTGTATATGTACATGTGTCGGTGTGTTTATGTATCTTACATATCCTTACAACGTTGCACAACTCCTACGCATCGAGTCGTTACAAATTCCAATTTTGATTTCCGGTCATATTTTTACTTTTTAGTTAATAAACATATATTTGTAAACAAATTATAAAAATAATATTCCTATCATTATATAAGAAATTAAAGAGCTTACTTAATAATTTAAATAATTATTAAATCATTTAAACTAAATTTAAATTCAAAAATCAATTAATTGGAAATGATAACATCATTAATGATGTCATAAATACATTTAATTTTTTCCATAAATAAATAATTTATTTTATTTCGTATTTGCATTCATATATACAAATGAGTGTATGTATCCAGCTTGGCGCGCGATGTCGGATGGCCGAAGAGCTGTTTATCGATAAAATGATTTTCGGTTATTTTATCGATATTTAACACAGTGTATATATTTCTTTTATAAATATTTCTTCAAAATAAGATCACCAATATTATTTTTTATTCAAAACATCATCACTTATGTTTAAAAATCTAATTTTTGAATATTTTGAAATTTTTCTGAAGCGATGAATTTATGGGTCGTTACATACTTCCCCCATTAAAAGAATTTCGTCCTCGAAATTAAAGATAAGAAGAAGATAACTCGAAGACAAATATATATATATATATATATATATATAACGAAGTGATATATATGTATAAGATATAGTAAGTGAAATAACCACAAGCCGGTGAGTACACTATACACATACAATTACGTATCCATTCTAAACTCAGGATAGGCTTTACGCATTCTTTCTTTTGTCTCCCATGTGCAGTCTGCTGCATCACCAGTTCATTAAACTTTAACCAATCTTACAACTTTCCTCCTTAATCTCTTCTCGTCGTGATCTACGATTCACATTGGTCGCCTGGTAACGGCTAAATTAGGTTCAACTTCTAAATCTTCTTGGGCAGCTGTTTCTATAATTTGCTCTAGATAATGCACATATTTTCGTAGGTGAGATACGTGAAAGACATTGTGCACACCAGATAACCTTTCGGGCAATTCCACACGATAAGCTAATGGGCCAATCCTTTCGAGAATGGGAAAAGGTCCAATAAATAAAGGTGCTAACTTCCCTGTCCGACCAAATCTTGCCACTCCTCTCATTGGAGAAGCTTTCAGGAATACATAATCTCCAATTGAGAACTCTAAATTCCTTCGCCTTTGATCAGCATAGCTCTTCTGCCCACTCTGGGCTTTTTTCATCTTTTTTCTAATCATGTCAACCTTTTCTGAAGCTTCTCTAATCATATCAGGACCTAGTACTAATCGATCTCTGGTCTCGATCCAACATCCTAGGGATCTACATGGACGACCATACAAAGCTTCATAGGGGCCATGCCAATACTAGCCTGATAACTGCTATTATAAGAGAATTCTATCAGATAAAGGTTTTCCCATGAACCTTCGAAATCTAAGATGCAAGCTCTTAGAAGATCCTCCAACACCCGATTTACTCTCTCAGTTTGCCCATCGGTCTGGGGTGACATGCAGTGCTTATGTTTAGCTTTGTTCCTAAAGCTGTTTGCAATGCCTCCTAGAACTTACTGGTAAAGATAGGGTCTCGATCACTGACCATGCTGCTTGGGATACCATGCAATCGAACTATTTCCCTCATGTATATTTCTGCCAGACTTGCAGCAGTTCTCGTTGGTTTTACTGGGATAAAATGTGCGCTCTTGGTTACTCGATCTACGATAACCCAAATGCCTTCATTTCCCTTTCTTGATCGTGGTAAGCCGTCGATGAAATCCATCGATATTTGGTCCCATTTCCAAGTCGGAATTTCAAGAGGTTGGAGTAATCCAGCGGCCTTTTGCTGATCACTTTTGATCTATTGACAATTTGCACATCTACTAATATGGATAGAGATATCCCTCTTCATGCAATCCCATCAAAAAGTCTTCTTCATATCTCGATACATTTTAGTAACTCCGGGATGTACAGAAAGTCGAGAATTATGACATTCTGTTAAAACTTCTTGCCTTATCCCATCGACATTGGGAACACATATCTTTCCATTCATTCTTAAGATTCCCTGCTCATCTACTTTGAATCCCATCCATCTTCCCGATATTATATTCTCCTCTACTTCCTTGGCTATTCTTGAAATGATTGGATCCTTGAGCTAACTCTCTTTTATACGATTAATCAAGGTTGGACGTACCACTAAATAAGCTATAACGGCATCCCTTTTGCTTAGCACGTCCGTCACTACATTGGCTTTCCCGGGTGTGTATAAGATATCAAGATCATCTGATGTGAGACATTCTAACCAACGTTGCTATCTCATATTTAAGTCCTTTTAAGTGAAAAGATACTTCAAAGATTTGTGATCCGTGAAGAGCTTAAACTTTTAACCTATTTAAAGAAGGAACGTTATTTACCAGGGTCAATCAAAGTATATTTATAATAAACTATAAGGAATTCTTACCCAGTAGATAATGCCTCCATATTTTTAATGCAAACACAACGGCTAATAATTCTAAGTCGTGTGTTGCATAATTCCTCTCATGAGTCTTTAGTTGTCTACTTGCATAAGCGATGACCTTTCCATGCTGCATCAGAACAACACCTACTCCTTCTCTACAAGCATCAGTATATACAGTTAAACTACCGCCTTCATCAACAATAGCTAGGACTGGAGTAGTAGTTAACCTTCTCTTGGGTTCCTTGAATGCTTCTTCACATTTTTATGTCCATTCAAATTTTACATCCTTCATAGTCAACTTTGCTAGATGGGAGGAAATTTTGGAGAAGTCTTGAATGAATCTCCGGTAATATCCTGCCAATCCTAAGAAGCTGCGGATGTCCTTCGTGGTTTGTGGTTGCTTCTAATCTTGTATAGCTGAAATCTTTTTGGATCTACTGAGATCCCTTCTCTTGACATAATATGCTCAAGGAATCTTACTTCTTTCTCCCAAAAGTGACATTTCGAGAATTTAGCTTTAAGTACATTTCTCCGCAATATTTCCAACACAATCTCCAAATGCCTTTTGTGTTCTTCCTCGGTTTTGGAATAGATAATAATATCATCAATAAAAACCAACACAGGTTTGTTTAGCACATCTCTGAATACTCTATTCATAAGGTCTACGAAATAGGCAGGTGCATTAGTCAACTCAAAAGGCATAACTAACCATTCGTAAAAGCAATCCGGACCCCTGAATGCAGTTAATGGAATGCCATCCTCGGCTATTCTTAGTTGATGGAAAAATGTGGCTAAATCCATTTGTGAGAATACTCGAGCACCATGAATTTGATCAAACAAGTCATCTATGCGGGGTAGAGGATATTTGTTTTTAATCGTTTACTTATTTAGGTCTCAATAGTCTACACAAAGCCTTAGGGAGCCATCAGACTTAGCTAAGAAAACTACTGCTACGCCCCAACTTGAGCTACTAGGTCTAATTAGTCCTTTTTTAACAACTCATCAATTTGGTTTCCCAACTCAATTTTTTCTTCGGGGCCATCCTTCGAATAGGATGAATAACGGGTTTTGCACCAGGAATTAAGTCAATTAGGAACTCAATTTCCCAATGCGGGGGCAAACTTTTAACTTCCTCAAAAACATCCTGAAATTCCTTGACAATTGGTATTCTCTCCAAACCTTTTTGAGATGAGTCTAGTGCATACAGGAAACTATCCCTAATCAGACTAGGTTCTTCACAAGATATTTCTATAAATTTCCCAAAGCTGGTCCACAAAGTTATTGTCCTTTTAACGCAATCAAGGACAACTTTATTCTCTGATAACCAATCCATACCGAGAAAAACTTCAAACCCAATAAAGTCAATAAGAAATAGGTCGCATGAAATTTTTTGGGAGAGGTGAGTAACTCGGACGTTTTCACAAATCATACAAAGATTAGTTGTACCGCCTATGGGATTTGACATGGAAATAGGGGTATCTACTATTTTTGTGATCAGTTTTAATCTACCAACCAATCCTTTAGCAATAAAACTATGGGAAGCCCCAGTATCAAATAATACTTTAACTAAATCATCATTGACATAAATATTACTTTCGAGAACTCCCTTGCCTTTTAAATCAGTAGAGGTTGAAGGCTCGTCTTTGATAGCATAGACCTTAACTTGCTCTCCTTTCTTCATTAACGGGCACTTGTTCTTCAAATGGCCGGGTTGATGGTAGTTATGGCATAGACTTTTCTGCACTATAAGAGAGACAGTTCCTTGCTGCTGCCTTTAAACTTTGGGACTCATGCATTACTTTGAATAATGGCCTTTGTTTCCACAGTTAAAACATTCAACATCTATAAAACGGTTTTCCTGAGATCCTCCTCCGGGCTTGCCTTGCCATGGCTTCCTTTCATTGTTATTGAACTTCCTCTTGTTGTTGTTGTTTTGAGTTGCGACTGGATTCTCTTATCCAAAGCTTCATAACGAAAACCCATATCTATTAAATCCACAAAGGTTCCTTTAACATGGGCGGTCATCCTATCCTGATACTGCTCCTTCATCCCAGAAATGAACATCTCATTTTTCTTCAGAGTTATGTCTATCAATCCAGGCCTAAAGCGAGACAATTCATTGAATTTGTGCAAATACTCTTCCACAGACATCGCTTCTTGTTTAAGATCCATGAAACTTCTATAGATGCGGGATTTTCTAGTGGAGGGCATGTATTGTTCTTCAAAAATTTCTTTAAACCTTGCTCAAGAGAAATTATCTTCAGATTCATTAAGAGTAACGGACCCCCTCTAAGCTAGAGCCCCATCCTTCAATTGCCAGGAGGCCAAGAATCTCTTTCGATTATCATGGATATCTAATCCTTTAAATATTTTTTTTCATGGAATCTGAGCCAAGCTTGAACTTCAATAATAGATTCTGTGCCTTGAAATGGCTTTCTCCCAAGCTGGTATAATCTTTGCAAAGAGCGGAAAAGTTAACTTGAGATGGCATAGGAATTACCACTTCCTCCATTACTGTAGCATTTGATCGACCGTTAGTGGTCATAGTGTTGCTAACTCCCCTTCATCCTCTTCAATTATTCATCACCTACTATCTGCATATAGTAAGGGAACATCTTTATAAATATAGACAAAATTATTTTAGGGAATGGGTATAAACTCGAATAAACTTATTGGGATAAAATTTCAAATATGCGCTCTCTCAGACTAAACTCATTCTAGGATAATACTAACCCTATCTATAATGAGTTGACCTCATCTAGGCTTAGGTATTCGCTCAACCATAAGCTTTGATACCAAATGTGACGACCCACCTCCTCGACCCTCAGAAATTGACACTAATACATCATCGGTATTCATGTGTCATAAATCCAAGTGCCGGAGAGGCAGATTACAATGGGGTAAAGAAATAAATATAGAAGATAAGACAATATAGAATCTCACATCGTATTCAACACATAATTATACATATGGTTAGTACATGCAATTACTCCAAATTGTTCCATCAAAGTTACGACAGGTACTAACCCAGCTAGGATAGTTATAATGGCCTATCCTTACAGTGCTGGTAGATACTAATACATAATACAAACACAGCGGAAAGTGATTAATGACTTCAACAAAAGATCCAAAATACTCCATGCTCCATGCTCCATTCCCAAATGCTCCAAGCTTACTTAACTAGCTGGCTGCCCGGGAAATAGGGCATCCAGAGTTTAAGGGGAAAAGAAAATAAACTCCGGGTTAGCCATAGGACTGGTGTAAGAAACTCAAAATACGATGTTTGAAAATAAAAGGTATCTCATAAGACCGCGCCGCACATAAACACGGAACGGGCTTTTACCTTATGATAACCAAAACATTTGCTGTGCAGAATATGTGGATATTATTTTTAATAACATTCTTTTGAAAGCACTTTTCAAGTAAGTATACATAATCTTAGCCGAAATTCTTACATTATTAAATTCCAGCATATTAGGCTCTACAATCAAATCCGAAGGCACTTATTGGAGAATGGATTTCCGCACAGTGACAAGGTAAGGGACTACCTTCCGATAGTACATCTCTAGAAAAATGCACCTGACGCTCCAACCTCTACCAACACAGAATCGACCTACCTTTACCATAGACAACACCGAATATGCCATTACCCCGGTCATTCCCGACCTATCCAAGAGCTCTCTTTTCATACACCACATTAATTTAAAACTCAACGTCATGGCGGGAATAAATATATCTAGAAAGGTGATGACTATATCCTAATGGGAGCGACCCACTTAGCTCTGCCGCATCTACCCTATTTTTGTCATTTCCGGGATGATAAGGCTCAAGGCAACGATTACCTTACTCATAGCACATTCCACTTTGAATGCTACATTGCCAATCCATAATCACACAACTGATTTCTACAAACGTATAACTCCTGAGCTCGTATGTCTCAGGAAAGGCTGTTAAGCTAAGAGAAGTTGCCTTCTCTTTCACCAATCAGAGATACGTTCATAGAAATCAACTAATGTAATTACAATTGCAATGTCAGACATTTGTCCATGCAAGTTGTCCAGGAACACGACAAAACGAAGGCACTTTCATACAACATCCTGTTAGGAGTTATTCCTAGGATTAGTAGTGATTGGTCCTTGCATTGGATATTTCCTAACGAAGAGACTACTGCTACTATATCTATATTGGGAGTTTATCCTCAAATGATCAACAAGCAGTCCTTCGTTACGAAAATCCTAAATATCATATCCATGTCTTCACTTCGAATACGTGAATTGGTTCGAAGTGGTCTTCGCATAGGAATTACCCAAATCCGACCCCGGTCCCATCGAATCCAATCATTGATAAAAAGATGTTATGTGAATAGGGATTCACTCTTCAATTGATTAAGTTCTTTTTATCAAAATCTCTTTTGGAGATATATATTTCTAAAACGTTCTTTTTAGTACATACAGAATCGTTAAACCTCTCTTATCAAATCCTTTGATTACTTTAAACCCTTTTTGAACTGAGAATAAATTCGAAATCATTTCATTTTTTCCACTAAGGAAAACATTTCCAATTCATTCATTTAAATCTTAACAAAGATTTCTTAATTCAAAACTCATAATTTTAATTGGGTTAAAACTATGTTATCTAGGATGTTACTCCAAAACCAATTAGTATTAAGTGAGTAGAATTTATAGAAATCATCTAATTCTACTCAATATCAATTCCCGTATTCAATAAATACTATGGGCAGAATAACGGTGAAAGCACCTTTTAAATTCCACAAATAGTATGAGTTCCCTCTTCAGGCTTTAACACCGAGCACAAGAAGATTATCTCCATAAAATCCAAGTTATTTATATTTAGAGAATTATATCCTTTATACTTTAGAAAATTTTGATCCGAGTAAATAAAATTTACTATCCCATCCGTTGAGCCAGTCCAGATAGCCAGGGAGTGCAGGAAACTGATTTTCCAAACCCAAGCCTAGACACTACCTCTTTGACACCTATAAGGCGGTCAAGTAATTTGATCGACTCTAAATCATTTAATATTTAACCATTCCATACATCCTTCAAATCATCTTTAAAATAATTTATTAATCATTTGAAAACATTTACAAAATATTTGGAAAAGAACGGTTGCGTTTAAAACTACATTTCAAAAGGTATTGAAAAGTGCTGCGGAAAGTGTTTTTTTAAGCTATATTAATCAAAACGACTTTTCTACATTTGGAAATTCATTTTTATAACTCAAATCAATTTTAAAAAATTTTAAAAAGATTTTTTGAATTTATTTCATATTTTTAAACAATTTTAAAATATCATTTTGAAAGAAATCCTTTTATGGATTCCGAACTGCAAAAACGCGATTTTTCCAAAAACTTATTTTACTCATATTTCAAAATCTACTTATCGAAATTTCAATTTTATTTGTTTGAAAACTATGGATATAATAGTTTGGAAAATTCTTATCTCGAAGAATTCCGAGCTAAATTCCATTATATATACTCGTTTGACTTTTATGACGCGAAATCACGAACTACCGTTACACAACGGGCCTAATTTTGACTAAATTTTCAATATTCATTTAAACTTTTCCAAAACACTTTTAAATATTTATAAAACATTACTAAATCATATTAAACCGTTTTTAAAAGGTTTAAACATTCCATATACACCAATTCATTAAATAAAGGAAAGTGATTTCCTTTGTGCTTATCGGCGTGTATTTCTGTGACTTGCATATATATTCAACATTCATATTAAACAACCATCATCAACAATCATAATCAAACATATATAAAATCCAATAGCATAAAATACTATAGTTTAGGAGTTTCTCACCTCGGGTTTAAACGGCTATTGCTTCGCTAACTCGAACTTCAAGGTCACGATCACTTGGATTATTGCTCCTAGATGGCTCGGCCTAGGCTTGGAATGGCTAGAGGAGCTCATGGCCTAGGGTTGGGGAGGAGGATGGCTTGGCCTATGGTGGAGGAAGTGGAGGCCGTGGATGGTAGAGAGGAAAAGGTGGAATTTTGGAATAGTTTGAGGTGCTTAAGTATATATATGTATATATTATAATTTAAATTTCTTTTGATAAATATTTTGGCATTATTTTCTTTTAGGCTGGAAGACATGAAAAGAAGAGAGAAAGCTTAGGAAATGGAAGAAGAGGAAATGAAAGGGAAGAGAAGTGGTATTTATAGGTGAAAAGGAGGAGAAAAAATATCTAAGATATTTTACACATATGCATCATTATCCATCACTTCAACATGCCCCATCTCAATCACCTTTATGGCCGAAATGACTCCCCTATGTGCTTGCAATGATGCTTGTACCATGGTGTAAGAGGGTGGACTTTTAGTTAGCTTAGTTGGTAAGGAATTGATAATATCTTTGATATTTTGTTTATATATATATATATGTCATGTGTATATTTATATATTGTGTATGTGCATATGAACATGTCTTGTATATGTACATGTGTGTGTGTGTTTATAAATCTTACATATCCTGACAACGTTGCACAACTCCTACACGTCGAGTCGTTACAAATTCCAATTTTGATTTCCGATCATATTTTTACTTTTTAGTCAATAAACATGTATTTGTAAACAAATTTTAAAAATAATATTCCTATCATTATATAAGAAATTAAAGAGCTTACTTAATAACTAAAATAATTATTAAATCATTTAAACTAAATTTAAATTCAAAAATCAATCAATTGGAAATGATAACATCATTAATGATGTCATAAATACATTTAATTTTTTCCATAAATAAATAAATTATTTTATTTCATATTTGCATTTAAATATACAAATTAGTGTATGTTTCAAGCTTGGCGCGTGATGTCGGATGACCGAAGAGCTGTTTATCGACAAAACGATTTTCAGTTATTTTATTTATATTTAACACGGTGTTTATATTTCTTTTATAAATTTTTCTTCAAAATAAGATCACCAATATTATTTTTTATTCAAAACATCATTACTTATGTTTAAAAATCTTATTTTTGAATATTTTTAAAATTTTCTGAAGCGATGAATTTACGGGTCGTTACAATGTCGAGGTGGGTGATTTTTATATTCTGAGACGTATTCAGTGTTGGTCCAAGGGAATATTCACGTATGCCTTACCTACATCGCCTCATTCTCCGTGTTACTCGACAGTATTATTCAGTAATACTCTTGAGTAACATAGGCATAGAGGTGGGGTGTTACAATTGGAGGAGGAGGTAGAACAAGAAGAGGATGAAGATACTTCTTTGGAAAGTATCGAAATGCCAACTCATCCATCCAACAAAGAACTTCTCAAACATCAAGGGAAAATTATTAATAATCAAGAGAAGCTTAAGAGATCATTTTCTAAGACATTCACTTCTCTTTCCAACAAAGTAGATAAGTACTTTGGAAAGATCATTCGCAAGTTCAGTGGAAAAGCTTCATCTTCATCTTCTTCTTCCTAATTGTATTTCCTTTGATTTTCTAGTTTTTAGTTTGGATTATCTTAGTTTTAATCCATGTATCTTTATGTTTATCTTTGAAATTCCATGTACTCATATATGGTTATCAATGAAATCTAGTTCCTTGCTGTTATACATTGTTATTAGTTTATGGAACGTCATTAAAGTGCAATAGTATAGGCCGATTACAATAGTATAGCAAATAAGATGGTTTTGCAATATTAAGTGAGCAAAATCTATAGAAATAATCTAATTCTACTCAATATCAACTCCCGTATTCAACAAGTACTATGGGTGGAATAATGGCGAAATCAACTTTTAAATTCCACGAATAGTACGAGTTCCCTCTTTGGGCTTTAACATCGAGTACAAGAAGATTATCCTCATAAAATCCAAGTTATGGAAAATCATATTCTTTATACTTTGAAAAATTTTGATCCATGAAAATCAAATTTACAATTCCCTCTATTGGGCCTGTCTAGATAGCCAAGGAGAGTAGGAAACTGTTTTTCCAAACCCAAGCCTAGACATTATCTCTTTGATACCCTTAAGGCAGTCAAGTAATTTGATCGACTCTAAATCATTTAATATTTAACCATTCCATAAATCCTTCAAATAATCTTTAAAATAATTTATCAATCATTTGAAAACATTTACAAAAGATTTGGAAAAGAACGGTTGCGTTTAAAACTATACTTCGAAAGTTATAGAATATTGCTGTAGAAAAGTGTTGCGGAAAGTGCTTTTTAAGCTATATTGATCAAAATGACTTTTTTATCATTTGGAAATTCATTTTTATAATTCAAATCACTTTAAAAAATTTAAAATATTTTTAGAATTTATTTCATATTTTTAAACAATTTTAAAATATCATTTTCAAAGAAATCCTTCTATGGATTTCGAACTGCAAAACCGCGATTTTTTCAAAAACTTGTTTTACTCATATTTCAAAATCTACTTATCGAAATCTCGATTTTCTTTCTTTGTTTGAAAACTATGGATATGATAGTTCAAAAAATTCTTATCTCGAAGAATTCCGAGCTATACACCATTCTATATACTTGTTTGACTTATATTGCGCGAAATCGCGAACTGCTGTTACGCGACGCGCCTATTTTTGACTCAATTTTCAATTACCTTTCAAACTTTACCAAATCACTTTCATATGTTTATAAAACATTTCAAACTCATTTTTAAACCTTCTTAAAGAGGTTTAACATTCCATATACACCAATTCATTAAATAAAGGAAAGTGATTTCCTTTGTGCTTATAGACGTATATTTCCGTGACTTGCATATATATATATATATATTCAACATTCATATTAAACAACCATCATCAACGATCATAATCAAACATATATAACATCCAATAGCATATAATACTATAGTTTAGTAGTTTCTCACCTTCATTTTTCTCACGGGCTAGTCTAAAATCAGTTAGAGCTCTGCTACGATCGAATCAAAGTTAATGAAATCGAGCTTGAGACCTATGGGAGGGCTCGACCTAGCTTTGTAGAGAGTGGAGTTCACAGCTTTGGTGGATGGAGGAGGTGGTCGTGGTCTTTTAAGATGGAGAGGACGAGATTTGTCTTCGTTTGAAGTGGATTTGATAAAATATATGTATTATATGATTTTAATTTTCTTTTGCTAAATATTTTGCCATTATTTTGTTAAGCATTGAAGCCATGAAAAAAAACTTGGAAGTGGAGAAGAAGATGATAAGAATGTGGTGAAAAAATATGAGAAAAAGGATGTGTATTTATAGGAAATTTTTTGGAACAAATATCTAATGGTAGAATTACCATTTTGCCCTCGACCCACACCCCTCCTAGCCTGCCCTACACGCACGGCATCCCTCTACACATGTGATGGTGATGTTGAGGTGATGATTGTGTTGTAAGGTGAGTTGATGTTTGCTTTTCGGTTGCTTAAGTATTAAGTCTTAGGAAATTATTTTAATATTTTATAATATGTATGTGTTTAAGTGTACATGTACATATATATGTTATGGTGTGCATGTGAAATGTATATGCATGTACATGTATGTGCACAAGAGGATAACAACATTTCAAATGACTTCGAACAACTTTCGTTCCTTAAACCAATGAAATTCGGGAAACCAATTATCGGTCACATTTCACTTATAAATTTATATACATATATTTGTCAACAAAATTTGAAAACTCATTTCTTACCATTTTTTAATAATTAAAATGATCACATTTTAATTATAAAACCATATAAATTAATATTAACAAATATTTACAGTAATTGCTATTATACCGATAAAGTGATATCGATTTTTTCTTATATTTTCAAATCAATTATATGTCTTTGTAAAACTATTATAAATGATTTATTAACACTTTATAACCATTTAAAATGAATTACTATCATTTAAAAATAATTATTTGAATAATTATAATAATTATTAAATCATTAAATCTCAATTAAATTTAATAAATCAATTTATTTAAATATAAGGACATTACTAACGATGTCAAAAACACATTTTATTTCCATAAAAATAAAACAATTGATTTTATTCCATATTCTTGTTCAATTATAAAAATAAGTGTGTGTATCCAGCTCTGTATGCGATGTTTTACGATTATAGAGTTGTTTATCGATAAAACAGTTTTCGGCCATTTTATCGATTTAAATTTCGAAGAAAATATTTTTGTAAATATTTATTCTAAATAAGATTACTATTATTTATTATCAGAAACTATTATTTTTATTATCAACCTTCTATTTGAATAATTGTAAAAATAAATATAATTTATCAAAGCAATAAATTTGCAGGTCGTTACAGATTTCCCCTTTAAAAGAATTTCGTCCCCCAGAGGTTTGCCCAAAATATTTATTTTTAAACTTACATCCGTACAATGTATATAGATTATCCATATGCAATATCTGATTCGATCTTCTATTTGAAATCACAACTTTACTTCCGAACTAATATTGATCCCCCGATCCTTTAGTGCGGACTCTAACCAAGCTTTCCGATCAAAATCTTAGTTTTCCTTGCATAGTTCTCAACTATGATAGAAAACTCAAGTATCCAACCATTAATCCTCATCAATGTTCATCGTCAAGAATCAAGTGATAAATTCTTTTTCGGGTAAGTGTCAAACATATCAAATTTCTGCACTCGAATCTTAGATTAAATCGTATGACGAAATAATCCACATACTTCAAATGCGTTTATTAACCTTTCCAAAATTCTTATGAAAATACTTCATAAGACTTTCATCTTTTATTCAAACTTTTATAAAGATACTTCTTTATACATTACCATTTTACATTTTTTATTCCAAATAATTTTACTTAAAAACACATTTCTTTTCAAAAGATTAATATCTTTTTATTATAACACATTTCTAAACATATCTTAATGGTTTCTGAAAAACTTATTTTCAAAATAATTCATTAAATTACTATTAATTTCCTTTATTAGTCAGGACTTAAAGTTTCTTTAGTATGTATATTGTAATTTTTCTTATCTTTGATTTTCTTTAGATTATTTATCTAATGATTCAACTTTCCAGCTTTTTAATTATTTCATAATACTATTTCTTCTTCATAAAAGAAAAATCCTTTATTTAAATTTTTCTTACTTCTTCCTAAAAATTCTTATTTAAAAGATTCATATAAATGCGAAGTTGGAACAAACATCATATTATAGATTACATACTTTTACATTTCATTTCAATTTAAACTTGGGTTAAAAAGAAAACCCTCTCCCTAACACTGATACGATACAAAATGATGATCAAAATGACATCCTATTCGAACTACTGTATAATAATAAAACTACCGTTAACTACCCTACCCCACATATCTTTCACTCCTTTGAGTCTAAAGTCGATGGTGGACTCCAGCTCCCAAGGTCTATCATAACTTCTCCCTCTCCTTCTTCATCACTATCTAGCTCATCGTCGGCCTCATTGCCATCTTCTTCTGGTTGCATTTCTTCCTCAACCTGGGGTAGCCATGGTTGGTTCCATGGGACATGTCCCATGCCAACCAGTATTCCTGGGAGTATCCCGCCCTCCTTCAGTTCTTCGAGGCCTTACACACCCTCTTTCTAAGGATTTTCGAACTGTTCGACCCCTTCTTCTTTGACCGCTATTTCTTCATCGTTTTTCTCCACTTCGTCCTAGTTTATGTAGGAACTGGATGATCCTTCCTGCCACACAACATGCTCTCCGTCCAAATCCCATATCACATTACTACATTTGCTAGATATAATGGCATATGGGTCTTCCATTGGTTCCGATTCTTCCTCCATTGGCTCCACATCTTCTTCTATGGGTTCCGACTCTTCTTCCATGGGTTCCACTTCTTCTATAGGTTCCAATGTGGAGCTAGCAGGATTTGTTATCCAACTTCTTTCCGAGGCCTGCCCAGGTTCGTTATCACTAGAAATTGTAATTATTTCTAGAGCCGCGGGTGGTATAAGCATTCCGGCCATTGGATATCTGTCTTCACCCCTTCGAGTGTATGGGGCATGCTTTTCCTTAATTAGGAACCTACCATTGCTAGGTGAATATCTTGGTTGTTCCTCTTCATCACTGGAGAGAATAATGAGGTTGTCCTTCTCGCCCCACTTTGCTCTAGAAGTCTCTCCTTTGGAGTAATTTCCTCCATATGATTTTTCTTCGAACTAGTTATTTTTTTAAAATTAATTTTGAAAACTATTTCACCATCATTATTTATTATTTAAAAGAGTTTTATTTTAATGTTAAAATCCATTATTCAAATATTTTAAATAAAATCCCTATATTTGAATAAAAAGAGTTTATATTTTAAAACCAATTATTTAAATATTCAAAATTGATTAAATATACAAATTTAAAATGATAAAATCATGAGATGTTACATCCTCCGCTCCTTTAAGAATTTTGTCCCCAAAAATATAACGGAGTGGAAGTAGCAATATCCCAACATAAGGAAATCAATTTACTTACTTTGTTTTCGGTAAATTTGTTTACTTATATTTTCCTTAGCTATATTATTTCTATCACAAACTCATGCAACATAAAGACTATAACAACCATATGCAATCAAGTAATATGATGCAACTAAAAACAATATAACAATCATAAGCAAAAAAATACTGAGAATATTCCTTAAAAAATGTTATGCATCCAATATTTTCAAAAGAAAAATTTAGAACTAAATGCCCTGTTTATATTCAAAATATTTTCCAAATTTCTTCAAAGAGAAAGATACCAAAACCAAAATCAATAATGCCAAGGAGAGGGCTCTCCCTACCGAAGCATGGTATAACTCTATAATCAAAATAACATGGAGCATCCAATGGTATTACGGTTCCCATTAAAACAACAACTAGAGTAAAGAAATATACCTAGCGAGTCTCCCGAATTAGAAAACCCCCAGTTGGCCAAATTCAGTCATAACAAAACATTTGAAAAACCATTTCTAAAATATTCTTTTCAAACATTCTGAAATAATAACACTTTATCATATTTTTTATTTTCAAAATAATGTTTTTATTATTTCTTTCCCAAAATTACTTTTTCAAAAGTATCGGGGTTTAAGTCCTAATAAACAATAATTCAAAAACCCTGGTTTATAAGTTCAAACTTTATAAACTATGGTATATAAAATCACACAACCAATCAATCGAATATAATCAAATCAAATTTCGTAAAGGGATAAACTAACACTTAACATTATTTAAAATGTCAAATAACCAAAAAACAAATCATAGCTTAGGTTCAAAAATTTCTTGGTTGTCCAAGAATATAGATAACTTCCTAAGCGTACCATTTTGCTCATCAGCCATTGATTAATGCTTAGAAGAGTATCTAAGCTTCCTCAGACCAAATTGAAAGTCGCTCTCTAAATTTATTGGCTTATTAACTACACCAATCTTTCTAAATCATTTATATTTTCTATTTAGTATTTCATTCAACACTAAAGTTGTTTATGAATATTTTATAAATTTTCCACCTAAGTTATAAATAAATTATAAATTCATTTCTTATAAAACATCAAATAAAACTTACTCCATTTTATTTACTTGTATAATACCCTTCTAGATCCTGAGAGTATATACAAAACACCAATTTTATTTTTCAAAATTTAGATGGAGACCTAATTAAAATAAGGGTTTTCAAAATTGAGTCAACCTCTTTAACTTAGAGTGTTATAATGAAAAATGTTTACGGTTGACCCAAAAACAACAAATAGTTCACACCACTTAAATGTTTTAACCAAAAGCTATGGTTTTAATAAAACAATTTCTGTTAAAACCTCTTTTTCTAATTTAACCTACTTTAAAAGTCAAAATATATCTTTTCTATCCAAGAGTTTTAAATATTCATTTATCAAATTATTATGTTACCAAAAAAACCTTTTTATTTTGAAATCAATCCCCTTTAAGGGAACTTAAAAATTAAATACCTGGTTTTTAATTTCAAAAAACCATTTTTGAAAGCATGCTACATATATTTCTTTTATGAAATAACTTTAACAGATTATTTATTAAAACTCACTTTGGGTTCGTTCAGATTTGAACTCATTTCAATCACATAATGATAAAGAGAATAATTTACTAAGTACTCCATAATGTTTTCCTAAACAACATCCGATCATCATTTAGAAGATTATTCAGATTACCACAATACTAATCGAAATGTTTTCCCCGAATTACCCCAAAGAAAATGCATTTCATTTAAAATTTCACTTCCAAAATACTTTTATTTATAAATACTCCCAAATAATATTACTATTATTTTTCTCAAATTCCTTTTGAATTTATTTCAAATAATTTTGGGATTTGAATTCAAAACAAAATTGTATTTAGAACACATTTTATAAATCAAATTTATATAAAATCACTTTTACATAAAATCATTTTATATTATTATAACTCTCATTGATTAAAATAAAATTTTCCTAGGTATTTATTCCTAAATGTTTTATCATATCATTTAGATTATACTACACAGCTTTTATTAAAAGTTTAGTGTTAACCCAACATTATAATCAAACATCTTATAGTCAAATTGTTAAAATTAATTCATAAGAGGTTCGTTTATAAATTCAAACAATAAATGCTTATAAATAAGCTGAACACAAATAATTAGCAGTCAACAAATGACAATCAATGCTCCTAAATTAATTAAGCATGAGTGATCGAACTATAGTGATAATAAATAAATATTATCACTTTCAAACAAACAAACCACTCTATAGCTATATACATTTTTGAAAATTATCCCTTTATATTTATATATATATAATATAGGTAAAATATTTCATTTACCAATTTTCAAAAGTCAATGTCATGTCCGTTTGTCTTGTTCAAGTGTTTAGAAATCCCTTCGATAACATGGCGTCCCACGTTCTCGAATGAATTCATAACCCACTTAATTGACCAATTAACACAATACGTTTTAAACAAATACGCTCTCAAATATATATAATACTCTCAAACTCATCTAGGGTGTCACTTACCCTATCTCTAATTAGCTATACCCTACTAAAGCCAAGGTTCTTGCTTAACCTTCAGCTCTGATACCAAATGCAAAGACCCGCCTTTTCAACCATCGAAATTCGGCACCGAATATATCTACATCATTCAAATGCTGAACATCCAATAGCCGAAAAGGCAGATTGTTAAGGTGAAATAAAAAGAAAAGAACAAAGAATAGGGGAAACATAATCTCACAGTGGAATCGACAATATATAATATAACAAAGATAGTATAAACTATCACTCCAAAATACAGAATACATCAGAGTTAAAAATAAACCTTATCAATTGGACAGTTACAAAATTCTGGCCTTATAATTGCTGATAGGTGTACAGTATAACGCAGCGGAAATCAAAATATTACGACGGGTGAACATCCAACTCTACTCCATGAGCTCCATGTCCCACCAACGACAACCTAAAAAAATATTCGGCCTGAACCAAGCATTATAATAAAATAACACCCAGATCAGTTTGGAAATACCAGCGTGAGAAACTCAAGTAATGGGATAAACATAAAACAATTGGTGGGACTATGCCGCGAACGCAGAACGGAGTTTCACCCTACCAAAAAAACATCCAGACATGAAAGAATGGGAATGAACAACATAAACAAATCCAAATATAAAGGATGAGCACATGTAATAATAAATCTCATACTTAATGAGTGGACATAAATAATTACAAAATGCAGACTTAAAAGAATGGATACAAATAATTAAACATTGAGAAAAGCACAAGGCGGTTCTCAATGAAATTAATGAAACAATTCAAAGATTGAATTAAATAAGGAAAGAGAAGTCTTTCCAACAATGATTAGGAGGTGCAACCCCTTACTCACTCTTTGGTTTTAGTAATTTCCAACAAATGATATCAAAGCTCAAGTGAGTAACAGATCGTCTTAAATTGACGAAATACAAAAGAAGAGAAGATTAATTCCAAGATTCGAAATAGGAACAAGGAAAATGAATTTATCCAACATAACTAGGAGGGTTCTTCCCTCTACACCGAAAGTATACCTCTAAATAAAATATACATGAGAGTCCATGCTAAACATGCAACACTCTCGGGAACATCCAAGATGGACCCTGCTTCACACGAGCATCTGAATATACACATTAATGCATGCATGCTATCGACACCACTAGATAAATGTGAATATACCCTAATGGGTGCGACCCACGTGGCTTGGCTGTCAATCGCCCTTTGGTTTTAGTTATCCACAGTGTGTTGGATGCCAACACTTAAAACGAACGACAAATTGTCTTAGAGTGACGAAGCACAATGAATGATGTCAAAATTGATAGTTGGGAAATCAACTATCGAAAAATAAAACTACTCCGAGGAAACAATGAAGATAGCAGAATCAAAATCGATAGTCGATAAATCAACTACCGGGAATAAAAAAGTGGTTCGCGTATGGGAATTAAATCGCATACCCTTACCAGAATAAATGAATCAAACTTTTAAAACATTTTATTCATGCTTGAGCTCAATTTTCACATTTCAAATATTTGTAAAACACCTTTAAAAATGCTCTTTGAACTATTCTTTTAAAAAGGCAAATTATATTCCCAAGTGTATTAAAATAAGGGGTCAAAAATAGATGTCATTAAAACATTGTTTACTGTAAACCCAAAACAATTTACACTTAGCTTTATCTTTAAACAATTCTTCTTAAAAGATCTTCTCAATTATAACTATTATTTATATAAATTTCTACAACATTTATTATCCCATAAGATATTAAATCAATCAATTAACTTAAATACATTTATTAAATTAATTAATTAACTTTAAAACACCTTTATTTAGTTAAGTAACCTTAAATTACTTTTATTAAATCAGTTGATTTACTTTAAACTCCTAATAAATTAGTAAATAAACTTTTAAACGCCTTTTAGTTTAATCAGCTAATTAACTTTAAAACATCATTCACTAAAATGATTAACAAATATTTAAACCTCATTAATTGAAATGATTAATTAACTTCAAATATCATTAATAAAATAATTAATTAACTTAAACATCATTAATTAAAATGATTTGTTTGGTTCAAATATTAATTAAAATGATTAATTAATTTCAAATATTTATTTTATGAAAATACAAGCTCAAGTTAAATACACACAAATGAGTTAAGGAGATGATAAGTGACGGTACATCGAAAAATCGCTATAACGACATTTAAACAATTCAAATAGAATGTTACAATTATTTTCAACCAAACATCAATATGATAACATAAGGAAATAAATAAATAATTATTAGCGAGAATGTAACGACCCGGAAATTTTAATGATTTTTATAACGTAATTAACTATATTTTTCATGAAATTAAATAATAAAATTTAAGCAATGAAAATATGATATTTGTGATACGTCTATTTAAACGTAGCAAGTGTCAGATTTCCATCGGGAAATTTGGAAGTTTGTTCTATTATGTAATTTCAATTTTAATTTAAATCAGTTAAATTTGATGGAAATAAAATATTTTTGAAATCTGAATACATTTTTTTATAATAAAAATGTTTACCATTTTCTGAGAGAGACGTCGTATTTCGTTTCGTCAAATTTGGACTGCTCTAGCTCCGTTTATTTTATTTTTTGTAGTTTAGCAGCAGTTTCGGCACCGAAATCGACTTTTGATAGGATGATTGTATCGCTGATATCTATGTACCATTTTGTTCATCTCGTTGTGCTGATCTCCGCAGTATATTCATTTCTGTAATTCGACGTCCGGTACGCGGCGAAATCAGCAAAACGATTGGTCATATCGGTACTCATTTGAACCTTTTTGGTCCTTGTGTATTTCCATTATCCATTATGTAAAAACTGTACCGCCACTAGCCTTTTAATATTTCAAGAATTTAATTTTGTCTTTTACTATTCCCAATTGCAATTTAATATATTTCTGGTTTCCTCATGCTTTTCCTTCTCTTCACTTTGTTTCGTTCATAAGAAAAAAAAATATAGAATATAGTTCGCATACATTATTTTGATTTCCTATACATCTTCTTTTGCTTGATAATGGTAACCTGCTCGTGCTCATTGCCGTACGCCACCTCTTCCCCTCCTTCTCCTTTGCTCAAACACCCCTCCACCTCGGCCACAAACAGCACCCGCCTTCTCTTCGCAGATCCCCTTACCTCCTTCGACCATGACTGCCCTTCCTCTCACCGCCTCTCTTCCCATTCCCACGCCATCAATTCTCCAGCAACCAAACGCCACCTTCCCACCAACGTCCCACTGCCTCTGAACTAACCCATGCAACCATAACCTTTTCCCCACCTCAGCCCAGATCCGATCCATCCCCTTCGGCCTTCCACCTGACACCCTCCAACATGTGAACAATGACCAGTTCCTAACCCTCCCACCTTTCCACTTCCGAGCCTCCACCACCTGATCCAAGCACTGAACTCCCTCTCCGAAGCACCCACACGCCCTCTATTTTGAATCCGCCAACTCCTCCCCTTCCATTTTCCTGAGACCATGCTTTGCCATCCTTAAAAAAAGTGAAAATATATGATGAGCATATATACTCGTTCTTGTACTTGTTTATCACCAAGATCTGCTCATGTACTCCCCTGCACGCATCCCTACCTCGCAGCACCACCTTGAACCCCTGCTCCTCCACCCGAGTATTCCACCCAGTCAGCACCTAGCAACAACATTCCTTTTTGAAAAAATAATATATATAAGTAAGTTTATATATATATATATGTTTATATTAATGTCATATTTTAAACCATATGTATATATAATATGTTATTTATCTAAAATTATGAAAATATTTTTGAAATAGATTTTGTGATAATATAGATATTTATGTGAAGGTGATATTTTGATATTTTGATACAAACATTGATTCTTAAAGTATAAAATACAGATATTTTGATATATGAGTTTTAAATTGAAGATTGGTTTATTTTTTAATATTGATGAATATAAAGATTTTATTTTAAATATGTGAGAAAAATTTAGATTTTAAAAATTATATATTTTGTTTTTCATCAAACTTGAGTTCCAGCCTAGCTGTGCTTTGTTTTGTGTTTGTTGTTCGGAGGATCTCAACAGCAGTTGTCGCATTCTCCGCTTTTCATGTGCTTACATCCTATTCTTGATTTCTCTAGCCTCGAAAGGTGAGAAATCACTAACGATTTACATTCTTATATTTAGTAAATTTAATTCACATGAAATGGCGATTGAAATATGCTGTTAAGTTTGAATTGTTAAGTCATTTAATTGTTAAATATGATATGCCATTATCTGCAATTGCTTACCTATGACATATGACACCATAACCTGTTGTATGTATTATATTTAAATTGTTAATGATAAATATATGTCTACTATTGATATGTATGTCATTTTATAATATTATTTATTGTTCTCACTCTGCAAGTTCCCTGTTGGTTTAGAAATTCTCTATGGGTTGAAATGATACATACCCGAATGATCTTGTAGATTAGGGGAAAATCGTTATGGGTTGAAATGATAACCCAAGCGATTTTCATTGATTTTGAATTTTGGGATTGCGTGTTGAAATGATATATACCCGTAATATTAGATTGCGGATTGAAATGATAAATATCTGTATCACTTGTCCATAGGATAGAAAATTATATACGGACACCGTTGGTCTATTTTTGAAAATGATTTTTAAAGGTTTGAAAGGAAATAGATGGGTTTGAATAAGTATTGATTTTTAAATATAATATTAAGATATTTTAACATGTATAAAAATTTAGATTTTAAATTATATGTTTTGGGAATTTTAAATTTATAAGTTAAGTTTTGGAAAAAAATATAAATTTTAAGATTTTACTTATAATTTTATTATTTTTAAATATACAAATAAGATTTAAAATAGATTTAATAATAATAAGGTTTAATATAATCATAATTAATATAATAAAATTTAATAAGAAATTAATTTAACTAATATATATATATATATATTATATGTTTTTACAATTTATATTGATATTTTGAAAATATATTTTGTATTAACTTTAATAAAATAAACCTTGGGAAGATAAATTAAGTTAATTCATAAATTAATTTATTTAGAAATTTTGATATAAATAAGATTTTGATAAGAAACTTATTTTGATATTTTGAAAGGTATGATTTTACAACTTAAGTAAAGGTGATTAAATGAATATTGTCGAATTTAAATAAAGTTGAATATTAAATTTTGGTTTAATTTTGTAATTGGAAATTTAGCTAAATGCTTATAAAAAGGTGGCTAGGTGAATATTTTAGAAATTTATATATAATTGAAGTTAGATATTTGATTTATTGTTTTGATTTAAATTTGTAATTTGAGATTTATTTAAATATTATTAAAAATGATTTAGCAAATAATTTCAAATTTAAATAAAATTAAATATTGAATTTGGAGACATAAATAAAAATTTTCAAATTGAGTTATTGTAAATGTTTGAATATTTAACTTCGAAATCTATTGAAATTAAAATGGTTTAAATTTGTAGTTCAAATCTGGATTTGAAATCGATAAATTAAAATGGTTTTATTGAGAATTTGAACTGAGATTGGTTTAAATTGAATTTTTAGACGAAAGTTGATTTGAATTGATTTGGGAAATTGGACGAAACAATTCTATGTTGAAACTATTTTCGATATAAACTATTTTTAATATATATACTATTTTATTATATAAACTATTTTAATATATATACTATTTTAATATATAAACTATTTTAATCTATAACCTATTTTTAAATATAAACTATTTTTCACTTATAACTATTTTAATATATATAAACTATTTTCTATATTAATCTGTTTAAGTAACTGTTATGATTTAGATTTAATGGATTTAAATGCGAGTATTTTCATATGATGGTTTAAACTATTTTGTGGTTATGATTTTGAAGTGAATATGATTTCGAAAGTAATATGATTTTGAAAGTAAATACGATTTCGAAAGTGATAAGATCTTGAATGAATATGATGTTTTGATATGAAATATGAACTGTTTGAAATGATTATAAAAGTGATTTTATAAAAATGACCACGGTGTGAATTAAACATTTGGTTGTTAGAGAGACCGGGATCGGATATTGTCATACTCTCTGCCAATATTGAAAACCACTTTAACAACTATGTACGTGATGGAGATTCCAGAACGAAGTAGGATGGTTTGGCGAACGATTCTGTATGAGGTATTAACGTAACCCTGACTCCTGCGAGTCAACTTGATGTGACTAAAACAGGAGCCATGCCGGGCCAAGTGGGGTCGCTCCCCCTATCAGGCACATTTCTTCGATACCATTCTATTACTTTGTGATTTGATTGGGTGCACCTTTGATTTTGGAGTGTGTCTCGAGGTGGGCGGTAGTAGCTACTATGCGTTACCACTAGTCCGGATCTGCAAAATGGTAGAATCCTACCCTGGCATTGCCTCGCATACCTTGTCACATGCCTTATCGCACCCTTTACGAGTTTGGTTTGTACCATACCTATGGAGTGCCCTCTGATAGCCCTCCAGTTTACGGAGGAATTACGGTACTATATAGACTATGGGAATATATAAAATGTGTTAAGGGGGATATGGGTAACGCCTTAACGCTATTTTAATAGTTTACTTTACTATAGACATTATCTATGTAGCATATTGTACTATGTATGTAGATAGTTTAATGGATCCTTAGAGGATGGGAATCCCAAACATCCTTTAAGTTATATTGTATTTCAGTTGACATTTCACTTGAGTTGAATTTACTAGTATAAGAATGTTAATCCTGACTCGAATGTTTTTTGTTTTGCTTTATACTCGGGTCAGACTGAGTGTCACAGCATTTGAGACTCACCTTTGGAGTTTGGAGCTTTGATTGAAGATCTGTCCTATATCTATTCAGCTTTCAGTTGTTTCCAGTTGTTCCAGTTGTTCAAGTTGTTTATGATTCATACTTATCAGTTGTTGTTGTATTTGAGACTAATTTGTATTCAAGATTTCTGTTGTATCTGGTTTTAAACTCTGATGTTATATAGTAGCTTCATGAACTACTATTTATCTATTCCGTTGCTTATTGTTATATTACTCCGTGTCTGTGATTGATTTATTTACTGTATATGTTAAGTTTTGCCAAATATAAATTAACAATCTGTTGTTTTGAGCAATTCAAGTTTGACATGTGTGGATGATTGTCGATTTGAGGGTTCAAAATACCGGATCGTTACAGAGAAACCCCTTAGGGTCTCTCTATAAAATCCCCTGCAAAACAATGGTTACAGATAATATGTAAATAGTCAGATGGGTTCTCTGTAATTTGATCATATACCATTGATTTTTTTATTCATTTGAGGTTACTTAAAGGTAATCGAAAAAGAAATCCCTTGGATTCAAAACATTCTTTAAAAGAGAGTTGCTTTAAAAACAAAACTGGTCGTTTAGAAATATAGTAATTTAAACTTTAAAACTTTTATTTAATAATTAAATAACATTTAAACTCTTCATTTAAAAATAATTAAATCTTAACTTAATTATTAATTAATTAATGATTAAACCCTTTGATACATAAATAATTATTTAAAAATTTATCTTAATTAATTAAATAAATAATAATTAACCCTTAATTAATAATTAATAATTAATTAATATTTAATATTTAATCAATTAACTAATTATAATTAGCTTACTTGATTAATACTTAAGAACTAATCCCCTTATTAACTAATGATTAAGTACTAATTAACTTAATTAATTAATTAAATAATCATTAAATAAATAAATAAATAAATAATTAGTTATCCATACTTAAAATAAGTTTTGAAAATACTTTTCAAAAATATACTTAAGTAAAAATAATTTAAATTAGCAAAAAGAGTTCGTTTTTACGAACTACATCTATAGCGACTATCATTATATGACCCGTAATTTCAAAACTTGTTTTTATATTCTAAAATAACTTCAAAACTTTATCTTATGCTATAACTTACTTTATAAATTTGAATAAAGCTTTTTGAGAACAAAACTAAATTTAAAAACTTTATAACTTTCTCTAAAACACATAAGAGAAAAACAAATTTAAAGATTTCTATGCCGCAGCATACAACAAGCTCAAATGCTAACTTTTCCCAACCTACAAAATTGTAAGCATGATTTCAAACACACACACACACAGAGACCATGACATCATAGTATATAGGCAAAGGTCCTAACTTGCGCTTTACTAACTTTAACTTTCTATTTCAAAGTCTAAACAACATTCACATCCAAGCATACATATGCACATACAACATACAAATCAACATCAATTTATCCAACAACCAACATATTTTCACAACCAAGATAAGCAATTAATTAAAGTTTAAAACATTATATACAAGGTGAGCTTTACTCACCTAAAATCTATGCAATCAAACCAAAACTCTTTCTAACTCGAAGTAGGATCTAGATCTTTACTATGCTTTTGGAAAAATGAGGTTTTGATGGGCTTTAATGGGTACATGGGTTCGGCCCAGAGGGTAGGGGTTCATGGCCAAGAAGAGTGGAGGGTAATGTGGTCTTGATTTAGGAGGAAGAAGATATAGAAAAGGAAGGAGGAGATTTACACAAAGTTTTTAAGAGTTTAAAATGAAAAAGAATTGATTTTTTTTTTAAACTTTGAAATAAGCATGGAAGCCATTAAAATATTTTGGAGCTTGGAACAAGAATGTAAGTTTTGAAAGGAAGAAAAAGAATGAAAACAAGAAGGTTTAAAGATTAGGAGTTTACATATATAAAAAGTGTATAATTCAAATTACCAAAATGCCTTAAGTACAAACCCTCCACTCAAAATCTTCGACATCGCCATGCTTGTCCACTTCCTCACCAACATGAGCCAACATGCAATTAAATGCTCGTTGTAATTTATGTTTCAATATGTTTCTCAAGGCATCTTTCCTTTTAAACATCTTTATATTTTATTTTGTTTTTCATAAAAAGTCGCATCACGCTTTTTATTAACTTAAGTAAATATTTTTATATATAACTCTAACTTATTTATAAATGAATGTGTATATGTACACAACAGTGTTACAATATTTCCAACTACTTTTATCCGACGAAAAGTCAAAAATTCGAAAAACGAATTTCGATTACATTTTCGATTTTTCTTCGAACTAATTATTATTTTGTATGTTAATTTAGAATACTATTTCACCATCATTATTTATTATTTAAAAATTTTTAATTATAAAATCCGTTATTCAAATATTTGAAATAAAATCCGTATATTTGAATAAAAAGTTTATATTTTAAAACCAACTATTTAAATATTCAAAATTAATTAAATATTCAAATTCAAAATAATAAAATTTTAGGATGTTACATATTTCTAGAAAAGGAGTTTGTTTTTCAAAATGTTTGCATTATTTAGACACAATTAATTGTTTTAATCTTATATTATATTAACAGGCAGAAGATCTAATTAATTTTAAGACAAATCAAATAAATCAAGAAAACCAAACCAAATATTATCGGTTTGGTTGGTTTTGCCTCTAAAAAATATCGGTTTGATTTGGTTTGATTCGATTTACGTTTCTTAAATTATTATTTTGTTTTCAATATTATTGAATGGTTTCAAAACGAACCAATCATTTACTGACCTCTAGGCTCAGTGCAAAGTTCTGCTGGCCTTTATGTGTGAGATCAGAGTTTGTAATTCTTAGGGTCCATATTAAAATTGCGTAACGTTTAGTATCTTAGAAAAAGCAAGTACCCATAAGAAAACAACGTGTATTCCAACAAGAAAATTAAACAAATTTAAGTATTCACGGTCAGACTCGGACTACTTCAGGTGAAAATTTCGATGCTTTGTATGAGCGATTCCGTTTTATGTGGTCCCAACGCACGCCCTATACATTGTACTGAGCAGAGACTCAATTTCCTTATTTCCATCTTTCTAATTCTTCCCTTCCTCATCAGTTAATCTTCCTTGCTCTCTTGTTTTTCACATCCTCTACCTAAACCTCGCTGCCATCTTTTACCTAATTTCTCCATTTGTTTTCTTCATTATTGCGATGTGAAGTCGCCAGCTTGTTCTTTTGAGGTATACGTCCTTATCACTGTAGTTATTTTAGTTTGTCTATTAGTTCTGAAAGTAGCTTTTTTGCTTGAATTTGGTTGTGTCGTTGTTTCTTAGTTGATCCTTTGCTTAGAATGATCGATTAAACTTACCATTATAGCGTGAGTTGAATCTGGGATTATTATGGTGATTATTATAGTAAGAGCTAAAATTTTATTTGATCTAATGTAGATCTAAGTGTTAAAAGAGTGTTCTATTCGGATCATAAATTAGTAAATATTAGTACTAACTTTGGCAAACGACTTGAAGAATTGTTCATCCACGAATCATGGAACTTGCAAAATGAACTGTAATAAACTAGTGATAATGTTTTGATACATTGTAGAAAGAAAAGAATGGTTCTTTTTGTATACATATACTTGCTATCTTTTCCGTTTTGCAAAATGCAGGTTATAACTACACAACTCTAGTGGCTTAGATTACGCCAAATTGTACATTTGTACTTATGGAATGACTCCATTAAAAGCTTATGGAATTATGCCCTTAAATGCTATAAAGTTGATTGTTTATTAACTCTATTAAGGATTTCTTATTGGCGGCATGCATAGATGCTAATAAATGAGTTTGTCGTGGCGTGACACGCGCAACTCAGTATAAACAATGTACTAGATATATATCAAAATTGGAAACCATTTTTGCTTTTGTTTCATTAACCTTTATTTCCTTTATTTTGTCGTTACCGAAATAAACAGATTCAAGTTAGTATAAAGGCAAAAATAGAGCAATAAACTTCTTAAAATGGAAGGGAATTTACCATCTGGTGTGATGATTCAAGGATCCTCGTATGCAATGCTCGACATAGAAAACCCCATGAATAATCACACTACGTGTAATCATAACCATAATGAAAACCAAAACGATACCCAACATCAATCCTCAATGATGAATGCACGACAAATGAATGGTTATTTTCCAAACACAAGTAACAATGCTGAATTATCCTTGATGGGTAAGAATCCTACCAGCGACGAAGATGACCATTTTTTAATAAATGACGACGAGCACAACAATCGCAATGGAAGTGTGAAGGGTAAAAGGGGTTTTCAAAGAATGAAATGGACTGATGTAATGATTAGACTGTTGATTACAGCAGTTTCGTATGTAGGCGAAGATGCTGATTGCAGCAGTGCTGCTGGAAGAAAACTTGCTTTGTTGCAGAAAAAGGGGAAATGGAAATCGATATCCCAGGTATTAGCAGAACGGGGTTGCTTTGTTTCTCCTCAACAATGTGAAGACAAGTTCAATGATTTGAATAAGAGGTATAAGAGGCTGACCGAACTGTTAGGGAGAGGAACTTCTTGTAAAGTTGTTGAAAATCCTGCACTTTTGGATACAATGGACAATTTATCGAAGAAGGCAAAAGAGGATGCAAGAAAAATACTGAGTTCGAAGCATCTTTTTTACGAAGAGATGTGTTCGTACCACAATGGAAACAGATTTAAGTTACCTCCTGATCCTGCTCTGCAAAAGTCTTTACAGTTGGCTCTTAAGAACAGAGAGCATGATAACAGCGACAAGAGAGGCGTGAATGATGATCATGATGACTATGAAAATGCTGATTCTGATGACGATCTTGATGGTACTAAAGGCTTGAAGATTGATAATGAAGATGAACAGCATATGCATAATCGAAGGATGCAACTTAAAGAGCAACGTTTACAAATTGAGGCTGAGATGCTAGAGCTTAAACATCAGAAGCTTGAATGGTTGAAAATTAGCAAGGAGAAAGACAGAGAACTGGAAGACATGAAGCTTGAAATTAAAAGAATGAAGCTCGAGAATGAGAGGTTGGCTGTGGAACTGAATCAGAAGGGCGAGCTTGAAAACCATAACCATTAAATTATGGTTTTAGCAGAATATTTTGGGTATATGTAAATTATAATGCAATCGGGGGGTGTTAAAAGTGTTTATTCCAAAATATTTTGTTTTTGTTACAACCTATGAATGTAGTAGTAGTCTCAGAGCATTGGGTAGAATGATCTCCTTAGGTGTTGAGATCAATATTTTAGCTTGTTAGCTCAAATTGAATTGCAACTAATATCCTGAATTCAAATGTTTGTATTTCTGTGTTTTTGTTATGAGATTTCTCTATTGCATTTTTTTTCTTCTTGCAATGCATATTTTGTGCAAAAATACAGTATAAAGAGCTAAACATAACCTGTACATCATCAGTGAACTGTAACTGTATTAGCGCATCAAGGTTGTGAACCTCTGCAAAATTAATAATCTCATTACATTGACCTGATTAACAAAACTACCAGCTCTCGTTAACTTTGCTTCACATACTTATCTCAAATTTTCTTTTCAGAGATTTCACCTGTTACATAAGTGACGAAATTACCAACTTTATGTTGCAAAGAGCAACTTCTGATCAGCTACGCTAGAGTGGGCGATATGGAGATGCGATTTCTTTTTCCTCGTTAAATTCTTTTCTTTCTTGAAGTTCTTTTCCATCTTCGATTGTTGGTGCACATTCAACTTTCTCCTTGCTTTTCCCCCATAAGACGCAGTATAGACCTCCGGCCATCATTATAACACCTAAAACGCTAATGAGGAAGAAAAAGAAAAAATAAACCAGGTTCAGTAATTTCATATATATATATATGACTCATTAGATATTAAGAATGTTGTTAACACGTAGCCAATTGCAAGATTATTTTCGTTTTTTTATTTTTGTTTATTTTACATATTCTTAAATTCATGAAACAGTACTGAATTTCTAAACAAAAACGCCAAGCTTACTGAAACAATTTTTTTTTAAATGCTTACAAAGGTGATTTGGGCTCCCTTTCCAACAATTTTTCATTCTAATGATTAATATCAACCCACCTCATTTCCATAAGAGCATCCACCGCAGGAGCCATGGAGGAGAAAAGGGGAAGGATTCACACTTTTATTTTCTTCTCCACGCGACAGTAGACCGAATTTGAACGTAGAAAAGAAGAGAAAATGAGATTTTTTTTTTCAAACGTGAATTCCCTAAACGACAATTTGAAAACCGCTTAAAGATATATATTTTTTTTAAAATGTAAAATTGATTAAATGGTGTTTACAAAACCATTTAGTACTTAAACGATTTTCAAAAAACCTTTTAATTACGACCTGAACAGATTTCTAAAGTCCGTTTAAAACTAAAATGGTTTTCAGAAGGCCGTCTAATGTAAAATATACTAAATGGTCTTCTGAAAACCGTTTAGCAAATTAAAATTCACGTTCACTATTGGATAAACAGTATTTTTTTTCTTTTTCCTCTTGCTCAAAATCGGTATTCTGCTGGGATGTTCTGAGCTCTTGAAATTTATTTATTCATTTGTAAGAGTAGCATTTATCAAAAAGGACGCTGCTAGAAGGTCCGAAAGAGGCATGTGCGGGAAGTACGGAAATATAATTTGAAAGTGGATATGGGGGGTCAATATATTTGTATGGTCAAGATACTTTGGGCTATATTCCCTGACATTAATTCCAGGCCTTCAAGATTAATTGATTAAACAAACATGGAAACTTTTAACGGGACACGTGGCTAGTTTTACTCAGAAATTGATAATAGACCAGAAATAAGAAATCAAGTGTAAAATAATACATAAAATTTACCTTCCAAGGCTAGTTATTTCTCCTAAGAAAACGGATGAGCAAAATATTGTGAAGATAGAAGCTAATGGAGTGGACATTGCTAGAAAAACTGGGCCTTTCTTCTGAATGCACCATGCTTGTAAGTAGAAAGTCACACCAGTAACAACGAATCCCTGCAACATAATGTGTTCGCAATTAACAGCGAACTAATTAGATACATGAAAAATAATGTTTCTTAGAAGTTGTACGGGTAGGCACAACATACTCAGATTGCTTTATTTGATTTTTTGGTTTCAAAGGCATGAATATACTATTATTTGCCTCAATGCAATTGTGAAATGCTAAAGACTTAATTTACTTGTAGAAAACAACATGCAAAGCCTGAATGTACTTACACAATATGCAACTGCTAACAAGCCCATATTCCAACCCAAATACCACCTTGATGCATCTCTCTCAAAAGCTAAGGCAATACAAAATGACTGAACGGTGCTAAACAGACATTGAAAAGTCGTAAGCAGAAGCTTCGAAGAATACTCTCTAAGCAACAGTCCCTACACGATATTTTTTGATGTGTCATCACAAGATTTTATTTATCTTTTTCTAGAGAAAAAGGAAAAAAAGAAAGAAAAAAGGGACAAAAAAGAAAAGGAAAAACCTGCAAAACAATCCAGAGGGTCCAAGCAGTGTTTGAGGTGATCAAAAGGAAGGTTCCTTTAACCCATGTAGACTTCGAGGATTCAGTGAAAATATGCGGTGATGTTTTATGTCGAAAAAGCTGATGATGGATTAAAGGATTCAGATGAGGTCCGGTATAGAAAGCAATAGTCATTATTCCTGAAATGCATAACGCTACTCCAACCATTTTTGCCATCCCTGAAAGTTTCTTCATGTTCAACATTTCCATCCTTTGAAAAGTGAACATTCAACTTTATATTGATGACCAAACTTGCCAAGTATACGAAAATAACTGAGGTATATGTGTACGTACCTGAGAAAAAGTGCTAAGAAGAAAGTGATGACTGGTATGGAATTACTAGTTGCTGAGCCCACTGTTGCTGAAGTATACCTCAAACCAATATTATACACTTCCAGGCTAAATGTAATCCTATTATTATATTGACAATGCATATGAGAAAATCTTCATAGATTGAAAGAAATGGAATTGATAAAATATCAGACTGATCAAAATGTATTTCATCTTCACTGAGATATAATAATAAAATTCAGCGTGAACGAATTAATGCTCCTGCTTGGTTGCACATGAATGTGCATGTTCTTGTATATATCTTGCAATTGGTCCTAACCAAGAAGTATAGGAATGAAGAATCCATAGGCTCAACATACCACATCTCTTCAAAGATCTTCATGTCTTTGACAATCAAAGATGAGCGATGAGAAACACTGCCATGGATAAAGCTTCGACCCAAAAATCCTACTTCGATTGAGTATTCAACCTCAAGCACCAAACTCTCTTAAAGAATACTTGAATCATATGCTTCCAATTCCACTAGACTGCAAGTAATTTGGTATAGTAAACTGCCTAACTATACACTCGAAGAGGCTGTAATTTGTGAATTGTTATGACGTGAATTCACTAGCATTGTCAAAAATAAGAATCTTTACTAACTTAGCTGAGTGGCCTACTCTGCCTTTTCATTTTGAAACAGAAAGTTTCATATTAGGCCTTTATAAAAAATGCTCAGATCCTTCATGAGAAACTATCAAGCAAACGAACTGTATAGCCCCTGCTAATGATGAAACTACCACGAATCCCCACTCATCTATACGAACATGCTCTAGAATATCTACAAATCCTATTGCTTTCTATGGACAAAATCATCAAAAAAAAGGGAGAAAAGAGTGAAAAAAAAAAACTCAAACCGAAGTGTCATTGCATCAATAAATCCTTCATCACTACCAAAGTGTCATTCCTTACTCTCTACTTCTCACCATTTACTAAAATCCTCAAACCAGGTCAACCCAATGCTCTCATGCACAAGTTCCTTTGCAAATCTGATATGTGCCTGACATCTGTGATACTATGCACTACACTATCATCATCATCATCACCTACCTAATGCACAAGACTTCTACTTGATGGAGATCTAAAACAGGCAAGGTGTACACAGTCTTATCACATTGCTAGAGAGAACGTTTTCGAAACTTGGTCCATAAACCAATCAACTACAAAAGTTAAATTTAATGGTGTGTGAATTAAGCTTATAGTAGACATGCATATCAAATCAAACTATATTGCATATAAAATGTGTTTTCCTATATATGCTCATAAAGTGAGGCATCCAATTAAATATGTACTACATTACTGAATTTCCTAAACCTCACGCTCTCAACGCCTACCACACGACATGATTTGTCGTTATCGTTAAATTAATGTGATACAAAATCACATTTAACAACTAAAATAAATATAGAAAAGAATGAAAGAATAAATTTGGACATTCTCATATTAATCTTGCATATATGGACATACATATTATAACAAAAAGAAAAATTTCCTCCTTTTAATTTAATGCAACAAATTATTTGTTGCTATAAACATGGTGGCTTAAGTACTATATAAGAATTGATAATTATAAATACATGCACCAATTTTCTCAACTAGAATGTGGAAATTGTGGATAAATATTTGGGATAGTGGTCCTTAACAATTTTAGTTATTGATTCTACTTAGTGTTTTGTTTGTATTTATTTGGTAGATTAACTATAAACCATTGTTTTTTAAGAATTAATAAATAGGGTGGTTGGGTAAATTCTTGTGTATTGAATTTCTTTTTTATTGCCCATGTGTTTGGAATTGTTACCACTATTATATTGTGTTCAAATACTATTTTCTATCCAATATTATCCTTTCGTGACTTAGGTAGAGTATAAAATATTAGGAAAAAATTCCACAACATTTTCTTAAAGGGTTTTGCACAACTAAATTCTAATATAGTTACCCATAAAAGAAGCACCTCCTTCGGACTTTTAAGAAGCGATGACGAAACAACTCATATATAATGTCACATGATATGATGTTCATGAATCAATAACTATAATATGCTATTTTTTAGTTTTAATACTAGCTTAAAATACTATGGTGTCAGTGTCACTGTCTATCTCAAACTCTTCAACGTTGAAACGTTTTTCTAATCTCTTATTTGCTTAAGAATTGAACACTTAAACCTATAATGTCTTCCCTTCTTACAATGACAGTAAGCATCCTTTTTAGGATCCCTAGAGTATGCTCTATGCATTTATCGTGCTCCACCTTTGTGTTGCTCGATCGTATCTCTACCTCTCTGAACAAACAATCTCCCTGCATCACTGGCAACACTCTCACTAATCAGCTTTCATTTTAAAACATTATTATACAAGTCTACCTTCAGGTCATAGTGAATGAACTTATCCATATATGTTTGAGATCTCACATTGTACGTGGACAATAAATGCAGGTTGAAAATAATACTATCACGTCATAAAAAATAGATAAATGGAGTGCTGTATATATATAAATTTGGTTGCATGTAACAATAAGAGCCTTTTGCTAAAAGTCATAAGACGTTGACTGCGCTACACTCTATGTGCGACAGATTACAGTTTCTAAACCTAGCTCCCATAAATCCTTTCTTTCTAATTCATGTTAAATCCAAGTGTCAAATCCAATTCTAAAGTGGAAAATGACAAGATCCAAAGTCACCTTTATTTTCCTAAGAAATGATGTATGCAAAGTAATTTTTAATGCATACGCGTTAGTCATATTTTTTGATGTATATTAAGTAATCACTGGTGTATGAACAGAATTAAAAAAGACAAATAGGTAAGCGTTTATTATTTTATACGAAGAAAAGAAAAACAAAAATTGATCCTTCTTCTAATTAAAAAAAAATTAATTGTAAATTATATTATTTTCATTCATTTTTTCTCTCCCTATGACCATTCCTAATTTCCTTACTCCCTAACTTAAGTTTCTACTTTTTTTTTTCCTCACCAAAAAGGAAAATATTGGGGGACTGTTATCCAAATCAAAATTTCTTTTAACAAACACGTTTCTCAGGCCAGGATTTTCGATAGCTATTTTGAATTGTATGGATTGATTCAAGGGTTTTAGAATAATACCTTTTGTTATTCATTATAGCTACTGGTATGTTGGTTGCAAAATCTGTTTTTAAATCAGGATCTGGATGTAGCATCTGGTTGAATGAAGTCAACACAATATACATAAAACTTTAAAGTAAATCTTTTAAGTACTGGTAAACAAAGGAGTCTTAGGAGAACACCGTAATTAGTGAATGAACCAACGCATATACATTTTTTGTATGGTGATAGATAAAACAACCGCAGGATATAAATAGTACGCTTATCTGTATGCATGGTATACTACCGAATAGCCGAACAGTATGTGGCTATGAAATCAAGGTACAGTAAGAGGACTGTTCAAACTGCTATATCATTGTATAGATATCACAATTAGCACCAATTGTTTCCAATTAACTTTTAAAATCATGGCTTCATCCTAACAATTTAGAATCTATCTTAAAGTACATCTCATTATAATTTCCAGATTATGTGTTTAAAAGTGGCAGGTAGAAGCAAGTCTGAAATTCCTTATTAATGAGAAAATAACTTCTTGCAACATATATTGACTTGATAATAAAAAAGGAAGTCATACCCAAGAAGTGAAAGCATGAACATTTTGAACAGTACCATAAGTGTAATTGTTGAAGCATTTTTCCTATAAATATGAACTACGTATTAGCATATGTTAAACATCCTAAAAAGAAGGAGAAGATCAGAATCTGTATGTAACAATATTTAGAAATACCTTTCATAAACGATAGCAATTGGAACTAACAAAATAGTGGCGGCTGCTTGTCTGTAGAATATGAACACAAAAGTACTTAATCCTTCATTGAATGCAGCTTTTGATATCACATATAAGCCTGTATATATCAATTGAATGAGCAAAACTACCAAATATGGTTTCTTGTTAGCCATGCTAACTATAGATTTGGTTTTCAGTTTAATGGGCAGATGATGAGTTTTCCCTGCTTTTAAAGAAGTTTGTTAGCTCTGTACTATATACTGTTGTGTAAAGAAATTGCAATAGTATGTACTATTGTGTAGCTAGTGTGCATCTTTTCAATGGTGATTGACAAATGGGAAAATATTTTGGATAAGGAACATTTCTGAATTAATAAAAAATATTAAATTGATAAGAGGAAAGCATAAAATAGGGAGTTTTGTCAAAAACCCTTTTAAAGTTTCAAATTACACCTCCACCCCCTAACAAAGTAAAATAAAAACAAGAAAAAATCACAAATATTTGTAGCTTTTAATGCAAATATTTGTGTTAAAAGTAATTTTTTTTTCTTCTTCAGTTTTTGATGTAAATAATTACATTTTTTAATGCAGTATTTAAAAAAATAACAACAAATATTTACAATAAAAACTGCAAAATTTTGCTGAAAATAATTACAAACGTATTTTGTGAAACTTTTTTGTTTTTGGGAGAGAAGAAAGTGGAATAAGTTCAAAAATAAGGACGCATGACTAATTTCCACAATATAATAAGCTTTCCACTCGTAGAAGAAATCAATTATGTTTACCTTTGAAATCGAAATAAAAAATAAAAAATGTATAATAAAAATTAAGTTTAATGATTTCAAATGAAACCAAAAATATTAAAATTTTCAAAATTGAAAATTTTCAATATTACGAACTATTAATATTTTAAATTTTTTGAAATCTCACAACGTTGGTATGAAAATTCATGAGACGTAATTTACAAATTATTGCTGTTCAATCACGAGTGGAACAAAATGGTTGGTTCAAATGAAAGCACCATTAAGATATTTATGCATCAAAATCTTTGAAAAGTAAATCACTTGCAAAGATTTCATACAAATAATCAATAGAGAAATTACATAAAAGTAGATAAAATTGGAATTTACAGTGGTTTAATTAAAGTGATCTACATGTTGAATTTGTGTGATTCAAATATGTGCTAAATTGTATGTCTTGCTGCGGAGGAATTTTGGGCTTTGTTTTGGGATGGGCTTCATCTGGTTAATGATGTAGATGGCGTAGGGCTTATCCAATAGCCCTAGAAAAACCAGAGACTATAAATACACCTTTATGTCGCATTGTTTGGTAATGAGAGATTTCCACATAGATCATTAGAAAATTGTTAATCTTATTTTACCTAGTTTAAGGGTTTTCAATTCTATTTAGTGCATGTTGGTGGAATTTTTCGTTAAATACCAACACTCCAAGATTGAAGAGCGAGCTTCAATCAATTTCTTTTGTTTGTGCTTTGGTTGATTAGTTATCGAAGGTTTAAGATGATTGTCAGAAGTTAGATTAATTCTTTTACGTAAATGCCAGAGTAGTGGATGTGGAATGAGTTGAAGACGAGCTTAATAAGTAATGTTGAAAGTAAAAGCGCAGAAAGTAAAGAACCGAGATTCATAGTGGTTCGGGCTGAATACCTATGTCCACTTTGTAATTTCCTTCTTTAAAGTTTTATACTGAAGTTGAAAGCTATCATAATGCTAATCTAGCAATGTCTGCCATTGATGAGTTTTAATAAGGAACTCTAATATAGGAAACTACAATTTTTTTTAATATTTGAATCACGTAGGTCTCTAGAAAGATTCTTGATGCATTGGGATTTGTGTCTATTTAAAGACATTTTATAGCTTGATTATTGGTGAAGAGGTTTTCCCTTGAATTGTTGACTTGTCCTACTTAAGGGGTTCACATTTACATATGTGTTGGCATCTTGTTTACTTGCAAATAGATGTGGATTACTGACATGACATTATATATAGCTTTATATGCATTTTAATTTGTATGCTTTGTGTAAGCTTTGGGTTATTTAAGTCGTTGATGTAACTGAAAGCCATTTTAACTGTTGATTTTGGTTGCCTGTTGAAAGTGTTTTTAGATTTGAGCTCTTGCTTTAGGTTGAACCTTCGGTCTATGCCTATACATAAATAACTTTTGCAAATGGTTATGTCACTTTAGCCCTTTCTTTTTTAGGCCTTATGTTCGCCTTTAGGTTTTGAGGCTAGTTGCCTGGTTATCTTCTTTAGGTTAAGAATCTTTTCGTACGAACAAACTGTATCGTCTTTCGGTTTTACATATATAAATTAAAATTACGCCTTTGATAAAATTTGGTATAACATATTCCCCCAAAGTTTGTTTTTTATGGATGAATACGAAGTGAACTTTGAAATTCGTAAGAGGGTTAGATCATATTTGGATTTTCAAGCAACCAATGTTTAATGATTTAGAATCTATCATTAACGTATAGAGAGGATTTGAAATTACGCCTTTGAAATTAGTAAGGATTTTGAAGTCGAACCCCATCGTATAGTGAGGATTTGAAATATGAAATAAGCAAATTTAAACTTATCTGGATTTGGTGCCGAACGCTTCGCTGACAGAGTGCCATACAGACTAGTTAATTAGATGCCGAAGGCTAATGCCATAGGCTTAGTAGATAGAATGCTGTAAGGATTTCTTTAATAGAGTGTCGTAAGACTTAGTTGATTAGATGCCAAAGGCTAATGCCGTAGGCTAAGTAGATAGAATGCCGTAAGGATTTATATAATAGTGTTGTAAGGGTTAGTTGATTAGATTTCGATGGCTAATTCCATAGGCTTAGTAGATAGAATACCCTAAGGCTTTGTTTAATATAGTGTCGTAAGGCTTAGTTGATTAGATGCCGAAGGCTAATGCCGTAGACTTAGGAGATAGAATGCCCTAAGGCTAAATTTATTAGAGTGTCGTAAGGTTTAGTTGATTAGATGCTCAAGGCTAATGCTACAAGCTTTATTTAATAGAGTGTCATGAGGCTTAGTTGATTAGATGTTGAAGGCTAATGTCATAGGCTTAGTAGACAAAATGTTGTAAGGCATTGTTTAATAGAGTGTTATAAGACTTAGTTAATTATATGTCAGTGGAAAAGTAAGCTTTTATAGATAGCGAGTGTCAATTTCGATTATTTTACCGAGATCAATACTTAAGAGTAAAGCGATCGATCTGATGTGCATTTAGTGCAGCTATCACATGGCATTAGCTGATTGGACTTTCTGAAAAAAGTTGTTTTCTCTTTCTGTGCAAAGGCATCATACCTTCTGTTATGGTAGCTTTTTTTGAAAATATTATTTACAATGCCTGTATAGATTGCACGGTTGAGATTTTCTTAATACATATTTTATTAATTAAATAACAACATATAAGAGAAATTTTCTTCTTTTTCTCTTATTTACTTTTGCTGTAAACTCTTGCTATCGACATTAAATCTCGAAACAAGCTCAAATTTTCTCATCTTTTCAATAAAATTAGTAAGTTTTCTGCCTTTTATTTCTCATATTTTTTACTGCAGTGTTTAACTCATTTTTTGTTGAATTATGATTCAATTTACGTAATTGTTTTTTTTTTATATTTGGGGCATTTTGTCATATTAGTGAACTTTAGGCTTATTGAGTAGTATAAAGCCATTAATTCTTCACCTTTATTGGATCATTTCCGACTAATAATTGTTTTAGAGTCATTGATTTATAATCAAGTATTTTACTTAACTTTAGAGGATTTCATAGATTTTTTTCTTGAATTGTAGTATTACTTTTGGATTTCCAAACCCTTGGCTATAGATGATTAATTACAGAAATTGAATTTTGATTTGAATCTGACCCTACTTTAGTTTGGCCATTTTGTATAAGATTTGAGCATATGATCAATCTCATCTAATTAACAATGAATTATTATAATGTTAAGGTTTTGATTTTTGGGGTTTAAACTAAACGAAACTGTTAATATTTTTGGTTCCGCTAGACCAAAATGAATTCTTATTTGAACACTCAATTAGTTCTTGATAGAATCTTATATGATTTCACAATTGTGGAGGTCAGGACCATTGCGCAGAGACCTAAGGATACTTGGGATGCCCCTTCGAAGGCTTACTTCCCATGGACTGTAGGATATCCAGCAAATGGGAACTCTCTCCCCTTTGCTTTGTTCTTTGTGTATTTACTTTATTTTTACAACCTTAATTCATTCCAATTTCTCCTAATTTCATATAACATTCCGTCGGCTTTGAAGTTATGTACTTAATAAGAGGTTCACAAGCTTATCGATGGTCGAGATCAATTTACTATTAGATTTGAAAAACTCGAAGTCTATTACTTCGATCCTCACAAACTATTTACAAATTCGAAAGAAGCAACCTTTGATTACACCTATTAGCAAGATTGTTGCAAAGAAGTGGTTTTATATTCGATCCTCCACTCCTCGGATTATAACTATTTTCCTAGAGGCTAGTAAGTTCCTTTTATACCTAAGTACTTTTACTTGTTAACTAAAATTCCCATCTAAACTTAGTATTTCTACTATTATAGAGACTTGAAAGGACTCGACAAACTAAGAATTTTTTAATTCGTTTTAGTAATGACATGGGCTAACCAAGAAGCCAACATCAATGCCACTTAGTGTTGATTGAAGATCGTTTAAAAGCTTGTTCTTTGATGTTCCCTAATGCTTTGTTTATAGAGTATTCTCAACCGAGAATTTATAAAACTTCTCCCAAAGTGATAATCGAAAAGTCATGTTCAAAGGATGTGGAAGGTTCTCATGCCCCTATCGCTTTAGTTCATCTGAAACCGATACCGAGGATAGACCTTGGGCCTAAACCTCTAATCCTATAATCCTATAATCTTGTGTTTTAGGAATTGTTTTTCCTTTTACTTTAGCTTTAAGTCAATTATACCTTTACTTCGTCTCTTTGTTTGATTGCAGACATGAATCCTAATATATTGAAATTGATTGGTTCAGTCTTGCTTTCTGATGGAAATAAGTCTGAAGCGGAGAAAGCTTCGAGACAAAAATGACCCCCTCCCTCTAAAGGGATTATAGATTTAACAAGATTGAAGATGGCTGCTTCCAAAAGGCACCTTCCGGAAAGGCTACTTCTATGGGTATGCCTTTCGGATCTCCTGCTAATATTTCACTTCAGTTGGAAGGTCATGCTCTACCTTTTCCAAATTCTATTCTTCTTTCATTAAAAAGTTGAACAAGAGTTTCTAAGCATTCATTGTCTTTTTTCATTTTTGAGTTGAATTAGAAGGTTAAGAGGTATCTTTAAGTTGAAATCTTTATTGCTTTCACCATTGGAACTAATCGTGGTTAGTTGTTGAAAAATGTTGTTTTTCTAAAGAAGGAAAACAGAGGCTGAATGAGCCTTCCTTTTAGCATCAAAAATGTTGGTGAAATTTTCATTAAACACCAACACCTAAGATTAAAATGTGAGCTTCAGTCAATTTCTTTTGTTGGTACTTTATTGACTGGTTACCAAAGGTTTAAAATTATTACCAAAAGTTAGATTAATGCTTTTATGTAAATGTCAAGAGTAGTAGATGTGGAATGGGCCGAAACGAGCTTGATATGCAACACCAAAAGTAAAAATGTAGAAAGTAACGATACCAAGATTTATAGTGGTTCGAGCTGAATCCTTACATCCACTTTGTCCTTTCCTTCTTTAGAGTTTTATACTAAAGCCGAAAGTCTATTACATTTCTAATCTGAAAATGTCTGCTATTAATGAGTATTAACAAGGAGCTTCAATATAGGAAAGTACACTTTTTCTTAATATTTGAATTATGCGGATCTCCAAAAAAATCCTTGATGCATTGGGATATGTGCCTATTTAAAGGCATCTTATAGCTTGATTATTGGTGGAGAGGTTATCCCTTGAAGTGCTGACTTGTCCTGCATGAGGGGTTGAGATTTACACATATATTTACATCTGGTTTACTTGCAAATTGACGCGCATTGCTGATAAGGCATTACCTATGCTTTATCCATTTTAATTTGTATCCATTGTGTAAGCTTTGGGCTACCAGAGCCGTTAATGTATCTAAAGGTCTTTTTATCATTTGGTTTTGGTTACCGGTTGAAAGTGCATTTGGCTTTGAGCTTTAGGTTGAACCTTTGGTCTTTGCTTGTACATAAATAACATAGGAAAATGGTTATGTCGCTTTACCACTTTCAGGTTTTGAGGATTGTTCCCAGTTATCTTCTTTAGTTTAAAAGTCTTTCGGTTTTGTGTATTTAAATAGAAATTATGCCTTTGACAAAATTTGGTACAATAGTGCACAATGTAGTTCCTCATTTGTAGTTGATGCTAGAGTGATTCTCCAACTATTTATAATCTCTATTACCTTCTTTGTCTTGTTTATGCTTTGTATAATCGAATATATCGTGTCTCTCTTTTATTCTTATTTGTGTTGATTGGATAGATTATCTTGGTTATCAGTGTTTAATCGACTAACTAGATTCTTGATTTCCATGTAACCGATGATAAAATTCACCATAGTTTAGTATCAAAGCTAGATATTCTATTTTAGATTATGAGAGGAATGCGGAATATGGATCTTAAGGCTAGGAATACCACTAGAGGGGGGGGGTGAATAGTGTTTTTAAGAAATTACTAAATCTTTTTGAGTTTATGTTAATTTGAATACAAATGTTTGCAAAATTCAGACACAGATATAATCACAGAAACAAACACAGATGCAGAAATAAAGTAAATGCAGTAAAGGAAAGAACACACCGGATTTTATACTGGTTCGGGGTTACCCTACATCCAGTCTCGCACAACTAAGTACGGATTTCCTTTCAAAAGCAATTCAATAATTACAACCCTTGGTTTCAAGGCTACGAGGTACACCCTCCAGAATCACAATTCTCTGGGTAGAGATACTTGATTTACGGGCGACTAGTTCACCCAATTGATTTCCAAGGCTACAATCACACCTTTTCTCGTTTGATTGATTTCCAAGGCTACAATCACACCTTTTCTCGTTTGATTGATTTCCAAGGCTACAATCACAACTTTTCTCGCTAGATAGATTACAAAGAAGCCTATAACTCTGAATAGCACTTAGATCTTGTTGAGATAATGATAGAGAATCAAACCAGAGATAATCTAGTTAGATTCAATGTTGATTTCGGCAGAGTGATGATAGGATTTTGATTAAGAAAATGTGGAATAAGAAGAGGAGTGAAAAACCAAAAAAACTGATTAAAAATTCGTTGAAACTAACCCCTATTTATAGAAGAACAACAGTCATGTCCATTCGTGAAGAGTTATGGCGAATAGACACTTCTTTTGAAATTCAAATTTTGAACTCAACTGTCACCATGTCGACATAGTCACCATAGGCATGTCGACATCCCAAAGCAATTTTTGATGTTTTTATTTTCTTTGAAAATAACCTTTATCTTATATTAAAATTATTTTAAACTTTATAAATATACTTGACTACAGATAAAATACATAGATAAATATAGAGAATAATATATATAAAATTTTACTTTAATTTTATATTTAAATCTAAGTATAAATATATTATATTTAAAAGATAGTTTAAAATAAACGAAGTTTACAAACAAGAATATTTAAGGCTAAAACATATTTTTGAAAATCATTTGAAAAGATAATTTTTAAGGCTAAAACATTTTGAAAAGCAGTTTTGAAAATCATTCCGAAGTAGTTTTGAAAATCATTTTGAAGTAGTTTTGCAAGTTTCTTCCTGCAGAATATCTCATCATGTCAGGACTCGAGAACTTATACAAAACCAGGATGTTCGTGGGTTTGTAAGCCACTAAAAAGGTAGAAATGGGTTCCATCCCAAAAGAAAAATGGAGTGAAGAATTCAGTGCTATTATGAAGTTTTAACAAAATTCTAGACTCGATACTTATCTTGAAATCTTGAACTCTTGATAATCTTGATACTCATGAGTCTTCAATCTTGATATCTTGAATCTCTATACTGTACAGTCTTCATTCTTGGTACCTGCATGGTTAAATCCTGCATATACATATATATCTAAACTATATTGTTAGTATTTATATTTTATTATCTTATTCTAAGGTTGTTGTCATCAAAACCATCATCTCACGGACTAACAGATTAAGCATCAATAGCTAGTTCTTTTGGAAAGAGAAGCATTATGAGACCAATTAAAGATTAGCAATTATCGAATTTAATGGAAATGATAATTTGGTATCCGAAAGATGAAGATGGAGGCAATATTAAAGAAGGCAAAGACTTTCATAATAATTTTATACATCAGATAAATCGATCGACCATGAAGTTGATAGTTAATAGAAGAGATGAATGAGAAAGCCCTTACTACCAGTTAATTGAGCAAATCGAATGAGGTCCTTAGAGAGTTCTTAGTAATAAGACGCCGAAGGAACTTTGGGTTGCATTATCAGATGCCTATCAAGACAAGTCTCTCACCAACTGTACCATTCTTCAGCAGTAAATGTATTCATTCTAGATGAAGCTTGGTACCGACCTTATGGAACATGTGGATGCTCTTGCCAGTTTGATTATGGAATCCATATTTTCAATGCCAAGATATTTAAAAGATTTATTTAAATATTAAAATGCTAATTTAATTGATGACTCAAAAAGTTAACTTTTACACACGATGGAATCAGGATTTAAGACCACTTCCATTGTGTTTGGAATGCCATTTTTGAGCTTTTTGAGTATAAACATTGATATGTTTAGAATTGCGGATTGTGGGGTGGATATTGGGGGTCAATTGATAAATGACCCAGAAAGGTTACTTTTGCATACAAATGAATTAATCGTGGGACAGTTTTCATTGAATTAAGAATGTTGTTTTTAGTGTCTTGACTGTCAACATGACTACGTTCATGTTGGATCAAGTGCATTATCAGTATGATAAAGGGGGGGGGGGGATTTAAAAATATATTAGTTTGCACTAGATATTTATTTTGTATTTTCATGAAAAATTCATTTAGACTAAATCATATTTAGTGTATATTTGATAAAAGGAGAGCTTAATGTTGAAATTAATTCCGTTTTAATATTGTGCTTATTAAAATCTATTATAACTTAGTTTTAGTTTTAAATTAACTTAACCTAAATTTTCAATTTTGTTAGTTTCACTTTATTTATTGTAGATTCATATTCATAATATGAATAAAAACATATGGTGTGAATAAAATAATCTAAGATAAAAATGAAATAAATAAAATAGGGTATTTGTGACCACTATGATTTTTCATCACATTATATCAAATGAGTATATAGTGGGTATATTTAGTATAATATCTTCCTAATATTTGTGTGACATTTATAGGGATATATATATATATATATATAATTTTGGCCTTATAAAATAAATAATATTCTAAAAACTCGTGACCTTTTAATATATATATATATGTATAATTTGATAAAAGTATCATGGTCTTTTTAAATTATGCATATATAATTTATTTGTGAAATGTCCCACGACCTTGTAGTATTTATAAAAAGTATATTTTTTTACAAAAAGGCTCGTAGACTTTATAAAAAATGATAAATTTTTATTTTTTAGTTTTAATATACATACATATATATATGTATATCATTGTGCAATAAATATGTATGTTTAAATTTTAAAATTTTATTTTTAAACTTTTAAACTTTTTAAAGTATATAAATAATATTTTTTTGAAGATAAACTTTTTTCATTGAATAGAAAATAAAATCTTGTTTTATTATAAATTATATTTAATACATAAATATGTATATAAATATTATACTATGTATGTATAATATATATATATATATATGTATGTATAATATATATATATATATATTTATGTATGTATATGTATATGTGTTATCTATAGGTTAATATATGGGAATAAATGTTTTTTGATATATATGTATGCATGTATGTATGTATGTGTGCGTATGTGTTTGGATTTAAAATTTAGGAATGCATATGCTTATATATATGTATGTATATTTTAATTCAATATTTTATTCTTATGTCAAGGCAGAAAATAAAAAGAAGATATACATATATAAACATGTATTTAAATTTAAATGAAAGATCACATCTAGATTCGACTATATGCGCCAATTAGTTTTATTTGGAGTTAGGGTTTTATTTTTATGTGTATTGAATGAGATAAGGTGGCAGTCTTTATATCCATCGAATATAACAAATATCTCCATATTTTCTTCTTCTCTTTACTATAAATCTAAGGTTGATCAAAAAAAGTGTTCAAACCTCTTTGATATGTTCGCCCTCCCCTAGGAATTTGATCCCATGACGTTGGACCAAATTAACATCGTATATTAATTGATTAAATATTCATTAGCCTATATGTTTAATTAAATCAATATATAATAATTATACATTATCTGAATAATTTTAAGGCCGGAAATATATAATCAAAAGCTATAAAAATTTGTATTAATTTTTACTATTAATTTATAACATTTGTGAATTAATTTAGACAGGTTGAATTTGAAAAATGCTGAGAATAATGTTGTGTTGACCCTTTGGTGTGAACTCGATCCTCGGTAATATTTTAGCAATTTAAATATTATATCTTGTTGGAACTTTGCTTAAGCACAACATCAAACACGAGTTTAGTTGCTTATAGATCATTTAGAAGAATCTAATTTCTTATCTTTATTAAGCTACACCATAAGTAATGATACATTATGCATATTCTCCATTTGTCATCATTATGTCACTAAGATATCTAGAGTTTGTTTCAAAAACTCTAATACTATTTGTAGTTAATTGCATAGTCCACTTTAAAACCCTTGATTCAATCGAATAATATTTATCGGTTAACCGATTTTGGCTAAAGGTTTTGATTTTAAATTGACCATCAATTACAGTGATACCAACCTTTTACAATGAAGGAGACCTATCCTCTCTTAAGTTGTGTTTCGGTTTATGTACTTCAACATATACTAAACTATGGTCGTAACATGATCATGATTTCATATGATTGACCATAATCAAAGTACAGCTAGATACTTAAGGATAAATAGTACTCTCAATGTCAAGATTATTTCATATCGTTACATGAGATCTTATACTTTGACTAAGTTGTCATAACCTATAGAAGACTCTTATTGAGTCATTCCATGATTGTTCCAAACAACCATACGTGCGTAATCTATTGGTGTCCCAAATGATAATAAGTAATTCGCTGTCTATCATATGAAGAGCATTACATATACTAGTCTCAAACGATGTATTTATGCCCTTTTATCGATAAATCTTACTAGGAATAATTCAAGGATAAGCATTTAAAATTTTCGATTCAAAACGCATGGCTATATAATAAATTACATAATTTCTCCTAAGGCACACTCTTAATAATATCAATCTCCTACCTACACTTAGGGCAAATTTTGGAGCCTCATGCCTATACTTATGACCACTCTACCTAAAGTAAATTGAGAAAGGGTCCTAGTGAATGGTTCCATGATGTTATCTTTAGTATCTACTACATCGATCACTATCTCCTCATCACTGATTAGCTTATGGTTTGTATATTACTATATTATTATCACAATACATTAGAATTATATTTTCAATGCTTGGGATCACTCTTATCTATTTAATGAATTTATGAATCCACACTGCTACTTTTGCATCATGTTTTGGGTGATATATTCAACCTTCATGGTTGAGTCTCCCACAATTTCTTCTTGGAATTTTCCAATATATTACCCTATCTCTATTGAGGGTGAATACAACTCCTGAGATTGATTTACTACGGTCGAAATCGCTTTGAAACTCAAGTTCGAGTACCCCTTCATAAGTAGTCTGTTGTTTCCATATATTAGAGATAAATTGTTAGTATTTCTTAGATACTTTAGAATGACCTTAACTATTTTCCAGAATTTTTTTTCTAAATTCGATTGATATCAATTGACTACACCTAGTGTAAAAGCAAAATCGTGCTTAGTACATAGCAAAGCATAAATGGTGGATCCTATTGTTAGAGCATAGGGTATCATACTCATACATCATTGTTGCTCGTTTTTCTTGTAATAGTATAAATGAGCCTATTAGATCCAAAGTCCTACTATGAAGGCCTATGTAGCATATGTCGGCTAGGATTTCTATTGGACCTATAGTTTGTTCGCTTGATACGATCATGCCCACAAGGCCTGTTCGCCTTATTATCCTTGTTTGTAACTTTCTCCATCATTTTCCTTGAAATAATAAAGAGCACCAAATCTCGCGGGCACATCTCCCAACTATCCCTCACACCTATTCGCCCCGCTCTTCAGCGACCAAGTCACAGAAGACAATGCCAACTCCTAAGACTAATTGACCACCCATAGGTCATGTTCATATCTTTCCCTATTCATCAAGAATCTTCGCCAACCAACTTCTTTATCCACTTTGCTTTGTCATAAGTAGTCAGACTTCTGACAAAAGCTCCCGGTCACCTATAACAACTTGGAATTTTGGTCATTCGATTTTGAATATTTAATTAATTTTAAATATTGAAATATAGAGATTATTTTAAAATTAATAACCGAAATTCAAATATGGAGATTATTTAAAATAGTTGAATAGTAATTTAAGATATCTGGATTTTGAATTTAATATTAATTTAATGGATTTTATGGTATTATTTAACTCCTGTTAAATTAAGAAGTAATAACGGTAAATTCATTTTATTAATTTATTTACAGTAATAAATGGTTCGAATAAATAATAAAATGCATTATTTTTTAACGACTCGATTTTTATTGACATGATTTTTAATTTAATTTATTTGATTTTTCCATAATTTTTAATTTGGAAAATATTTAAGTTATCGTTTGACGATTTATCGGCAAATGACTGTGTTTTTGTGACTTTCCAAAATACGATAGCCAGTGTATATTATTATTGTTTTGGGGTCATATCATTGTTCTAAGCATGACCGTAATTTTGTTTTGTCATTCGGGGTCCGTACGCGAATAAAAATCTATGCGACGAAATGCCGGTAGTCACAAATAAATATAAGTCAATTTTTAACCATTCTAACATCTCACGTTCTCCCTTCACTTTTATTGTCTGCAGTCCTTCATTTTGCTCTGATCAAAGAAAATAAATAAGTTCAAGAATTTCAAAAATCAATTTATCCTTTTATAGTCAATATAAAAATCTAAATCATGTATCTTTGTGTAACGACCCGAAATTTGATCACTTTAATTAGGGATATTTAATATTCAAATATAGATTATTTTCCACAAATAATCAAGTTTTAAGTGATGAATAATGATAATAAACTTATTTTGGAAAAAATTTCATAAAATATATACTTTGGAAAAAATAGCGATAAAATGACCGAAAACCATTTTATCGATAAACGACTTTATTATCGTCAAACGTCGCGCATAGAGCTGGATACATACACTTATTTTTATAATTGAATAAGAATATAAAATAAAATTATTTATTTTATTTTTGTAGATTAAAAGTATTTATGACATCATTAGTGATGCCCTTATATTTAATAATTGATTTATTAAATTAAATTGAGATTTAATAATTATTTTAGTTATTCTAATAATTGTTTTAAAATGATGATAAGTCATTTTAGTTTATTATATAGTGATAGTAAATCATTTATAATAGTTTTATGAAGATATATGTTGAATTGAAAAATATAAGAAAATTGATATCGCTTTATCCGTATAATAGCAATTTTTGTAAATAATTGTAAATATTGATTTATATGATTTTATAATTCAATTGAATTCATTTTTATTAAAAATAAAAATAATTATAAATTTATTTTCAAATTTTGTTTACATATATATGTAATTTAAATTATAAGTGAAAATGTAACCGGTAATCGGTTTCTCGATTTTCAATGGTTTAAAAAACAGAAGTTGTTCGAAAGTTGTTGCAACCTTGTTATATGTCATGTACACATATATGCACATATGACAATATATACACATACAAATATATATATATATATATATATACACACATTTATATATAAACATATATAAGAAAAAAATTCTAAGATATTTTGGAAAACTTAGCTCTTAAGCTTCCTTAAGTCAACTATCTTACACATTAAGGATAGGCATATGGCATGGAAGTGAATGAAGTGGTGGAGGCATACAGGGAGGAGAGGCAACGTGGGGAACATGATGGAAAAGGAGGGGGTGGGTGCACATGGTGATGGTGATGGATAATGATGGTGTTTTAGATTTTTTTTTCACTTCTTTTGCCCATAAATACGAACCCTCCTTGTTCTCATTCATTCACACTTTATCTCTTCATTTCCTAAGCTTCTTCTTCTCCTTCCTTCTCTACATTAATGGCTTCCAAGCCATAGAATTTTTTTTTTGAGGAAATAATGCAAAAAAATTATCAACATATCAAATAAACATCCATCCACTTCAAAACAAGCTCAAACCACTTCTCTACCCTCTTACAACCCACGACCACCACCTACTTCCCCTTTGGCCGAGCACATCAAACTCTAAGAAGCATGGCCGAGCCCACTCAAGCCTAGGCCGAACAAATTTAAAGAAAAGGAAGGAGTCCGGGGAGCTCCGAAGTGAAATTAGTAAAGAGAAGTGCTGCTAGAATCGATTCGGGAAGCTATGGAAAAGTTTGGTGGAGTGGATAAAAATAGTGAGCACTCAATGCTTATTAAATGATAAATAATCTCTATAACTATTTTTAAGTATGATAATATGACCATTTAATCTCTTAATGATTTTTATGAATGTTTGGTAATTTACTTGATTATATGGATGTTGATATGGTTGATAACTTGGTTGTGAAATTATGAGAAATCATAATAAAAATGGTGAAATAATAGAAAATGAATTCATTATAATATGTGTATGGAGTTTATTGAGCCTCTTAATGGTTTTAAAATATAAAAAAGTTTGGAAATGAATATTATAATAATATAATATGAAATGGTTTAAAAGTGAATATGAGATTTAATATGAAAACTATTTGTTTAAATGATTTAAAATAGTTTATAAATGTTTTATAAACAATAAAACTCAATTTGGAGAAGTTTTGACAAGTTATGAAAAAGAAGTCAAAATAAGGCGCGTCGCGTAACAATAGCTCACAATTTCGCGCTGTATAATTCAAACAAGTGTAAAAAATGGAATAAAGCTCGGAATTCTTCAAGATAAGAAATAAAATGGTAATAATTAAGTATTTTAAAGATGATTAAGTGGTTTAGAAATGAGTATGCGGAAATAAATCCAAATAATAGAAAATGAAGAAATAAATGAAGGAATAAAATTTCGCGCTGTATAATTCAAACAAGTGTAATAAATGAAGAAATAAAATTTTGCGCTGTATAATTCAAACAAGTGTAATAAATGAAGAAATAGAATCAAGATTTCATCTTGTATATTTTTAAATAAATCCAAAACAAGTTTTCAAAATAATCGCGGTTTTGCAGTTCGGAATCCATAAAAGGAATTCCTTTAAAATGGTATTTTTAAATCTTTAAAAATATGGAATAAATTCTATAAATCTTTTAATTTTTTTTAAAAGAGATTTAAGTTATATAAATGAAGTTTCAAATAATAGAAAAGTCATTTTGATCAATAAAGCTTTTAAAACACTATTTGCAGCATTTTTTAATAACTTTTGCAAACAATGGTTTTAACTTAAGTATTCTTTCCCGAATCTTTTGTGAACCTTTTCAAATAAATAATTAAGTATTTTAAAGATGATTAAGAGGTTTAGAAATGAGTATGCGGAAACGACTAGTACATTTGTTCCATTTGTGAGTGTCATAGAAAACCTGACCAAAGAATGAAATAGATCGAAGGAAAAGCCTGGATGGTCTAAAATAATTAAAAGTTAATTAAGTATGTTAAAAGATTTAGAGTCGATAAAATTACTCGATCACCTTATGGGTGACAGAGAGGTAGTCGCTAGGCTTGGTTTTATAAAACCAGTTGTCTCCCTAGCTACCCGGACTGGTGTATCGACCCGTAAATTTTAACGAATTTTATAACGTAATTAACTGAATTTTTCTTGAAAATCGATAATTAAAATTTAGAAATGAAAATTTGATATTTGGTATGCATCTAGTTAAACATAGCAAATGGCAGATTTTCATTGGATAATATGAGAGTTAGTTCTATGTAATTTTCAATTTCAATATAAATCAGTTAAATCAGATGGAAATAAAATATTTTGAAATCTAAATATTTTTTTTACATGATAAAAATATAGACTATTTTTTGAGCGAGACGTCATATTTCGTTTCATCAAATTTGGACCGCTCTAGCCCCGTTTACCTTATTTTCGGCGTTTTAGCAGCATTTTTGACAGTGAATATCGAGTTTTGATAGGATGATCGTATCACTAATATCTGTGTACCATTCTGTTCGCCTCGTAGTGCTAATCTCTGTAGTATATTCATTTATGCATTTCGGTGTCCAATGCGCGGCGAAATCTGCGAAATGGTTAGCCGTTTGGTACCATTTTTGTTCTAGAGTGTTTTATGACTTTTCATTTGTCTACCCGTTGAATATAAACAGCCATTTGCTTTTATTGTCTCCATAAATTCAACTTTGACTATAGCTTTTCCTATCTATTAAATTTATATTTCGCTGGTTCGTTCTCTTCCATCATTTTCTTGGTTCATTTCTGTTCATTGCTTAAATATATATATATATGTGTGTGTGTATGTGTGTGTGTATGTATACACATATATAATATCGTTGCATATTTTTTTTTCAAACCTGTTCATCATCTATACAAGCCTGCTCGTCCATTAGAAGACACCGCTCCACTTCCTTGCCAACCTCTTCCGCATCCACTTCCCCTCCAACTAACCCATGTCCGCTACGTCATCCGTGTCCATCCACAAACAGCCGATCGCCACTTTCACCCAGTTCTTTCCCTCCCATCTTTTCCTACGACCGGATCCGGATCTAGACAACCAAACCAAGTCCAGACCATTGCCGAAAGCCTCTGCCTGCATCTTTCCACCATGGCAGACAGCCGCTCATCCACTCCTTCACTTCGCCGAACCCCATCGACCATGAACCCACGCCTAGCCAAACACCTTCCTCTGACCTCGGCCGCCAGCAACCATCACCGAAACCGAGGCACCACCCAACAACCTTATCCGCGTCTACTATAAGCTGACCCTTGCCTCCATCTGCCACCACCTCCCACTCCTCCCTGTGCCACCATCTGCCGAGATCCCACCAGTCAGCCCTTCATCTCGACCTCACCACCCACGTTTTCTCCAACCCCTTCCCGTGGAGAAACACTTCGCCTATCTCCCCATATATATATGCAGCATTTTGTTTCACCTGAGAAGCTTCCGTGTGTTTTGCTTCGAGACATGCCTCTGAACTAGCCTCGCCACACATGCGACCTACTCATTCGCTTCCAGCAATTCGCCCCTTCCATACGTGGACATGCCTGCGCCTCTCCACCGTGTACACCGCTTCCACAAAACCCACAGCCACCTCCATGCAACTCCACAGCCACATCACCAAAATTTTCAACTCGCCCATGTCCTTTCCCTCCTTGCTGACCTCTCCTCCACGCATCCGACCCTTCAACCCACCAAGACCTATTTTTTTCCTTCCCTGAACCGACCCAAGGACAAAACTCCAGCGACATATCGTAGTCCGGTCTTTCCTCTCCTCAGCCCACACTCCTTGCTCTCCTGCCTTGCCTTCGAATCCACCTACCCATCAAGCAGCAGATCCATATCACTAGGCAAATTCTGTTCATCTTTGAGTATATAAAAAAAAGAAGGTATAGAGTTTGCATTTTGGACTGTAAGCTAGTTTTTCTCTTCCTTTCTATAGAAAAAGAAAAAAATATAGGTAAGTTCGTATATATAATTTGTGTGAAGTCTGCTCCTCTCTCTTCTTTGTCATATAAAAAGGGTATATATGTACTACATACATATATATTTTGGTTCCATCCATCTTAGCTTTCTTGCTTCTCTGTTGAATTTATATTGTTGCATATGTGTTATATCATATAAAAGCATATAAATTTATATAAGCTTATATATGTTGTATACATGTCATATATATTGCACATATATATTTTGTGTTTTTCTCAATCTGAGCTAATATATAAGTTTACTTATATATTTGTTTTTCCTTGAATTCTAGTTCGCTAGCTTTACTTTGCTCGTCGCTGTCTAGATCCGTTGCTGTGATCCGTGTGCACTAGTCGTGTCCGTGTCCGCGGATCGTCGCACCTTGTTCTCGTTGTTTTCTCTAGCCTCGAAAGGTGAGCAATCACTCACGATTAACATTATTATATTTAGTAAATTTAATTTACATGAAATGACGGTTGAAATATGCTGTTAAATTTGAATTGTTAAGGTATTTAATTGTTAAATATGATATGCCATTATCTGCAATTGTTTACCAATGACGTATGACATCATAACCTGTTGTATATAATATATTTAAATTTGTTACTGATGATATATGCCTGTTGTTGATATGTTATATTATCATCATATTTGTTCTCACTCTGCAAGTTCCCTGTTAGTTTAGAAATTTCCTATGGGTTGAAATGATACATACCCGAATGATCTTATAGATTAAGGAAAATCGTTATGGGTTGAAATGATAAACCCAAGCGATTTTATTGATTTTGAATTTTGGGATTGCGGGTTGAAATGATATATACCCATAAATATTAAATTATTGCAGATTGAAATGATAAATATCTGTATCACTCGACCATAGGGTAGAAAATTAATATACGAACACCATTGGTATATTTTTGAAAAAAAAAATTTCCAAAATTTTGAAAAGGAAATACATGGGTTTTGATTTTTAAAATATAATATAAAGATTTTATTTTTAATATGTGTAAAATTTAGATTTTAAATTATATATTGTGGAAATTTTGAAATTTTAAGTTAAGTTGTGAAAATACAGATTCTAAGGTTTTACTTATATTTTTATTTTTTTTAAATTATATAAAATAGGATTTAAAATAGATTTAATTATAAGGTTTAATTTAATTTAATTTAACTAATATATATATAATATGTTTAAATATTTATTTAAAGTTATATTAATATTTTGAAAATAGATTTTGTAATAATTTTAATACCATAAAGGTTGGAAAGATAAATTAAGTTAATTTGTAATTTAATTTGTTTGAAAACTTGATATAAATAATAATTGATTTAGACTTATTAATTTTGAGATTTTAAAGATATGATTTTATAACTTGATAGCTTGATTTTGATTAAAGGTGACTAAATGAATATTTCCAAATTTAAATAAAATTAAAATTTAATATCTAATATAGATTTAAATTTGTAATTTGAGATTTTATTTAAATGTTATTAAAAAAGGTTAAGTGAATATTTTCAAATTTTAAATAAAACTAAAGTTAAAATTTAAAATATAAATGAATTTATCAAATTGAGTTATTGTAAATAGCTTGGATGTTTAAACTTTGAAACCTATTGAATTGGAAGTGGTTTATATCTGAAGTTCAAACCGGGATTTGAAATCGTATAAAATTGTTTAATGAGAATTTGAATTGATTTGTGAAATTGGAAGAAACAATTCTTATTATAAACTATTTTTAATATATAAACTATTTTTAATATATAAACTATTTTAATTTGTAACTATTTTTAATATATAAACTATTTTTAATTTATAACTATATCAATATATATATATAAACTATTTTCAATATATAAACTATTTAAGTTGGAACTGTTATGATTTAGATTTAATGGATTTAAATGCGAATATTTGATACGATGGTTTAAACTATTTTGTGATTATGACTTTGAAAGTGATATGATTTCAAAAGTGAATATGATTTTGGAAGTAATATGATTTTGAAATGAATATGATAATTTGATATGAAGTATGAATTGTTTGAAATATAAAATGACCACGGTGTGAAATAAGTGTTTGTTTGTTAAAGAGATCGGTATTGGATATTGTCATACTCTCTGCCAATACCGAAAACCACTTTAACAACCATGTACGTGGTGGAGATTCCAGAACGAAGTAGGATGGTTTAGCGACGATTCTATATAAGGTATTAACACAGCCCTGACTCCCATGAGTCAGCTTGATGTGGTTAATCAGGAGCTATACCGGGCCAAGTGGGGTCGCTCCCCCTTTCGGGCACATTTCTTCGATACCATTTTATTGCTTTTATGATTCGATTGGTGCACCCTTGATTTGGGAGTGTGTCTTGAGGTGGGCGGTAGTAGCTGTTATGCGTTACCACCAGTCCGAAAGTGCAAATGGTAGAATCATACCCTGGCATTGCCTCGCGTCCCTTATCACATGCCTTATTGCGCCTTCTACGATTTTGGTTTGTACCATACCTATGGAGTGCCCTCTGTTAGCCCTCCAGTTTACGGAGGAATTATGGTACTATATAGACTACGGGAATATATAAAATGTGTTAAGGGGGATACAGGTAACGCCTTAACGCTATTTTAATAGTTTACTTTACTATAGACATTATATATGTAGCGTATTGTACTATGTCTGTAGATAGTTTAAGGGATCCTTAGAGGATGGGTATCCCAAACATCCTTTGAGTTATATTGTATTTCAGTTGACATTTCACTTGAGTTGATCTACTAGTATAATAATGTTAATCCTAACTCGAGTGTTTTGTGTTTTGTTTTATGCTACGGTCAGACTGTGTCACAACATTTGAGACTCACCTTTGGAGTTTGGAGCTTTGCTTGAAGATCTGCCTTTTTCTATTCAGCTTTCTAGTTACTTCAGTTTATTCCATTTTTTTTATTCCGACTTGTCATTGGCATTTGTATTAGTAACTTCTGTGTATTCGAGATATCTATTTTATTTTATTTTAAACTCTAATGTTTATATAGTAGCATCATGAAATACTATTTATCTATTCCGCTGCTTATTGTTATATTACACTGTGTTTGTGATTCTGTGATTGATTTATTTACTGAATATGCTGAGTTTTCCAAATATAAATTAACAGTCTATTGTTTTGAGTAATTCAAGTCTGATATGTGTGGATGCGAATGGTTCGAAATGACGGGTCGTTACAACTGGCCTGACGGAGGAGTTAGTAAATTTGATTTACTCGGATCAAAATTTCCTAAAGTATGAAAGATGTAATTTTCCAAATTCAAACAACTTGAATTGCATAGAAATAATCTTCTTATACTTGGTATTAAAGTCCAAGGAGGAAAACCGTACTATCCATGTGAATTTAGAAGGTGATTTCAGTGTTATTCGACAGATAGTAAAGATTGAACGCGGAAATATTGGGTAGAATTAGTATAATTTCCATGGTCATTTTTAATCAATAATGTTTTCCAATATGAGATTTAAATAAATGATTTGGAAATGTTTTCCTAAATAAAAGGTGAAATGATTTGGAATTATTCCACGATTCAAAAAGGTTTAATTAACTAAAAGGATTTGATAAATGAGGCTTAATGATTCTATTTACTGTTAAGAAGATAAATAGAATAATATAAAATATTATGTCTCTCTGAGATATTTATGAATGAATAGAAAGATGAACTAAATTGAATGATGATTGATAATCAGATATGAATTTAACATCTTTTTAATCGATGATTGGTTCGTAGGAACCAAGGTTGGATTTGGGTAACTCCTATCCAAAAACCACTTCGAATTAGTGTATAAGTTCGGAAATGAAGACATATGAAGATGATGATTTTTGAAGACGGGGATCTTCATGATGAAGGGCTGCTTGCCACTAGTCCCTGAGGGTGAAATTTTCCATATCATATATTTATAGTTGCAGTAGTGCTCTGTTATGAAAATCTTCGATTACAAGGACTAATCACGACTAATCCTAGGGATAATTCCCAACAGGATGCGGTAGGAGGAATGCCTTTGGTTTCATTCAGTCCTAGAATGAATCTGTATGGACAAATGTATAACATTGCATTTCTGAGATCGCAATGTTGACTTTTACAAACGTACATCTGTTTGGTGGCGGAGAATGCAACTTCTCTTAGCTTGACACCCTTCTCTAAGACGTACGAGCTCAGAGGTTTATGTTCATGAGAGTCAATAGTAATCGAAGGAAGGAAATGAAGCATTCAAAGTGCAACCCAATAAGACAAAGCGTGGCTAACCTTACGAGCCTCACATCCTGGAATGCTATGGGATACTATGTGGTCTGAAGGACATATTTTAGGCTATTATTGGAGGAAGATGTCTCTCTAGGCACTTGTTGCCTTACTGTATGAATGGACAAATATTGGAGGCTGACGGAGACCATGTAAAGCCTAGCCGAGTAATACCCTATTCCATTGTAGTATAACAGCGTAGTTCGGAGGCTAACGGAGATCGTGTAAAGATATGCAAAAACTATGTGTTATGCATGAATTTTTCGGATCTGAATGGTCACTAGTTCCCTATCATGTTCGAAATCCAATTCCAATACGTTGCCTTTACGATTTTGATTGTAGTACCTACTTTTAAAAAGTAGCTAGTAAGTCGTCAAATTTAATCAATGTAACACTTTCTGCTATCTTGATATATTATTTGAAAAGTGTTTCAAAGGAATGTCATTAAAGATAATATCAAATTATTTTGGTGTAAAAGTGTTTTGGTTATCATAAGGTAAAAACATGTCTGTATTAATGTGGGGGCGTGGTCTTATGAGATACCCTTCTTTTCAAAGGTTTTGATTGATATCAGCATGATCTATACATTTAATATTTCGAATATCTCATGCTGGTTTATCACGCATGATCCGGTTATTTTTAATACTCGGGTCAGATTCGAGTAGTTTTAGGTTTAGTTGAAGATGCTAGGAGTTTCGAGAGGAGAGCTGGAGATCTTCATATACGTATGGACATATTATATTATCCGCTGCATCTATTGCATTTGTTTTTATTTTTCAGCATTTGTAAGGAAATAGGATTTATAATTGTCTTGGCTGAATCTAGGTTAGACTTTGCTATTGTATTCAAAATTTTCCACGGTAAAGTTTATTATTGAAATAATATATGTTATTCCATTTATGTGAGATTCTGTTCTATCTTTATTCTCTTTTTCCTTTCATAATAGAGCTTTTCGACACTTGGATTTGCGGCACGCGAATACCAAGAATGTATTAGTGTCGATTTTCAAGGGTTGAAAATGTCGAATGTTACACTTTGGGTTGCTCTTAGGTAGGTTTTCAGATTGGTATGCGATTTGCAAGTGTTCGGTGATGACTTTTTGATTGCATTAGTTTTGGCCTAGGAATTGAGAATTAGGGTTTCAATTTGCATGGTCATTAGGAGGAGTAGGTTAAACGATGGTTGTGGTTGAGTTCCCCATGATGTGGCTTACGTGCATAGGGAGTTTGGTGATGGGTGGTCTTCTTTTAGGTGGCATAATGAGTGCCAGGTCGAGGGAGTGGCCCACTATCGCATTTGGATTTAGATGTGCGAAGTCGAGGTGAAGGGGCTCGCTGAGTTTGTCTTGCGATAGGTTGATCGCTGGTGGCGTTGAAAGACCTCTAGTGACCCAAAGCAGTGTGGGATGATCGGTAGTTGAAGTTGGGAAATGGGTTTATGTGGGAATGTTTAAATTTGAGAAGAAGGGTTTAATTCTTAAAAAGGGTAATAAGCTAATTAATTATGTAATTAGTGGAATAACTATATTATTAAATTCGTAAATCTTGCAAACTAAATAACTTTTTCATACAAAGTCCAAATCGAATATGGTCAGTCGCGTTGCACTCATATCGACGATTGCTATGGTATGGAATTAGATTGGTTGAATTTGGAGCTTAAGAAATTTCAAGCTGAAATCGAATGACGAAACCATAATGCTTCGGCAATAATTGGAATTTCGGTGAGTTAAACTTACCTTTTTGGTTAATCACTATGTTATATAGTAGATAAAAATTATTTACTGTCTACTTGGATGTTGAATTTGCTAGTTATTTAGTTTGGATAAATCATCATTTTTGAAAATAGATAATGTATAGAGTAATAAAATAATACTTATTTAATATAATTACGTTGTTTAAAATAATAACGTAGTTAATTTAAACATACTTCTTTGGTGCCATCTATTCGGCCAAATAAACACCATCCAATAATAAAAGAAAGAGTTTATTTTGAATGGCATTTGTTTAGTAGAATAAATCTCGGTTCTGCTATTATATTAATTTAGACATTCATTTAAGTGCAAGTTGATTTATACTGGATAAGTGATGTGTTAACGATTAATTATTCATATGGATTTGGTTTACATATATGCCTGCTTATGTAAATACCTATAATTTAGCTTAAGAATTAGCTTGTTTAAGCACCATTGTGGTCGCTAAGCCTCTTTCTGAAATAGGAAAGTTATGGATTTAAATAAACTTTAAATTTTATAATTTGAAGTAAAATGTTTTATTTAATTATTAATTTAACGGAGTGTTTTGTTTAATTTCTATTTTACAAAGTGTTTTGTAACATTATTTCTTTAGTAAAATTAATTATTATATTTATAATGTTTTAAAGTTAATTATTTTATTAATTCCGTTTAAAAATAATTTATTATTTATCAATGTTGTTTGAAGATAATAAATTATTTTATTATAGATTATTTAAAACTAGTTAATTATTTTATTAGTAATGTTATTTAAAAGTTAATTAATTATCATATTAATACTATTCAAAAGATTACTGCATTTGTATTGTTTCAAAGTTTAATTAATTAAATTAATAATTTTTGAAATAATTAAATCATTATATTAATTTTTTTTGATTAATTAGTTATATTCTAAAAGTTGTTTGAAATTGTTTTATTATATTATTTAAAAATCCTCAAAAGTTTTATTATTATAATATTAAAAATGTTTAAAGTTATATTTTTATGAGGTTAAAGTTTTTATTCATTATAATTAAATAATGAATTTGTTTACAAAAGGAATTATTTTTAAATGAAAGATTTTAAAGGGTTTAATCTAATAGAAAGGATTTATTTAAGGAGTTATAAATTTGAAAGAGATTTGAAATTTGAAAAAAAGTGGGTTTTTTAATGATTTAGAAAAGAAGTTTATATACGGTTAGCGATTTTAAAAGGGAAGTTTTATAAATGGGTTTTTGAGATTTATAAAAAAGTATTTATATATTAAAACTTGGAGATTTATAAAGAAGCTATATAAATAGAGAGATTTATAAAGGAGAAATTTATAAAATAAAAGAGATTTATGGAAAGGAATTGTTTTGGGTTATTTATATCTCTATTATAAAGCATATGGGGTTTTGATCATTTTAATATGACTTTGAATAGAAAATCTTTCATAATGTTTTATGATTATACTTATACCATTTTATAAGTATACGGGAAGTTTTTCCAAATTTTGGAAGGAATGGTTTGTGAATATACTTATACAGTGAGATAAGTATATAATTATTTTGATAAATGTCTTTGGAAAGAGATTTAATTGATGAAAGATTAAGTTTGAGACGTTGGTGGTTTTCATGGGAAATGTAATCTCTGTTTTGAATGTTTGTTTATTTGATAGTTAAGTAACCGACTAACTAACCTTGGCCTAAATATTCAATCCTTCTTAATTTTGGTAGTAGGAAATATTCCCTACTTAACACTAAAGGATTTAACTCTGGAGTTACCTAGGAGTATTATATGGTATATTTACCGTTAGTCATGCCATACTGTATATATATACTCATTTGTTCTTTCAGGACAAATGATGAGGAGTTCCGTCCACACAAACGGTTAGGGGGTGATCCTCGCTCTTATGTATTGTCTGATTATTTCCAAAAGAAACAGTATTGAACATTCCGAAAAACAATCTATTGGTTTTGGAACATCCGGTAAGCGGGGGAGTGTACTTGTAAGAGATGACTCGAAATTGTAACCACTCCAAAACCATATTGTTGTGATGTACACTCACGAGCATCATAGCTACTTGACTATTGGTACTTTCGTCCTTAGACATTATTATAACATCGCTAGAATTTCTAATATAAATGGTTTGATTGTCATAAAGTAAAAACCTATTCGTGTTTATGTGGGTTTGGTCTTACGAGTTACTTTTATTTTGAAAGGGTTTTAACATTAAAAATCCATTTGAGGTGTGCTTCTCACGCCGATTTACCAAACAAATCCGGGTGCTATTTTATTATAATGCTGGGGTTTGACAAAGTATATTTATAGATTTGCTTTGGAGTTCAAGAGATGAGCTGGATGCCCAAGACATATCTACATATTTCTTTATTTTCTACTGCATCAGTTGTTGTGTTTATCAGTAGTTTGTGAGGACAAGTTGTCATAACTATCCATGCTGATGATTTATTTAGTATACTTTGATTTAATGTATGTATATTACAGTTTTTCTTTGTGTAAAGATCTATTGTATATTATATATTACTCGTCACGATGTGAGATTCAATTCTTTCTTTTTCTTTCTTTTTCCCCAACAGTCTTTCTTTCCGGCACTTGGACGCTCGGCACATGAATACAATGGATATATTAGTGTCGACTTTTGAGGGTTGAAAAGGTGGGTCATAAAAGTTGGTATCAAAGTTAGGTTGAGCAAACACGAAGCCTTTGGTAGGGTTAACTAATTTGAGATAGGTTAAGTGAGACCCTAGGATGAGTGAGAGTATTATATATACACGCATGTATTTGTTAATGCTATAAAAATATTTTATATTATGTTGATTTATCTGTTGAGTGGTTTATGAATTTTGATCGAGACATGGAATGCTACGATATCAATAGGGGTTTCTAAATACTTGAACAAGGCTAACTGACATAGTATTGTTTTAAAATTAGTAAATGTAATAATTTTACCTAGGATTATATTATATATATATATATAAATGGATATTTTATAAAACTAATTATAGTTATAGATGGTGTGTTTTCTTACTAGGAAATGGTAATATTTAATTATTATCATTTATTGTTTGATTAGTAATGCTCATCCAGTTAGGAGCATTAGCTATTGTTTGTTGATTGGATAGTTGTGCCCAACCAATTTATGGGCATTGACTATTATTGTTGATTAGGGGTAGTTTTATCCTTTTCACTCATGGGTTGGGTAAATAGTAATTGTGGGAACATTGAAACGAACACCTTATGAATTCAGTTTCACAGTTTGACTATATGGCATTCAGTGATAATGTTGGGTTAAAATTTAACTTTAATAAAAGTCATTTATTATAATCCAAATAAAGATATACATTTGTGAAATGGTTTTATATAAGGAAGTGAAAATTTTATAAATATTATTTATAAACGTGTTTTATAAAAAAAATGATTTAAGCTAAGAATTTGAGAATTTAAATCTCGGTGTTTTTGGAAATGGTTTTTCAAAGCTCTAGAGGAAATAATAGTAGTATTATATGGAAGTATTTTTGAATAGAAATATTCTTAGCGAATTTTAAAGGAGATAGAGAACACTGAACTCACTTTGGTCGTTGAAAAATAATTTCGGTGATGACTGCAGCATCATCGTTGTTCATTTTCGAGTTTCTAAGTGTGGGGTAGCTACCATAGTATTTTGGCGTAGAGTTGCTTGGATAAAAATCTGATATACAAAAAAGATATGTATATATTAATTATTTCAAAATAGAGTTGAAATAAAACCGGGTGTTTAAGTCTGAAGTTTTCAGTCAAGTTATTATATGGATGCATGTATCTTGTACATTAAGGTAGTTTGGTTTTGCATCTCATTATGACATGATAATTTTCATTTGTTAAAAATGAAATGGAATTTCTGACGATTTGGGACTGTCAGGACTTTCAAATTTGATATAGAAACTTAAGCTAAGTGCGGTGAGAAATTATGAGAAAATAAGTTTTTGTAACTTCTAAATTTAGAAATAGTAAGCTAAAACAAAACTTGAATTTGTTGAACATTTGGTTAAGTAAAAAAAATCCAAAATTTGTATATATAGTCTTAGATTGAAGCAAAATGTTATACAAATATGGACTTAGTTTTAAAGTGATTGAATTAACATAATTGTGTTTTATAAATTGAGCTATGAGATGAAATTTAACTTAAGTATAGTTAATTGAAATAGTTTTATGGAATGGTTCCTCAGTGTTATTAGTATTAAAGGAAATATACTAAGTAATAATGAATATGAATAAAAAGAATTGGTTAAACTTAAAAAACCGTTGAAATAAATATATAAGTTGTAAGTAGATCATTTTATTCGCACAACTATTTAATACAGTTTTGAGTACACGATTTTGAGGTGATTTACACCGGTCTAAGTTAGGATTTTCACTCGATTCTTGGTGGCGAACATTGGATGTGGATTTTCGATTTTATTCCAAGGTTTTCTATCATAATTCATGGCTATGTAAGAAGAATGAAGGTTTCTAATCAAGGAACCGGATCAGAGTCCGCACTAGAGTGGTTGAGTGAGCGACACTAGTTCGGAAGTGAAATTGTGTGATCGAGCAAGCGATCAGATTTGATATTGCATATAGATGATATACGTACATTGTAAGGGATTCAATAAAATTATATGTTTGACATTTGGAAAATGCAAAATTATATGGCTTCATATTATGTGTTAGTGTGATGCAGGTTTATAGAAGCAAGGGCTAGTTTGACACCTTTGGTTTCATGAGCAAAATTTGGCTATTCGACAAATAGGTACATGTTTATATTTTGTTTTGGATTGATGGTTTTATGCCCCAGATATGGAAGGCTGCTTGGCTTTTGTTTTCTTTTCATTAATTTGGGCCCGTAGTGGCGATTTGTAGTTTTTCCGATCGAGCCGCGCAAAAATAGACGTTGCTGAAATTTTCCATAATTTTAAAGACTTAGAAAATTTAAATAACAAGTTTCAACTAATTGATTTTGAAAAGTTTAAGAGTTTGGAGGCATTTTTCCTACCTTTGTATTTTCGGAAAGGAAATTCTTTTAAGGGGGAAGAATGTAACGACTCAGAATTTTGATTATTGAATTTTGAATATTTAATTAATGTTAAATATTGAACTATAAGGATTATTTTAAAGTTAATAACTAGAATTCAAATATGGAGATCATTTAAAATATTTGAATAGTAATTTAAGATATATAGATTTTGAATTGAATATTAATTTAATGGATTTCATAACCTTATTTAACACCTATTAAATTAAGAAATAATAATGGTAAATTTATTTTATAAATTTATTTATAATAATAAATGGTTCGAATAAATATTAAGATGGTTTATTTTTATTTTAACGACCCGATTTTTATTGACGTAATTTTTAATTTAATTTATTTAATTTTTCCATAATTTTTAATTTGAAATTTTTTTAAACTATTGTTTGACGATTTATCAACAAACGATGGTGTTTTTGTAATTTCTCAAATACGACATCCAGTATATATTATTCTTATTTTTGGGTCACACCGTTATTTTGAGCGCGATCGTATTTTTGTTTTGTCATTCGGGGTCCGTATGTGAATAAAAATCTGTGCGGTGAAATGTCGACAGTCACAAATAAATATAAGTCAACTCTTAACCATTCCAACATCTCACATTCTCTCTTCACCTTTTGTCTGCCGTCCTTCATTTTGCTCTGATCAAAGAAAAAAAATAAGTTCAAGAATTTCAAAAATCAATTTCTCCTTGTATAGTCAATAAAAAATCTAAAACATGTATCTTTGGGTTGCTCTTAGGGAGGTCTTCGTATTGGCATGCAATTTGGAAGGTGTTCGGTGAAGATTTGTTGATCATGTCAGTTTTGGCCTAGGCATTGAGAATTAGGGTATCGATTTGCATGGTCATTAGAGGGAGTTACGGTGAACAGTGGTTGTGGTTGGGTTCCTTGTGATGTGGTGTACGTGCAGGCGGAGTTTGGTGATAGGCGGTCTTCTTTTAGTTGGTGCGATGAGTGCTAGTTAAAGGGAGTGGCCAACTGTCGCGTTTGGATTTAGGTAGGCGAAGTCGAGGTGGAGGGGCTCGACGAGTTTGTCTCGCGATGGGCTGAGTGCTAGTGGCGATAAATGGAGCTTTGGTGACCTATGGCGGTGTGGGATGATCGACAGCCGAAGCTGGGAAATGGGTTTATGTGGGAGTGTTTAAATTTGAGAAGGGTTTAATTCTTAAATAGGGTAATAAGCTAATGAATTATGTAGTTAGTGGAATAATTATATTACTAAATCCATAAATCTTATAAACTAAATAACTTATTCATAAAAGGTCCAAATTGAACGTGATCAGTTGTGTTGCTCTTGTATCGGCAATAGCTATGCTAGGGAATTGGATTAGTTGAATTTGGAGCTTGAGAAATTCCAAGCTGAAATCGAACGTTGTTCGGTTTTAGATGGAACCAGAAAGTTTCGACGATAACTGGAATGTTGGTGAGTTAAACTCTCCTTTTTGGTTAATCAATATGTTATATAGTAGATAAAACTTATTTATTGTTTGCTTAGATGTTGAATTTGCTGGTTGTTTGGTTTGGATAAATCATAATTTTTGAAAATGGATAATGTATAAAGTGGTAAATGATACTGATTTAATATAATTACGTAGTTTAAAATAATAACGCAGTTAATTTAAGCATACTTCCATGGTGTTATATATTTGGCCAAATAAACACCGTCTAATAATAAACGAAAGAGTTTATTTTGAATGACATTTGTTTAGCAGAATAAATTCCTATTCTGCTATTACAGTAATTTGGATATTCATTTAAGTGCCAGTTGATTTATACTGGATAAGTGATGTGTTAACAATTGATTGCTAATTATGGATTCGATTTGCATATATCCATGTTTATGTATAATTTAATTTGAGAAGTTAAATTTAATTTAATGGTAACTTGTTTAGGCACCATTGTGGTCGCTAAGCCTCTTTCTGAAATAGGAAAGTTATGGATTTAAATTAATTTTATCATTTGAAGTAAAATGTTTTATTTAATTATCATTTTAACAAAGTGTTTTGTTTAATTTCTAATTTACAAAGTGTTTTGTAAAATTATTTCTTTAGAAAAGTTAATTACTATATTTATAATGTTTTAAAATTTATTATTTTACTAATGTTGTTTAAAGATAATTTATTACTTATCAAAGTTTTTTGAAGATAATAAATTATTTTATTATCAATTATTTAAAACTAGTTAATTATTTTATTGGTAATGTTATTTAAAAGTTAATTAATTGTCATATTAATATTATCTAAAAGATTATTGCATTTACATTATTTCAAAGTGTAGTTAATTATTTTATTAATAATGTTTGAAATAATTAAATTATACTATTAATGTTTTGAAATTAATTAATTAAATTTTATAAGTTGTTTGAAATTATTGTATTATATTATTAAGAAATCCTTTAAAGTGTTTTTATTATATTATTAAAAATGTTTAAATTTATATTTTTATGAGGTTAAAGTTTTCATTCATTATAATTAAAAATGAATTTGTTTACAGAAGGAATTATTTTTAAATGAAAGATTTTAAAGGGTTTTATCTAATAGAAAGGATTTATTTAAGGAGTTATAAATTTAAAAGAGGTTTTAAATTTGGAAAAAGTGGGGTTTTCAATGATTTTAGAAAAGAGGTTTATAAGTGGTTAGCGATTTTAAAAGGGAAGTTTTATAAATGGGTTTTTGAGATTTATAAAAGAGTATTTGTATGAATAAAACTTGGAGATTTATAAAGAAGCTTTATAAATAGATTTGGAGATTTATAAAGTAGATATTTATAAAATAAAAGAGATTTATGGAAAGGAATGGTTTTAGGTTATTTATATCTCTATTTTAAAGACATATGGGGTTTTGATCATTTTAATATAATTTTAAAATAAAAAATCCTTCAAACGTTTTGTGATTCTACTTATAACATTTTATAAGGATATGGGTAGTTTTCCAAGTTTTGGAAGGAATGGTTTGTGAATATACTTATATCCGTGAGATAAGTATATAAATATTTTGATAATTATCTTAGGAAAGAGATTTAATTAATGAAAGATTAATTTTGATAGGCTTGGTGTTTCCAGGAAAAATGTAATCTTTGTTTTGAATGTTTGTTTTTTTGATAGTTAAATAACCGACCATCAAAAGTTGGCCTAAATATGCAATCCTTCTTAATTTTGATGGTATGAAAATATTCCCTACTTAACACCGAAGGATTTTAACTCTTGAAATATCTAAGAGAAACATGGGGATTATATGGTACAATTACCGTTAGTGGTGCTATACTGTACATATAAACTCATTTTGTTCTTCTAGGATAAATGATGAGGAGATCCATCCATATAAACGGTTAGGTAGTAATCCTCGCTCTTATTATTGTCTGATTATTTCTAAAAGAACCGACATTGAGCATTCCAGAAATCGATCGATTGGTTTTGGAACATCCGGTAAGCGGAGGAGTGTACTTGTAAGAGATGACTCGAAACCGTAGCCACTTCAAAACCATATACGGGTTGTATGCTTGGAAGAAATTTGAGATCTGTTTTGGATGTTGGAATCCATATCTGATTCCGAGACCCATTGGGGTAAGAGAATCCATGTGTGATTCCGAGATCTGTTTTGGATGTTGGAATCTATGTGTGATTCCGAGACCCATTAGAGTATGGGAATCCATGTGTGATTCTGATATCTCTGTTGAGATATGGAAACCATGTGTGGTTCCGAGAACCTTGAGGTATGAGAATCCATGTGTTGTTTTGTGATTTGTTCAGGTGGCGGTGCGTGAGCTAGAATGCTAGACGTAGCCTCCCCAAGGGAAATGACTACGACCAGAGATAGGATCCATAGCCAGTGGTTTAGCTAACCTATAAGGGTGGAGTCATCTCCTTGCTAGAGTTACCCACAGTTGTTATGCATGCATGGAGCGATCCATTTGGCTTTGCATTGCCAGCTATTTATTTCATATTGTACATCACTATGGATGTTAGAAGGATAACTCTGATCCTTGTGCAGGAGGACCGTTCTCGAAGTACCGAGGACACCTCTATGTAATCCTACACAATTAGCGAACGCGCCTTAGCAATTTTTAATTACATACCTATTCCTATTGTGATGTACACTCACGAGAATCATAGCTACTTGACTACTGGTATTTTTTCCATTAGACATTATTATAATATCGCTAGATTTTCTAATATAAATGGTTTGAGTAAGGTAAAAACCCGTCCGTGTTTATGTATGGCGTGGTCTTACGAGATACTTTTATTTTGAAAGGTTTTTAACATTACAAATCCATTTGGGGTGTGTTTCTTATGCTGGCTTATCAGACTAATCTGGGTGTTATTTTCTATAATGCTTGGGCCAGATCAATCATATTTATAGATTTGCTTTGGAGATAAGGAGACGAGCTGGATACCCAAGACATATCTATGTATTTCTTTATTTTCAACTATATTGATTATTGTGTTTATCAGCAATTTGTGAGGACATGTTGTTATAACCATCCAAGCTGATGACTTGTTTAGTATACTCTGATTTGATGTATGTATATCACAGTTTTTCTTTGTGTAAAGATCTATTGTATATTATATATTACTCGTCATAATGTGGGATTCTGTTCTTTCTTTTTCTTTCTTTTTCCTTAACAGTCTGCCTTTCCGGCACTTGGATGCTCGGCACATGAATACCATGGATGTATTAATGTCGAATTTTGAGGGTCGAAAGGCGGGTCATTACATCACCTTGGAATAAGAGATGAATATCTCATACTATTTCTCTGACAAAAGTGCCATGCATGCACTATTCATCACACAAAAGCGTTAATGTGCCACAACTACTCTTTGTGCTTTTCCACCCATCTAGCTAAAGCACCATTATAGAACAATCTCTCCTTAGCTCATACTACTCTACTGACACAAGCATGCTGGAATATGGCTCGTGAGTTAGCACTCACCCAAACCATTTGCTCTATATGAACCCCGAGGCATCAATTTCAGCCTTCCAAAGCACGATCTCTACAACTATAAATAAATGTTCCAATTAACTTGTAAAGGATCTATTTTTCTACTTTCATGAGATCTATTTTCTAGTTTTTAGCTCTTGTAATAGCCCTTAGAATTCCTACTGTAATCGAATGTCTAAAATAATAAGAAAACTAACCATAGTGGACATATAATCTTGTAGTTCGAACCACACGATATCTTGAGTTATTTACTTTAATTACACCATATTTTACTCTTAATCATCCCTTATTTAAAAGTTCAGACAAAAATTTCAATGAGTTACCTTCATTAAAATCCATCCTTAATTATCATTCCGAGGTTGACTAGAAATCTGCTTAACATTTTAACGCTAGAAGGAGGGCCTCCACTAAAAGCTCTCCACTTTCATCACTTTATTCTCCTTAAACAACCTATTCTTCTCTAAATAGCATTCACCATGCAACCTAATGATGGTTAAGCTAAGGCCGATAACTCCAACAGTTATAACACCAATGGTGGTACTGTGGCTAGTGTCATCAGCCCCATCTCAGATAAGAGCAATGACGTGGTTCGACTTGATTAATAGGGTTACCAAATTTAAGGACTTAAATGATCTTTGGGCCTGGGTGGAAGCCCATGAAACTAAGAGAGTTAGTATGCCTTAAGGGCAATTACGTAATTTACTACATATGTATTACTATGTAATCAATCTTGTTCGTAATAAAGGTGTCTGTTTTCTTATATGTACTTTATTATGTTGTAAATTAATTAATTAAGTAATCAATTCAAAGTATATTAATAAGAAAATTAGTAAATAAAATGTTATGAGGTTGTAGTTGCGAATAGTTGGAATGTGAGTAATTAATCACAATATAAAATAATATTTTATTATAAATATTCCTAATTAATATGTTTCGAAAAAGGATATCGATTCAACCATTAAGACCAGAGTGTGTAATGCTCTTCAAGTGTACTACTCATGCGTACTAAGGGAACCAAGGGGTTATAAACTCATAAATATTAGGTAACTATAAAATGAATCGTCTAAGAGTTTCCTTTGGTTAATAATAACTAGACCAAATACAAAATATCAAAGTGACGATTTTACAAAGTTCCCTCCACTTGAATATTGTGTAACTTTAATATGGATACTCCACTTTAATTATAGTTAAATCATGGCATGGTATCCATTGAATGACTATAATTGGGTCTGAGTTGAATATTGGGAGTGAAGCACTATTCAATAGAAAATTTGTCTCCTTGGTTGTATGAGGTTATTATCATGATTAACTATAGTCCACTCAATGTAAAATTCTCTGGTCAGAGTAGAACGGTTAATAGTAAATGTAATTTTTGATCCAAAGACTTAACTTTTGGACGACCAAATTGAATATGGATAATATTGGAGTTTTGGCTAATATAAATTCCATACATGCTAAAGTAATATATTATTGGTAAAGAGAATGTATGTAAATTATTATCACTATTGGTAACACTTAAATTATATAAAATATGATTTTACCAAAAAGATATATAAGCAATGAATTTAGCCAAAGTATCACACCATTAGCAAAGATAACATGTAAACATTAATATTTGAATTATTCAATACTAACCGTTAATTAAATTTGCATCTTTGAGTCTCACACCCATATTTTTGAATGCTCCAAAAACCACATGATTTAATTAGCTTGTAAAGTGTTATAAGCTAATTAAATCAATTGAATTTGAGAAATATTAATTATTAATATATTGGATGTTTAGAGTGTTATTAGTAAGTTGTGTAGCTCTTAAAAGTATTCTGGGTGCTATTAATAATTTTTTGGATGTATTTATAAAAGTTATATGTACACATATCGATATATGATATCGATACATATATAAATAGGCTTTAGATTTAAATAATTATTTAAATAGTTTTTAAGATATTCTATGGTCCATGTGGCACCAAGTGTGGCCTCCTGTAATAGGATAAATGTGATGTAGATCTTGCTTTGATTTGGAATTAAAAAGAAGGTTTCAAAAAGTGGAATATAGCTAGAAGGTCTCCTTCCTTTCAATAAATATTATAATAACTACCTTTTTGATCTTCTGATTTAACTTCTAAACAGATGTTTAGACCATGACGAGTTGGAAGTACAAGTCAATGAAGATGATAAATGGATCCAAATAAAATATTTAACTAGTAACTTTCTAAATCCCACAGGTGAAGGAAACAAACTATAATATTAAATAAAAAATCATTTATTTAAATCATCATACACATATGTCTATTTAATAAAAATCCAATCCCAAATCCACGTCCACACAACATAGGTCAAATCAAGTCTTTACAGTATATACAATATATACATCCATGTCTTCGTCATATTCTCCAATATGACTCCAAGCTCCATCAACCTAGTGATATAAATAAAAAGGAAAAATAGGAGTGGGTCAGACATAGTTCTGAGTAAGTGAGTCATGCCAATTCCACATATACTATAAAGATACAATAATATGATAAGTGGCAAATGCATGAGTAGATATGTCCTGGACTAGCCTGAGGCCTTACATGATTGTACTAGCATTGGATATCAACTCATGGAAAAATACCCCCATTCTTAGCGCATCTTATTTCAAGTATATTTCAGTCTAAGGTTCAATCCTTCTAGTGTTTGAAGTTTATTTAGTATAGGGATAAATCTTTTATTTTCCTCGTATATAGATTCCTAATCATCACTAAAGTGTTATCAGAGATTACATGGTGACTATAGAAAAAATCATTCATACTTAAATATATAAATGCACATACTTGTATGCATCTAATAATGTGGGGAAATGGTTTTATATTGCAATAACTTTATTTTTATTATGTGTGCACTATTAGCACAAAAGTCCCGACGTTCACACGCTCCTTTATTTCAAGCAGTCCTGTTGGTGGTGAAAGCTACAAATCGATTGTGAGATTCCATTGATGGGTAGTTAGGAAAGGGATGATGTTGGAGCTTGCAGTTGATGGTGAGATTCCATTGATGGATGGTCAAGAAAGGATGTTATCTAGGGTGCTTTTGAAATTTCAAAAAGACACGGCGAAGATTCTATTAGGTGAATTTGGATTATTAATAGTAGAGATGTTGATTTTACTCACTTTTAATCCTTTTTCTTCCCAAACCCATGATGTAATCTCTTAATTCCAATATTAATGATTAGTTAGATTATAGACCACAAATCATCATCATGGTAATTCCTCCTTTCACCGATCTATTTCTATAGCACATAGAAGCCTTTGTAGTTTGCCTCAATTATTTCACCGGATCATATTACTCATCTCAACGATCGTTTTGATGGGTAGGTCACCAAAATCCATTGAAAATTAAGAGAGTTACGCCACTTAAAGTTGTGAAATGATAGAGAGAGAAGGGTGATGAAAAGTGGGAGGATTGATTTAATTTTCTAGTCCAAAATGAGCTTTTTATAGTGTTAAATCCTATTAAAATAACTAAATAACAAATCCCACCTTAATTTGAAAACTCAAAAACTAAAACTGCTGCGGATATGTCGACATATCCCAAGATGTATGTTGATATATGTGTAATGATTGGATATATGTTGACATATAATTTCATACATGTCAACATATGTGGTAGATTTTTCACTCAACTATTAATTTTTTTATATCTCTTTCATATGTCCTACATACTGAACAAACTTATATAGGATTTTGATAAAAAACGAACCGGTCGAGTCTCATTATGACAAAATGACTACTTTGCCCCTTGTTAATTTAAATAGAATTATTTACCAATTTAACCTATTGAGTTATCATTTTCATATTATCAAATTTTAATCATAATATATCTTAAATTTTTGAGGTTTACAAATACCAAGCCTTCCACTTTCATTAATGGTTAATGAAATGCTCCTTCCTTCTTCTCTTTTAATTATTGGCCCTACATTGCTTCTCTTCCTATGGCCATAATCATATTTCACCAAAATAAGATCAAATACAATTAGATGAAAGTGGTTCATTTGATCTTTGCAGTATCAAATAGTAATTCAAAGAATCTAGGGGTCTATTCTCAAATTGATGCATCATAATTTGGCCGAATCTTTAAAGTATAATTTGATATCCTATGTTTACATATGTCCCTTAACCATAAACATATATATTTGTACACTGCCATAATTTTGTCCTATAATTAAGATTTAAATTTATTTTGTTCGAAACTACAAAATAAAATTGCAAACGAATTATGTTTATTTTATACATATACACATGCAATACTATAATCGGCCATAATGTGTGTGTGTATCATAAGTATATAATTAATTAAATTTGTTTTGAAATAAAAGTATATTAAGTAATATATTTAGCCACTTATATTTACATTTACAAAATTTTTAAATTATAGTCTGAAAGTAATGTTACATTTATATTCAAAATTACATGTATGTGTATGTGTACACACACACACACACACTTAAATAATTTATATTCAAAAGTTGTGCATGCACAACCTATGTTATGCAATATGATTTCTGGAAAAATTCCAATGCTTTGAAACTACTGATAAAAGAGTAAAAGCTATCGTTACTACTTTTGTTGTTGAAGATTTACATGCATCAGTTTCAAGTCTATGCTTAGTAATATTGTTGAATTATAAGAAGCAAATATAATAAATGAAAAGTGATGAGAAGTTTCCTTTAAATGCCCATTAGGAGGTGATGTTATATGACCATGATGATGTTTTGTTTGGTACAGTTGAAGGTAGTGAGTTATTTGACTGGAATAATGTACAAAACGAGGAAAAGCAGAAAAGAATAAGGGTGCTTAATAGTGTGAACACGGTTTCTTTAGAGGAAAGGACTGGTTAGATTGAAAATATGAATAATAAACAGTTAATAGTATATACAAATGTCAAGGACTGGATGAAAAGTTTAGTATGTCGTATGAATGACATAGATCAGGCTAGTTTGAATGGTTGCGGGTATGGTAATGGTTTAGTATTTGGTAAAAAGTTGGGTATGGGTAGGAATAATGCACATGCTATGTGCTTTAAACATGATGAATGTTGTGATCATGAAAAAGGTGGTGTTCAAAATATGGGGTCCATGGATTTTACATATCATGGAGGAGTCTCAGAAGTCTGTTCGAGTATGTCGAGGAAAAAGGGAGAGGATACTAGTAGAGCGGTCACTAGAATGGCTCAAGTCTCTTGTTCATTTTGTGGAGAGGCTGATTCTACAATGCTTAGAGAGATTGGACCTAGTTCGAGTGCATCTAGATCGGTAAGGAGGAGTGCTCCTCTTTATAAGGCTGCCGCCAGAGCTTCTGATAGCTTTATTTCATGTATGGATTTTCTTTTGGGTAGTACATATAGTCCTTGTGTATTGAGTAGTTTATCCACTAGTGATACACAATATTTAGCTAAAAAAATCAAGATTTATTTTTGATGATATTCAATTCAGCACCGAATATATATTAAGAGCAAGGAATTAGAACGGGTTAAAACACTTGGATTATGAGATACATTAGTTGGAATGTTAGAGGTTTCATGATTTAAGTAAGTGTAGTAAACTCAGATCTTTTTTCAAAGATAATAACATTGATATGGTATTATTATAACTCTTTATAGGAGTCTATGAGGTCTTTATATAAATTATTGGGTTAATCTTCTAACCAGGGTAGTGCACAAGGATTAATAAAGGGATGGAAATTACATTTTGTTAGGCTTTTACGATCTATTGTTAAAGTTCCATTGATTCATCTTCTTTTACTGGTATTAGTTATGGCTCATTACTAAATATCAATAATGTTTATTGGCCAGACTCTAAGATAGATCGTAGGGTTTAATGAAGTGTTTGTCTTGAGTTCAGATCACTTACTCCAAGTCCATAGGTGATGGAAGGAGACGGATTTTTAGGAGAAAGATCCCCTAAGGGAGGAGAGTTTATTGCCATAGAGGAGTTTAATTGGTTTATTGTTGATTTTATCTTAATTGAGATAATATTAAGTAACATGTAGTTTACTTAGTCTAATGGTAGAGAAGACCCATCGATGACACCTTTAGATAGATTTTTTATTAGTAATGAAGTAGAAGACAAATTCCCTATAAGGTTATTGGACTTTCGAATATCTATTCGGATCATTGCCCAATTATCCTATCGTGTACAAACCAAAATATTCAAAAGAAAAATTTTAGATTATTAAAGATGTGATTGTTAGGAAATAATTTTAAAGTCTTAATAGAAAATAAATGGCTTTCTATGAATAATTATAATTATCAAATATCCAAGAAACATAGTTAGAGTATTTGTTAGTAAGCTTAGAGAATTAAAATTATTTCTTAAGAAATGGAGTAATTATGTTTTTGGCAACATCAGAAATAGAAAAGGTAAAATAATAAATGAGATTTTAAAATTGAATAAAATTGAAGAGTCAAGAAATTTGAATACTTCAGAAAAATATGCTTTCAAATTTGAAAGAAGAATTAAATAAAATTATTTTATAAGAAGAACTGATATGGAAACAAAGATCTAGGATCCTTTGGATGGATAAGGAGGATTTGAACACTAAATTTTTCCATAAAGTAGCTAATGGTAGGAAATGTAGTAATACCGTTAATTCCTATCTAATTAACAATATTGAGATTTTTGACCAAAAAGAACTAAATAAGGAGTTTACCAATTATTATAAAGAATATTTTGGAAGTAAGAAAGAGTAAAGAATTAGAGCTAAATGGGATGTATTCTACACTAAAGACACTAAGATTGATTTCGTAGAGTTGGATGTTCCATTTACGGAAGTAGAGATTTTAAGGGCTATAAAGGATATGCCTAATGATAAATCTCCAGGTCCAGATGGTTTTCCTATTCTATTCTATGAAACCTTTTGGAATGTTTTAAAAGATGATATAATTAAAATGTTTAATGAATTTTATGATAGTTCATTACAACTAGGAAAATTTAATTTTGCAAATGTTATCTTATCACGCAAGAGAGTAGGTGTTAATTGGTTGAAAGAATATAGACCCATTTCATCATTAAACTGTTCTTTTAAAACCATTTCTAAGAATTTAGGTAATAGATTAAGTACTAAAAAGATTAATCTAATAAATAATACTCAAACTGCATTTATTAAAGGTAGACATGTCACAGATGGGTAGCTGTAGTTTAAGAATTTATTAACTACCATTGTAAAATAATATCACCTGTGTGCTTTTGAAACTTGATTTTTCTAAATCTTTTGACTCAACTGATTGGGAATTTATTAAGGATTTATTATTATGCAGGGGTTTCAGTGCTAGATGGGTAGGATGAATTATGTCTTTACTTAAAACCGGTAATTCAAGTATTATGGTTAATGGTATAATAGGAAATAAAATTCAATCTAAAAGGGGACTTAGGCAAGGTGATCCATTGTCATCTCTTTTTTTTAATTTAGCAGCCAATGTCTTTGCTAGGATTATCAAGTTAGCTACTAGTAATCATATATTAGAAAATGTAGGAAATGAGATCATAAGTAATGGACATTCAGTTCTTTAATTTGCGGATGATACTATGATTTTTACTTCCCATTTGCCTAATTACATTATTGCGCTTAAACTTATTTTATATAGCTTTGAAATACTTTCTGTATTAAAGATTAATTTTGACAAAAGTTCAGCACTAGTAGTAAATGACATAGATAACATAAAAAACAAATTGCTTACACACTGAATTATAAAACGATGGAATTTCCCATAGAATATTTAGGATTTTTAACAAGACACCAAAAACTTAAACATGATGATTGGATAACTATATAAGATTGTCTAAATGAATGGTAAATATTTTTCAAGGCCAAGTAGGATAATTCTCATTAATTCAGTCTTATCTGCATTACCTATATATTGGGTGTCATTTTATTATTTTTCGAAATGGGTAATCGATAAAATAGATAAAATTAAGAGAAATTTTTATGCAGCGGGGATAATCCAAATTGTAGGTCCAAGTGTCTTGTTAAATGAGAAATGGTTTGTAACTCTAAAATAAAGGTGAGTTAGGAATTATAAACTTGCATACCTTAAATATATCCGTATTAGGAAAATGGTCATGGAAATTTAATGATAATAATAAAAATTTACTATGGAATGAAATAATATAGAATCACTGATATGGTTGTATATTTAATTTGTATCACACCACTATTAATAATATGAATAATATATCTCAGTTTTAAAAATCGATAATAATAAATTTTGATACTTACAGATTAGGAATTAATAATGTAGCAGATTCAGGCAATAACATTTCATTCTAGCATGACAGTTGGAAATCAGCTATTCACCTTAAAGTGGAATTTCGTGAACTATATGAAATATGTAATTTCAAAAATGTACAGATTTCAGAAACATATATGCCAAATATGAATTTAGGTTTAATCGTACGTTAGTGGGAAATACTTTATCACAATTTGCATAATTATATACTAAACTAGAACTATAGAATGTTGATAATGAAAAAGGCATTAAAGTATGGTGTTGGGATAAGAGTAAAAATTATACATCTCATATATTTTATAATTTTATAAATTTTTCGAGAGAAAAATCAAACATTTTTAAATACCTTTGGAGAGCTAGTGTTCCACCTAAAGCAAAAGTGTATATGTGGTTAATTCTACATGGAAAATTGAATACTATAGAACTTCTTAAAACGAAAAATATATTTAGTGATAAAAATTGTTATTTCCGTAATTATAAAGTAGAAAATATTTTACATTTATTTTTTGAATGTAAAATAACTAGATCTATTCTTTTAAAAACTCTTAAGATGTTTGATCTTAATTTAACTAATAGTGATACTAATTATGAGTTACATTGGCATAGTCTTAGACTTTACTACATGGGTCACAATAGGCTTTTACTTGACACTATTTACACTATAACAAGTTGGTATATTTTGTTTGAAAGAAACCGATGAGTGTTTAATAATATTAATATTGGTTTGGAGTATTTGATATATGCAATTACTCTATTTAGTTTTAATTATATTTCATCCAAGCTTTAAATTAAATAAAAATTTGAGTTTTAAAGAGTTTCTTAAAAAAATAAAATCTCATATTGATTTATTAAAGAACAAAATCATTCTCAATAATAGAAAAAATAATGATGAATTAAATTTAATTTCTTTGGATGCATTTAATAATGGCATATTTGACACCTTACTATTACTGGGATATTAGGTTCGAATTAGAATTATTGTTAACTTGATTGATTTTATGTAATTGGACTTATGTTATACACTTTATTGTTATTTACCTAGTGATATCAATTTTTAGAATAAATACATACGTATGGTACATATATCATGATTTTAGATGTGTCTTACAATTGAAACAATAGGGTATTTCATAAGAAATACATTATACCTTAAATCGATATCACTCAAAATATTTCAAAGATTATGATCTTTAATATAGTTTCCTTCTGTCATTTATATATTGATAGATTATTTACATATGCATTAGTTTTTGAGAAAAATAAAGCTTGAGCTATTATGCGTAGTATTATTAGTATATTTTCTAGATGAGTTAAGATACATGCTTGTTCTGGCACCCACACCTCCCAACACTCTAAAAGCTGTCACGTCGAGAAGTGCGGATTGTTGGGGTTTTTAATACTTTAACGTCTTAGAGACTAAGATAAATATATATAATATCAAAATGCATCACATCGAAATGATAAACTAGCTATCCAAACGTATCATAGCAGAAAAAATAAGACATATAAATATCACAGAAAAACACCGGTCCTAGAAAATACCAAATCATAGTCTTAGTAAAATATCAGTATAAAATCCAAATCAGAGTATGTAGCAAAATATATCCCTCATAGTCTAATACAAGAATATAACTGTTCTGATATGATAAAATGACACATGAAGAGAAGATGTGATATAAGCAGACTCTAAGTGAAGCATGGCTCTCTCCAAGTACCTGAAATGGGAAAATCACCTACTGCCCTATCCACCTGCGGTGGAAAAAAGTTGGAAGAGGAATGCGGCAGACAAATGTTTGGTGAATGAGAACAAGTTTAATAAGATGATCTAGTATAATAAACTTTAAAACCACTCTAAGCGATAAAGGATGTGTAGCAAGTGTTTGTAAACTCCTAAGGTCAACACCTAGGGATTTTTATCCAACACAATGGGTCGAACCTACTTATCGTACCTCAATTTAATGATTGGCCAAAATGAGAACAAATATACCAATATGCAACTTATTGTATTGCACCAGGGCTCCATAAGAACTCCCTTTAGTATTGGGCTCCAATTTATTCAATATCTATAGCCATTTATTTTACTGCACCGACGTCTACCCATACCACATTGTCCAAAAACATGCGTACCTACATCTTCCATTATTACCTGGCTCTCTTAGAAGGTGTGTTCACTGCTGCACTCACTCGTACGGAACACTCCTGGGCCTATTGCGAAATGAATCACCCTAATCAACTCCGTTTATGTGATATACATCACCCATACCAATATAAAACATCGCAAAATACTTAGCCCAAATTAGCTCAATAACTGATTTAGTAATTACATAATTCTATACTAAATTACATAATTTTATCCGTTTAATTTGTGCCTTAGGAAAAAAACAAATTTGTGCATTTTTAACTTGGACGCTTGACCCAAGACATCCCTACGTCGACCGCTACCGGTTGACCTAGAAAATTCCAGGTCGACCATTCACGTTAATTTTGCTAGGGTTTGTTTGATTCTTATTGTCGATAAATTTTTAATTAACGTCGTTTACTCAGTCGATAAATAATCACTGTTAACCTTAATTTCCATTTTAATTAGTTTCGAATTTCAATCAATTTTAGAGTTTGTTAACTAAGGTTACCAATTAACATTAACAAGTGTCCAATTTACCCATTTTCATAGTCTAATTCGAATTTAAATTTTAAGGTTTAGGGTTTAGCCAATTCAATTTCAAATCAACAAGTTAATTAGAGGTATCAATAATTCTAACCACTTAAAACAGTTTAATATCAATTGAACTAACCAAATTACTAAATTTGTCCCCACTTACCGTTTAACCAAAGCTCTAAATCCTAGGAACTTGGCCTCCAATCCATAGCTCTCCTCTAGATCTCTTTAGTCTTCTCCTTGATTGCTTGGCTTGCTCCTTAATTTGGTTTTAATTTTTGATTTAGGTTTTAGGGTTTGAGAGATTAGGGTTTAAAGAAAAAAATTGGCAGCATCTACTAACTATATTCTATATAGAAGTTAGGGTTTAGGTTTACTAGTTAATTTATTGAGTTAATTTTAAGGTTCATGTCGACCGCCCCTAAGTCATGGTCGATCACCATCAGTCAACCTAACCAAGGCATTGGTTGATCTGACCCTTTTTATTTTTAGTGTATATTTTTAGTTTCTCATTTATCGTTCTGTCGCTTGTAACTCTCTTATACCAACTTGGATTACGACAAGTTATATATGAAAATCGTTTGGAAAATCGCTATAAACACAATGGTGTAATTTTTGTAGCCAAATTCGGACGTCTATGAAAATTTACTTTTAAGTCCTTGTTTTCGTTTAACTTATTTTTATTATTAGAATTTCCATTTTAAATTTCTGTTAAATTCCCGGGGTGTTACATTTACCCCTCTAAAAGTATTTTGTCCCTGAAATCTCCAAGGATGGAATAATGTAACTCACACACAGCAACAAATACTATCATCCATCTACACATCCATCATCCACATGCAACCATAGTGCTAAATTTTTTTTTCTAATGCAACATGTACATGGATATGAGATGCATGCGAATCTATACTAATGCAAAAGTAGTCGGTCCAATGATCTAATCGACATCCTGTTTATGCAAAATGCTCATGCTATGCATCCATATGTATGCAATATCCTAAATGATATACCGATAATTCTATATGAATGAACAACCATCTTGACGTATGCCACATCCATATGCATAACACTCATTAACATTTCACAATAAGAAATATCATGCAACTATATATATATATATATATATATATATATATCTGTGTGTGTGTGTATGTATGTATCTACCTAAAGGATATACTATCCTAAGTGTAGAGGTATACAAATGTGAACAATACATCCATACGCATCCATATTCATCCATTAGATCCATCACCCATAACATGTCCTATCGACCCATTTATAACCATTCCTATCATCTAAAGGTCTCTGCCTAAAGGGTATACCACCTAAATCCTATCATAAAAGCTCTAAACTAATGAAAAATTCAAATTGAGGATGTACTAGAAAAGAGTTGTGGGTGGGAAACTCGGATCTTCTCATCGGGATCCTATGTACTCTCCGTTGGATCGTCTCCCCACTGAAATTTGACAAGTCTAACCTCCTTATTGCGGAGTTGCTTTCTACCATGCTCTAAAATACAAGTGGGTGCACATTGAACGAGTGACTCACGCTTAACCTCCACTTCCTCCAATTGACTCGGCTCGACTATGGTAGCTGTATCGTGTAAGCACTTTCGCAAGTGCAACACATGGAAAACATCATGTACCCCTGCCAGCTTCTATGGAAGCTCTACTCTATATGCCAACTTCCCTATTCTAGCTACTATCGGGAAAGGCCCTATGAATCTCGGTGTTAGCTTCCCCGATGTACCAAATCTCATCACATGCCTAAGGGGTGAAACGTAACGACCCGCCATTTTGGACCATTCGCATCCATTATAAGTGTATAGGTAGACACTCATGCCGGAGTTGAATTGCTCAAAATACCGCGTTGTTAATTTAAATTTGGCAAAACTGAGCATATACAGTAAATAAATAATCACAGATCACAGACACAGAGTAATAAGTGCAGCGGAATTAAAAGAGATAGTAGTTCATGAAGCTACTATATGAATATATAAAATACATCAGAGTTTACAACAGAAGAATAATACGATACATCAGATACAAATCAGAATACATCACTGGAATCAACGAATACTGAAAGCAGAATAGATGGCTGGATCTTCAAGCAAAGCTCCAACTCCAAAGGTGAGCCTCGAAAGCTGAACTACTCAGTCTGACCCGAGCGTAAAGCAAAAACACAAGACACTCGAGTCAGGATTAACATTCTCATATTAATAAATCCAACTCAAGTGAAATAGCAATTGAAATACAAGTAACTCAAAGGATGTTTGGAATAACCATCCTTTAAGGATCCGTCAAACTATCTACTATGTAGTAGTGTACGCTAAGTAGATAATGTCTATCAGTAATATAAAAAGATATCAAAATAGCGTTAAGTCATGGCCCATTCCACCCTTAACACATTTTTATTCCCAAAAGCATATACAAGACCGTAGTTTCCCCAAAACCGGAAGTCACCAGAGGGCAATCCATATACTAAAGGTACAAATCAAAATCATAGTGGTCGCGCATAAATGGAATACAAGTATGACAAGGCACATGAGGCAATACCCAAGGTAGTGATACTACCGTTCGCCTGATCCGGACTGGTGAGAACGCAACGCCGCAGCGCCCGCAACACCGTGACAACACTCCCAAAATCAAGGGTGCACCAATCGACAACAAGTATAAGTAGTTCGAAGAAGTGTGTCCACTTGAGGTAGCTAATCCTCCATTGGCCCGGCACAGCTCCTGTTTTAGTCATTTCCAATTTGACACAAGTGTCAAGGCTATCCACTATCGTTCTCTTTCTTCAGTCAACACGTACATCAATCCAACCACTTCATTCTGGATCATCACTCCGCGTATAGTTATTAAAGTGGTTTCGGTTCAGATAGAGAGTATATCCATTACCGATCCCGGTCTCTTTAATAACCTTCATAATTATTACACCGATTGGTCGTTTATATATTTCAAAAACCAAATCAATTTCAATTTCAATTTCAATTCGTAAACCAACAATTCATTTGTCTTTCTAAACCAATTCCCAAAATTTACGTTTCAAAACTTCCAATTTACCGTTTCCAAATCTTATAGTTCAATTTCAATCTTTATATTGAAAACAATTCAAATATTGGTTCAAGTTCGTACAAAAGTTTCATTTCGAAATCATTAGAATTGTTTGTACCAAAATTGGGCACAATACTCTTCGGAAGTTTTTGAAGAGATAAAAGTGAAGGATGAAAATTAAAACTGTGGATTACCTAACAAAAACTCCAAATAACAGAAAGTAAATTGCAAAGACAAGCGATTTAGAGTGGTTCGGCGTTTTGCCTACGTCCACTATGAAGTTTTGATGATTTTATTGCTCGATTACTTGAAGATTACAGTAGTTTATATGGCAATACAACTGAATCTAAATGCTAAATGTCAATCTAAAGCAGCGGCGGTGTCCTGGAGTAGATCTGGCAGAATCTGGGCGCTCTTTAGTACTTAGAATTATCCGACCCCCTTTCTGAATGACCAGGGGCTCTATTTATAGGTGTAGGAGGCTGATATTTCGCCTAAAATGAGGGAAGACCAGTTCTGGCACGTCAGGGGGCCCACATGGCCGAAATCTGGAGATCCAGGCCCACTTTGGGATCGATTCGACCCTTGGTTCGAATCGATCAAGAAATCATCCAATCGAGCTGAAATTTGGTGTGAACATTCTTCATCATGTGTTTAAGCTTCTGTGAAAATTTCATGGCTTTTGGACTTGTAGAACTTGAGATATGATTGATTCAATGTTGCATTTCTGGAGAACATGGATACTTCGAATCGATCCTAGTTCGAATCGATTCGGTCGACTCGATGCTTGCTGCGACGTGGCGCGCGTATCTCGCCTCGATCCGTTTTGTACTCCTGTTTGACTGGGTCGAATCCATGGCTTGGATTCGAAGATGGTGGAGTCGAAGACTCTCAGTTGAGTGGATTCGAAGATGGTGGAGTCGAAGACTCTCAGTTGTATGGATTCGAAGGAGCCATCCCTCGATGGACTCGAACAGAGGTTTGTTAGATGGAGTCGAAGCAAGGGAGGTGCGATGGAGTCGAACAATGGTTGTTCCATGGATTCGAATTGGGGCCTGGCCTATGGATTCGGGGCAAGGTGCGTTCGAATCAGTCATTGTCTATGCTTGATGATGTCGAAGCTAGGTATTCTTCCTGGATTCGAAGCAAGGCTATGTTCCATGGACTCGAAGCACTTTTCCTCCATGGATTCGAAGTAGAGAAATTTGTTGGATTCGAACCTAAGACTACCTCAAATCGATTCGATCTTAAGGCTACTTCAGATCGATTCGACCCATGACATCTTCTGATGGATTCGAGTCATAGACCTGGCCGATGGAGTCGAACTAAGGGCCATTCCTTCCAACTTGCATCACTGATATCTTGAGCGTATGAACCCGGATTGACTTGAAATTCGGAAAGTTGGCTTGAATGGCTTTACTTGTCATGTCTTATCAATTGTAGCCAGATCCGGACTCGGATAAAATTCATCGATATCCATAGCGATCCTTGCGCGTAGTTGGTCTTTGAGACATTCTGTCACTGGTTTCTAGTCAAATTCTTGGTGTCACGGCCTTGCCAAAAGGCGGGATAACATTTGCCCCCCAAAGTATGTCTTGTGTAAACATGACGTGCTTTGAAAAGCTACAGTCCCTTATTGAACAGTTATCACATGCTTTGTCGAAAATTGTCTTCTTTGCTGTTGTAATCAATCGTTGTATGATCATGATTGACTGTTAGGCTTTTGAGTCATGACGAGATGAACATCTGATTCCTGTTGATGATAAAGACCAAAACATTAGTCAAAAATTACGTGCATACGTGTATTATCTTGACCTTGGTTAACGTTGCGTGATCGCAAGTTGTTGTCTGTTCGGTTCGCTATCGAAATCTGCATCGGTCCTCTCCTGAACCGATTTGAGATTTGAGTTAAAACACTGCTTTTATGATTGTCTATGATCATCCTATCGTATTGATCCTCTCCTGAATCGGTACAAGAGTGGACAAGCAATTTTTCATATGGAAACGATTCGTCCATTTGACCGGTGGTATTTGATGGATTCGAAGCTATGTTTCTTGATCCGCTTCGAGTTGAGGGTTTCGAAGTGGGTACTTTGAATCGATGGTTCTCCGAATCAATATTGCGTGGATTCGAAGTTCTCTGAGTTGGTGGGTTCGGAATTGATGGATTCGAAAGTGGTCGTTCGAATCGATGGTGTCGTACGTTCCCTTGACTCTTCTGACGTTGTGCTTCGAATCGATGAAGCTTCGCATTGATATTGTATGGATGGATTCGGAGGAATGGATTCGAAGATGATTTGTAACTTACGTACTTCTGGGGTTCGAATCGTTGAAACCATCCTGTCAGCTTCGAATCGATGGATGCTTTCTTGTGATCGATTCGAAGATATTCGTTCGAATCGATAGGCTGGAGCCGTTTTCACCGGTTGTATCTGACCGGGATGCGAATCGTCTCGCAATCCCCTATATATACCGGGATCTTTTTCACTTCCATTTTTTACTTTTTTACTGTTGCGAGAGCTCTTTCTTCGAATCGATCTTTCAAAGTTCTGCGTTTTGCACGAGTTGATCAAATTCCTTCAAGTTTTCATCTGTAATCGAATTCAACCAGGTAACCAAGGGATCGACTCGAACAATGAAAGATAAAACTGGAACCTTTATCACTAATTTCGACTCTTCTCGAAAATTACGAGGAATAGTGCGATCGAGAGTGGGTCGACTCGATGGATCTGAGAAACGAATCCGTTCGCGTCGCATCGATCTTGAGTGCTAATATGGAGGAGCGTCGTTGCTTCGTATCGATCCAGGAGTGCCCAGTTCGAATCGATCTTGAGGGCAAGGCTTTGGATCGATGACTTGTAATGGCTGTGCATTGAATTGATCGATTCGAAGTAATGTTATCCTGATCGATTCGAAGGAATTGACTACTGATCGATTCGAAGTTACGCGGAACTTATGGATTCGAAGCGCTCTTCCATCTTAAGGCTTCACCGAGTCGACCTTAAATGGGGTCGAGGCGTATGGATTCGAACATCATCGATTCGACTTATGTCGATTCGAATCAATCGATTCGAATGTCCTAACACTTGTTCTTCTGATTTGCTCCAACATCTGAGCTACGACCAATCTCAAGTTGAACCTTGACGAACATAATGGATTTTAGCATACTTGACTCCGACGAGCTTCGGCCTTGCATAATCGAATTTGACAGTAAAGCTTGACCTCCTTTTTGAAGCTCGTCGATGGAACTGTGACTTAACTAAAATCTCAACAGACTTAAACTTGCATTGGTTGGTAGCACTTGGATGGTGTGGAAGTGACGGTCAGCGATGACGGTCGTTTTCATTCTCAAATTCCCAAGATATGTTGTACGAACATCTTGCTTTATTCTGTTAAATTTGTTTAAGTGATGCACAGCACTTGCACTGCACGACACGTTCACACACACTATACTGGGGCATGCACGGGCTGGTTATGAACTTAACGTTGCTTTCTGATGAGTTAGCTAATTATGGAATCTTCGAGCTCCCAACAACAAGAGGTGCAGAGCTCGACTCCTCCTGTGCTTGAGATTCCTGACATCCCTGCCGATGTAATCGATCCGGCTCCAGACGAATTGCCAGAGGCTATATTCATTGAGGACCCTGTTGATTCGGTTCAGTCTAACATCTCTGAATCCTTATTGGGACGAATATGCCTAAAGCATAACATATCTCTAGGTGATGTATTATTGCCCAGTGCCACTGATAGACCGCACAATCCGCCTGAAGGATATACAGCATTCTACCGTCATGCTTGTGCGGCTGGAACTCTTCCTCCTTTCAATCAATATATCAGAGGGATGCTATCATATTTAGGAATCGCTCCTTCACAACTTCATCCCAACGGGCACGCGTTGCTGAACAGTGCCTTTGTAATATTTATGGACTGTCTCTTTCGCCCGCCGAGGCCCTCCGAGATCAGACACATATTTAACTTCAAGAGTAGGGGTGATAGCCCGTCCTTTACATTTTTGGAGGCAGTTAGGAATTGCCTAGTTGTAGTTGGAGCTTGGACTCGACTGAGCTATTTCAAGAACGAGTGGTTCTACGTTCGGTGCCCCCCGGGTTTCGCTAGGCGATGGTTGTCTAGACGTAAGCACCTTAACCTGTTTTCTTGACCAATAGCTCTTCGGTGTTAAAATTAACATTCCATTCCTTTTACAGCTATTATCTCTAGGCCCGATGGAGGGCGTTTCAAGGGTACCGTCCGGAGTCTTCAAGAAGTCCCAAGCGAGCTGAGGCATATTGACTCGGTGCTGAACGATTACAACTTAAGAGTTCTTGGTTTGATCGACATCAATCAAAGCATAGTCGTTGAGGGATTTTCAAAGTCCGCCTCCAAGAAGGAAAATAAGAAGAAACCCAAGAAGAGAAAAGCGAAGAAGTCACTCGGAATCAAAATAATCGAGGCGAGTGATGAAGAAAGAACCCATACGGATTCAGAGCCAATGGCTGACCTTTCGGGAAACTTGGAGGAATCGGGAGAAAAACGGAAAGGCAAGGCCGCCGTTTCCAAAAAACTTAAGTCAAAGGGGGGAAAATCTGTAGATGTGTTTCTTCCCGCTTCCGGAGTTACGATTTCTAAGGCCGCCCCTTCTCATTCGAGAGATTCTCTCAAAGGGCTTGACGACATTCCTATCCCAGATTATATATCGATTTCTCATAATCCTGGGTTGGAGGAATTGCAAGATGTCCTAAACATGAACGAGCCCTTTCCTTTAAGTGCGGTCAACACTTCCAGCGGTTTGGGGGTTTACACATTTACACACACTTCCACGGCACTCCATGACTTCTGCATAGTAAACATTGCTTTATGGGATTTTAATCCGTAATTCTTTCTTATCGCAGGTGAGATGTCAGGACGTGGCTCTACTCTAGATAGGCTTCGGAATGTGCGCCAATCTTCTCCATTTTACGATTCCCGTAGGAGAGAGACAGATAGGGATCATGGGCGAGGCTATTCGAGTCAAGAACGTTATGATAGAGATAGAGATTACTCGCGTAGCTGTTCTGGCTATGATTATTCTGACAGAGACCGGGGATACCAGTACCGACCCCGATCTCGATCTCCTCCACCTCCCAAGGCTCCAGTAGACCTCCCAGGGCCATCTCATCAGCAACAGTTGCCTTCTCAATCTTCTCGGCCCGATACACAGCGACCAAGAATGGAACCGACAGCAGCCGCTATAATTGAACAAGCTCTGGCTGAGTTGACAAGCGAGGGAGCTGCTAAACTCGCCCAAATGAAAAATGACTACCCGGAAATTTGCATGGATGGCTATATCTTCCCTCCTAACTTTAAAAGAATCCCTCCGGAAGCTGAGACCACTGCTCATAGTTATATCCACGACTTCTATGCTTAGTACAAGGAATGGTATAAGGCAGCCGTGAAGGCTTCTAGAGTAGCTTTCGACAGGGCGAAGGTCATTGCTGAACGTGATGCTGACATTGCCAAACAGAAACGCATCATTCAAGTTCTTCAATCCGAAGTGGAGACGTCCCGAAAGTCAGAGCTTGAAACACTTCAGAAACATGAAGGTGTCGTGGCCAAACTAGCGAGGATGCAGCAAGAACATTGCGCCACGGTGGAAGAGATGGGCCACCGCAACACCACCATTGCAGCTGAGCGAGACTTAGCCGTTAAAGAGCTGAATGAGCTCAAGGCCAAATTTGCTGAAATGGTGAAGGAGAAGGATGATGCGAACGCCACTGCTCAAGAGGCTTGCGACCAAGCAGTATCTCTCAGGACCGAACTTGCTGCGGCGGCGGTCAAGGCTAAGTCTGCGGAAGCAGAAATTCAGGAAAAGATCTTGGAGGAGATGTCTAGGCTAGATGCTGAGTTCGACGACCTCTTAGTCACGTATAACGCTAATGTACTGGAACACAGAAATTTAGCGTGGCTGGGAGATGACTCCATGATCTTGTACAATGCCTGGACCCGGCTGGTGAATGAGAAAAGAGCAGCGCATCCAGATGGAACACTTGACGACTTTGAACTGGAGATGCGTTTGCTTACCGAGGATGAGAGGAAGACCCTTCATGAGGTGGTGATCTCTATGGCGAAAGAAAAGCTCGGCGTCCAATCTCTAGAGACAGGCGAAGGCTCAGGGATCGTGCATCACGGGACAGGTGTTGGAGCTGTAATTCCAACATTGCCCAAAACCACTGGTGCGGTAGATCCCCAGTCTGTTCCTGCCTATAATCCTGACCAACCATTACTATCTTCTGCCGAGGATTCTGCCCACATTTCGGTCCAGACCAAGGAAGGTATTTGAACGCTTCTCGTAGTTTAGTTGTGAAGAACCTTAAGCAACACACTTGGCTAACAATCTTCGTTTTGTCGCATTTCAGTGACTGAAGTTATCGTTTCTGCGCCCCTTGCTCTATCAGTTCCTCATCAAACACAAGGGGCTGTTTTTTCTGAAGCCATCACGACTTCTACTTTGATTGGCGAGGAGGGAGATGTAAATATGTTTTCTTTCAGCGCTCAAATGATTGAGGATCTTCTCAATGAACCCATCGATCCCTCTGTCAACCCGTCCGATGCTGCGAGTGGGGCTGCTCCGGCCGTTAGTTCATCTACGCCAGCTATTGGCACATCCGACGCGGCCCAAGCATCTCGTGAGGATGACATCATTGCTGAGATTGATGCCGAGATGGCAGCAGGGAATGCGGGTACTAATCCGCCCGGGCCTGCCCCGTTAATGGTGATTTCACCGGGCGGCACCGTAGTGATTGAGACCGCTCCTGTCCCTCCTCCTGCTACTACTCCTATGCCTCCAGCTCGTCCTCCTAGAAGAACTTCCGTCGCCTCCAGCTCTGAGGAAGACGTCGACATTATATCGCTGCCGGAGGGCAAGCCTGAAAAGAGTAAGCGATTGAGGAAAAAATCAGGCAGTGGATCTGGTGGGGCTACCCCGAAGAAGAAGATAAGGAAGAAGAAAGATTGAACTCTTTCTTTAAATCTTTATTGCGTAGGGTAGCATTTTGTTGATTTTTCTATTGCCGTGTATAGATGTGGATTCGGCTCCCACTAGCAGAATTTCCTTTTAACACTTTGTAATCAGATTCTTTTTGTCGATAGTGGAAATGAAAATTTATTCCCTTTTCGTCTTCAACTTGTCATGTGTTATGGTTCTGCCCCCAGCATTGGGGATAAGTGTGGAGTTGATGTATGTTTATACCCCGTCTCGCGCTCTGGGAGTACGGAGTTGAATGAATGTTTATACCCCGCCTTGCACTCTAGGAGTACGGAGTTAGATGAATGTTTATACTCCGCCTCGCACTCTGGGAGTACGGAGTTAGGGAATGTTTATACTCCGCCTCGCACTCTGGGAGTACGGAGTTAGGGAATGTTTATACTCCGCCTCGCACTCTGGGAGTACGGAGTTGAATGAAAGTTTATACCCCGCCTCGCGCTCTGGGAGCACGGAGTTTAGTAAAATGTTTATACTCCGCCTCGCACTCTGGGAGTACGGAGTTGAATGAAAGTTTATACTCCGCCTCGCGCTCTGGGAGCATGGAGTTTAGTAAAATGTTTATACTCCGCCTCGCACTCTGGGAGTACGGAGTTGAATGAAAGTTTATACTCCGCCTCGCGCTCTGGGAGCACGGAGTTTAGTAAAATGTTTATACTCCGCCTCGCACTCTGGGAGTACGGAGTTGAATGAAGGGTTGTCGTGTATCAACCCATTTCGTGGCCTGATGTGACGGCTTGCCCCCGAGCTCGGGTTTCATTTAGTGAGTGGTCGATTGCTTCACAGCCACTCCCTACTTGAATAAATTCCACTGTGTGATGGAACTTAGCTCTTCGTGCATCGTGATGTTGTACATTGTATTTAATGAATCACAGCTCTGGCTCGAAGAGATGGCATTTTATTGCTGAAATAAGAAAATATGGCAAATCAGTTTCCTTATTACAAATTCTAATTTCGAAATGCAAAAGTAAATTGCTGAATAAAAAACATAATGAAATAAATGAAGCCTATCATATGTAGTAGCGACGGAGACTCTCGCTGTTCCAGGCTCTTGGTAAAACTAGACCGTCCACGGTTGATAGTTTGAATGTGCCATCCCCAAGTCTTTGAGTAATCACGTACGACCCTTCCCAATTTGGTTTCATGTGTGAAGGAACCGGGTAGATTCTCTTGAGGACCAGATCACCGAGTTCAAAGGTTCGGGGGCGAACTTTAGTGTTATATAACCGGGCGACCCGACTTCGGTAGGCGGCCGCTCTTAAATCAGCTTCTTCTCGTTTCTCGTCCAACAGATCCAAAGATTCAGCGAGTAATATAGCGTTTGTTTTTGGATCATAATAAGTTACGCGGTGAGAAAATACTTCTGTCTCAACTGGAATGACGGCCTCCGAGCCATAGGATAAGGAAAATGGGGTGTGTCCAGTTGCGGTCTTGTGAGTTGTTCGATAAGCCCATAATGCCATAGGAAGTTCATCGACCCATTTGCCCCCAGCCTTTTCCAGTCGTTTCTTTAAGATGGATTTGATAACTTTGTTAACAGCTTCGACCTGACCGTTTGCTTGTGGATGTGCGACTGCAGAGAACTTTTTATGAATATGAAATCGTTGGCAGAAATTCTTGAACTCCGAACTTTCGAATTGGGTCCCATTATCGGTGATGATGGTATGCGGGAGTCCGAATCGGCAAATGATATTGCGGACCACAAAGTTTATTACTTTCTTCGACGTAATCGTTGCGAGAGCTTCGGCCTCGGCCCATTTCGTGAAGTAGTCAACTGCGACAATGGCATACTTCGCACCACCTCTTGCCAGAGGTAAAGCGCCAATGATATCGATACCCCACATAGCGAACGGCCAGAGACTGACCATTTGAGTTATCTCGGTAGGCGGGGCTCTTGGAATTCGAGCGTGTTTTTAGCACTTGTCGCACTTTCTGGCATAATTGGCTGCATCTCGATTCACTGTCGGCCAGTAATATCCATATCGGAGTATCTTCTTAGCAAGCGCTTGTCCACCGGTGTGATCGCCACATTCTCCCTCGTGTACATCATGTAACACTCGTTTGACTTCATCGTGAGCGATACACCGGAGGAGTGGAACAGAATAACCTTTTCTATACATGATCCCGTCCTGAATGATGAACCGCGAAGCTTTTCGTAGAACTTGCCTTTTCTCATTTCGGTGTTCAGGCAATATCCCATTTTCAATATAATTTCGATACGGAGTCATCCATGATTCTCTGCTGGGAAAGGTTTCCAACACATCATTCGTTTTGATTTGATCGATGCTTGGGAAGGACAAAGTTTCGACCGGGACAAGTCCCATTTGCTGTGCTTCACCCGTGCTGGCCAACTTTGCCAATGAATCGGCCTTTTGATTGCGATCTCGTGGTATGTAGTAAATAGCATAATAATCAAACTGATCCAGTGCTTCCTGAACTCGGGCTAGATAAGCAGCTAACCTTCGATCTCTTGCTTGATATTCTCCCCGTACCCGACACACAACCAACTGTGAATCACAATAAACTTCTATAGTGATAATTCTCAAATCTCTGGCAAGCTTTAACCCAGTCAACTGGGCTTCATATTCGGCTTCATTGTTGGTTGCGTGAAAATCAAACTTCAAAGCATAGCATATGGATCGACCTTCGGGGGTCTCTAGTACAACCCCAGCGCCCGAACATCGATCGTTTGATGCACCATCTGTATAAAGTTTCCAAACATATTCGGGAGACTCGCTGGTTTCGGGTAAGTCGTCTGGAACAGTAAATTCAGCTATGAAGTCAGCTAGGACTTGCCCTTGAATGGCTCTCCGCGGAGCATAAGTAATGTCAAACTGGCTCAGTTCAATATTCCACTTGAGTAACCTTCCAGACATCTCAGGCCGCGTGAGGACCTGTCGTAACGACTGATCGGTATACACAGTAAGCGGATGTGCTTGGAAATAAGGACGAAGCTTTCTCGAGGCAATGACCAAGCAGTAAGCCAGTTTCTCCAACCTGGGGTAATTTCTTTCAGCTCCGGTCAATCGTTTACTAACATAATAGACCGGTTTCTGCACTCGATCCTCTTCCCGGACCAGAGCAGCACTGATCGCATGCTCTGATACTGCCAGATAAAGGTATAGTTGTTTGTGATCAATTGGTTTCGACAAGATCGGTGGCGTAGAGAGATGCTGAACCAGCGATCGGAATGCGCCTTCACATTCCATGGTCCATTCAAAGTTTCGTTTTCCTTTCCGGATTAGATCAAAGAAAGGAATGCATTTATCAGTGGATTTCGAGATGAACCTGCTTAACGCTGCTACCTTCCCATTGAGACTCTGGACTTGCTTTATGGTCTTTGGAGTTTGCAAATTCCTTATTGCCCAGATCTTTTCGGGGTTTGCCTCTATCCCACGAGCGTTGACGATGAAACCCAGAAATTTTCCGGATGCGACGCCAAAGTGGCACTTTAACGGGTTAAGCTTCATTCCATATTCACGTAGGATGCGAAACATTGAATCTAAATCCCTGACGTGATCTGTGGAAAATCGGGACTTAACTAACATGTCATCCACATAGACTTCCATGGTCTTCCCGATCTGCTCAGCGAACATTCGATTAACCAAGCGTTGGTAAGTTGCTCCGGCGTTCTTTAAACCAAAAGGCATGACTCTGTAGCAATAGAGTCCCAGATCGGTCATGAAACTGGTATGTTCTTGATCGGGTAGATGCATGGGTATTTGATTATAACCGGAATAAGCGTCCATAAAGGATAACAATTCATGGCCTGCAGTTGAGTCTATGAGTTGGTCAATTCGAGGAAGTGGAAAACTATCTTTAGGACAAGCTTTGTTTAAGTCAGAGTAGTCGACACAAGTTCTCCATTTCCCATTCGGTTTCCGAACCATTACCGGATTTGACACCCACTCTGGGTATAGAGCATCTCGGATGAAACCATTTGATTGCAACTTGTCAATTTCTTCTTTAAGGGCGGCAGATCTCTCTGGATCCATACCACGCCTCTTTTGCTTGACCGGAACATGTCGCGGATCAATATTCAAAGAGTGACTTGCAATGTTCGGTGAGATTCCGCACATGTCAGAGTGCGTCCAGGCAAAGACATCAAGATTCGCTTGAAGAAATTCAACCAATTCCTGTTGTATCTGTTTTCCCAGTTGAGATCCAACTTTTAGTACTTTCGAGTCGTCATCCTCACTGACCGGGACGTCCACAATCAGTTCGGCTGGAGACGCTTGATTCTCTTCTACTTCATCTTTATCTTCGCTATCTCTAGGGTCAAGATCTCTAAGGAATTGGTAGTGGTGCCCGGGCCGGGGCCCAGGCGTTAGTTGTCAATTATCAGTAAAACGGACGCAGAGAGATTCCTCTACGCCCTTTCCTTTCTCCTTCTTCTGCGCTTCACGCAACTCAGCAACGTAACAGGATCTTCCTGCTGCCTGATCTCCTTGAACGATTCCTATACCATGATCGGTTGGGAATTTTAAAGTCAAACACCACGGGGCAATGGGTGCCCTGAATTCAGCAAGGGCTGGTCGACCCAGGAATGCGTTGTACGGTGAAGCGATGTCAAGAACGACGAATTGCAGCAGTCGGACTCTCCTGCGTTCTCCAATCCCCAGTTCTACTGGTAGTTCCACTATTCCAGTAGGTATCGTTGCACTCCCATTGAAGCCATGAACTCGGGATTGGCAGGGTTTCAAGTCTTTGGCTTCCATCTTCATTAAATCGTAAGCTCGCTTGAATAGAATGTTTACAGAACTCCCACTGTCAACCAGGATCCTCTTCATCCAAGCAGGACCAACTTGGGCAGATATGACCAGTGGGTCAATTGTTGGGGCTTTGATTTTGTCAGCATCTCTGCTTCTAAATATGATATCGTCAGACATCGTCTTTTGTTGCTTAGCCGGGGTTCCATCCTCACAATTACTGCAGCATTCGAAGCTCGCATGCCTGATAGAGCTAGCATACGACTCCATTTCCCTCCAGCTCCTGTCCGCTGGATGAGGACCACCACTTATGGTATTGATAACTAGCCTCCCGCCTGTACGAGCGGGTTCCTCTTGTCTTTCTTGGTCTTGCGCACGGCTTGGATTCGATGGGCCCGCACCACCAGACTGCGGCACCCGCACGAATTGATCTAACTTCCTCTCCCTGATCAACTTTTCTATGAGATCTTGCAAATGGCGACAGTCATTAGTATTGTGGCCATAACTCTCATGAAACCTACAAAACTTTCCTGTCTGAATCTGCCTTTCTGATGACCGCTTCGGAGCGGGTTTCTTATACTGTTCTGTGTTGCAAGTTTGCAGGTACACATTTTCCAGCGAAGTGTTTAACGGTGTATAACTTTCGAACATCGGAGCCCTACGCCGTGGGCCTGGATTCGGATCTCTCTTCTTATTTTGACTATTGCCACCTCTTGGCTGAGTTTGTTTGTTCTGTATGTTTAACTGGACTTTTCCGGAATTGTCACCGGACTGTTTAACTTCTACATTTCTTTGTATTCCCTCATTTCCAGGTTTCGCATCGTCCTGCTTCCTAGACTGTTTCGCGTCCTCTTTCCGTAAGAATTGAGCGGCTTTGGCGTAGAAACGTTCCAACGATGCGGGTGGTTTTCCGGCTAACCAGTTTCCAAATTCAGAATCGGGATCAATTCCCTTTGTCAATGCCATTAAAATTGAGTTGTCGTTGGGATTACTAATTTCCATGCATGCCGCATGGAATCTCTCCAAGTAACGCCTTAATGTTTCCCCACGAGCCTGGGTAACATTGGACAGGGTGTTAACATCTTTGGGTCTAGCGACATGCATACGGAATTGTTCAACAAATTTCTTAGATAATTGGTCAAATGAAGAGATAGATCTTGGAGGTAGTCTTGTAAACCACATTGTGGCAATTCCTCCCAGTGAAATGGGGAAGCTTCGGCATTTTACTGCATCGTCGGCCCTTGCGGCGCTCATTGACCATTCGTATTTCAGTATGTGCTGATTGGGATCAGAACTTCCTTCGTACATAGGGAGAGTTGGCATTCTGAATCGCCGAGGAGGTTCAGCGTATAGTATCTCGTCCGTAAAAGGAGTATGGCTTCGAGAGATCCCCCAATCGTCATTGGTAAGACCTTGGCTTTCACGGATCATTTGACGTATCATAGTCGAGATGTCTGGCATTGCTACATTTTGAGCATGCTGAGCTAAGGTGTGGTCGGGTTCCACAGTGCGAGTTTGGACCGGGCGCTGTCGACGGTCCAAGTTTCGCCTCCTTGGCTCAGCGTCTTCCGGGACGTATGGTTCAGAAGTACGTCCCTGTTGTTGATTACTCGAATCCGGAAGATGTCGGGTATCAACCCTTGTTTCTACTGTGGCAGCAGTGACATGATTGTCCGTAGTATATTGTGGAGTACGACCACCTCGCGCTGATGGCCCAGCCTGGAAGCTGGTTGATGGTCCTACCCTTAATTGCCCGACAGTCAGGGCGGGTTGATATCCAACAGTCTGAGCATGATCTCCGTCTAATCGGGGACGGGTTGATCTATGATGATAGTCAGATGAGGCAGAACTTTCAGTGGATGAGCGGGAAACATCATCCCTTCTGGACCTCCTACGGCCCTGGCGGTTCAGTTGATTTGTCAATTCAATATTGGCTCGCAACTGTTCGGCTAACTGCTGCCGACTCTGAGTCAGCTCTTGGAGCAACACCTGGAATTCTTGTCTAGTGACTGCCCCAGACGGATCTGAGTGGGCAGTGTTGTCTTGGTTGGATGGCTGCTGTTGAGCAGGATTCTGTCCATCCCTACCTTCTTGTCCAGCAGCTGTAGAAGTGGTTCTCGTGCTAACCATTTTGAATGATGAATCCTTTTCCTAGATTTTATGCAAATCTGAGTAGAATGGAAGGACTGTGAATCGAGGATCTGGATCTTCCTCTTGGATTTGTGCAATCCGGTATCGATGGTAGATCCAAGGAGCAGGAGAAAAAAGCTGGTTTGTTCTCGGTGAAAGCACCAAAGTGTTTGTACCAAAATTAGGCACAACACTCTTCGGAAGTTTTTGAAGAGATAAAAGTGAAGAATGAAAATTAAAACTGTGGATTACCTAACAAAAACTCCAAATAACAGAAAGTAAATTGCAAAGACAAGCGATTTAGAGTGGTTCGGCGTTTTGCCTACGTCCACTATGAAGTTTTGATGATTTTATTGCTCGATTACTTGAAGATTACAGTAGTTTATAAGGCAATACAACTGAATCTAAATGCTAAATGTCAATCTAAAGCAGCGGCGGTGTCCTGGAGTAGATCTGGCAGAATCTGGGCGCTCTTTAGTACTTAGAATTATCCGACCCCCTTTCTGAATGACCAGGGGCTCTATTTATAGGTGTAGGAGGCTGATATTTCGCCTAAAATGAGGGAAGACCAGTTCTGGCACGTCAGGGGGCCCACATGGCTGAAATCTGGAGATCCGGGCCCACTTTGGGATCGATTCGACCCTTGGTTCGAATCGATCAAGAAATCATCCAATCGAGCTGAAATTTGGTGTGAACATTCTTCATCATGTGTTTAAGCTTCTGTGAAAATTTCATGGCTTTTGGACTTGTAGAACTTGAGATATGATCGATTCAATGTTGCATTTCTGGAGAACATGGATACTTCGAATCGATCCTAGTTCGAATCGATTCAGTCGACTCGATGCTTGCTGCGACGTGGCGCGCGTATCTCGCCTCGATCCGTTTTGTACTCCTGTTTGACTGGGTCGAATCCATGGCTTGGATTCGAAGATGGTGGAGTCGAAGACTCTCAGTTGAGTGGATTCGAAGATGGTGGAGTCGAAGACTCTCAGTTGTATGGATTCGAAGGAGCCATCCCTCGATGGACTCGAACAGAGGTTTGTTAGATGGAGTCGAAGCAAGGGAGGTGCGATGGAGTCGAACAATGGTTGTTCCATGGATTCGAATTGGGGCCTGGCCTATGGATTCGGGGCAAGGTGCGTTCGAATCAGTCATGGTCTATGCTTGATGATGTCGAAGCTAGGTATTCTTCCTGGATTCGAAGCAAGGCTATGTTCCATGGACTCGAAGCACTTTTCCTCCATGGATTCGAAGTAGAGAAATTTGTTGGATTCGAACCTAAGACTACCTCAAATCGATTCGATCTTAAGGCTACTTCAGATCGATTCGACCCATGACATCTTCTGATGGATTCGAGTCATAGACCTGGCCGATGGAGTCGAACTAATGGCCATTCCTTCCAACATGCATCACTGATATCTTGAGCGTATGAACCCGGATTGACTTGAAATTCGGAAAGTTGGCTTGAATGGCTTTACTTGTCATGTCTTATCAATTGTAGCCAGATCCGGACTCGGATAAAATTCATCGATATCCATAGCGATCCTTGCACGTAGTTGGTCTTTGAGACATTCTGTCACTGGTTTCTAGTCAAATTCTTGGTGTCACGGCCTTGCCAAAAGGCGGGATAACAAGAATCAATTTAGTTTTAACATTCAAATCAATTTACATTCATTTATCGATTTCATTCAATTTTCGTTAAGTAAATTTTATCATTCAAACAATTTCTATTAAATTTCCAATTCATTAATCAATTCTTAAGTTCAACTTTATTAAATCAAAACTTACAATTTTGAATTAAACTAAATTCGTCAAATCAATTCTTTCAATTACAAGTCTTACATTAATTCCAAAATATCACATTTTCATTTCTTGTTAAAGAAATTCCATTTCACTTATTTACTTTCTTAAATAATTTTCCCAAAACTTAATTTATAAAGAAACTCAATTTCAATTATTTACGAAGTAAAATTCACTTATTCAAAAATTCAATTTTTACTTATTAAAGAATTCAATTCAATTTAATCATTAAATAATTCAATCTTATTAATTATTAAATAATTCAAACTTAATTATTAAATAATTCCAAAGTTTAATAATTTCAAACTTAATTATAATTTCAAACTTAATTATTAAGTCATTTCTCAAAATTAAACAACATTCTTTCATCAATTACATTTTTAATATCTTGTTTCATATTATTAAATAATAACCTTTTTCTTTCATTAAAATTCCAATTTCAACCTCATTTTGAAACCGTATTTATTCAAATAAAATCTTCGTTTTTATTTTAAATCAAATTATTGACCAATCGGGTATTATTAAATTTCCTATCCTAGGTCAAAGTTCAATTTGGGTATTTATCATTTCAACCCGATTCCAATTCAATTCAAAATCAAAGCATAGCAAAGGGAACTTGCAGTGTGATAACTGGGATGGTGTCAAAATAAATAAACAAGCAATAACAACAATCAATATCAATCCAATAATCAATTCAAATAATCCCGAAATAACCGTATTAATTCGCATTGTTATTTGTACGAATTAATATAATTATTTCTAGAATCTACACTATCATTTCATGTAGATTAAAGATTATTACATTACGGTTTTCACTTTTCATTCAATTTCAATTTCATACATCATCAATTTAACAACATACATTCAGTGGTTCAAAGTGTAATTAAACAAATCCTACGTGTCAATAAATTCAACAGTTAAGGGGTCATATTATACAAATGTCAGTTAATCCAATTTAACAATTAATTATCCTATATCAAGTTCAATTTCATACTATTTATCATTTTCACATTAACAATTTAACGTCCAATATAAACATTAACAATAAATCAATTATCAGCCAAACTGTATTATCATCGCATAAATAATTAACAGATAATGGTGTCAGATATCACAGGTGAACTGATACAGGCAATAGCATATATAACAGTGTAATTAACTAATAGCAGCATATTTCAATTGTCGTTTCAATTGAAATCAAATTTAATAAATAAAAGAACATTAATCGTGAGTGAGTGCTCACCTTCCGAGGCTAGAGAATACAGAATATGACATAGAATTGAGTAACGAACCCAAGCATGAATTCCGAAGCAAAGCGAGATTGGCTCGAATTCGACAAAGCTGATAGATACGAAATAGAAGAAATCGAATCAGAACCGGATTGATGCAGAAAAATCAAAGCAAAAGTATATTATATTATTATTTATTGTTATTATTATTTTTTATATAAGATCACTACGACAATTAAAAATAAAATAAATAAATGTATATTGATATAAGATTGGTTTATAATAATTAATTTTTTTTCAAACTAACATACACATTTTGAAATCAACAACATATTTTCACTAATATACACTATAGCCAGTTAACTAACAGTGTAATTTGTATAAACTTACATATGCTTTAAAATATAATACATGGTCCCCAATATTAACATCACTTAGCAAAACCCAAATACTTGTAAATGCATGGAACCAACATACTTGTAAATGCATGGAACCAACGTACGGATATAATTTCATAACGTGTACACATCGTTATAAAAAAAGAAAATTAAAATAACTTGTATACATATGAATCTTAAACAGAATAGTGGGAACTAACATATGTAATATGTACAACCGATTATATGACATCATATATGCCTGCATAATTTTCAACCAATATTAAAACCAATATTATAACTTATATATACTTTAATATATACACTGTACAAACTTTTATTTTATATTAACAGACCGCATAGCACTTATACTAGCCTATATAATATATATATGAACCCTTATATAAACAGATCTTATTTCCTAATATGTACAGGCAACTTAGTATATATATATTCAAACTGAACTGTACATTATACCTATATATTCAAACTCATATATGTACCATCAGTTACACACTTATGCGTGAATTCAATGTTGTAACCTACACAACAAAACACATATAAAACTTATATAACATAATATTTAACGTATTTAACAAATTGAATACAAACCACAGTCTTAACTATACTTATAATTTTCTTTTCTCTCGCCTAAAGTAGACAGTAAGGTGAATGTACCTTGTAACTTTCTAAGCTGACAAACCACTAATGCAACCTATATTTTGAGAACAACCCGATATATATACTATAGAATATATATATGCAATTAACTTTATACGTTATGATATGCGTATGTAACAAACTTAAAAAAAATTTATAACTGGTATAGGTTTATTATATATATAAACAACAAACAGTTCTTATATAGGACTGGTACATAATTTACATTCTTATAAACATATATAAGTCGTCAAATATAACTCACATTATAACCAAACCATGTTATATATATACCTTTGTATAAACGTATAGGCTGAACGAGAGAGAATGGAAGGCAAGTACAAGTTGTGATCATGGTGGAGGAGAAGGTGGCGAGTGGGTTAGGGATCGGAGGGGTGGAAGGCTGCATGCGTATGGGAAGTATGGTGGGCTGTGGCCAGGTGGTTGCGGGTTAGTACCGATGCGAGGTGAGGATGGGAAGTGGCTGGCCACGTGTAGGCTACAGGGCTGCGTCCCTGGGTGGTTCAGGCTTCTCCGAAGTTGATGAAGTTCGTGCATAGATGCTTGGCGCGGGCTATGCTCGGCAATGGTTGTCGAAGTTTCAGTAGCTGCTGTCGCGAGGAGGTTGTCGAGCACAAGGTGTTGGAGGCAAGAGATCGGGCTTGGCAGTGGAAAACTATTGGGAGGGAGAGAGGAGGACGAGGCTAGGGAAGACAATGTAGCCCAGGAAGAAAAAGAGAAGGGAAGGGAAGAGTACGAACAGACTCGAGCAAAAGAAGAAAAAGGCAAAAGTTTGAATCCAGAAACTAAAAGCAGAACTGCTTTTGTAAATAAAAAAAAATATTGGTTTGTGAAGGGATAGAACAAATGAGAATAAGTGAACCGGGATTGAAGCGATGCAAAGGTTATATTGAGAAACGGAATCATTAAAGTCGCGGCTACTGGGAATGTGGAAGAAAATGTCAGGTGTGGGGAAGATGGAAGTTCTTTTGGTACACTTGAATATAAAGTGTTTTTATGTTAAACAAAATTTGTTTGACATGCAGAGAAATGAACTGTGAAAAGTTACAACCGGCATATAACGTCTAGGGAATAACAAAGGTCACAAATGCAAATTCAGGAATTATGAAGAAAAGGCTGACTGATATCAACAGTGAAATAAATGAAATTGAATACCGGTATAGTTAAATTGTTCTGTATATTTCTCCGTCTTCCGGGCTTTGAAATACACAAACTAATATACCATAGAGATCAACACGACGGGACGATATATAGATATCAGTTTTACGATTGAATTATAAAAATTCGAATTTTCCTACTGGCGGAAAATAGAAGAAAAACGTTGAAAAATAAGATCGACGGAGCCAAAGATGTCCGAATTTGGAAAAATGACAAACTGACATCTTGCTCAGAAGATGGTTTAGAATTTTTCTATGTAAAAATATTTTGGTTTGGAAAACGTTTTATTTTCAACGCTTTTTAACTGATTAAATTGAAGTGAATTTACGCGCGAAATAAACTTTCGTATTTTCGGACGAAAATTTACCAGTTGCTATGTTTATCTAGACGTATTCCAAATATCAAATTTATATTTCAAAATTTTATCGTTTAAAATTTCACGAAATTTCAACTAATTACGTTATTAAAACAGTTGAAATTTACGGGTCGTTACACTCTCCCCCACTCAAAACTTTTCGTCCTCGAAAAGGAACGAGGTAGGAGAATAGAAACAACCAGAAAGAAAAACAGATTTGAAATACAAAATAACAATTAATTTAAACCATATAAATTCAAATTTAAATTAATTGATATTCAATAATTGATTTAATCCATTTGATTTCACTAAAATCAATCTCAACTATTTCTAAATTCATTATCTTATTATCCAGTTATCTTAAATTTACAATTTCTAAAACCATAAATTTGAATAGTCTTTTATTATAATCATTTTTATTTTCAATAGATTTAATTCTTTAATTCCAAATTATTATTAAATTTATTCTACTTAATATACCTAACCACATATATTTAACCCATATAAATTAATTTAAACCATAAAAGTTTCGATTTAAATTAATTTACATCTATTTATTCTTTTAAATTCAAGGTATTTTCATATGTTAATCAAATTAATTCTTCCAAAACAAATTTATTAAATCTTTCAAAACAAAATTATTTCATTATTAACTGAGTTTACTTATTATCTTATCTAACTCTATTAACATCTTTATAATCAAAATTTAGTGTATAACATTTATTATAAACACTCAAATTTTATTTATAAATCCAATTATCTTATATGTTATCCAATTACATATTCAACTTCTGAATGATTTAGGTAAGTTGTATTAGAATGCAATTGAACAATATACAAATAAAATTTTCCCAATTCAATTATTCAAGTTACAATATTTATTCCAAATTTTGGTTTTATTTTAATTAAAATCATCCTTTAACAAAATTTAAGATTTAGATTTCCGATTAACTTTAAACAATTTAGAGATATGTATAATATATTATATCAAATCAAATTAAATTTTAAAATAAGATACCTATATATATGTAAATCAATATATACTGAAGAAATTCAAATCAAAATATTTTCAAAACAAAACCGTAGCAAAGCTACAGAATAGTATCTCCACTTCGAAACTCGAAAATGAATGTCGATGATGCGGCCGCCATCACCGAAATTATTTTCCAGCGACAAAGAGAAGAGCAATGATTTCAACATTTTAAAATTCTTTGAAAACGATTTCTATTCGAAAATACTTTCAATAATATATACTTTAAAATTTTAAAACCAAAGTTCGAAATCACCGAAATCTAAATTCTCAAATTTCTGAATTAAATTCATTTCAAATTCCAATCAATTTATAACCAAGTTTATAAATTCATTTATTTATATTATGCAATAGTCAATGGTTTACAAAACAATAAATGAAAATCAAATATTATTATTTCAGACCACAAATTCATTAACAATTTAATTTCAGAAAACTTATATTTATATATAATATAATCATTCAAAACTATTTTGTTTATCAAATTTGAAAACAACATTTTAATATAAATTTACAAATACATTTCTTTGCTCGACGATACAGGAATGGGTTTTCAAAATATGGATAGGGATTCAAATTTTAGTTGACTCACTCAAAGAAAATTTTGATTCGAAAATAAGTTTGAACAAAGACGAGATAATTAAATAACAAAATAAGGCGATGGATAAGTTTATATAAATCGCGGGCAACCTTAATCGGGTCGACCGTGACTTCAAAATAAGATCGGTGTAGAATTCTGAGGTAAATCGACATTCGATCTCAAGAAATAGAATTCAGGTATAGCAGGAGATAGATAGCATCGTAAACCGAGGATACAGAAATCTCCGGTAAATTGACGCGACTATGAAGGAGTTTCACTCCTTTACAAATAAATTTGAGATTGGCGAGATTGCCAACTCATTATAAAGATTATTCGAAGTGGAGTTGTGGGATGCTCCAGAATCGAAAGAAGACGAATAGTGAAAGACACGAATGAATTTCGGAACCGAGGGGAACGTTCCAAAATTCAAAGAAATCGAGTCGAAAGGAAGAGATTGAAACTCGAATGAGAGTGATTCTGTAAATACATTTACCCTATATGTTGAGTTTCGCCTAGAGCTACCAAAGCTCTGATACCAACTGTAACGACCCGCCATTTTGGACCATTCGCATCCATTATAAGTGTATAGGTAGACACTCATGCCGGAGTTGAATTGCTCAAAATACCGCGTTGTTAATTTAAATTTGGCAAAACTGAGCATATACAGTAAATAAATAATCACAGATCACAGACACAGAGTAATAAGTGCAGCGGAATTAAAAGAGATAGTAGTTCATGAAGCTACTATATGAATATATAAAATACATCAGAGTTTTCAACAGAAGAATAATACGATACATCAGATACAAATCAGAATACATCACTGGAATCAACGAATACTGAAAGCAGAATAGATGGCTGGATCTTCAAGCAAAGCTCCAACTCCAAAGGTGAGCCTCGAAAGCTGAACTACTCAGTATGACCTGAGCGTAAAGCAAAAACACAAGACACTCGAGTCAGGATTAACATTCTCATATTAATAAATCCAACTCAAGTGAAATAGCAATTGAAATACAAGTAACTCAAAGGATGTTTGGAATAACCATCCTTTAAGGATCCGTCAAACTATCTACTATGTAGTAGTGTACGCTAAGTAGATAATGTCTATCAGTAATATAAAAAGATATCAAAATAGCGTTAAGTCATGGCCCATTCCACCCTTAACACATTTTTATTCCCAAAAGCATATACAAGACCGTAGTTTCCTCAAAACCGGAAGTCACCAGAGGGCAATCCATATACTAAAGGTACAAATCAAAATCATAGTGGTCGCGCATAAATGGAATACAAGTATGACAAGGCACATGAGGCAATACCCAAGGTAGTGATACTACCGTTCGCCTGATCCGGACTGGTGAGAACGCAACGCCGCAGCGCCCGCAACACCGTGAAACAACACTCCCAAAATCAAGGGTGCACCAATCGACAACAAGTATAAGTAGTTCGAAGAAGTGTGTCCACTTGAGGTAGCTAATCCTCCATTGGCCCGGCACAGCTCCTGTTTTAGTCATTTCCAATTTGACACAAGTGTCAAGGCTATCCACTATCGTTCTCTTTCTTCAGTCAACACGTACATCAATCCAACCACTTCATTCTGGATCATCACTCCGCGTATAGTTATTAAAGTGGTTTCGGTTCAGATAGAGAGTATATCCATTACCGATCCCGGTCTCTTTAATAACCTTCGTAATTATTACACCGATTGGTCGTTTATATATTTCAAAAACCAAATCAATTTCAATTTCAATTTCAATTCGTAAACCAACAATTCATTTGTCTTTCTAAACCAATTCCCAAAATTTACGTTTCAAAACTTCCAATTTACCGTTTACAAATCTTATAGTTCAATTTCAATCTTTATATTGAAAACAATTCAAATATTGGTTCAAGTTCGTACAAAAGTTTCATTTCGAAATCATTAGAATCAATTTAGTTTTAACATTCAAATCAATTTACATTCATTTTTCGATTTCATTCAATTTTCGTTAAGTAAATTTTTTCATTCAAACAATTTCTATTAAATTTCCAATTCATTAATCAATTCTTAAGTTCAACTTTATTAAATCAAAACTTACAATTTTGAATTAAACTAAATTCGTCAAATCAATTCTTTCAATTACAAGTCTTACATTAATTCCAAAATATCACATTTTCATTTCTTGTTAAAGAAATTCCATTTCACTTATTTACTTTCTTAAATAATTTTCCCAAAACTTAATTTATAAAGAAACTCAATTTCAATTATTTACGAAGTAAAATTCACTTATTCAAAAATTCAATTTTTACTTATTAAAGAATTCAATTCAATTTAATCATTAAATAATTCAATCTTATTAATTATTAAATAATTCAAACTTAATTATTAAATAATTCCAAAGTTTAATAATTTCAAACTTAATTATAATTTCAAACTTAATTATTAAGTCATTTCTCAAAATTAAACAACATTCTTTCATTAATTACATTTTTAATATCTTGTTTCATATTATTAAATAATAACCTTTTTCTTTCATTAAAATTCCAATTTCAACCTCATTTCGAAACCGTATTTATTCAAATAAAATCTTCGTTTTTGTTTTAAATCAAATTATTGACCAATCGGGTTTTATTAAATTTCCTATCCTAGGTCAAAGTTCAATTTGGGTATTTATCATTTCAACCCGATTCCAATTCAATTCAAAATCAAAGCATAGTAAAGGGAACTTGCAGTGTGATAACTGGGATGGTGTCAAAATAAATAAACAAGCAATAACAACAATCAATATCAATCCAATAATCAATTCAAATAATCCCGAAATAACTGTATTAATTCGCATTGTTATTTGTACGAATTAATATAATTATTTCTAGAATTTACACTATCATTTCATGTAGATTAAAGATTATTACATTACGGTTTTCACTTTTCATTCAATTTCAATTTCATACATCATCAATTTAACAACATACATTTAGTGGTTCAAAGTGTAATTAAACAAATCCTACGTGTCAATAAATTCAACAGTTAAGGGGTCATATTATACAAATGTAAGTTAATCCAATTTAACAATTAATTATCATATATCAAGTTCAATTTCATACTATTTATCATTTTCACATTAACAATTTAACGTCCAATATAAACATTAACAATAAATCAATTATCAGCCAAACTGTATTATCATCGCATAAATAATTAACAGATAATGGTGTCAGATATCACAGGTGAACTGATACAGGCAATAGCATATATAACAGTGTAATTAACTAACAACAGCATATTTCAATTGTCGTTTCAATTGAAATCAAATTTAATAAATAAAAGAACGTTAATCGTGAGTGAGTGCTCACCTTCCGAGGCTAGAGAATACAGAATATGACATAGAATTGAGTAACGAACCCAAGCATGAATTCCGAAGCAAAGCGAGATTGGCTCGAATTCGACAAAGCTGATAGATACGAAATAGAAGAAATCGAATCAAACCGGATTGATGCAGAAAAATCAAAGCAAAAGTATATTATATTATTATTTATTGTTATTTTTTTTATATAAGATCACTACGACAATTAAAAATAAAATAAATAAATGTATATTGATATAAGATAGGTTTATAATAATTAATTTTTTTTTCAAACTAACATACACATTTTGAAATCAACAACATATTTTCACTAATATACACTATAGCCAGTTAACTAACAGTGTAATTTGTATAAACTTACATATGCTTTAAAATATAATACATGGTCCCCAATATTAACATCACTTAGCAAAACCCAAATACTTGTAAATGCATGGAACCAACATACTTGTAAATGCATGGAACCAACGCACGGATATAATTTCATAACGTGTACACATCGTTATAAAAAAAGAAAATTAAAATAACTTGTATACATATGAATCTTAAACAGAATAGTGGGAACTAACATATGTAATATGTACAACCGATTATATGACGTCATATATGCCTGCATAATTTTCAACCAATATTAAAACCAATATTATAACTTATATATACTTTAATATATACACTGTATAAACTTTTATTTTATATTAACAGACCGCATAGCACTTATACTAGCCTATATAATATATATATGAACCCTTATATAAACAGATCTTATTTCCTAATATGTACAGGCAACTTAGTATATATATATTCAAACTGAACTGTACATTATACCTATATATTCAAACTCATATATGTACCATCAGTTACACACTTATGCGTGAATTCAATGTTGTAACCTACACAACAAAACACATATAAAACTTATATAACATAATATTTAACGTATTTAACAAATTGAATACAAACCACAGTCTTAACTATACTTATAATTTTCTTTTCTCTCGCCTAAAGTAGACAGTAAGGTGAATGTACCTTGTAACTTTCTAAGCTGACAGACCACTAATGCAACCTATATTTTGAGAACAACCCGATATATATACTATAGAATATATATATGCAATTAACTTTATACGTTATGATATGCGTATGTAACAAACTTAAACAAAATTTATAACTGGTATAGGTTTATTATATATATAAACAACAAACAGTTCTTATATAGGACTGATACATAATTTACATTCTTATAAACATATATAAGTCGTCAAATATAACTCACATTATAACCAAACCATGTTATATATATACCTTTGTATAAACGTATAGGCTGAACGAGAGAGAATGGAAGGCAAGTACAAGTTGTGATCATGGTGGAGGAGAAGGTGGCGAGTGGGTTAGGGATCGGAGGGGTGGAAGGCTGCATGCGTATGGGAAGTATGGTGGGCTGTGGCCAGGTGGTTGCGGGTTAGTACCGATGCGAGGTGAGGATGGGAAGTGGCTGGCCATGTGTAGGCTACAGGGCTGCGTCCCTGGGTGGTTCAGGCTTCTCCGAAGTTGATGAAGTTCGTGCATAGATGCTTGGCGCGGGCTGTGCTCGGCAATGGTTGTCGAAGTTTCAGTAGCTGCTGTCGCGAGGAGGTTGTCGAGCACAAGGTGTTGGAGGCAAGAGATCGGGCTTGGCAGTGGAAAACTATTGGGAGGGAGAGAGGAGGACGAGGCTAGGGAAGACGATGTAGCCCAGGAAGAAAAAGAGAAGGGAAGGGAAAAGTACGAACAGACGCGAGCAAAAGAAGAAAAAGGCAAAAGTTTGAATCCAGAAACCAAAAGCAGAACTGCTTTTGTAAATAAAAAAAATATTGGTTTGTGAAGAGATAGAACAAATGAGAATAAGTGAACCGGGATTGAAGCGACGCAAAGGTTATATTGAGAAACGGAATCATTAAAGTCGCGGCTACTGGGAATGTGGAAGAAAATGTCAGGTGTGGGGAAGATGGAAGTTCTTTTGGTACACTTGAATATAAAGTGTTTTTATGTTAAACAAAATTTGTTTGACATGCAGAGAAATGAACTGTGAAAAGTTACAACCGGCATATAACGTCTAGGGAATAACAAAGGTCACAAATGCAAATTCAGGAATTATGAAGAAAAGGCTGACTGATATCAACAGTGAAATAAATGAAATTGAATACCGGTATAGTTAAATTGTTCTGTATATTTCTCCGTCTTCCGGGCTTTGAAATACACAAACTAATATACCCTAGAGATCAACACGACGGGGCGATATATAGATATCAGTTTTACGATTGAATTATAAAAATTCTAATTTTCCTACTGGCGGAAAATGGAAGAAAAACGCTGAAAAATAAGATCGACGGAGCCAAAGATGTCCGAATTTGGAAAAATGACAAACTGACATCTTGCTCAGAAGATGTTTTAGAATTTTTCTATGTAAAAATATTTTGGTTTTGAAAACGTTTTATTTTCAACGCTTTTTAACTGATTAAATTGAAGTGAATTTACGCGCGAAATAAACTTTCGTATTTTCGGACGAAAATTTACCAGTTGCTATGTTTATCTAGACGTATTCCAAATATCAAATTTATATTTCAAAATTTTATCGTTTAAAATTTCACAAAATTTCAACTAATTACGTTATTAAAACAGTTGAAATTTACGGGTCATTACATGAAACTTTCACGAATACCAGGTCTCCCAGTTCAAACTCTAGTTCCGTACACCTCCTATCAACATATGACTTCTGCCTATTCCGTGCACTATTCATCCTCCAACGGATCAGATCCACCTTCTTCGATGTCTCTCTGACCATTTATGGCCCAAGAATAACCCTATCTGTCGTATCCCACCAACACGACGGTGATCTACATGGTCTTCCATACAACGCCTTAAAAGGTACAATCCCAATACTAGCCTGATAACTATTGTTGTAGGCAAATTCCACCAACAATAAATGATTGCATCATCCCATATCTGGAGGCCAAAAGCTAAGCACTACAGATGCTGCCGTCATCCATAGTATTAACTTTTGGTGATAAAATACGGTAATGATAATGGTACCCATAATATCGGAAGCACGTGAATACGGAAAAAACCACAGATTTCAAAAACAATATTTTGCTGATTATATTTCAAAACAGTAATTCATATCCATATTACATAATCCCTTAACGTTTCCTAAGCAATGATTAAATATATCATTACAAAAATATGCCAAGAGCGACATATGACGATGCCCCCTTGGTTGATCAAAGCAATATAGTCATATCTGACTTATATACACAGCGGAATCAAAACAAAATGAAACTGCAAATCCTAATTAGCTATCCGTCAGCCACCTGCCCATCTTTGGACCTTTATTCGCCAAAAGAATAAAACCTGAAAACCCTAACCCTAAGCCTGCTCAAATCAATTTTGAGTACTCGAGAGTTAAAGAGGAAACCAAAACTTCGAGTCAGACATAAAGCCTAGTGTGAATAATTCTGTTACATATCAGTTTACTGATATTAAGTGAGACCACACCACTTAGCGGAACGGGTTTCCCCTCACTAATATCCTTTTTATAACATATATTTTGCAAATCCTTTCCTACAACCAAAATGGTTAATCAAACTGATTATATCAAAATAGCAATATCCTTTATGCTACTAAATGGATTATTTGTCCGTAAACAAGTAATATGTGAGCTATCTGCCCATACATAATAGCAAGGTCCATTATGCTACAAATGGACTATATGTCCATAGAACTGGGCTAACTGCCGCAAACTGGACTAATTGTCCGAAATCTAGGCCGACTGCATGTAAAACAGACTAACTGTTTGAATTATTTTCTTAGGGTTAACTACCATTTAAATTTTCCTTGAAAAGATTTTCAAAATGATTTAGTCCTTAAAATCATATTGTTTTCCCACCATTTGGCAAGGCCGAGATATCAGGGAACTGACTGAAAACCAAGGATCGCTCATCCCTAATGTTGAGTATGCGCCAGTTTGCTATGGATGTCGATAAAGTTTTTCCGAGTCCGGATCAGGCTACAATTGGCAAGGCATAACAAGCAAAGCTGTAAAAGCCAACGTTCCAAATTTCAAGTCAATCCGGGTTCATATGCTCGAGATATGATCGATACAAGTCAAAGAAATCAGCATAATCGCATCCCTCAGTTCGCATCCATCAAGTCTCGGCATCATCTGTTGTTCGCATCGATCCAGAGCACACCATTTCGTATCCATCGGCTGAAGGGGCCTTGTTCGAATCCATCGAGCAACAGTAGTTCATATCCATCAGGCGTCGCTGTTCGTATCCATCAAACAATCACTGTTCGTATCCATTCCATTGCCTATCTGTTCGTATCCATCAAGTTTTAACACTTCGATCGATACGAACAAGGCCACACAATCGATACGAACTGGGCCGTATCAATCGATACGAACAGAGCCACATTGATCGATACGAACATAGCCACATTGATCGATATGAACAGAGCCATATTGATCGGTTCGAACAGAGACACATGAATCGACACGAATGGAACCACTTCCTTCGATACGAACACGGTAGTTGCTATCGATACAAACGAGGCGAAAGTTTTGGAACGACTCGGTCAACTCGGAATCGAAAGTGGATCGGTCCAGAAATCACGCGCCATGTCATCTCCTGGACATGCGCCCACAACCGATTCGAAGTAATCGATTCGAATCGGGCAGCCCACCGAAGAACACCAACTCGTATCGATCATATCTCGCAATCCACAAGTCCAAATGCTAAGAAATTTTCAGAGGAGCTTATGTACAACCTAAAGAACGTTCCTGCCAAATTTCGACTCGATTGGATCAAATCTTGATCGATACGAAATTCATTCGTATCGATCATAGATCAAGTCAAAATCATGTGGGATCGATCGCATGGGCCCACTCACATGCCCCAAGAAGTCTCCCGAGATCTGAGCAAAGTATTTTCCTCCTACGCCTATAAATAGAGCCCCGGGGCCTATAGAGGAAGGATCTTTTGGCTCCGCAACGTCCAGACTCTGCCGAATCCAACTCTGCACTCCACTGCTGTTGTACTCGAATTTCAACACTTTAATTCGCTGTAAACCATTGAAATCAGTTGTAACCTACAAGTGAATATCAATAAAGTCATCAAACTTCAAAGTGGATGTAGGCCGGATCGCCAAACCACTATAAATTCTGTGTTCTTTACAGCTTTCATCAAAATTTTCTGAGGGTTCCTCATTTTCAATTTTCTACATACTTGTTATCTGTGATTGTGAATTGGTGCTTTCATTGACAATTGGGTGTTTGTGACCAATTTTGGCACAAACATTTTGGTGCTTTCACTGAGAATTGAACTCAGGATTCTACCGCTTGGAAGTTGAATTTGAAGGCTTAAGAATCCAGATCTAAAAAGCAATGACAAGGCAATCAAGTAGAAGACAAAGAGCAGAGAGAAGTTAGCATGAAGGAAGTCAGTAGGCTTCCTCAGGAGCGAATCAGACGTCGATCTTCATCACCAGAGACGAGATGGAAACGATGTTCAAGAGACAATAGGAGATGATGCAGAATCTACTTCGACAAGTTGGACAAGTTGGAGTACTGAATCAGTGGAACGTAACTGCAGGAGATGCTGGAGATAGGAATCAGGAGCACAAAGCAACCAGGATTCAAAATGGAGCAGGACCATCTGGCATAGCCCCAGAACTAAGGGGCACTTATCCAGAGTATGTTGACCCAATCCCGGGCGCAGTACCAGGTGGAACTGCGCATCGTGGCATTGACAGAGAAATGAATGCTCATTCAGGAGAGCAGATTCCAGGAATCCCTCATGAACTCAGGGGGCAAATAAGAAGCAACAGGAAAGGGCTACAACTTGGAGATAGTGGCAGATTGGCGGAGATGGTCAGACAAGCCATGAGAGGCAGACTAGTGAATAGAGATCTAGAGGATGTGAATAAGAGTCCCTTTGCCCCTACGATTAGGCAAGCCAGGAATCCACCAGAATTCAAGTTACCAACATTGGACGTGTATAATGGGAGGACGGATCCTGCGGTTCATCTGACAAAGTACATAAGGCACATGGAAGTGCTGGGGGCATCGGAGGAGATCATGGCCCGGTGCTTCCCATTGTACCTGGCAGACATTGCAGCGCTATGGTTTCGACAACTGGAGAGTGGCTCCATTGGAACATGGACCGATTTGACTGAAAGGTTTATGAGGCAGTTCAGGGTTCACATTTCAAGACCCAAGAATGTGATGAGTTTGGTAGCATTGAAACAAAGAACCTGGGAGTCTTTGAGGAACTTTCTGACGTGATTCAATGCAGCGGCAGCATCGGTGGATCGACCCGATCCATCCATGGTTTTGATGGCAGCTGTATCTGGCATAGCTGATGGCACAGAGTTCAAGAATTCGTTAACAAGGGATCCCCCTATGGATCTAGGAGAATTTTATCATGTGGCTGAAGGATTTTTACGATTAGAGGATGCAAATGCTGAAAGAGAGGAAGGAGAAGGAATCGATGTTTATGCGGTCAAGGGCGAAAATCCTACTGAAAAAGGTGCAGGAACTGGTAAAGGGAAATGAAAGGCTGAGGATAATGGTGATGGACCAACGTGACCATGAAAGGAACCAAGATTCACCTCTTATACGGAGTTGAATGAGACTTTGGAGCGAATCTACTAGGATACTAGGGGCAGATTCCTTATCGAAGGCCAATGAGAAGGGATCCGACCAACAATGAAAGAAGGTCAGACAAGTACTGCTTATTCCACGAGCTGAATGGTCTTAGCAAGAATGATTGCAGACACTTGAAGGATGAGGTTGAGGGACATATCCGGAATGGTCTGCTATCGCAGTATGTAAGAAGGGGAACAACAACGGTGGAACGGGAGCGACCACCACCTGCACCTACTGGGGACGGCTCAGGATCGAGGCGTCAGCTTGTCATCAATTGATTGGGATAATGACGAATAAGTAGCAAACTCCACACCAACGCAATTAAGTCTTTTTACACATGTACAAGACCGCGAACGATCCTCATGCATGCTCTGATATGACTATAAACCACATCAATGTAGGTGTTTGCACTTTGACATCCCTGTTTTGCTTTTGTTTCCTGTTTCTCATATTTAGACTCGATTTTGTTTGGGATTTCTGTTGGAAGACTTATTTTGAATAAATGTATGCCATTTGTGATTCTATAACGGCTAAGCCACTTACGCATGTAAGGGATCGCGGACGGTCCTCAGGCATGTTCTAAGATGGCGATAAACCGCCACAAAAAACAATCCAGAAACTCACTCGAACGTGAAGTCTGGCATTAATGATATTAAGTCCCTCCCCGGGCACACACAATTCGCCTCGAACGGCACCCGATCGCGAACGATCACAATTCGCCTCGAACGGCACATGACTGCGAACGGTCACAATTCACCTCGAAAGGCACCCGATCGCGAATGATCACAAATCGCCTCGAACGACACCCGACTGCGAATGATCGTCATTTGCGGTCAAATAAGACTATCAATTTCTTTGCAGGTCATCAACATGATAGGAACATCCAGCCAATGGCATTACAAAACACACCTTCCTACCGCAAGGCATGTTTTGGGGGGCAAATGTTATCCCTCCTTTTGGCAAGGCCGAGATATCAGGGAACTGACTGAAAACCAAGGATCGCTCATCCCGAATTCAACACTTTGATTCGCTGTAAGCCATTGAAATCAGTTGTAACCTGCAAGTGAATATCAATAAAGTCATCAAACTTCAAAGTGGATGTAGGCCGGATCGCCGAACCACTATAAATTCTGTGTTCTTTACTGCTTTCATCAAAATTTTCTGAGGGTTCCTCATTTTAAATTTTCTACATACTTGTTATCTGTGATCTGTGATTTGTGATCGTGAATTGGTGTTTTCATTGACAATTGGGTGTTTGTGACCAATTTTGGCGCAAACACACACACACACACACATATATATATATATACAAGGAAAATATAACTTTAGCTTTACTCTAAGCTATTTTGCCATGTTATATACACTTTACCCAAAATAATGTTGATGAGATTCAATAAGGATTAACTATCCTTCCAAAATAAGTTAAAAACCTTTTTTTAACTTGGAAATACTTAGGCTATATCGGCTATTCAATACATTTGAAACCTCTGTTTAAACCTTTAAATAACCCTTTTGAAACCCTTGAAGGTAACCCCTTTGAAACCATTGAAAGACCCTTTCGAAAACATTGGAAAAGATTTCCTTTCTTTTCTCCGAAAGCTTCAAAATATCTGACATCCCCTTTTAATACCTTTTAAATAACGCCTTTCGAAAACATAGGAAAACCCTTCCTTTTAATCCTTTTGAAACCCTTGGGAACAACACCTTTCCAAACCATTTATTAAAACCTTTCGAAACAGTCAAAACTCAATCCTTTTGAAAGCACTTTGGGTTCAATTTAAAACATGTGGAAGTCTTTCAGAACCATTCAAAAATTTACCCCTTCGAAACCTTTGAAAAATGTCTCAGTCGAAATCATTTGGATTCTTCCTTCAAGTAGAGCAAAAGGATCAGAAACCCACTAAGTTGAAAGCCTCTATTTCGAAACCCTTTAAAACTATCTCTTTCGAAAACCAATTTAGGTTTTACTTTACTTATGGAAAAAGGGTCTTAAAACATTTAAGTCAAAAGCAACTACTCCAAAACCATTTCCCAAGTAATGAAGTGATGGTGTCGAAACCATCCCTTCGAAAGCTTTAGAGAGGTGGCCAGGTTTTTTAGAAAACAAAACAAACCTTTCAAAACCATCTGTGTCGAAAGGTAAAAAGGCGGCAGCAAAAAGGTCTCAACTTAGTCGAAAGAAATTGTTTAAAAATAGAGGCGCAACCCAATCGAAACCATTTCCTTTAAATCATTTGACTTGGTTGAAAGCTACCTTGTTGAAAGCCACTTAGTCGAAAGCAAGCAGGTGTATTTATTTAATTTAAAACAAAGGATTGCCTCAACCCCTTCGAAACCCATGGTTTCGACTCCCTACCTTCCGCCTACATCCAATTCACAACGTACCACCAAACCATGTGCATTGGTTCCGACCGTGTCGAAAGCAAAGATGAGGAGGCGGAACCTAGTGCCGACGGTGTCGAAACAGTGAAAAACATGTAGCAAATAGTTCTTTTCACCTAACCTGCCTTACGTGTCTAGTTGTGATTGGTTACCTCCTTCTTTACCAATAAAAAGCACTGCACTTTTCAAAAGGGTTGCCGGCTTTTCAAGTTTAACAATTTAAATTAATTTTACAAAAAGCCCCTTCTCCACTTTTATTTATATAAAATATTTAAGTCCAATACCTTAAATAATTTTATATAACCCTTACAACATTTAGGAAAAATCTACAAAAATTCCAGAAAATCTATTTTAATATGTTTTCCAACATATAAAATTTTCTGACCCCAATCTTTTATTATTTAATCTAATTATTAACCCAAATTAGCATTTTCTTTACTAGAAAATTCATATAAATTCCACAGAATTTCAGAAAATTCCAAAATTGAAACTCATCTCTAAAGTATTATTTATGACCTTCATAAAATTCTCAAGGCATTTGGATGTCATTTAATAAGGTTTTCACCTTAAAACATATCATAAAATCAATATGGATATACATAAATCATCAACATGTATATATAATCATTTCATCATTCAAAATCATGGCAAATCTATGCAAATTATTCGGCAATTATCTTAAAACCGAAAGTACAATCAAAATGAGATGTAAACACTATTCACCTTAGCTTTAGAGATTATAGAGATTGAGATGTGAGTAGATTTGGTTTGAATTAGCTTCTTCCTAGCTTTTCTTCTTCTCTTCCTTGTTAATGGTGGCCGACCTCTTTTAAAATTTTTGAAAATGAAAAGTGAACGTGTATGGGGAGATACACGACCATGTTTAAGGGTTATAGGAATGACCTCTTTCCTATTTTACCCCTCCCTTATTTCAAATTAATCTCTTATTTTAATTCATTGTTAAGTGGCATGGCTACACCTTAATAAAAATCAAATCTCAATCCCCTAATCAACACATTATTTATTTAATTTAGCTAATTAAACATTCTAAATAATGTTACCAAAAATCTGGGGTGTTACAATGATCCTCCCACGATCCTCCAAAATCGATGATGCACATCCATAATAAATCCTCTAAAACCCGATTTACTCTCTCTGTCTGTCCATTAGTCTGCAGATGATAAGCAGTAATCCGGCTCAACTTATTCCCCAAAGCCTCTAGTAGACTCCTCCAGAATCACTAGTGAAAAGAAGGTCGTTATACTAGTAGGAACTCCATGTAGCCTAACGACCCCTCTCACATAAATAGCCGCCAATGATGCCACTGTCCTAGTACTCCTCACTGGTATGAAATGAGAGCACTTGGTCAATTGACCTACTATGACCTAAATGCTCTCATTCCCTCTCCTACTCCTAGGTAGACAATCTATAAAATCCATGGAAATACTCCCACTTCCACTGAGTTATATCCACTAGCTGCAATAATCCTCTCGGCTTACTCTACTCTGCCTTCAACTTCTAGCAAGTCATACATCTCGCTACATACTATGATACTTGCTTCTTCATATAGGGCCAATAGAAAACTCTACTCATGTCCCTATACATCTTGTTGCTACTAGGGTGAATGGTCATCCTAAAATGGCGAGACTCTGCTTATATTGGATCTATCAAATCTGTACTACGAGAAACAAAGCCTATCATCTCTCCATAACCATCCTCTCGAGTCCATGGCATAACCCTCAAGTGACTCATTTGCTCCTTTCTACCAATCCTCTCTATAATATTTATTAGCTCCTCATCCTCCCACTGCTTAGATTAGATAAGCTCCATTAAAGTAGGATGCACATCTAAAGGTGCTAGTAACTCAGGGGTAATATCCGATGATGGTCAGAAATCAAAGGTAGATATATACATATATACTCCAAATGTATCCACTCCAAGAACAAGGGACTCGATACTGCCCGCTGCCCGCTTAAAGCATCTTCTACTACGTTACGTATGCTCGAGGTATAAGAGATATCAGAATCATAGGATGCTAAGAACTCCATCCACCTTTACTGCCTCAAGTTCAAGTCTTTTTGGGAGAACAGATACTTTAAGGACATATGATCCATATACGACTCAAATCGCTCTCCTAAACGATAATGGCTCCATGAATTAAAAACGACTGCTAACTCAAGGTCATTTGTAGGATAATTTCTCTCATGGGACTTCAACTGTCAGATCGCATGACTCACCACCCTTCCTTCTTGCATCAATACCATGCTAGCCCTGTTCCACAGGCGTTGGTATAAGCTATAAATGGCTTCGTCCCATCTGGAAACACCAACATGGGCACACTAGTCAACGCCTCCTTCAATCTAATAAATCCTTGCAATTTTCCATCCCATGGAAAGACTAGATTCTTCTTGGTAAGATGGGTCAGTGAAGAAGAAATCTTTGCGAAGTCCTTAATGAACTTACGATAGTAGCCCGCCAAACCAGGAAAACTTCTCACCTTCGTGGCATTTTTCGAAATAGCCAATTTTGAACTGCTACCACTTTACTAGGGTTAACTACTGAACCACTTTCCGAGATAATGTGTCCCAAAAAGTGTAACTCCTCTCTTCAGAATTGGCACTTAGAAAACTTTGCCTTCAGCTTATATGCATGGAGTGTACTGAGCACTTCTTCTAAATGCAATGCATGCTTCTCTCTACTCTTCAAGTAAACCAGAATATCATCCATAAACACCACTACAAACTTATTTAACAACCTCCACAAAATAGGCAAGTGCATTGGTTAGTCCAAAGGGCATGACTAATCACTCATACAATCCGTCGGGTGTACTGAATGTTGTCTTCTGAATACATTCCTAAATACGTATAGCTAATGGAATCTGGTAGCTAAATACAATTGATAAAATACTCTAGCTCCAACTAACTGATCGAAGAGATCGTATATGCAAGGAAAAGGATGATTCTTCTTTGTCGGTTTATTAAGCTCCCTATAATTAATGTAGAGTCCAAGGGAACCATCCGCCTTAGTAGCAAAGACAACATGTGCTCTCCATTCTGAAATGCTCCTTCGAATGAAGCCCTTTTCCAATAGCTCATTAACCTGCTTATTATACTCGCACCTCTCCTTCGGAGCTATACACCTAATGGTAAGGTGACAAATCTAGCATTCTCAACTAGATAGATCCTAAACTCAATCTCTTTAAGAGACAAAAGATGGGTAACCTCAACAAAAATATCAGGAAAGTCTCTAACTACAAACACTATACTAAGCTCGTTATGTGATATCAATGAGCATAAGTAGCTCAACATAACATATCCTCGAGGGTCGAAATAAATCTCTAGGCTATGTCAATTACATGTGCTCAACCTAACAACCATTCTATCATAGTCCAAAATAGTGGCATACATAGTCAAATATTCCATGCCTAATATCGACCCAAACCTAGGGAATCCCAATACAAAGGCATCGCAATCAAACTCAATCCCTGTGATAAACAACCTCAAACCCTTACACAACATACATAAATTGGCCAGTCCTCCTACATGCTTTGACAGAATTATAGGGTCTGTGATAGTACTAGTGTCTAAACATAAGTCATTAACAAGTCTACTCGAGATAAAAGAATGTGAAGCTCCCATGTCAAATAATGCACGAATAGATAAACTGGAGTGAATTAACACACCCTTGATCACCACCTTTTTACCGTTGATTGTGCACTTGAGCTGAGGACTGCCTCTAGTGTATAAGCCGAAACTACCTGAGTAGAAGTCTGAGTAGGAGCTTTCGATGGTGCTTCGCAAGTTCGCTTCACATGTCCATACTGATCATAGTTATAACACTTTATCTTAGAGCGATCCACTCCACAATCTTAGAAAAATGTCCTTGCCTGCCCCCTTATTGCATCTCAAGTCCTTCTGAATCTTCCCCTTCAGTCCAAATCATCCATTCTTATTGCACTTCTGTTGCCTTCTCCACAACCATAGGAGCCTCTTCCTTCACTTCTTTCTTAGAGATGGTGTTTAGCAATGCCATCTCCATAAGGCTCTCATAGGCAGCATCCATCGAAATATGACTCACAGCTAAATCCTAAAGTGGCCGATTAAATTCCTTAGCAAAACTTGTGTGTGTGCAAATCAACTCCATACTGAACCTAGCTAGCTCATTAAATTATATCACATAATCTTTGGCTGTCATATCTTCTTACTTGAGATGGATAAAATTCTCTAACTACTTGCCTTCCTTTACTCTAGAAAGGAACTTCATCTCAAACCTCCTATGAAACTCGTCCCAAGAAATATCATCCCCATCAGCCTCAACCTCAGCCTCAATAACCTCCCACCAGCTTAGTGCCTCACCTTGCAGCTGCCAAGTAGCTAGCCGCCTCCTCATAACATCAGTCAAGCCCATTAGACCAAATAACCTATCACAATCACAAATCCATGCTCTCAAATCCACAAAAGACTCTGTCTGCATATACGGCTTGCCTCAAAGACTAGAAAAATCTTTGCATAGTTTTCCAAAATCTAGAGCGGTAGGTGGGCGGGCATGAACATCACCCATCTCTCTCTCCATGGGTGTAGCGACCCACAGTTCCATACCCTTTGAGTTGATAATAAAATTCATTCCTGTTCAACCCAAATTGTACGAAAGAGCGAATAACTAGGGAAAAGAAGAAAAAGGTAGAAGAAGAAAAAAGAACAACAAACACAGAATCTCACAATCGCAACGGAACAAAATAAAATATATATAATAACAGATTTTATACAAAAGAATCTGTAACTGTTTATACTTACAATCATCAGAGTACAACAATTAATACATCAGCATGGACTGTTAAAATAACCCGCCCTCACACAGCGGAATAAATCAAGTACGTGATATACGTCAGAAATCCTCCAGCCCGTCTCCTGAGCTCCATAGCATTCTAACCTGAATCTGTAATACTCGGTCTGACCCAAGCATTATAATAAAATAACACCCGAGTCAGTCTGGAAATCCAGCGTGAGAAAACACACTCAATTTGAATTATTAACTTTTCAAAATCCTTTGAAAACAAAGGTATCTCGTAAGATCACGTCACAAATAAACACAACGAGTTTTTACCTTACAATAACCAAAACAGTTTATATCAAATCATCTGATATTATAATAGTGTCTATAGAAAGTAAATAGAAAATAGCTGAAATGCTTGCATCTCACGTTCCAGCATAGCTGGGCACAATCAAAACCATACGGCGCTTATTGGAGAATGGATTCCATCGAATGACTGGGCCACTGGGGTACCGCCCGTCATAGTACATCTCTAGAACCATGTAGCGAGGACCACGCCGGGATCCCCAGCTACACAAGACCGGCTTACCCCTGACCTGGATAGACTTAATATGTTATCACCCCGGGTGTTCCCACCCTTACCACCTCCTTCCATGCACACCCATATCCATAATAAATAGGTTTCCGAGGACATCTAGAAGTTGATAACATACCCTACTTGGGTGCGACCCACTTAGCCTTGCTGCATCTCCCCTGTTTTAGTCATTCCCTAATTGATGAGGCTCGAGGCTAAGCGTTACCTTTCAAGAACAATTTTACTTAGAATGCTCATCGTCCTCCAATGACGATGTTCTGATAGCATTCATCCATACAAGTTGTCCTGGGTCTGGACAAACCGAATCACCGTCTTCATCATCTTCACGGTATTCATTCATAACGTTCAAATCGGATCGAAGTGCTTTTCGGATAATTAAACCCGATCCCGGTCTCTTCGAAACTATTAATGAAATTGACCAAAATTGATAGTCAATTATTCAACTATCAACGCACATCCATAAACAATCATCAGGCCTTATTATAAATTTACCAAGATTTATTTCAAGAATATCTTTATAAGATATTACTTCCAGTTCTTCAACATTTGAAAATAGTTTTCAAACCCTTATATTTCAATGGAACATTTCCAACCCTTCCCAATACTTAGTTTATTTTTCCTACTTCATTTTGTATTCAACACTTGGAAAATATTTCTTTATTTCCTTTTTCTTTTCTCAAAATCATATACAATTTTATTTGTAAACTCCTTGACTAGTTTACAACAAATTCTATAAATGTCAGAATTCCTTAATTAATTCCCTTAATATTTTCAAAACCAATTTCACTTGCTTATAATCCCAATTTCTTTTCTACTTCTTTTAATGAATTCTATTTCATTTTTTTTCGAAGCCTACTTTTATTTAACTACTTCGGAATTTTCTAACTTTTCCCCAAACTTCATTTTGAGAATTCTCTTATAAGTCCTATCTATTAAATAACTCTTTTCAACTCTCGAGAAGATTTATAAATAAATTTTAAAACCCTTTCAAAAACTCTGTATATATACATATGTAAATAAAATAAGTATTTTAAAGAAAATAATAATGGTTTATTTTTAAGACATATTCAAATAATTATTTAAAATATTAAAAACACCTTTTTATAACATCACTTCATAGCGGGTTTTTAAAATTTAGGATTTTATTAAAATAAATATTAAGTGTTTAAAAATTCCTTCTGAAATATTCAATACTAACTAACTTTAAAATTTACATAATTTAATAAATAAAAATTCCCTTTTTAAAATATAAAACTTAACTTATTGTTAAAAATATAATTTTAAAATCTGGATAACCAAATTTTCAATTTATAAACTTCTCGATTTCCATCACATTTTTTTTTCCTATTCCGGTCTCCTTAGCCATCTTCCCTTTAAAAATAGTATTCACTATCTTTTCTTACCCTATTCCCATATTCAAATATAAAATTCTTCCTATTATTTTATATTTCCAACCTATCCCCGGATATCACTTTCCTTCATTTATAACTTCATTATAAATTTTTATAACTCCTTTGAGTTTCACTAAAAATTTTCTCATTTATAAATTCCATTTTATAAATTAAATTTCTTATAAATTCCATTTATTTTTGCCAACTTATTTTAATATCGTTTTCAACTTCTTTCTATATTTTCGAATATCATTTTAAAATCCCATCTTTAAAAATTCTTTTATATGTTTTATTTTAAATTCTCTATTTAAAATATTTTTCCACATTATTTAATACGATCAAAATTCACCATTTCTTATTCAAACAAATTCTCTTCTAAATAATCCAGATTTCGATATACAAATTTTTATATTAAAAATCTCCTTTTAATTCCTTAAAATTTTAAAATATTATTTATGGCATTAAATATACCCAAAATTAATTTCCATGGCATTATAACATTTAAAATTTTCTACACACAATAATCTAGTAGGTTATTCATATGAAAAATACTGATATATTTAAGGAATCCAGTTGGATCCCTCCAACCTATTTTCCTGCATCCAAAGATGTTAGACAACAATAAAAAATACCAATCCCACTTCGAGGGGGATATCGCGGTATATGAGGTCATCCGCTATTATGCAGGGCGCATAGGGTCTTATCCACTATAAAGTGCGGGAATATCACTCCAATACTAATAAATATACTACTGTATATAAATAGTCATCCAACAGATAATTATAAATTTATAAATCAAATCAAGCATCCAATAAATTAAATTTGAATTCAAACATTTAAATTTTAATACGGTAATCCAAATGAGTGAGAAATTCTCACCTTTGATTTTTAATTGCAATCCCTTCCAATTTAAATTCATTTCATTGTGTAAATTCAGCAGCCACGAATCCACATGACTAATCCCGTGATTTTTTTTGAACCTCGTATAAGCAAATACGATTTTTAATATGACGCTTTTTATTAAGGTTTAAATTACTTGATTTATAAAATAAATTTCCATATTAACTTTTAGCTTGCGAAATCTTTAATTACCTCACTGCTTCTTTGCACGCAAATCGGTTGCTCACATACTTCGTCTTCCCCAAGAGCGACTGCTGCCTTCCTCCCTTTTTTTAAAAAAAACGTCAAGATCGCCAGAGCGCTCGACCACCGCCGCTGCCGATACTACGCACGCCCCACCACCTCTGCCGCCATCATCGCCGAGTGCAGCACTGCCTCTCCAAATGCTCGCGATTTGAGGTCGGCGAACCCCAAAGTGCAAAACCCTAGAACGGCGAACACGCCTCCACTAGCATGCTCACGCGCGCTCACCTCCAGCCCCCGACCATCGTCGCTTTTCCCCTGACCTCGCGCACATCATCGCCTCGCGCGACTTCGAGTCGCGATGCCCCGCATTTTTTGTGTGTTTGGCCATCGTTCGAACTGAATAAAAGGAAAATGCCGGAGGAAGGAGAAGACGCAACTTCGATTTATAAATTGAGGATTTCCCCTTTTTTCTAAATCTCGAACTAGCCAGTGATTTTTGAAGGAAGAAGAAGGCCGTGTTCGTTCTTTTTTTTTCCTTTTTTCGAAGCTTTTAATTTTCTTTTCTCGGCTGTGTTGATTGAATGATAAGGACATGATTTAAAAAGAAAAGAACAGGGAAAAATGATGGAAGCGTGTTTGAATGGGTTAGTGAACAGTGACTGAAGTGAAGGGGAAGAGGTTGATGTGATTATAAATGTCAATCAATATAAATATATAATTATTTAAATTTAATCCGTCTCGACTTCGCAACTAAATATCTCGACCTCCTATCGAGGCGTGCCGCTAGGCGTTTATAATGTTATACCCCTATTCCGAACGAAACGGAAAAGGTCCAAGTCCTAATTCGATCGTATGGAGAAGATAGCTTTTTGAACCAAATTATTATATTAAATTTTCGATATTAATTTCAACGTATTTCTTTCTTGTACGATCAAACAATAACCCCAAACACTACAAAATTTAAAATCCGATAATAATATACTATTACGGATCCAATGGAACTAGTTTTATCGAATTCCGAGACTGTGCCCCGGATCGCTATTTTTAAATGTCCATTTGACCAATTATTTTTAAAATTGAACATATCACTTTTAATTCAATTTTAAAACTTTTATTATCTTCATTAGTATTAATATAAATTTTACAAGCCTTTAATTTATTTTATCGAGCTTAAAACTCAAGATACAATAATTTAACCAATATTCAATTATAAAACTCAAAAATTAAATTATCCAATAAATTGCAATATTTAAACTCTGAATTTATTTTATAAATAACCTAAATTTTCATATTCAAAATCAATCTAAAATCTGAATTCAATATTTAAAATCATTTAAATATTCCAAACCAAATGTCGAAAAGTCCTGGTCGTTACATTCCTCCTCCCTTAAAATAATTTCGTCCCCGTAATTGCTAAGGCAGGAAAAACGCTCCAAACCCATTAACTTATTAAAACCCACTTACTGAAATTTCAATATTTCACTTTTCTAATCTTTTACCTTCAACCCAACAATTAGTATTCCCTCCTAAACCAAATCCTTTATTTCGATTATAAATTCAAAATCAATTACCGTTAACAAAAAATTTTCCTGAACAATTTCAAATTTTTTCTAACACCCTAAATTTTCAAATTGTTTTGGTAGAGTCTCCTTTGTACGGAGGAACTTTTGCAATATGATAAGAGATATATATATATATATATATATATATATATATATACATCGACCCACACGGTCGAAAAACAAAATATATAACAATATTTTATATTTTCGCAGTATTTAATCCGAAAACGTACCGTATTTTAGCATCTTTAAGCAAGCGGCTTATTTTATTTTGCAATTTGCGCAATCATAGTCAAGCAATAGAGCTCCAGGTACCTATACTTACTCAATTTAAATCGTAAGTACCAAATATATGAAATTAAATAACATTTCACTTATTTAAATTGTTAAAACACATAAGTTTCGTAAGCAATGCATGCTAAACAATATTTATAAGCAATTATAAAGTTCCGATACTAATTTTTATTTGCTTTCAACCAATCCATATACCATTTTATTCAATTCGAATGACTTACAACTCACTTTACATGCATTCACTTTATTTTTTTAAACCAAACAACTCATATACATCCCAATTGATTTAAAAATCAATTTATTTCACTTCTATTTATTCATAGAATTTTATTTACTTCCGTTTATATCAAACGACAAATTTTTCTATGCAGATTTCAGCGACAATCATTTAATAAAATATCCATTTCAGTTTATAGCTATTTTAAATTGATTTCAAATTAATTTTTATTTAATCACATTCCATTTCTAGTTGATTCTAAATCAATTCATTTTGCATTTCATTCAAATCCACTTTCATTATTTTCAAATCCATTTTATTTAGCTCAAAAGACATTCCATGATATCTTATTTAATGGCCATTTCACAAACTTACTGGAAGTCAAGCTTCTATTAAATATTAACTTAAGTTATTTATTTACTTCAATCATTTCAACTCCATACTTAAGTTTATTTTTCTTGTAAACAAATTCCAATTCAAATTTTTGATTTGATTTTTTTTTCAATCAAATTCCATTCAGTTTACTAATCTATTTTAATTAGTTCATTCATTTAACCCACTTCAAATTTCTAATCCGTACTCAATTGATTCTCGAATTTATTTCAATGATATCCAAGGCCATATTTAATTCATTCATATTCAAATTGGATTTATTTATAACTCGAGTCATCACCATTTCAATTCAATTCCATTTTATTCGACACGTTTCCGATTTAATTTAATTCGCTTACAATCTAAGTCGAATTTTATTTATAACTGAAGCTTTATTTCAAAAATCCATTTTTAACCAACAATCCAATTTTATTTAACCAAGTTAAATTCCATTAACACATTCAATTAAATAATTTATTTAGCTAATTAGTTCACTTCTAATTTATAATTCAATATTTGATTTTTTTTATTATAAAATTTGCTTTATTACATTTTCTTGAGCTCAACTCATTTTTACAATTCAAGCACTACAAGAAAAACTATTTTTAGTTGCATTAATTGGTGGCGTTTTAAATTTTGTGCAACTGTTGGTAATTTTACACTATAAAAATAAACAAAAAAAACGCGGCTAATTCTCCCGCCAGTGTAATTTGAGGAATTTTTTGTTAAAGTTTTCGTGGCCGCTCAAATTTCTTTTACCATTTCTTCTTCTTCTCTCCATAATTTCCAACTTTCAGAGAATAAAAAATCCCTCCACAACTCTCACAAGTCGCCGAATAACTCCAGGCTTCACAATTTTTAGAATAATAAGGCAAAAATCTCAGTTTCATCTCTCCCGAATCTCACAAAATCGCGGTCGCTCTCCCTCATACCCTAAATCGCCCTTGTCCAAATCGCCATCGCTGTCATCGCTGCCTCTCCGAAATCATCGCCGCTTCCTCTCATTGTCGCCCAGATCGCTATCGGGTTTCAGTCCGTTGTCTCGGTCCTACCCTAATTCCTCTTAAGTCCGGCTTCAGGCTTCATTGTCTTTCAGTTTGGCTTCAGCCTTCAGGCCTCTTCAGTCTTCATTGCCTTTCTGTTAATTCAATGCCTCTTCAGTCTGGCTTCTGCCTTCACGCTTCATTGCATCTCAATTTGTTGTTTCAGTACTACATTTGTCAATGGGTAGAGACACTGAATGACCACCACGACACAATTATAGAACCGACCTTTCAACAAAATCATTTGTGCTGTTGACGAATGAACCATCGGATTTCAGGAAAATTTTCAAGCTTTTATTTAAATAATAATTTGTTAATATGCTTGCCTAGTGCACACATTTTAATATCTATTTTTGTGTTGTTTAGCTATGTGCCTTTTAAATCTTAGTTTAGAGTTTGTTACAGCCCTTAATCTTCCTTTTAAAATGGTTGCATTTGGCTATGAAGTATAATACTTTTCTGTAATCCATAAAACTAAGTAAAGGTGAAATAGAACATCACTGCCTTATGGGAATCAAGAAGGATAAATTAGCTTCAGTTCCTTCACATTTGTAAATATCTTATTATTACTTCCTGATATCGCAATATCAATATTTCTATTATGTGAATGCAGGCACAACATATATGAATAATGATATGGACCTAAATCAGTTGATTCAAAGCTATTGGCCCTTTCTTTGATCTGAAACCAAATAAGGTACATAAACGAATATTCATTATTAGATTCTTTTGGTATAAAACAACACTTTATAAGGTTTCATATGTGATTGTAAGCTAGCATTTTCTTTTTTAGTATACCAGAACTTTTTACTGTAAACTTGAAAACACATACACACACCTACCAACTTTTAGTACCAAAGGGGAAATGATGACGATGAAATTAATTAACTTCTTCAAATGAAACTTTCAGCTCAGCGAATATCATTTTCTTGGATGAATGTTTATGTTGATTTGTTTTTTGAGTTTACATGTTGCTTCAATGCTGCGAAATTTGGTATTCTGTATGTAGTTTAATCTTAGGCATTTAGCAACTCTGTGAGAATTGAAGCTGAATATATAGGTGAATACAAAATATATTTTTATGTAGTTTAAGAAATCACCATTGGCTATGTATGCTGTCAGTATGCAGTTTAAGAACAATCACCATTGGCTATCTAACTTAACTCTAATTGCAGAATACCACATGACATTGTTTATAGATTAAGATTGCAAAGTGAATCTATTTTGTTATCAAATAGACGATCAATAATCAAATGCTATCAATTTTGACAAAAAAATATTCAAAATGTGATCATCTACTTGAAGTTTCATCTCTCCTAGACTAAGAGAGTTTTATCTACACACATCTAAATTTGAAAAAAATGGGACGAAAGGAAAGGTAGTTTGATTGTTCAACTAATAAAAAAATGGGACAATCATGCCCACATCACTACTTTTGTTTTCTGCTTGAATCTAGTAATCGTGTTTTCGATCATTGTTTTGATGTTGAGTTTTTCGGTTTGGGACATAGTGTAACGACCCGTATTTTTAACACTTTAAAAATACGAATTAAAATGAAAATTTTGAATAAAAATCCGAAGGAAATAAAATTTTGTGTTGTTAAATGTGAATTACAAGTTAAAATACAATACTGAATTCTGAAATAAGTTATTTGTAAATTAAATATGGATGTTAACTTGTAGTGAATGTAAATAATGAATTGAATTTGATTGTAAACCAAATATGTTATGATTGTAAACAAAGAATAAATAAAATGGTAGATTTAATAATGGAAGTTTATGTTATTGAAACTAATATAAATAAATGTAACTTAATATTACAGTTGATTGAAAGCAGATAATAACTGAAACTGTAATTTGATAAAGATGTTAACTTGTAATTGAACGTAAGTAAAAGATTTAAATTTGAATGTAACAAGTAATTGAAACGAATTGAATTCGATTGTAAACAACGAAATAAATAAAATGTTACATTTAATATTGAAGTATAATATGGAAATCAACGTAAATGAATGTAATTTAATATTACTGTGAATTTAAATAAGATGATAGCTGAAGAAAATGAAAGTAAATGAATTATAAACTATTGATAATAATGTATAAGTAAATGGTTGATTCAATAATGAAAGTGTAAATCGAAATAAAAGAATTCATTTGGAATTAAGTAACTTGAATTTGAATTACAATATAATTGAACGCTGAATCTAATATAATCTTTTATATTGGATTTATAATGGAAAATTGCATTGTAAAAGATTGTTAATTACTGTGAAATTAAAAATGGGATTTGTGAACAATTGAAATTTGATTTAAAAGTTAATAATTTAAAATTGGGAATTTTATATTGAAATTTAACAGGCGAATAATTTATTTTTCGAATATTGGATTTAATTAGACAATTAAATCGATAATTTAATAAGTTAAATTTCAGAAATAATTGAAAATCGAGTTGAATATGATTGAAAATGATTTGTAAAATTTTATCTTATCATATTGGAGTTATAGTAATGTTATAGAACTTTTAAAATTGAATTCAAAGTTAAATTGTGAAAATTAAATATTTTAATATTTAGTTATCAATTGAAAAATAGCCATTTTTCGAACAGTCTCAGAATTAAACGAAACTAGTTCCATTGGATCCGTAATAGTTTGTTATTGTTGGATTTCAATTTTCGTAGCAATCGGAGTTATCGTTTGACCGTGGCAGCTCGAAACGCATCGAATTGTTTTTAATATTAATTCGGCGAGAGAAAATAGTCATTTTTCAAAAAGTCTTGGATTTCGACAAAACCAGTTTCATCTGATACATAATGTGATATTATTATATGGTTTTAAATTTCGTGTCAATTGGATGTACCGTTTGTCCGGGGCAAGCCAAAACGCATCGAAATCGGTTTAAATCGGTTTAATTTAAAACTGATCGTTTTTCTCCGTAACTCGCCCAGATGACCGAATTAGCCTCTGAAACATGTTCCGTTGCGTTCGGAACGTGGGGTAAACCTTAGAAATGCCAGCCGGCACACTTCGTTTGGAGTTCGGAAAATTTTCGATGAATAGTGTTTTGCCAATTTTCTATATAAGGACCTCACATCTTCAATTTGCAAACAAAAGCCCAAAACCCTAATCCAAATAGCTCCAGCCACCACTATCACATTCTAAGGCCAGAAATTCATCTTCTTTCCTCCTCAATCTCTCTCAATCCGTGAAGAATTAGAAGAAGTGTTCAACTACAAAGTTGTAGCACTCGTCGAGAGCTTCAAATCCATACGGAGATGATCGAAAATGGAGCAACGGATCAACGGGAAATCGAGCTCGAAGCTGCTGCGTTTTTCACACATTTCGAGGCCAAAGGAGCAGCCGAGCTTCAAGCTATTCCAGGCGTTGGTGGCTCGTGTGGTGGCGCGCGTGGTGGTGGTCCCTGATCGTCTTCAAGCTGCTCGGTGTGGTCGTGAAAATTGCTTGAAGATGGCGGCTAATGGGTTTTGGTGAACGTGTTTTCACGTTGAAGAAGATGATGGGAAGGTGCGGCCCAGATCTGAAGATGCAGAAACGAACGGCCAGATCTGAAGCTAGGGTTTGAAATTTAAATTAAAAGCTGAAATTGTTTATTTAAATTCGTGTAAACTTTAAAATAGCATAACTTTTTCATACGAGGTCCGATTGGAACGAAACTTTTTGTGCTGCGATCGTAATGACGAGAGCTTCGAAATGAAACTGGTTTGGATGGATTTGGAGACGGTGGAAATTTGGGCTAAAGTTGGGCGTCGTCCAGTTTTAGTTCCAAACCTGAACGTCTCGGCGACAACAGAAAATCAAGGTGAGTGTTTATACGCTCACAATTGACTAAAATAATTTATGGTAGTTAAATATGACATTATGAAGTGATATGAATTTTTTTTTGTCGTTGTTTCATAAAATTTAATTGTCATATAGATTGTCATTTGAATTCACCGTTGAAAATTAAATTGACAGTCAAATTGAAATTAAAAATTGAATTGCGATTAAATTACCTGACATTGATAACTATGAAATTGCCGTGAATTGTATTGTCTATTGGATGATGTATTTCGATGGATGTTATTGGTTGATATTTAGATGTTTGGAAGTTTATTTGCTTATATATATATCCTATTATACATACATATGACACTGTGATTTGGTTTAAGTGATATATATTCATCCTTGACATTTAATTGAAATAACTAATCACTTGGCCATAGGATAGAAAACTATATACGGACACCGGGTTGGTTAAATTAAATGATTTTAAAAGTTGTTTGAAATTATTTAAATGAATTGATTTTAAGAATAAAATCCAATTTATGGAAATTGAATTATTTTGAGTTGAAGATCGAGATGTTGGAATTTAAACTTGGTAAATGAATTTGTTTAATTATTCGAAGTTTAGATTTTAAAGAAAAAGTTGAAATACGGCGTAAATTTTCGAAAGATTGATTTGTTTTAAAAGATTGGACTTTTAATCGAACTCTGAATATTTCTAAGAAAATTTATATGAAATGATATTTCAAGTGGAGTTTGGAATTGAAAATTGATTTGAAATTGAGATTTAATTAATTTGGAATTTAATTGAAATTCAAAGAAATTTGTGAATTGGACTAAATTGAAACTATTGAATTAAATTTGAAGATAAAATTGATTTGAATAGGATTTGAACTGAAATTGATTTGGAATGTAATACTTAAATGAATTCTTGAAATCCGAATGTTAATCTAAGTTTATTGAATTGGAATTGTTCCAGAAATTAAGTAAACTACTTAATACGGATGTTTAATTTGAAGAATATTCTAATTTGAATACGAAATGGTTTTAAAGCGAATCTTATATTCTTATATAAATATATGAACTGTTTTGAAATGTGAAATATTTAAAGTTTCGAAATATATTGGAAGTAAAATTGTTTATTTTGTGGTTCAAATATGTATTTGAAATTGATAATTTGAAATGGTTTATTGAGAAGCTGAATCGAGTTGAAATTGATGATTTGAGATTTGATTAAATTTTGGAATTCGAGTTTATGTGAAATCAAAATGAGATTTTGTGGCAAAAAGTGATTTTGAAATCGAAATGAGATTTTGAGGCAAAAAGGGATTTTGAAATCGAAATGAGATTTTGAGGCGAAAAATGATTTTGAAATCGAAATGAGATATTGAGGCGAAAAATGATTTTGAAACAGAGTCTTACATCTTGAATAGATATGATGATATTTGAAATGGATTTGATTTTAAAGCGAATATGATATTTTGATATCAATTATGAATCGATTTGAAAATGTAAAAGATCGAACCGGTGTGAAAAATATAACGTAGTTATTAAAGAGACCGGGATCGGATATGGACATACTCTCTGTCGATACCGAAAACCACTTTAATAACTAATACATGTGGAGTGTTGATCCAGAATGAAGTGGATGGTTTTGGTGAACGTGTTGATTTGAAGAAAGAGAACGATTTTGGATGACCCCTGACATGACTAAAACAGGAGCCGCGCCGGGCCATTGAGGTTCGCCACCTCTAGTGGACACACTTCTTCGTTACCATGTCTATTGATTTTGTGATTCGATTTGGGTGCACCCCTCGATTTTGGGAGTGTTGTTTCGCGGTGTTGGGGTAGTAGCTGCTATGCCCAACATCAGTCCGGATCATGCAACTACTAGTATCCTAGTTGGTATTGCCTCATGTACCTTGTCATACTGATTATCCTATTCGCGACCACTACGATTTTGATTTGTACCTTTAGTATATGGATTGCCCTCTGGTGACTTCCGGTTTTGGGGAAACTACGGTCTTGTATATGCTCTTGGGAATATAAACTGTGTTAAGGGTGGAATGGGCCATGGCTTAACGCTATTTTAATACTTTTACTTTAATGTAGACATATTATAATAACGTATTGTACTACATACTAGATAGTTTAACGGATCCTTGAGAGATGGAAAAATCCCGTAACATCTCTTAAGTTATTGCACTCACGTTGACACTGGATAGGAGATGTCAAAACCCGTAAACATCTCTGACGCCGTCACACTCATATTTTCTTATTCGATTTGACTTACATGAGATATTTTAGTCCTGACTCGAGTGTTTTGTCTTTTCATTACGCTCGGGTCAGCCTGAGCATTTCAGATAAGGTTGAAGATCTATTCTGGAGGACGAAGACGGAGTTTGGTATTACATCATTTGTATTCTACTACCATATTATTTTTCCGCTGCATTATTGTATTATCTCTGATATGTATGTAACTCTGATTTATGATGTATAATAATAATCAAATTTATTTATTTAACAGCTTCATGAACTGTTATTTTATTATTATATCTTGTTCCTTCCGCTGCAAGATTCTGAGTTTGTTTCTGTTCTTTTTTTTTTTATTTAACCCCATTAACCATCCGCCCTTTTGAATGGTTAGAATCGGCACGTGTGTCTGTTTTGTCGATTTAAACTGTCCAAAAAGGCGGGTCGTTACAGTTGGTATCAGAGCTTTGGTTTAGATTTCCTTAGCTCTAGTGGGGAATAACTCGTTGAAATAGGGTTGAAACCTATGAATGAGTTTGAGGGTACGAGAGAGCGTATTTGTTATTTTGTTATAAAATGGTTTTATATTGTGTTGATCTGTTCCATTGAGTATTTATAAATTCTGGTCGGTACATGGGACGCCATGGCATCGATAGGGGTTTCTAAACACTCGAATAGGACAAATTGACATAATATTGTTTTGACTTATATTTATATATAAATATTACTACGGATATATAACTTTGATTTTATTGGTTGGTAGGAGATGATAATATTAGATTATCGTCGTCAATGGGTTGACTTGTCAATATTTCTAAATTATTGACAAATGAAAAAAAAATGAATTTGGAAAATATAATTGGAAATGGAATTAAATGAATATGATTTTAAATTTGAGAATATAAACTCCAATGTTTTGAAATTTGTACCAATGGTGTAGAAATAATCTACGTATTATTTGAAAATTTTGAATAGGAATGATTTGCCAAATGATTTTGAAATAAATAAGTGGTGTATGCCCCGCTTGATGATTGGAAAATAAGTTTCGGTAATGAGTGCATGCATTATCGACGTTTATTTTTCAAAAGTCCGAGTGGGGGAGACCCTCAATGTTTTCTGTACTCTTTGAATAAAATGGAAATTGAAATTTTTCTAAAATATTAAATAGAATTTGAAGGTTAAAAATGAAAATTTAAATTGCAATAGTAAACCTTAATGTGATTAATAATAAATTGAAGATTTATTAAATAGGCTCAACACTAAAATTTAATTAAAATAAGTTGTATATTATCAACTACACTAAATTTGCATAACCATAACTTACCTAATATTTAAAAGTTTAAAATGCATATTCTGATAAGTAAGAAATAATATACAAGTACGATTGTGAAAACAAAATGTGGAGATTCTTTGATAGTTGTGAATATAAAAGAAATTCAATTGAAATTGAATAATATATACTTAGTTAATAGTGTGAATTTAATTTAAACAAGTAAATTAACCGAATTGAAACAATAAAGTAAACAAATAAATTGAATGAGGGAATTTGCTTTAACTTAAACAAAGCAAATGAATGAGTAAACTGGATTTGTTAGGAATTATAAAAGATAGAAAGTTAAGCCAAAATTTAGAGTGAAAGAAATATACAAAGGAATGAATTAGATTTAAATCAATGAAATATAAAACTTGTAAATGGAAACTAAGTAAATTTGAATAAACTAAATGTCAATAAACTTGAAATTGATTGACTTGGTGGGAAATTTTGTATGGATGTTAATGTTGTGGTGCAATGGTTGTTAGATGGATGTTAATTGATTAAGTATGATTCATTTTGTTAATAAATTGAATAAATGGAATATAAATTTAAATAATTAAATTCAATTTGAAGTAAGGTGATGTTGAATATAATTGTATTCAATTTAATTTGAAGAAAAATTGTCTTGAGTTAAATGTGGATGTAATAAAGTGAATAAACCGGAAAACAAATTTAATGTAAACTTATTTCACAAAAATATAAAAGAAATTAACAACTTTGTGTTAATGCTTGATTTTCCGGAAACTTTAAATTGGATAGTTTGTATTTGTAATAACAAACAAATGTGGAAATCTAAAATTGTCCGGTATGTGCTGAAACTAAAAGTACCATACCTTTTAAATGAATAATCGGAATTTGATGATCTTGGACTTTTCGGAAAGCTTAGAATCTGTAGCACGACTTTTGTTTAGAGTATCTCAGAAAATTCATTCATTTACTAGGTTAAAAATGTAAATGTCTATCGCTATCCTGTGTAAGAATAAGCAAAACTAATAGCATTTGACCTTAGTATTTATGACATAACTTTTTACTGGTTTATCGGATTTTCATGATCTTGTACTTTCTATAAACCTCAGAACCTATGCTCCAACTTTTGTTTTAGAAGCCTTGCATTTTGCTGAAGTTTAGAAGGTCGAAAGTGTGCGTGAAGGTCGCTGACCTGCACGGACCTGAAACGTATTCTCGTAGTAAAACGGTCGTAACTTTTGAACGGAAGGTCCGAATTCAATGATTTTGGACATTCCGGAAAGCCTGAAACGAATGCAACAACTTTTGTTTAGATTCCATTGTCAAATTTTATAGTTTAGGTGACCAAAAACTGAGATTCGTTTGCTGTCCTGGAATTGGAATTTCAGTTTTGAAGCTAAACATGTTATATGTGTGTCGTTTATGATAAATATATCGATCTATCTTTATATGCATGGTTCTAACTTGGTCATTGAGCACTTTAGTAGGTAGCAAAGGGGTTGCGCTTCGCCTGTGGAGCTCGCTTCTGCGCTAAATGCAAAATGTAAGTTAAAATGCTAATAAACGCTTAATAAAAGGTATGTTCTCGGATTACAGTTTATATTGTGGTATATTATTGTGTTCCCCATGTTTTGGGATGCCTCATTCTTGTAATGAGATGTATATCATGCAATTATTACCACTGTGAAATTTTTCGGTCCTAGCCGCGCAAAGGAGGTGCTGCCGAAATTTTTCAAAAATCCGCGAGTTAGAAAATTTTGAGATTCTAAAAAAAAATTCTATAACTAAATTTTGCAAATAAGTAGAATATTTTGAATGAATTATATCTATATGATGGTTTCCCCTTCTCCGTTCCTTTTCGAGGACGAAAAGTTTTAAGTGAGGGAGAATGTAACGACCCGTATTTTTAACACTTTAAAAATACGAATTAAAATGAAAATTTTGAATAAAAATCCGAAGGAAATAAAATTTTGTGTTGTTAAATGTGAATTACAAGTTAAAATACAAAACTGAATTCTGAAATAAGTTATTTGTAAATTAAATATGGATGTTAACTTGTAGTGAATGTAAATAATGAATTGAATTTGATTGTAAACCAAATATGTTATGATTGTAAACAAAGAATAAATAAAATGGTAGATTTAATAATGGAAGTTTATGTTATTGAAACTAATATAAATAAATGTAACTTAATATTACAGTTGATTGAAAGCAGATAATAACTGAAACTGTAATTTGATAAAGATGTTAACTTGTAATTGAACGTAAGTAAAAGATTTAAATTTGAATGTAACAAGTAATTGAAACGAATTGAATTCGATTGTAAACAACGAAATAAATAAAATGTTACATTTAATATTGAAGTATAATATGGAAATCAACGTAAATGAATGTAATTTAATATTACTGTGAATTTAAATAAGATGATAGCTGAAGAAAATGAAAGTAAATGAATTATAAACTATTGATAATAATGTATAAGTAAATGGTTGATTCAATAATGAAAGTGTAAATCGAAATAAAAGAATTCATTTGGAATTAAGTAACTTGAATTTGAATTACAATATAATTGAACGCTGAATCTAATATAATCTTTTATATTGGATTTATAATGGAAAATTGCATTGTAAAAGATTGTTAATTACTGTGAAATTAAAAATGGGATTTGTGAACAATTGAAATTTGATTTAAAAGTTAATAATTTATAATTGGGAATTTTATATTTAAATTTAACAGGCGAATAATTTATTTTTCGAATATTGGATTTAATTAGACAATTAAATCGATAATTTAATAAGTTAAATTTCAGAAATAATTGAAAATCGAGTTGAATATGATTGAAAATGATTTGTAAAATTTTATCTTATCATATTGGAGTTATAGTAATGTTATAGAACTTTTAAAATTGAATTCAAAGTTAAATTGTGAAAATTGAATATTTTAATATTTAGTTATCAACTGAAAAATAGCCATTTTTCGAACAGTCTCAGAATTAAACGAAACTAGTTCCATTGGATCCGTAATAGTTTGTTATTGTTGGATTTCAATTTTCGTAGCAATCGGAGTTATCGTTTGACCGTGGCAGCTCGAAACGCATCGAATTGTTTTTAATATTAATTCGGCGAGAGAAAATAGTCATTTTTCAAAAAGTCTTGGATTTCGACAAAACCAGTTTCATCGGATACATAATGTGATATTATTATATGGTTTTAAATTTCGTGTCAATTGGATGTACCGTTTGTCCGGGGCAAGCCAAAACGCATCGAAATCGGTTTAAATCGGTTTAATTTAAAACTGATCGTTTTTCTCCGTAACTCGCCCAGATGACCGAATTAGCCTCCGAAACATGTTCCATTGCGTTCGGAACGTGGGGTAAACCTTAGAAACGCCAGCCGGCACGCTTCGTTTGGAGTTCGGAAAATTTTCGATGAATAGTGTTTTGCCAATTTTCTATATAAGGACCTCACATCTTCAATTTGCAAACAAAAGCCCAAAACCCTAATCCAAATAGCTCCAGCCGCCACTATCACAGTCTAAGGCCAGAAATTCATCTTCTTTCCTCCTCAATCTCTCTCAATCCGTGAAGAATTAGAAGAAGTGTTCAACTACAAAGTTGTAGCACTCGTCGAGAGCTTCAAATCCATACGGAGATGATCGAAAACGGAGCAACGGATCAACGGGAAATCGAGCTCGAAGCTGCTGCGTTTTTCACACATTTCGAGGCCAAAGGAGCAGCCGAGCTTCAAGCTATTCCAGGCGTTGGTGGCTCGTGTGGTGGCGCGCGTGGTGGTGGTCCCTGATCGTCTTCAAGCTGCTCGGTGTGGTCGTGAAAATTGCTTGAAGATGGCGGCTAATGGGTTTTGGTGAACGTGTTTTCACGTTGAAGAAGATGATGGGAAGGTGCGGCCCAGATCTGAAGATGCAGAAACGAACGGCCAGATCTGAAGCTAGGGTTTGAAATTTAAATTAAAAGCTGAAATTGTTTATTTAAATTCGTGTAAACTTTAAAATAGCATAACTTTTTCATACGAGGTCCGATTGGAACGAAACTTTTTGTGCTGCGATCGTAATGACGAGAGCTTCGAAATGAAACTGGTTTGGATGGATTTGGAGACGGTGGAAATTTGGGCTAAAGTTGGGCGTCGTCCAGTTTTAGTTCCAAACCTGAACGTCTCGGCGACAACAGAAAATCAAGGTGAGTGTTTATACGCTCACAATTGACTAAAATAATTTATGGTAGTTAAATATGACATTATGAAGTGATATGAATTTTTTTTTGTCGTTGTTTCATAAAATTTAATTGTCATATAGATTGTCATTTGAATTCACCGTTGAAAATTAAATTGACAGTCAAATTGAAATTAAAAATTGAATTGCGATTAAATTACCTGACATTGATAACTATGAAATTGCCGTGAATTGTATTGTCTATTGGATGATGTATTTCGATGGATGTTATTGGTTGATATTTAGATGTTTGGAAGTTTATTTGCTTATATATATATATCCTATTATACATACATATGACACTGTGATTTGGTTTAAGTGATATATATTCATCCTTGACATTTAATTGAAATAACTAATCACTTGGCCATAGGATAGAAAACTATATACGGACACCGGGTTGGTTAAATTAAATGATTTTAAAAGTTGTTTGAAATTATTTAAATGAATTGATTTTAAGAATAAAATCCAATTTATGGAAATTGAATTATTTTGAGTTGAAGATCGAGATGTTGGAATTTAAACTTGGTAAATGAATTTGTTTAATTATTCAAAGTTTAGATTTTAAAGAAAAAGTTGAAATACGGCGTAAATTTTCGAAAGATTGATTTGTTTTAAAAGATTGGACTTTTAATCGAACTCTGAATATTTCTAAGAAAATTTATATGAAATGATATTTCAAGTGGAGTTTGGAATTGAAAATTGATTTGAAATTGAGATTTAATTAATTTGGAATTTAATTGAAATTCAAAGAAATTTGTGAATTGGACTAAATTGAAACTATTGAATTAAATTTGAAGATAAAATTGATTTGAATAGGATTTGAACTGAAATTGATTTGGAATGTAATACTTAAATGAATTCTTGAAATCCGAATGTTAATCTAAGTTTATTGAATTGGAATTGTTCCAGAAATTAAGTAAACTACTTAATACGGATGTTTAATTTGAAGAATATTCTAATTTGAATACGAAATGGTTTTAAAGCGAATCTTATATTCTTATATAAATATATGAACTGTTTTGAAATGTGAAATATTTAAAGTTTCGAAATATATTGGAAGTAAAATTGTTTATTTTGTGGTTCAAATATGTATTTGAAATTGATAATTTGAAATGGTTTATTGAGAAGCTGAATCGAGTTGAAATTGATGATTTGAGATTTGATTAAATTTTGGAATTCGAGTTTATGTGAAATCAAAATGAGATTTTGTGGCAAAAAGTGATTTTGAAATCGAAATGAGATTTTGAGGCAAAAAGGGATTTTGAAATCGAAATGAGATTTTGAGGCGAAAAATGATTTTGAAATCGAAATGAGATATTGAGGCGAAAAATGATTTTGAAACAGAATCTTACATCTTGAATAGATATGATGATATTTGAAATGGATTTGATTTTAAAGCGAATATGATATTTTGATATCAATTATGAATCGATTTGAAAATGTAAAAGATCGAACCGGTGTGAAAAATATAACGTAGTTATTAAAGAGACCGGGATCGGATATGGACATACTCTCTGTCGATACCGAAAACCACTTTAATAACTAATACATGTGGAGTGTTGATCCAGAATGAAGTGGATGGTTTTGGTGAACGTGTTGATTTGAAGAAAGAGAACGATTTTGGATGACCTCTGACATGACTAAAACAGGAGCCGCGCCGGGCCATTGAGGTTCGCCACCTCTAGCGGACACACTTCTTCGTTACCATGTCTATTGCTTTTTTGATTCGATTTGGGTGCACCCCTCGATTTTGGGAGTGTTGTTTCGCGGTGTTGGGGTAGTAGCTGCTATGCCCAACATCAGTCCGGATCATGCAACTACTAGTATCCTAGTTGGTATTGCCTCATGTACCTTGTCATACTGATTATCCTATTCGCGACCACTACGATTTTGATTTGTACCTTTAGTATATGGATTGTCCTCTGGTGACTTCCGGTTTTGGGGAAACTACGGTCTTGTATATGCTCTTGGGAATATAAACTGTGTTAAGGGTGGAATGGGCCATGGCTTAACGCTATTTTAATACTTTTACTTTAATGTAGACATATTATAATAGCGTATTGTACTACATAGTAGATAGTTTAACGGATCCTTGAGAGATGGAAAAATCCCGTAACATCTCTTAAGTTATTGCACTCACGTTGACACTGGATAGGAGATGTCAAAACCCGTAAACATCTCTGACGCCGTCACACTCATATTTTCTTATTCGATTTGACTTACATGAGATATTTTAGTCCTGACTCGAGTGTTTTGTCTTTTCATTACGCTCGGGTCAGCCTGAGCATTTCAGATAAGGTTGAAGATCTATTCTGGAGGACGAAGACGGAGTTTGGTATTACATCATTTGTATTCTACTACCATATTATTTTTCCGCTGCATTATTGTATTATCTCTGATATGTATGTAACTCTGATTTATGATGTATAATAATAATCAAATTTATTTATTTAACAGCTTCATGAACTGTTATTTTATTATTATATCTTGTTCCTTCCGCTGCAAGATTCTGAGTTTGTTTCTGTTCTTTCTTTTCTTTTCTTATTTAACCCCATTAACCATCCGCCCTTTTGAATGGTTAGAATCGGCATGTGTGTCTGATTTGTCGATTTAAACTGTCCAAAAAGGCGGGTCGTTACACATAGGCCATTTCAATTTAACACCACACCACTTCCAAATCATTACACTAAATTTACAATTGAAAAGTAAATGATCCACATCATCATTAAGTTGGTTGCATAGGACACATTTAGGATCAATGATTATGCACCTTTGGATCAGTTTCTATTTTGTTGGCATGTATTTCTTAAGTACTTAATACAAACAAACTACCATTTTTGGGACATGTATGTTATTCCAAACAAAATCTGCTAAACGCACATTATTGTATGTTGCTCTTACATTATTTCAAATTGTTTTGAAATTGTACATGTCGTTTTTGCTAAAGTTTTTTGTACATTAAAACTTATGATCACTTTTTCGTCCCAAAACCATTACATGATAAACTATATCTGGACATGGAGCTTGAATAAATATGGACATGAAAACAATGGCTTGCCGAGAAAGATGTCAAATTATAGGCAATATGTATTATTAATTTTTTCTCATCTTATAGGGGGAAGGAAGATGATAAGGCTACATAGGACTGTTTATATGTGCAACCAAAGCTGAGCGAAGGACGGTAGGAGTTAAGTGGAGATAGTTCGTCGTGGTGGTATAACTATAGGGTTGGGGCTGTGCATCTGTACATTACTGTGTGTGTCACACTACATGCATGCAGGTTGTGTACAAAGAGAAAGTCAAAAGAAATTACAATTTACAAAAGTTAACATTTTAATATTTGCTTATTGCAAGAATATTGGATACCCTCTCTTTGCTTGTTTATAGGCGGTTCATGGTTCTCTTCACACACGATGCCATATCTGCCATTACTCCCGCATGTTCCTCTGCCTCCACCCTTGCAAGTTGCAGCTCAATTTATTAAAACTGAAGGCATGCCAGGTAACTCAATTTGTGTCAAAACATAAATCTGGTTATTATAAGAAGGTGCTTGATGTGGATTAACAGTATATTGTAGGTCCACCAACTATTCAGACGAGCCGAAAGTTGTCGAAGAAACTACTTGAATCTCATCTAGCAAGGTATATATTTCTGAATTTTTGGTTTATTAGAACAAATTAAGTTACGGTTGATATCTTTTATACCAAATCTTGATGTTTTAGTCGGAAATACAATATAATTCAGGAATAAACATATTATTATAGTGCTAAAAACACAATGGAAAGAAAAATCAATGATTTCACTTATTTATGTGTCATTTTATAACTAAGCAAAATCTAGCATACTAGTATACACTTCTTAATATAAATCCCCTGACTTTGTGATGTATAATTTAAATCCTGATTCAAATTAGAGCTTTTAGTTTATTTTATATTTGAATCTCTTTAGCATGAATGTTTGTGCTTACATACTTTTTCCTTGTATATTATGAAATAAAGGTTGATTATCTTTATATTATTTGTACTCTATCCTAGGCTTATTTGGTATATATAAGAATAAGCACTTCATGTTATATTTAGCTGTGTCTTCGTAGTTAATTTCAAGAGAGAATTTAATTTCTTTTACCAACATTTAATACTTTAGGATTAAGTACATAACTAAGTTGTAGTTACTGAAGCATATTAATAGTGGAATGTTATGAAGGTATAAGTATCATTATAAATACAAAGATGTTACCTGCAAATTTTGATTCAATACTAAACTGTATATTTTGGAAAAAAAATACATGTTCTATATGTAGTACACAACATTAAGTCTATATACTATATTTTAGTTTAAGTCTGATGATAATACGAAGTTTGTAAGGGAAAGGTTGACTCAATTGATGTCTTTTGGTGATTTGGAGTATGGAAATTTTACATCACATCTAAAAGGTTGACTCATGTTTCTACCTAGCCACATCTGTAATAAAAACTTTGGAAATTTGTTGAGTGGCTTCTGCGTAGAACTTGTTAAATAATTGATCCATTGTCCCATTCATTTGTTAACAAATGCATAATATTCTTATAGATATATCTCAGGAATTGTATTCACAAATAATGCGTTATCTACGTGTCTTATAATTACAGCCTCAGCATCAAAGAGGAACCTCATATGGCATTGCAATGACATGGCAATTTCTTTTTACAGCTGTTTCTCTTGCCGCTGCAGGTACTATGTGACCATTTCTGTTTGTCCAAGTTTATAGGCGACAATAGAATGTTTTTTCCTGCACTGCCACGACATTATGTTAAACTGTAATAAAACCTACAAATATTTTGGTTTGTTATAAAGTTATCTTCTAAAAGTAAATTTGACTGCTAAATTGCAATGGATTTGTTAAGATAATAGTAGAGTTAAAGTTCCACTACAAATTATAATATTACAAGGAATATTATCTCTCATGGAAAATTTGTGTCATAAATCTTCTTATGATGTACATTTATGGAACCCAATACATAGTATGAATATAGGTGCTTACATTGTCATTTCACTTGTGTAGGCATCGGACTTTTGAAGAGAGCAAATTTGGACTTGATGATGCTAGCTTTCACTTGTGTATGCAACAAAGAATTATGGGTAATTAAACGTTTTGTTAGCACTAGTTAGATATAACATTTATTAGTACCCGATGTGTAAATTTGTATACAAATGGTTATTGTATGTGAGTTAGGTCATTTTGTCGAAAAACTATTGTATTGGAATGGTTATGGATATTTTATTTGATTATATGGTTAATGTGTTTATTAACTTATTTGAATATGATAATTATGTGAGTGATTGTTGATTGATATAATAGAACCAAAACAGACCATTAACAGGAAATAATAGCATGAAAAAATGGTGCAAAATAATAAACAACTTTTAGTAGCGTTTCAAAAACGCTACCGAAATATATATAGTGGCGTTGAGTAAATGCAACCGTAAAACAGGGGTAAAGATGGAAATTCTATTAGTAGCGCCAAAAAATCTTTTGGTGGCATTTTTTAAATGCTACAAAAAGATTTATGGTGGCGTTTGAAAAACGCTGCCAAAAATGCATTTATAGTGGCGTTAAAATAAAAGCAATAAAAAATCATGGATTTTTAGTGGCATGTTTTCTCGTAACGATTATAAAAACGCCACCAAAAGTTTTTGTAGCGTTTTTTGAGCGCCACAAAAAATAAAATTTCTTGTAGTGAAGTTTGGATTTTTTTTCTTCACCATAATACCAAACCATTTTTTATTTTTGGTTTTCTATTCCACCTACAATTTTTATTTAACTTAACTTTCGTTAAATTTAAACTTCATACCATTTTCTTTTACCATTCAATTTATTAAGAATTCAATTTCATTCTATATCATTTACAACTCAATTTAATTTAATTTTCAGTTTAATTCAAATTCGACTCAATTTTATTTAACCCAGCTTAAGTTAAATCTTATTCATTTTAACTTACTCAAGTTAAATTTTATTCCAAAAGCCAATTTCCATATTTTTCCTTTCTTATATAGAATCATTTTCAATTTATAAGTTTTTAACTTATTTCCTGATTATCTCTAAATTATTTAAATAAGGATTCCAGAAGTTTTAAACACCCGGTATTTATTTCAAATCACTTTGAAATCAAACATATATATACAACTCTTTGTTTCAAACAAACCATCCATTTGAAAATTTAAAAATTCACTTAGTTCCATCCCAAACAATTCCCTTTTTGAATTTTCAAAACAAACTTGTTTTTCTTCAAAACAATCCAAAAACAACGACCACGGTGGCAATCCATCACTTAGAAACTCGAAAATGAACACCGATGATGTCACGATCATCATCAGAATTATTTTTCAATGACCAAAGTGATTTCAGTGCTACATCCTTTCAAAAATCCATTTTCAAAACATTTTTCCATTCAAAAATATCTTCAAATAATAATACTATTATTTATCTCAAAATACTTTGGAAAACATTTCAAAAATCTCCGAGATTAAATTTTCAAACTATGGTTTTTAATCAAGTCTTAGTTTTTAAGTCAATTGTATAATCCATATTTATACAATGTCTATTTGGTTATATAAACTATTTATAATCTTGTTTTGATTATAATATTATCATTCAAACACTCCAATTATACCATAATAATTTTAGAAAATTATTCCTTTTATATAAAAATATAATTTGGGTAAAATTATTTCATTCACCCGCTTCAAAACCATACTATGTCGAATTACTCTATTCAAGTGTTTAGAAACTCCTATCGATTTAGTGGCGTCCCACTATTCGATCAGAATTTATATACCACTCAACAGAATAATTAACGCAATATAAAATCATTTTATATTCACTAACAAATACGTGCTCATATCTATTAATACACTCAACTCATTCTAGAGCACTACTGACTCTATCTCTAATAAGTAATCCCCACTAGAGCCAAGGTTCTCGCTTAACCTTTCAGCCCCGATACCAAATGTAGCGACCTACAGTTCCGTACCCTTTGAGTTGATAATAAAATTCATTCCTATTCAACCCAAATTGTACGAAAGAGTGAATAACTAGGGAAAAGAATAAAAAGGTAGAAGAAAAAAAAAGAACAAACACAGAATCTCACAATCGCAGCGGAACAAAATATAATATATATAATAACTGATTTTATACAAAGGAATCTGTAACTGTTTATACTTACAATCATCAGAGTACAACAATTAATACATCATCCTGGACAGTTAAAATAACCCGTCCTCACACAGCGGAATAAATAAAGTACGTGATATATGTCAGAAATCCTCCAGCCCATCTCCTGAGCTCCATAGCATCCTAACTTGAATCTGTAATACTCGGTCTGACCCGAGCATTATAATAAAATAACACTCGAGTCAGTCTGGAAAACCAGCATGAGAAAACACACTCAATTTGAATTATTAACTTTTCAAAATCCTTTGAAAACAAAGGTATTTCGTAAGACCACGTCAAAAATAAACACAATGGGTTTTTACCTTACGATAACCAAAATAGTTTATATCAAATCACCTGATATTATAATATTGTCTATTGAAAGTAAATAGAAAATAGCTGAAATGCTTGCATCTCACGTTTCAGCATAGTTGGGCACAATCAAAACTGTACGGCGCTTATTGGAGAATGGATTCCATCGAATGACTGGGCCACTGGGGTACCGCCCGTCACAGTACACCTCTAGAACCATGTATCGAGGACCACACCGGGATCCCCTGCTACACAAGATCGACCTACCCCTGACCTTGATAGACCGAACATGTTATCACCCTGGGTGTTCCCACCCTTACCACCGAGCTCTCTTCCCTTGCACACCCATATCCATAATAAATAGGTTTCTAAGGACATCTAGAAAGGTGATAACATACCCTACTTAGGTGCGACCCACTTAGCCTTGCTGCATCTCCCCTGTTTTAGTCATTCCCCGGTTGATAAGGCTCGAGGCTAAGCGTTACCTTTCAAGAACAGATTTACTTAGAATGCTCATCGTCCTCCAATGACGATGTTCTGATAGCATTCGTCCATGCAAGTTGTCCTGGGTCTGGACAAACCAAATCACCGTCTTCATCATCTTCATGGTATTCATTCGTAACGTTCAAACCGAATCGAAGTGGTTTTCGCATAATTAAACCCGATCTCAGTCTCTTCGAAACGATTAACGAAATTGGCCAAAATTGATAGTCGGTTATTTAACTATCAACACACATCCATAAACAACCATCAGGCCTTATTATAAATTTACCAAAATTTATTTCAAGAATATGTTTATAAGATATTACTTCCAGTTCTTTAACATTTGAAAATAGTTTTCAAACCCTTATATTTCAACGGAACATTTCCAACCCTTCCCAATACTTAGAATATTTTTCCCACTTCATTTTATATTCAACACTTGGAAAATATTCCTTTTATTTCCTTTTACTTTTCACAAAATCAAATACAATTTTATTTGTAAACTCCTTGACTAGTTTTCAACAAATTCTATAAATTTCGGAATTCTTTAATTAATTCCCTTAATATTTTCAAAACCAATTTCACTTGCTTATAATCCCAATTTCTCTTCTACTTCTTTTAATGAATTCTATTTCATTTTTTTTTCGAAGCCTACTTTTATTTAACTACTTCGGAATTTCTAACTTTTTCCCAAACTTCGTTTTGAGAATTCTCTTATAAGTCCCATCTATTAAATAACTCTTTTCAACTCTCGAGAAGATTTATAAATAAATTTTAAAACCCTTTCAAAAAATCTATATATATACATAAGTAAATAAAATAAGTATTTTAAAGAAAATAATAATGGTTTATTTTTAAGACATATTCAAATAATTATTTAAAATATTGAAAACACCTTTTTATAACATCACTTCAAAGTAGATTTTTAAAATTTAGGATTTTATTAAAATAAATTTGAAGTATTTAAAAATTCCTTCTGAAATATTCAATACTAACTAACTTTAAAATTTACATAATTTAAAAAATAAAAATTCCCTTTTTAAAATTTAAAACTTAACTTATTTAAAAAATATATTTTTAAAATCTGGATAACCAAATTTTCAATTTATATACTTCTCGATTTCCATCACATTTTTCCCATTCCGATCTCCTTAGCCATCTTCCCTTTAAAAATAGTATTCACTATATTTTCTTACCCTATTCCTATATTCAAATATAAAATTCTTCCTATGATTTTATATTTCCAACCTATCACCGGATATCACTTTCCTTCATTTATAACTTCGTTTATAAATTTTTATAACTCCTTTGAGTTTCACTAAAAATTATCTCATTTATAAATTACATTTATAAATTCGATTTTTTATAAATTCCATTTATTTTTGCCAACTTATTTTAATATCGTTTTCAACTTCTTTTTATATTTTCTGAATATCATTTTAAAATCCCATCTTTAAAAATTCCTTTATATGTTTTATTATGAATTCTTTATTTAAAATATTTTTCTGCATTATTTAATACGATCAAAATTCACCATTTCTTATTCAAACCAATTCTCTTCTAAATAACCTAGATTTTGATATACAAATTTTTATATTAAAAATCTCCTTTTAATTCCTTACAATTTTAAAATAATATTTATGGCATTAAATATACCCAAAATTAATTTCCATGCCATTATAACATTTAAAATTTTCTACACACAATAATCCAGTAGGTTATTCATATGAAAAATACTGATATATTTGAGGAATCCAGTTGTGTGACGCCCCACCTGTATACCCACGCTAACCAAGAACACTACGGTGTAGTGCTGTCAATTAGCACGGAGAATAAGGCTGTTGAGGAGCGACCATCCATGTAACTTCTTTGTGCGAGCACCGATATGTCAGATAGAATAGAATGCATATCTTCTAAGGAGGAAATCCGACATACCGATACAAACACAAAGCTATCACACGGTGGCTATATATAATCTTCGGAAACAAACATAGAAATAAATGTAACATAAATCAGTCACAGACAATTCATATCACAGAGGCAGAAATAGATATGAATATAACACATGAAAGTGTACATCAGAGTAGTGGTCAAATAAGATCCACAATAACACAAAAGAATAGATACAAGTGCTAACCAAAAGAATATGTATACATCAAGGAGTCTAATCTCAAATGTATACAAACAAAAACTACTAAACTAGAGTAGTTAGCTATAGGTCAGAAGATGGCTCCAGATAAGAAGTCATGAGGAAGCACCTGTAAATCTCGGTCTGACCCGCGTATTATTTAAGAAGAAAATAATAAACGGATCAGTCTAGCTATAAATATCAGATAAAGTGATATAGAATAAGAGGTATGACAAAAACGTATCATAACCATAATACCATACTGTGATAAGTACGTGATTGAAAATCAACAAGAGATTAATCAATATCACAAGAATCTTCTTAAAGATTAAAAAGAATGTCATATTCTCTATTTAATTCACCAAGCCACAATAAATGACATACATATCAATGCCCATCGTAAATGCTGGTGAAACATAAATTCCAGAAATCAATATCCAGAAATCAAATAATCCGAAGCAACGACGTCGTACAGCGTAACGTCCGATGATCCAGAGACAAAAATAAATAGGAACAACGACGTCGTACAGCGTAACGTCCGATGAACCAAAGCACAAATAAAAGGAACAACAATGTCGTACAACGTAACATCCGGTGAACCAACACATAGGAAAATGGAACAACGACGTCGTACAGCGTAACGTCCGATGAACCGAAGCAAAATAAAAAGGAACAACGATGTCGTACAGCGTAACATCCGATGAACCAACACATAGGAAAATGGAACAACGACGTCGTACAGCGTAACGTCCGATGAACCAACACGTAGTAAAATGGAACAACGACGTCGTACAGCGTAACGTCCGATGAACCAAATCACGATAAAACGGAACAATGACGTCGTACAGCGTAACGTCCGATGGACCGAATTAAAGAGACATCGCACATGCTAGTCTAAATCACAAGAATGATCGTCATGATCATAAGGAAGTGTCGATTACACTAAGCTAGTAAATATAAGAGTTTAGCTTCATGTCCCATAACCACTTGCTTAACTCAAATATTTACGAACAGATTGTAAATCTCCACTAGAAAATTGTCACAAGAGGGTTCAATCGAACAAGTCCATCAATTAACCGACGAAGTAAACGCAAGTGTTTCATACCACTTGTTTTGCTAAGCCGTTTAATTATATTTTCTCATACGAATGAGGTGAAGGTTTGTATATACTAATAGATTGGAAAACAGTTTTATAAACGAGTTTGATATTGAAAATAGAGTTGAAATCGTTTTAATGAAAGAGTTTTGATATTTAATACTAGTATAGAAAACCTTTATATTTTGAAGTGACAAATCATAGAAGTGATTGTAGAAACAATCAATCATAAAAATTCACGTTCGAAGACGTGAGTAAAGTTCAAAGAAATCAATTCCCAGAACCATCAAAGTAGGAAGTTATGTTGAATGTTTTTCAGATAAGATCGCCTACGCAGAGGTCTACGGGGTTCGACCTAACGAGGTACGACCTAGAGAGGACAAAATGAGGTCTAACGACCTAAGGGAGGTAGGGTCGAGCGACCTAACGAGGTACCATCCCGAAAGAGGAGTCATCAAAGTCTTAGAGATGATAACAATAAATAGGAGACCGCACGAATCAATTAAAGTTGGAAATTCAAACAAATAAGCAATATAGGAAAAACTTGCAAATAGGAGCAGGTCGGTCAACCGGACTCCCTGAGTCGGCTGACCGGACCAGAGACAGAAATGCTCGGGTAGCAGGTCGGTCGGCCGAAGCCTGTAACCTGCACTTCCAAACAGAGGCAGGGAGATGCTAGAGTAGCAGGTCGGTCGACCGGACTCTGAGGTCGGTCGACCGGAGCCTGTTTCCAGCACTCCCATGCCAAATCAAATGAATGCCAATCCCTTCCGAAATGCAATCGGTCGAGCAACGACGCTAAGGGTTTATGCCCATCGACTACCCGGCCATATACGCTCTTCAATGCATCACAAAAATCATGATCAAAGATCAAAGTTTGGATTTTTAAAGAATTGAACTCAAAACACTAAAAATCGGAATATTCACCAAATCAATCCAAACCAAAAGCAATTGCACAAGAATAAGTGTTAGGAATTCATACCTAACAATCGAAGATAATCATAGACTAAGATGTGAGATAAAAATCTCACCTTTGAACCCAAATCAATGAAGAAGAAGTTTGAAAGCAATGGCAATGGCAATCACTCTTCAATTCCAACACAACAAGCTTGAATCAAAGCTTAAAAGAAGAACATTCCCAAAGTTAGGTTTAGGAATAAACTGAAATTGAAGAGGAGAAGAAGAAGGAGATGCTTACCAATGGGTTCTCTTCGAATTTGGAGCAAGGACTTGAGTTTGCAAGAGGAACTAGGGTTTGGAATTTCTAATTTCCCATCTCTCCCACCATTTTTGCTTTAGAACTGAGCAAGAGGAGGAAGTGAGAGTGAATGGGGAGGGATGGTTCAGTTTGGGGTTTAAGTTGGAAGGGGCTGAACCCAAAACCAAACCCAAAGTGAAAATGGTCAAATTTTGACTAGCTCCAAACATATCGAAGCTTACACTCAAAAAGACCGCAAACGACATTTTGAACTCAATGGAGGTGGTCTCGAGTCCCAATTCGACTGTTTGCAAAAAGTAGCTTTTCGGACCAAAATCCGACGAACGATGAAATATTTAAATAAAATATCTAAATATAAAATCGATAAATATGCGGGTTGTTACAAGTTGGATCCCTCCAACCTGTTTTCATGCATCCAAAGATGTTAGACAACAATAAAAAATACCAGTCCCACTTCGGGGGGGATATCGTGGTATATGGGGTCATCCGCTATTATGCGGGGCACATAGGGTCTCATCCGCTATAAAGTGCAGGAATATCACTTCAATACTAATATATATACTAATATATATAAATAGTCATGCAATAGATAGTTATAAGTTTATCAATCAAATCAAGCATCCAATAAATTAAATTTAAATTCAAACATTTAAATTTTAATACGGTAATCCAAATGAGTTAGAAATTCTCATCTTTAATTTTTAATTGCAATCCCATCCAATTTAAGTTCTTTTCATTGTGTAAATTTAGCAGCCACGAATCTACATGACTGATCCCTTGATTTTATTTGAACCTCGTATGAGCAAATATGAATTTTAATATGACGATTTTGATTAAGGTTTAAATTACTTGATTTATAAAATAAATTTCCATATTAACTTTTAGCTTGCGAAATCTTTAATTACCTCACTGCTTCTTTGCACGCAAATCGGTTGCTCACATACTTCGTCTTTCCCAGGAGCGACTGCTGCCTTCCTCCCTTTTTTTTAAAATACATCGTGATCGCCAGTGCGCTCGACCACCGCCGCTGCCGATACTACGCGCGCCCCACCACCTCTACCACCATCGCTACCGAGTGCAGCACTGCCTCTCCAAATGCTCGCGATTCGAGGTCTGTGAACCCCAAAGTACAAAACCCTAGAACGGCGAACACAGCTCCATTAGCATGCTCACGCGCGCTCACCTCCAGCCCCGACCATCGTCGCTTTCCACCTGGCCTCGCGCACATCATCGCCTCACGCGACTTCGAGTCGCGATGCCCCACATATTTTTTTTGTGTTTGGCCATCGTTCGAACTGTATAAAAGGAAAATGTCAGAGGAAGGAGAAGACACGACTTCGATTTATAAATTGAGGATTTCCTCTTTTTTCTAAATCTCGAACTGGCTAGGGATTTTTGAAGGAAGAAGAAGGCCGCGTTCGTTCTTTTTTTTCCGAAGCTTTTAATTTTCTTTTCTCGACTGTGTTGATTGAATGAGAAGGATGTGATTTAAAAAGAAAAGAAGGGGGAAAGAATGTTGGAAGCGTGCTTGAATGGGTTAGTGAACAGTGACTGAAGTGAAGGGGAAGAGGTTGATGTGATTGTAAATGTCAATCAATATAAATATATAGTTATTTAAATTTAACCCATCTCGGTTTCACAACTAAAGATCTCGACCTCCTATCGAGGCATGCCGCTAGGCGTTTATAATGTTCTACCTCTATTCCGAACGAAACGGAAAAGGTTCCAAGTCCTAATTCGATCGTATGGAGAAGATAGCTTTTTGAACCAAATTATTATATTAAATTTTCGATATTAATTTTAGCGCATTTCTATCTCATACGATCAAACGATAACCCAAACACTACGAAATTTGAAATCCAATAATAATACACTATTACGGATCCAATGGAACTGGTTTCGTCAAATTCCGAGATGTGCCCCGGATCGCTATTTTTAAATGTCCATTTGACCAACTATTTTTAAAATTGAACAGATCACTTTTAATTCAATTTTAAAACTTTTATTACCTTCATTATTATTAATATAAATTTTACAAGCCTTTAATTTATTTTATCGAGTTTAAAACTCAAGACACAATAATTTAACCAATATTCAATTATAAAACTAAAAAATTAAATTATCCAATAAATTGCTATATTTAAACTCCGAATTTTTTATAAATTACCCAAATTTTCATATTCAAAATCAATCTAAAGTCCAAATTCAATATTTGAAGTCATTTAAATATTCCAAACCAAACGTCGAAAAGTCTGGGTCGTTACAATGGGCTCTCTAGTGGGATTGAGCTCGGCATGTCCCCTAACCTAAAGATACTGACGGAACCATGAAGGAAAGTTAACGCCTAGGATCTTTGCTAGATCGCTAAAGTAAGAACCTACAAGATTAGTCATCTCCTACCCGTGAATTTAAGAATTCTATTAGCAACTTTTCACAAATGTATAGGCATGAACAAGAGGGATAACTTAGACATGATTCAAAGATAGCATAAGCACGAAAATGAGGGATTTTCATATACGAAAATTTTAGAAAGTTTTTGAAATTCTTTATACATACATACACACACACACACATACATATTAAAAAGTCCAATTCTAAAAACATTTAAGAAATCCTTTTTGAAAACCACTTTGGAAACCATTTTTATTTTCAAAAACTTTTCAAAATATGTCTCTCAATGCGGTCCTAATCCTAAGGAACATTAAATATATGCTCTGATACCAACGGTGGTAGCTCACACCTCCCGACATGCTCCAAAAGCTGTCATGCCAAGAAGTGCGGATCGTCGAGGTTTTTAAAACTTTAACATTTCAGAGACTAAGATAAATAGATATGATCTCAGAATGTATCACATTAGAAAGATAAATTAACTATTTAAAATGTATTACAGTGGAAGAAATAAGACATATAAATATCATAGAAAAATACCAGTCTTAGAAAATATCATAGTCTTAGTAAAATATCAGTGTGAAATCCAAATCAGAGTACATAGCAAAATATATCCCTAATAGTCTGATACAAGAAAATAACTGTACTGGTATTATAAAATGATACATAAAGAGAAGATGTTATAAAAGCCGACTTTGAGTGAAGCACGACTCTCCCCAAGTATCGAAAACTGGCAAATCACCTACTGCCTTGTCCACTTGTGGTGGGAAAAAGATGGAAGAGGAATGAGTCAGATAAAAGTCTGATGAATGAAAATAAGTTTAATAAGATGATCCAGTAAAATTAACTTTAAATCTACTCTAGATGATTAAGGATGTGTCGCAAATGTCCATGAACTCCTAAGGTCAACACCTAAGGATTCTTGTCTAACATCATGAGTCGAACCTACTAATCGAACCTTAATCTAGTGATCCATCAAAATGAGAATAACTATACCAATATGCCACTTATGAGCCGCACCGGGGCTCCATAAGAACTCCTATTAGTACCGAGCACCAATTTAATCGATATTTATAGCCATTTATTGTACTGCATCGATGTCCACCCGTTCCATATTACGCTAGAAATGTGCATACCTGAATCTCCCATTAGTACCGGGCTCTCTTAAAAACTATCTCCGATAGTGTTGTGCTCACCCATAAGGAACACCCCTGAGCCTATTACGAAAGGTATCGCCCTAATCAACCCTGTTTATGCGATATACCTCATCTATACTAATATCAAACATTGCGAAACTTAGCCCAAATTAGCTTAATAACTAGTTCACCAAATACATTATTCCATACTTAATTACACAATTTTTATTCTTTTAATTTAGGCCTTAGGACAAAAACAAATTTGTTTATTTTTAACTTGGACGGTCAACCCGAGACATCCCCGGGTCGACCACTACCAATCGTCCTAGGAAATTCTAGGTCGATAGTTCATGTTAATTTTGCTAGGATTTGTTTGATTCTTATTATCGATAAAATTTTTATTAACGTCGTTAACTTAGGTCAGTTAATAATTACTGTTAACCCTACTTTCTAGTTTAATTAGTTTTCAATTTCAATCAATTCTCGGGTTTGTGAATCAGGGTTACCAATTAACATTAACAATTGTCCAATTTACCCAATTTCATAGTCTAATTCCATTTTAAATTTTAGGTTTTATGGTTTAGCCAACTCAATTTCAAATTAATAAGTTAATTAGGGGTATCAACAATTCTAACCGCCTAAAATAGTTTAAAATCAATTATGTTAACCAAATTATGATCATTCACCATTTAGACTAAGCTCTAGATCCGAGGAAACTGGCCTCCAATCGGTAGCTCTCCTTAGTCTCCTTCTTCATTGCTCTACTTGCTCCTTAATTTGATTTAAATTTTTGATTTGGGTTTTAGGAAAAAAATTTAGCAGCATCTACTTACTTTATGTCTAAACAGAAGTTAGGGTTACTAGTTAATTTATAGAGTTAGTTTAGGATTTAGGACCATTAGATCAACTCAGCAGTACACCTAAACCACTCACCCTTCTCTTAATATGAAAGCAACCTTCACGACTATTGATTCATCACGCTCTAGGTCAATTAATCACTAGATAACACATGGTTTGGGTCGATAGCCCCTAGGTCATGGTCGACCGTCATCGGTCGACCTAGCCAAGGCATTGGTCGACCTAACCCTTTTTATTTTTAGTGTATATTTTTAATTTCTCGTTTATCATTTGGTCACTTGTAACTCTCTTATACTAACTTAGATTATGACAAGTTATGTATGAAAATCATCCGTAAAATGCTATGAATACAATGGTGCCAAATTCAGACGTTTATGAAAATTTACATTTAAGTCCTTATTTCCGCTTAATTAATTTTCTTATTAGAATTTCCATTTTAATTTTCTGTTAAATTCCCAGGGTGTTACACTTGTATTTGTTGAGAGAACTCAAGTTACCTATATTATACTTAGGCCATCAAGAAATGATAGGTCAGAGTGAATAGTATCTCTTAATTTATTGAGAAAACTCAAGGTCACGGTCCTGATTAAGGAAAAGGCCACGGTTAGAGTTTGCCTATGACACAGCCGATAAAAAGTTATCCATCATTTGCGGGCTTATGATTTGTTGAGCAAACTCAAGGTCAGAATCCTAAGGCAAACGAGCCTTAATGCTTTACGAGAGAAATAATAAGGTTTCTATATTTATCTTAGGTTTTTTAGGAATATAAAAATCTAATGATAGCCTTATTATAAAAATGAAAATGATTACAATTAACCATTCTAGTATTGTAAGAAGTAAGAATAAATGCTATATAAAATTAATATTATCTACTTCAATAAATTTGTGCAACTACTCTATTGATAATTTTTTATCAATTGAGATATACTAAAGAATTGAACTAAGATTGGTAAAGAAATATAAAATAAACTTATCAATAAACCTTTTGGCATGTAGTCACTTCAAGATCCACACAATAGCCAAATTATACAACTACCAAATACATTTGTACCTTGGTCACTTAAGCCTTTATTTTCCCGAGATTGTGTGTTGTTTTTTATGAATTTTGAACTCTAAAGCAACACAAGAATATGGATATTCGATCCATATTAGATCACATACAAAAGTTGTATATGAACATTAATGTTTGCAGTGTATGAAATCTCGATAAAATTGGTTCATTCAAAATGAGCAAATAAACCATAATGCAAGACCATGTGTTCAATATGATTGGATACAATGAGAATCCTGTTATGTTGAAAATAACACTAGACTAAGGACTAAAATCTGACCTAGAAGTTCCATCATCGAAGTGTTAGTTTAATCAGATCAGTTTTACTTAAGTGCATCTATTCAATATCCTTAAAAGTTTGAGGATGTCCAAAAGCATTTTTATAAAGAGTGATGCAATCTTGTAGTAAGGATTTCCTTTTGAATGGTTCGACCATTTGGAAAGGAAAAGGAATGTCCGATAGTGCATGTAACATAGGAACAATTGGGATGAACAGAGTGAATGTTCATCTCCGCTTCATGAAGAAGCATCGGAAATGAGAATTGTATAAAATACTAGTAGATACTTAGTATTGAATGAGAATTTTGATTTATATTCCCAGCATGTTATTATAGGAAATTGTTTTCTGTAAGACTTATTTCTTCGAGTTCAAGATATTTGATCCAAAACTCTCGACTATAAACTAGTTATAGTGGATGAAATAAATAGCCTATAATAAATGGTAGAATGGAGCTTCGTATTTCATGTGCCATTATTATAATGGAAAAAATAGTGGGAGCATACCATATTATACTTGGTGGATGCATCAAGTTATGAAAGATTGCTTTTGTATACACCAAATATTATTTATGAAATACTAACCATTTTCATTTCGGAAAAAAATAGATATAGTTTTATTTTAATATGAATATTATAAATATTTGTTGTAAATTAAATTTATTATAATAATGGTATATGTTTTCATAGCAATAATGATGCATTAGCTATGGAAAATATAAAAGTATTTAAAAAAATTCTACGATTATTTCGGAGTTATGGATTAGGCCATATTTCTAAGAAATAATTTTTTTAATTCATATGATTATGAATCATATGGTACAGACGAATTGTATCTCAAATGATTAAAGGACATGCACTCATTTAGTGGAGGTAATAAATGAATTTGTGAATTCTTCAAATTGATACATATAGTTATATTTTGTCTAAGGTTTAAAGATACCAAAACATTATTAAATGTCACTTATGAATTATCACATATATGAACATGTGTATTTGATGCATAAGTAGTATATTAATGAAATGTTCATAGAATATAAAATGGATGTAGATGAAATATCACACGAAGAAAATAAAACATTTCAATTTGATCGAATAGATGAGTACATAGGAAAAAGGTTCCACAGGTACCTAAAAATGAATAAGATCCAATCTCAAAGCCACTCCTCCCTGTGATATATAAACGATGTATTGGTAAGAAGTAATCAAACTTTGTTGGACAAATACGATTAATGATGAGTGATGTTGAGTTAACTTTATAAGTGTATGTAATTCAGAGTAAGCACATATGTTAAACTTTTATTTAATCTAAAGAATTGTTTATGAAATCATATGAACTATGAATTGTTAAGAAAACCGATCTTAAATAATTAATGATGTAGGGTTGAGTAATTTATATTTTGAACATAAGTTTCATAAACTCAAAAATAATTCAGTTTTATGTAAGTATAATGGCATTTTATGATACATTTCTTAAGTCTTATAGCATCGTGCTGAGAAACAATGGTTGTTTCAACAAATAAAACATTGTGTATGTCAAGAGACTACACATGAGATTCACTCCTAAGGGACCTTATGTGGACCACCGTAAAGGAGTTAGGGACCTACTGACTATAGAAATCAGTGGCAGCACAATGGACTTGGACCAATCAAAAAACTCTAACATGAAAACCAATTTCATAAGATGAATAAAATTAACCATGCCTTAAATGGACATAACTCATTAGTATGTCTGATAAGAATTCTTATACATTAAAAGATAAATTATGACTCTCTTATCAATGTCGAGAAAAAGAATTGTTAGTAATAACAATTTCTTCAGTTGTTGATAAGCCATGAAGAGTATAGACTCTGCCATATGACACAATTCTTTAATTTAATTGATTCCAAATACATTATCAAAATACAATTTTTATAGTTAAAACTTAGGGGGTATGATCCATCAGTTGTAGGTGTGTTTTCAAAAGGAAGACCAATGCAGTTGGAATATATTATGCAATGATTATAAGAATAACCTCGTAAATTTCTATTGTTGAAATTAGCATAACAGATTCATCAACCAACATGCTCGAGTTAATTCGAATTCTACTAATATATTATCACCCAATATGACTTTGAGTATTTTGGTACATCTATGTTAAAACATAAATTTAGAATAATGATTTTGAATAGACTGTTTGCATGTGATAACCATGATTTGACAAAGTCAACAGGAGCGATAACTAAGTTTGTAAGTATTGGATAAGATCCAAGAACTGATACGTCGGTATCATTCTAAAAGCATCATAATTGAGCAAGCATTTTTATAGAGATATAAAGTAGTTTGATTTCAATCAAAATGTAGAAGAAGCATGTGTATGTAAGAACGAAAATTAAAAGGTACTAAAACATTTATAATACTATAAATAAACAACATACACTGATTGTTAACGATGTATCAGTTGTAGTTTGATTGTTTTGCAACTAACATCTTTTATAATTAGTACGAGTACATATGCATGTCCAGGTGGGCCTGCATTTAATCACAATGTGCATGTATTTTTAGTTGTACATATGGAAGTTGATTTGATAGTAGCATCCCTATATTTGAACTTCGCCTAGGCATAAGCCGCTATTTTTTTGTTCAGACTGCAATAACTTCTTCATACTAACTCGGAATCAGACGAGACTTCGATCGATGAACTTCCATCAAAATTATAAACAATAAGGAACACTCGAATACTTCATTTAGTGAACATATACCGTAGTTCTCCATGGTGACTAACAGTTGTACTTCGAAAATAACAGGCTACATCCCCATATTTGAACTCCGCCTAGGCAGAAGCCGCTATTTTATTCATACTGCAACAACTTCTTCATACTAACTCGAAATCGGGTGAAACTAAGACCGATGAACTCCCACCTAAATTATGGAAAATATAGAACACACGGATACTTCAGCTTATGAACGTATATCGTATTTCTTCATGGTGATTAACAGTTGTATTTAGACAATAACAGGCTATATCCACACTTCAATGCTCACTGTACTTCTCCATGGTGACTAATAGTTGTACTTAAAAAATAACAGGTTACATCCTCATATTTGAACTTCGCCTAGGCAGAAGCTGTTATTTGTTTTCTTCATACTGCAATAACTTCTTCATACTAACTCAGAATCAGGCAAAACTTCAACCGGTGAACTCCCACCTAAATTATGGACAATATGGTACGCTCGGATACTTCATCTAGTGAACGTATACCGTAGTTCTTCATGGTGACTAACAGTTGTACATAGAAAATAACAGGCTACATCCCTGTATTTGGACTCTGGCTAGGCCGAAGCCACTATTTTTTTGTTCATACTACAATAACTTCTTCATACTAACTCAGAATCGGGCGAAACTACGACCGATGAACTCCCACCTAAATTACGGACAATATAGAACACTCAGATACTTCAGCTTATGAACGTATACCGTAGTTCTCCATGGTGATTAACAGCTGTACTTGGAAAAAAACAGGTTATATCTTTACTTCAACGCTCACTGTACTTTTCTATGGTGACTAATAGTTGTACTTAGAAAATAACAAGCTACATCCTCATATTTGAACTCCGCCTAGGCAGAAGCCGCTATTTTTTTTCTTCAGACTGCAATAACTTCTTCATACTAACTTGGAATCAGGCAAAACTTTGACCGATGACCTCCTACCTAAATTACGGACAATATGGTACACTCGGACACTTCATCTTGTGGATGCACACTGTAGTTTTCCAAGGTGACTAACAGTTGTACTTAGAATTAACAGGTTACATCCCCGTATTTGAACTCCGCTTAGGCTGAAGCCGCTATTTTTTTGTTCATACTGTAATAACTTGTTCATACAAACTCGGAATCGGATGAAACTTCGACCAATAAACTCCCACCTAAATTACGGACAATACGGTACACTCGGATACTTTATCTTGTGAACGCACACTATTGTTCTCCATGATGACTAACAGTTGTACTTAGAAAATAATATGCTATATCCCCACTTCAACGTTCATTATAGTTCTCCATGGTGACTAATAGTGGTACTTAGAAAATAACAGGCTACATCCTCATATTTGAACTTCGCCTAGGCAGAAGCCGCTTTTTTTTTCTCAGACTGCAATAACTTCTTCATACTAAATCGGAATCTGGCAAAACTTCGACCGATGAACTCCTACCTAAATTACAGACAATGTGGTACACTCAAATACTTCATCTTGTGAACGTACAATGTAGTTCTCCATGGTACCTAACATTTGTACTTATAAATAACAGGCTACATCCCAATATTTGAACTCCGCCTAGGCAGAAGCGACTATTTTTTTGTTCATACTGCAATAGCTTCTTCATACTAACTCGGAATCAGACGAAACTTCGACCGATGAACTCCCACCTAAATTACGAACAATATGGTACTTTTAGATACTTCATCTGGTGAACGGACACTATAGTTCTCAATGGTGACTACAGTTGTACAAAGAAAATAACAGGCTATATCCCTACTTCAACGCTCACTGTAGTTCTCCATGTTGACTAATAGTTGTACTTAGAAAATAACAGGCTACATCCTTATATTTGAACTCCGCCTAGGCAGAAGGCGTTATTTTTTTCTTCAAACTACAATAACTTCTTCATACTAACTCAGAATCAGGCAAAATTTTGACCGATGAACTCCCACTTAAATTACGGACAATATGGTATACTCGAATACTTCATCTTGTGAACGCACACTGTAGTTCTTCATGGGGACTAACAGCTTAGTTAGAAAATGACACGCTACCACATCCCCATATTTGAACTCCGACTAGTGCAGAAGTTGCTATTTTTTTGTTCAGACTGCAATAACTTCTTCATACTATTTCAGAATCTGGCAAGACTTTGACCGATAAACTCCCACCTAAATTACGGACAATATGGAACACTCTAATACGTCATCTTGTGAACACACACTGTAATTCTCCATAGGGACTAACAGTTGTACTTAGAAAATAACAGGCTACCACATCCCCATATTTGAACTCTGCCTAGTGCAGAAGCCGCTATTTTTTTGTTCAGACTACAATAACTTCTTCATACTAACTTGGAATTAGACGATACTTCGACCGATGAACTCCCACCTAAATCATGGACAATATGGTACACTCAAATACTTCATCTTGTAAACGCACATTGTAGTTCTCTATGGCGACTAACAGTTGTACTTAGAAAATAATAGCCTATATCCCCACTTCAACACTCACTGTAGTTCTCTATAATGACTAATAGTTGTACTTAGAAAACAACAGTTTGCATCCTCATATTTGAACTCCGCCTAGGTAGAAGCCTCTATTCTTCAAACTGCAATTACTTCTTAATACTATCTGGAAATCAGGCAAAAGTTCAACCGATGAACTCCCACCTAAATCACAGACAATATGGTACATTGGGATACATCATCTTGTGAATACACACTATAGTTCTCCATGGTGACTAACAGTTGTACTTAGAAAATAATAGGTTATATCCCCACTTCAACACTCACTATAGTTTTCCATGGTGACTAATAGTTGTACTTAGAAAATAACAGGCTATATTCTCATATTTGAACTCCGCTTAGGCAGAAGCCGCTATTTGTTTTCTTCAGACTGCAATAACTTCTTCATACTAACTCGTAATTAGGCAAAACTTCAACCGATGGACTCCCATATAAATTATAGACAATATGGTACACTCGGATACTTTATCTTGTGAATGCACGATGTAGTTCTCCATGGGGATTGACAGTTTACTTAGAAAATAACATGCTACCACATCCCCATATTTGAACTCCGCCTAGTGTAGAAGCCACTATGTTTTTTGTTCAAACTGCAATAACTTCTTCATACTAATTCGGAATCCGGCGAGACTTCGACCGATTAACTCCCACCTAAAATACGAACAATATGGAACACTTGGATACTTCATCTTGTGGACGCACACTGTAGTTCTCTATGGGGACTGACAGTTGTACTTAGAAAATAATAGGCTACCACATCCCCATATTTGAACTCCACCTAGTGCAGCAGCCGCTATTTTTTTTGTTCAAACTGCAATAACTTTTTCATACTAACTCGGAATCATGCAAAACTTCGACCGATGAAATCCCACCTAAATTACGAACAATATAGTACACTTGGATACTTCATCTTTTGAACGCACACTGTAGTTCTCCATGGTGACTAACAGTTGTACTTAGAAAATAACATGCTATATCCCCATAATTGAATACTATTTCTCTATGAGATGTAAAACTGTATATTTGGAATTTCAAAAAGACATCGAGTAAATCAATTCAATGAATTCTCTTTATTTGTAGTAAAGATAAAAGGAGGTTGAGACTGTTCCAAATGATATACATGGACACTATATAAAAAGTTAATATGGGGCATATGATAAAAATTCGTTATGCATCAATAATAGGAATTATCATATAAGATATTTTGTCCACTATATCACATTTCACTTATTTACTTAGTACATAAAGAGAATATGCCAGATCAGAAATAAGATCTCTAAATGGTACATAAGAGTAGTCTTGAGTATTTACAAAATACTAGAGAATTGTTTTTGGAAACAACAAAATCTTTATGGAGTGTTCGAAGATGAACCTCATAAGTGATATCGAATATAGTATGTCTATCCTAAATTCATATTCAACCTTTGTTAAGGAGATTTGAGTCGGAAATGTTCCAGATGAAAGGTAGTGGTTGATTCACCCAAAAGGCTAAGTATATCACCTTGAATGTCGCTATAATAAAGCAATATACATATATGCACAAATTTATAACTGAATAAGTGGTGATTTCAAATGTTGAGAATCCCATGATATTGTTTTGTGAAAACAATGTCATGATATAGATTACTAAAGAACCTATAGCTCACAAGATGTTTAGATACATACTCTGAAAGTTCCATACAATAAAGGCAGTTTATCAACAATAGAGATGTATTGACCGACAGAATAAATAGTAAAATAATATAGCAAATCCATTAGCTAAGGGACTATCTCAATTAGTTTTGAGAAACCGGTCAAAGGAATGGGATTTTGATTCCATAACCGACTCCAAGCGCAAATGGGAGATTGAAAGAGTTAGTGGTATGCCCTAAGGAAAATTATGTAATTTGTTACATATATCTAACCGTATGATCAATCTTATTCATAATAAAGGTATTTTTTTCTTAAATATACTTTGTTATAATGTGATATAATTATTTTAAAGTATATTAATAATAACATTGGATAAAATATTATGTGATTATAATTACAAATAGTTGCAATCTTGAGAAATTAGTAACAATATAAAATAATATTTTGTTTTAAATATTCCTGGTCAAGATGTTTCGAGAAAGGATATCGATTCATCCATTGAGACCAAAGTGCATAACACTCTTCAAATATTAGGCAGTATATTAATCGTGGCTACTGGAGGGTAACAAAGGGTTGTGTACTCTTAGTTATTAGATGACTATATATTGACTAATCCAAGAGTTTCCTGTTGGTTGATAACAACAAAGATAAATAGGAAATCTCAATGTGATGATTTTATATAGTTCACTTGACTTGATAATACCATGGAACTTCAATGAGGATACTCCACTTTGATTATAGTTAAATTATGGCATGCTATCCACCAAATGACTATAATCGGTTATGAGTTGAAACAGTGGTATTGAAACACTATTAAGTAGAGAATTCATCCCCTAAGTTGTATAATGTCAATATCACTGTCAAATGTAGTCAACTCAAAGTCAAAATCTCTAGCCATAGTGGAATGACTAATAATAAATGTTATTATTGAACCAAGGACTTTATCTGTGGACCAACCAAGTTAAATGTGGATAATATTTGGAATTCGACCAATACTAAATTCCATATATCGTAAAGTGATATAGTGTTGGCGAAGAGAATGTGTATAAATTATTGTCACTATTAGTACCGGTTAAATTAACGTATAATATGGTTTTAATGAATTAATATGTAAGAATTTAATTTGGACACACTATCACACCATTAACAAGGATGATATATGAATGTTAATTTCAATACTAATCACTGACTGAATTCACACTTCTGAATCTCACAACCGTATTTGTGAATTCTTCTAAAAGCCAAATGATTTAGTTAGTTTATAGAGTGTTATAAATTAACTAAATTAATTAATATTTAATAATTAATAAATATTAACGTATTTGATGTTTAGGGTGTTATTAGTAAGTCTGTAGCTCTTAGAAATGTTTTGGGTGTTATTAATAATTATTTGGATGTATATATAAATGTTATATGTACATAAATCGATATGTGAATCCATATATAATTAAACAATATTTGAATTTCAATAATTATTAAATGGATTCTGAGATATTCTCTGGCCCATATGGAACTCATTGTAGATGACCATAATATGACATAAGTGATCTGGATTATTCTTTGATTTGGAATTAAAGAGAAGGTTTTAAAGAGAGGAATGTGGAAGTTCTCTTTTCTCTCAATAAACACCAACACTTTCATCAATGGTTAGTGAAATGCTTTTTCCTTCTTCTCTTTTAATTTTCGGCTCCTAATTAGTTCTCTTCCCGTGCCTTAAAATCATTTTTCACCAAAACAAGATCGACTACAATTAGTTTAAAGTGGTTGATTCGATCTTTGCAATATCAAGTGACGATTCAAGGAATCCAGGAGTCAATTCCTAAATAGATGTGTCACAATTTAGGTGGATCTTTGAGGTATAATTTCATATCCAAATTAAATTATGTCCCTTAACACTAAATGAATATACATGTAATTATATTGCCAATGGCATAAATAAATTTATTCAGTAAATAAGATTTAAATTTAAATTTATTTTGTTTGAAAATAAAATAAAATTGCAAATAAATGATGTTTATTTTATATGTGTACATGTTCAATATTATAACTAGCTATAATGTATACATATATCATAAGTATATATTTAATTAAATCTATTTTATAAACAAAAGTATACTAAATAATATTTTTGTCCACTTACATTTACGTATATAATTTCGTTAAAATTATAGGCCGAAAATAATGTTACATATATATTCAAAATTATGTATATATATATTTGAATCACTTATATTTTAGATGTAATTTATATATGTAAATTTAAGATATTTGAAATAGTCCTTTTCAATATATAAATAATTGGGAGTTTGTAAGAGAGGAAGCTGGATCTGAAGCTTCTTAATAGATTACATAGGCTCAATAAGATCCCAATAAAGATTTTTTTTAATTTACCCATTCCACTCACTGCCAAACAAGATGGACCCAAAAGAAACTGATAAGTATGGTCAAGGAGCCCCATATGTTATGGATAGAACCCCACTCCCACCTACGGTTCCTAGCTCTTTCAACATCATGCACGATGCCAGGGAGAGGGTCCTAGTTGAAACCTCTATCAATGTTATTCTTTGCCGGTATAGTGATGCGTATGTGATACCCAGTTGCTGCTTTACTCGTGGTACCCGGTTCCCAAGCCGGTTCTATAACCCAAGGCTCATGATTCTCATCGCTCTCCTATCCTTGTAAGCTGATATTCCTTTGAATGATTTAAGGTAGATAACGAAGGGCACGATTCGCGCTTCGACTGCGTATGCGATACCCAGTTGCTACTTTACTCGTGGTACCTGGTTCCCAAGCCAGTCCTATAACCCAGGGCTCATGCTTCTCATCGCTCTCCTATCCTTGTAAGATGATCTTCCTTTGAATGATTTAAGGTAGCAAAGGATGGGCATGATTCACGCTTCGACCGCTTAGTTGGTGAAGGGAGTAAGAAATGACGAGCCTTAGGAATTCTCAATTCACTCTCGATCTAAATGGGAAGTCTCAAGACCCTGCTCCCTTGGAGGAAGGCCATACTCTAGGCCTCTTTCTCTAAATAGAAATAGAAGGTCATATACTCCTATTCGCCATCGTCACTCGATGTCTCTGTATTAATGCCAAAAATCGCCATCCCTCGCAAGAAATAGAAGGACCCAATCCCTAAAGAGCCGTACACTACCCATAGAGGGCCTACATCGCCCATAGAGAAGAGATGGCATCACTCAAACAACAAATGCTTAGAATTCAAACCCAAACTAATGTGGAAAGGGTTTCTCCTGATAGAATTATACATATTCCTTAAGAGAAATTATATAATTTTATTATATAATCCTAATTATACAAATGTTCTTGCTCGAAATAAAATATGTATTTGTTTTTGTTTTCTGTTATAAATGTTTGTTATATTGTGATATAAGTGGTGAAAAAATAAGCAATAAACATATATAAGTAGAAAATCTTTAGGAGTGGTGTTATATCGGTTGTAGTTATGAAATATTCATAACCATGAGTAATGAATTAAAACAAATAAAAATGGAACTCCTTAAATGATCCTAGTCGAGAAATATCTAGAATAGAGCATTGATACATCTATTTAGAATAGTTTATATAATGCTGTCCATACGATGGATGAGGATTTACTCATAACCATTGCGGATATCAAAAGGTTACATACGTGTGGTTGTTTGAAATAATAATAGAATGACTCAACGAGAGTCTTCTATACATCATATAACTTAGTCAAATAGAAGATCTCAGAGTATTGCCATACAATATATATTTTTGACTTAAGACTAATGTCGAACTTTTCTGTGTAACTAAACTTTGATTATTGGCAACCACAGGGCGCAGAGACCATATTATGCCCATAGTTGGGTACACTTTGAAAAACTTGAGATGACGTACTACTTAGGAGAGGATAATGCCAGTATCACCATAATTAGTAAGTCAAATTAAAGTCAAAGTCCCTAGCCAAAGCAAAAAATGGTTAATCAATGAATATTATTGAATTGAATAAAGGACTTTAATATTGACCTATGTAATTAATAAGGATATTAATAGAGTTTTTGACCAGAGACCATACTCTTGATATTTAAGTGATATAGTGATGGAGAAAAGAATATGTGTACAAACTGCTATTACTAGGTGAACATGTATTAGATCAAAAATACGATGCCTCCTAATTGTTCTGTAGGTGATGAACTTAATACTATACTATACATCAGCAATGTCCATACAGACTTCAATAGTTAATTGTTTAAATATGGATCGTGGATCGTGTTTACACCAAAGAGTCAATACAACCATGTTATTAGTTATTTCCATATTCAACCAAGGATAAAATTAATTTATAAATGTTATAAATTAATAATATATTTATATAAATGTTGGATTAATAATTATAACTGACTTTATCTATTTATTCGAGGCTTAAAATCGGATAGCATGATGTATAAAAGTTATATGATGGCTTGATTTATTTAGAGTGAGAAAATAATTAATTAAATATTGATTTAAACTAAGGTCAACAAGAGGCTTGACCATACTTGGTCATAGGATAGTCCAGCCATAATTAAGGGGGGGGGGGGGAGGGAAGGGGTAAAGAGAAGACTAAACTAGGTCTTCAAATCTAGAGATAAAAGGAACATAAATATGTGTAGGTTGATGGCTATAACTTGCCTAGCCTCCACCCAGACTTAGACACACTTTTCTGCTTTCCCTCTTATTATCTTCAGGATGAACTCCCACTTGATGCTGCCATCTTTTTGAAGTTGCAAATCAAAGAGTAGGAGGAGACTACGGTGCTCTAAAAGAAGAACTACTAAACTGACATACTGATTCTTAGCTTGATCTACTTTGGTGAAAGGTAATCCTTTTTGATTCAGTTTATACTTGATATAATCATATGCTACTATATGTGATAAAATTATTATTTTGATCGACCATAATTTTATTTCAAAACTTATTTGAATAATATATATTTTGTAAACTATAAATACATATACATGTATGTGTGTGTGTATATAATTTACATTTTTTTTACATATTTATAGCTTTATACATTATATACAAATCGTTTGTTTTCTATTTTATAAAAAAGATCAATGTATATTTACTTTCTATAATTGAAATAAACAATTTTTTGATCAAAAGTTTTATAAATAAAATATGTTTTGTTTAGAAAAAAATTTGTTTACATGTTTGGAAATATATGCATGTGTATATATATATGTGTGTGTGTGTATAAATATATGTATGTCTATAAATGCACTGGTTTAAAATAATTGTGTTTTCCTTTTGGTTTACTGTAGAAAATAAATAAAACTTATTTTTTGATTTATGTTTACCTTGTCAAACGAATTAAATAAAAATCTGCTTTGATTTTTTCAAACATATTTTTCACCAAATTTAATTACTAAATTAAAAATACTTTATTTTGCTTACGACTAAAACAATATAATTTTTTTTATGTATTTATTATTTGAATAAGTCAAATATTTTAAATTTTAAATATATGATAAAATTATATTATGATTGAAATAGTTTGATATAAATATACATATAAATATTTATGTTATTTATATAAATATAATATTTTATAGAAAATATTTTTTAAATTATTTACGTATATAGCCAGCTGTAGAGGTCGGTGCCGACCTCTCATGTCGGTGGTGACTTCTCCTGGCTATGTATTTTCCACTCAAACTTTGTAGAAGTCATTCTCTACCTCTTCTATGCTTGCTCAAGAGATTTCCAAGGGTTTCAAACATCCAGTTATAAGAATTGAAGAGTTAGTAGTTAGAATAGCAAAACAAACTAAGTGATGAATGAAATATCACCAGTATCAACCAACTACCTGTGGAAACAACACGAGACACCTCAAAATATAGTAGGAAAGGGAACACAAAAGAGGTTAACGCAATTGGAATTAACTACACATGTTGGCACCGATATAAGGGGTCGGTACCGACATGTCATGTCAACTCGATAACACGTGTGACTTTGCATACACCTTCGGGCCTTCATCTGGACTCTGCACCAACTCTCCTTTTGGTGCAATACGACTGGTACACCTATAGATAAAATCCATAGAACACCAAAATAGGATCTGGTTTCTGCCATCACTATGCATAAATTTTTTCTGTTCTTCATCTCCTTCCTCTACACAATAGTCACCAAGGCAACTACTTTAGGAAATATTAGGACTTAGAGTCGGTCTAACACTTGCACTTAAGATTTTTCTCTCTTAAACCCTTTTTAATCTCAATCAAATCTATAAGTAACAAAGCTATAAAGTGGATGTAGGCCAAATATTACTGAACCACTATAAAGTCTTATGTCTCTCTTTCTTACTGTTGTTTATTTTCCTTTACTGTTACTATTACTTGCTAGATCTAGGTCTCACAGGTGTCCTACAACCTATTCTTGGTTGTTGATCCATTTTTGGCATTAACATTTTAGCGCTTTCACTAAGAAAATCTGAATTCAGGCTTTAATCTAGCTTGCTATTTTGGATTAGAAGAGATACAATGGTTAGATCCAGGGAATTGCTTTGAAGATTTGTTGGCTTGTTGTTGGAGATCGATGGCACCTAGGAAACAAGAATCTGCTTCTGGAAGATCTACAGGAACAACAGTTGGTGAGGATGAAGCAAACCCCTAATAAACTGAAGTGAACAATGCTAACAATCATCAAACAGAGGTTAATACCAAAAATCTAGCACCAGGTTCCTCCACTGAACAGGATGTAATGACTAAAGGGGAGCTTAACTAGATTGTCAATGAACTTAACCAAAAAATGGCCAATAGCCAAAAGGCTCTCAAGGATAAGATTTATGCTTTGCTAGCGCTGCGGCCACCAAGTGCTCCGAAAGATAGACAAGAAGTTGCGACTACTATGGAACAAGAGAATTCCTCTGTTTTGGGCTTTAATGGGAGGAACTATAAACAAAAGCAGAAAGTGGTTGTTGGAGGAGCTACAGGAATTGTAATAAAAGGCAATGGAAGTATTACTCCCACTAGAAAACAACCTGCTGCAAACCCAAATATTGGAGTGAACACTCGTCAAGTAAACAATGCAATGGTTGTTTCCGACTCTGAAGATAACATGCAACTTGATGGTGATGGATTGGAACTAAATGTTGATGTAAACAAGAAAAATGCTGGAAATAAAGTTCAAACTTCCCTGGTAATACCAACCGTGCACCAATGGGACCCTGCAGTAGTTGTTCCCTCGGACAATGGAGAACCTAGGCTTCAGTTTGAAAACCGAGACCATTTGCAGAATCAAATACTAGTCGTAGCCCTTGGCAGCAGACCTGTAGACCATCATGTTAGCGAGGAGTATATCGCTGACATAGTCAAACGGTTAATGGAGGATAGTAGAGGTAGAAATAATGAAGACCATTGTTCCGCGCCAAGTAGAGCTCCATTCATTGAGAACATTCTAGGAGAAGAATATCGTAAGAAGCTCACTATGCTGACTATGCCACCATATAATGCAACGACGGACCCTAAATAACACTTGTACAAATATGAGTGGCATATGTAGGGCAATGGATGTTGTATGCTGTAGATATTTCCCTATCTTTTTTGAAGGAGTTACTTCCATGTGGTTCACCAGACTTGCGCTGAAGTCTATTTCCACTTTCGACGAATTAGCTAAAAAGTTCCCAGAGCAGTTTAGACTCCATACTGCACGACCAAAAGAATGACATCCTTATTTGGTTTTTCCAAGGACCCAATGAGTCGTTGAAATCTTTCGTGAACTAGTTTAACATCGCATTTACCGAGGTAAGCAATATAAAGGAGGATATGATTTTTATGGCTTTGGTCCAAGCTATTCACCCGGATATAGAGGAATTCCATTGAAAGGATATGGCTTTCATGAACAGTTTAACAACCCACTACCATGGAGGAATTCCATTGAAAGGAAAACCAGTTTGTAAGACTAGAGGAGGCAAATATAGTTGAAGGAAAAATTATCATTAAGTAACTAAAGAATATGGTTCAAAGCAATGTTATAGTTAAGTAAGATGGAAACAGTTCTGGAGCTACAATAGGAAAGAATTTGAATAAGAAGAAGAGGAATCAGAACTCTGGTAGGCACGATAGGAATGGGAAATGACTAAGGAATTTCAGACCCAAGGATTATCCACCGTTGAATGATAGCTTTGAAAACATCTACCTTATCACTCAGGGAACTGAGCAATACGACAAACCGCCCAAGTAGGAAGCGTCTAAAAAACAAAAGAAATCTGGGAAGTTTTGTCACTTTCACGAGACACACGTGCATAACACAAATGAATGTTTGCATCTGAAAGACTTATCTAGGAACTACTAGGAAACAGCAGGCTTCAATAGAACATGAAGAAATAGCAGAATTCTAACCAACCTGTTGTACCCTAAGTTTTGAGCAATGAAGAAAATCAGTCCGAACCCAGTGGAAAAGGGGCCAGAGGGACTGATGAAAGGCTAGTGATAAGTACACAATTGGAGGACTTCACCCAGCGTAGAAGAGTTGGGGTGAGATGGAGGGATATGCTAGTTCGTTGAAGCACGCTCCTAGGGAAACTTGTTATGCCATTAAAGATGGAACCCCGACCAAATAATAAAAAATGATAACTGATGATATTATATTCCAAAATCGAGATACTAAGGGTATAGTGGCACCAACTCTTGACCCAATGGTGGAAACAGTTGAAATTGGGCTGAAAGTTGTGCATAAAGTGTTGGTTAACAGTGAAGTTCGATTAACATCCTTTTCCGACAAATGTTTGATCAGATGAAGAACGGTATGAAGGATGTGACCGCTTGTAGAATGAAGTTAGGGATTTAGCAATGAACCAAAACAACTGGTCATGATGGTTGACTTACCTGTAGAATTTGGACAAGGAGAACGAAGGGTAGTACTTATTCAGACCTTCATGATAATTGATGAATTCTCAGCTTACAGTGCTTTCTTGGGTCGACCGACCCTTTCCCATTTCAGAATAGCTTTGGCTCCATGGTGCCTTACAATGAAGTTTTCAATGGAAAATGGGGTTGGAGTGGTAAGAGGGGACCAAAGCGCGGCAAGAGAATGTTATGTCATTGAGTTGTGCGATGCCAAATGATGTGAGAAAGGGAAGAATGTATGGAAGACTCCCCACATTCATGATTCACAATCATAGCAATTAAAAAACGGCCCCTGGCTCGGGGACCATAGTCGCTTCGACAAGGCTGTAGACCCTAGGAAGAAGAGTGCAGAGGACGAATGGGTAGAACCGACAGAGTTTACAGTTGCTATCCCTATCGACATGGTTGACCCAACTCGAGTCTTAAAGATAGGTTCGCAACATGGATTCAAGATGCAAAACGAATTGATAAAATTTCGTTCTGCCAGTTTGGATGTATTCGCTTGGACATATTCCGATATGTGTGGGATATTGTTGGAGATAACGTGTCACGTACTTAATATCGACCCTAAATTCTCATTGTTAAGGCAGAAGAAACGCAATCTGGGTCCGGAGCGATTTGCTGCACTGAAGGATGAAGTGGATAAGCTATTGGCCAATGGCTTTATCCATGATGCAACATATCCTGAATGGGTGTTAAATCCTATCCTGGTCAAGAAATAGAATGTGAAGTGGTGGACTTAGGTCGAATAATCAAACTTGAACAAAGCTTGCTCGAAGGATAGCTTTCCACCATCTAAAATCGACAAGATCATTGGTGGAACCGCGGGGCATGAGCTGCTCTCATTTCTGGATGTCTACTCAGGATACAATCTATGCTGCATGAGCCCGATTAGGAGAACGTCGGCTTCATTACCGACCAGGGACTGCACTATTATCGCGTAATGCCATTTGGCTTAAAAAATATTGTTGCTACTTACCAAAGATTAGTGAATGCGATGTTCAAGAATCAAATTGTATGGACGATAGAGGTATATATGGATACATGCTTGTGAAATCGTGAGCATCTGGAAACCATTTGGACAATCTCTCGCAAATGTTTGAAATCCTTTTGAAGTATGGAATGAACATAAACCCCTTGAAGTGCTCATTTGATGTTTTATTAGAAAAATTTCTTGGATTTGTAGTAAATGCGAGGGGCATTGAGTCCAATCCAGAACAAACCACTCCATTATGGAATGTCATAGCCCTATTGACAAAAAACGAATTGCATAGTCTCGATGAGTAGATCATAGAATTGAATCGCTTCATATCCAAAGCAGTGGATAAGTGTATAACATTCTTCGATGCATTGAAGAAGGATAAAAACAACTTTGAATGGAATCAAAACTACCAGCCATTATTTGAAGGATTACTTCGACACATGGAGACACCTTTGGTTCTATCTAAACTAGCAGATAGGGAAGATCTATTCATCTAATTGTAGTGTTAGCCCATGCGCTAAATGCAGCACTTGTGCGTGAGGATGCTTGGATTCAACGAGCCATCTATTATCGACAAACGGTTCACCGAAGCCAAATGAAACAACCCAAAGTTAGAAAAGTTAGTGCACTGCTTGTTAGCATTAAGGAAGCTACGACCATATTTCCAAGCTCACCCCATCAAGATGTTGACAGATCAATCCTTGAAACAGGTGTTTACCGACCCAAGAGCTTGGGACGACTTCTGAAGTGGAATATTGAGTTAAGCCGGTATGATGTGACTTATCATCCCCGAAGAGCGATTAATGGACATGGGTTGGCAGACTTCATCTACGTGTTCACAATTTAGGATGATAAGGAGAAGGGCATAAGTTTTAGCATCATAATGGAAATTGTTTGTCGATGGTGCATCAAATATATTCTGCTTAGGAGCGGGAGTTTTGCTTGAAACTCTCAAAGGATGATCGCTCTATTATGCTTTAAGGTTAGAATTCCTTGCTACTAACAATGAGCGGAGTATGAGGCATTAATAGCGCAGTTGAAGATTCTAAAGGAACTCAGAATTAAAGCTCTCCATATATACAACGAATCTCTGTTGGTATTCTGTCAAGTGAAATAAGAATATTAGGCTAAGGGTACGAACCTCGCCCCTTACCTGTCGAAAGCATGGTAATTGCTCAATGATATTGAACACTACATGATAACTCATATTCTTAGGGAACAGAATGTGAAGGCCAATCACTTGGCTAAATTGACTATTTTCGAAGACACAAAGTCGCTTTGAATGGTTCCGGTGGAAGTATTGTCAGCTCCCTACATGGATCAGATGGATGTCGACAAGATTCTAGAAACCACTGAAGAGGAGGAATCGTGAATGAGGTCGATCAAGGACTACCTACTTAGAGGAATGCTCATAAGGGATTGGAATGAATGAAAGAAGCTCCTTTGGAAGGCACCAAGATTCCTAATGCAAGAGGACTATTGTAACGGAGAGGGTTCTCTGCTCCCTTACTCAGATGTGTGACCAACAACGAAGCCAAAAAAATCCCCATGGAAATTCAGTAAGGTAGTTGTAGTGACTACACCAATGAGCAAACATTGGCGAAAAAGGCTATCCACTATGGATACTTTTGGCCAATAATCAACCAAGATGCGGTGGACTATTCCAAATGGTGCAATCGATGCTAGAGATTTGCAAAGATTCCATGAACCCAATCTAAGGAACTTATGCAAACGGTCAGTCCATAACCATTAGTAATCTGGGGAATTGACCTAGTCGGCGTGTTACCAATAGCAAAAGAAGCTAAATACGTCATCATTACAGTCGTACTTTACAAAATGGGCCGAAGTGGAACCGCTTGCCATAATTACTAATAAAAGGTGATTAACTTTGTAACTAAAAACATTATTTGCTAGTTTGGAGTACCACAAAAAATCAGCATGGATAATGTGCCTCAATTTGCGAGTGCTAAATTCAAAACTTATGTAAGTGTTACCAAATCGAGCAGTGATTTTCCGCGATAGTGCACCCATAGTCAGACAGGCAAGTGGAGGCAGTGAAAAAATCATCAAATCCATCATCAAGAAATCGCTGACAAAAACTAAAGGAAATTGGGTTGATGAGCTTCTGCTTGAACTATTGGCTTACAGGACGATACATGAATCTACAACTGGACACTCCCCTTCGCTTTACTTATGGTTCAGAACCTATGATACTAGTGAAACTGGAAGTCCCCTCTCATCATAGATTGCATTTCAACCAAAGAGAAAATGAGCAACTACTGCTCGAATCACTTGACCGGATCGATGAGAAGTGGGAGAAAGATGAGCTTAGGACCGCTGCTCACCAGAAAAGAGTGACACGGCACTTCAACACCAATGTTCTAAATCGTACCTTTGAAGTGGGAGATCTCATCCTGAAACAGATCTTCCTAAGTACGGGAGTACATAGCCTAAATTGGGAAGGACCCTATGTGATCGACCAGAAACTTGAAGATGGAACATTCAAGCCGACAACGGTCGATGGAATTATGTTTCCCTGTTCTTGGAACAGCGACTCACTACGTCACTACTATACTTAATATTTATCTATGTATTTTCTATTTTCACAAATAAGCCATCCAGGGACACTAAGTGTAACGACCCACTATTTTCAACCATTCGCATCCGCGCATGTCGGACTTGAATTGCTCAAAATATCAGATTGTTAATTTAAATTTGGCAAAACTCAGCATATAAAGTAAATAAATAAATCACAGAATCACAGACATAGAGTAATATAACAATAATGCAGTGGAATAGATAAATAGTAGTTCATGAAGTTATTATATAAACATCAGAGTTAGAAATAAAATACAGCAGGATATCTCAAATAAGCTGACGTCTCGAATACAAACAAATGACCTCTCCGAACAAATCAATTGGAAAGCTGGAAGCTGGATCTATAGTTGGATCTCCAAAAGAAGCTCCAAACTCCAAAGGTGAGTCTCAAATGCTGTATCACTCGGTCTGACCCGAGCGTCAAGAAAAACACAAAACACTCGAGTCAGGATTAACATTCTTATATCAATAAATCCGACTCAAGTGAAATATCAACTGAAATACAAGTAACTCAAAGGATGTTTGGGATAACCATCCTCTAAGGATACGTGGAACTGTCTAAAATGTGGAAATATACACTATAACATCGTGGCCATTTCAAATTAATTTATACTTCAAAACCAAGATATCATTTCCATTTCAAATATGTCTATTTTCCAAAATAGTATATTTTTATTAAATAATTTATAAAGTAAAGTATTTGCAATTTCCTTAAATTTCCCAAATCGCTTCAAAATCAACTCGACCTTCCTATTCAAATCAAATTCAATCTCAATTTATCAAATTTCCATTCAATTCAGTTTTTCTAAATAACAAATTCAAATTATATTAATTCCAAATACAGATCTGAATCACCAACAAACCATTTAAATTCTAGTATATTTCAAAGCTTTAATATTCAACATTTCGAAGTTCAATTTTTCAGTTTCATATAGATCTCGATTTAACCTCGTTATTATTTAGTCTTGAAAGATTCACATAATAAATTCAGTATTATTTAAATAACCTAAATTTACCTTTAAACTAAATATTCCTTTCGATTTGTTTTAAACTTGAAATATCCATTTAATCACTTTAAATCAAAAATCAAGTTAAAAAATCAAATCTTAAACTTCAAATTCAATAGTTCAAATCGATTTAATTAAGTAGAATTCTTAATTAGATACAATTTTACTCAATTCAATTTTATCTTCCTTAACTTATACAAATCCTTGAAAAATCTGTTCAAAGATATAGTACTTAGACATATTATATTAATTAACTTAAACTTTATTAGATTAAAGTTTATTATTAAATCTACTATATATAAAAACTTAAAAATATTTCCAATATTAAATAAAAACATATATATATATTCCCTTTTCAAAACCATAGAAATCATTTTTAAAATATTTACATATAGACCAACGGTGTCTGTATATAATTTCCTATCCTATGGTCAAGTGATACAGATATTTATCATTTCAATCCGTAACGTTTATATATACGGGTAGATATCATTTCGACCCGCAATCCCAAATTCAAATGAAAATCGCTTGGGTCTATCATTTCAACCCATAACGATTTTCTCCTATTCAAAAGTCCGTTCGGGTATGTATCATCTCAACCCATAGTGAATTCTATACTAACAGGGAACTTGCAGAGTGATAACAGATATGATAATAATATAACAGGCATATATCATCAGTAATTAAATAAAACATAAACAATAGGATATGGTGTCATATCCCACAGGTGAACAGTTATAGAAAATAGCATATATAACAATTTAAATGACTACAACAGCATATTTCAATTGCCGTTTCAATTGAAATCAAATTTAATAAATATAAGAACGTTATCGTGAGTGATTGCTCACCTTTCGAGGCTTAGAGAGATTTGAAATGGGTTACGAATCCAAGAGCGAATTTCCAAACGAACAAGATTGGCACGAATTGGATGAACATGGCTGATAAAATAGAGATTGATGAAAATAGATCAGAAACTGCTCGATGTAGACTGAAACAAAATATATATTATTCTAATATATTATTTGCTTAACCAATATAAATTTTGAAACTCATTAAAATTATATATATATATATACGTTTTCAAAAATCATAGTTTTAAACTAACACATATATAAATCAACGTATATACAGTACAAAATCATAAATTTATATAAAATAAATATATTACTAGTTAACTTTACAAGTATGAACGAAAGTAACTATATACACATTTATCTATATAGAAGTCTACAAACCAAATTTTATATAAACCTCATATATATAATACTTACTGATATATATATAGAACATTATATCTTTACTATTAATAAAGAGAATTCATTGAATAGATTTACTCGGTGTCTTATTGAAATTCCAAATATACCCTTTTACATCTCATAGAGAAATAGTACTCAAATATGGGAATATAGCCTATTAATTTCTAAGTACAACTGTTAGTCACCATGGAGAACTACAGTGTGCATTCACAAGATGAAGTATCCGAGTGTACCATATTGTCCGTAATTTAGGTGGGAGTTCATCGGTCGAAGTTTTGTCAGATTCCAAATTTGTATGAAGAAGTTATTACAGTCTGAACAAAAAAATAGCGGCTTCTGCACTAGGCGGTGTTCAAATATTGGGATGTGATAGCCAGTTATTTTCAAAGTACAACTGTCAGTCCCCATGGAGAACTACAGTGTATGTTCACAAGATGAAGTATCCGAGTGTTTCATATTGTTCGTAATTTAGGTGGGAGTTAATCGGTCGAAGTCTCGCCGGATTCCGAGTTAGTATGAAGAAAATATTGCAGTCTGAACAAAAAAATAGCGGCTTCTGCACTAGGCGGGGTTCAAATATGGGGATGTGGTATCCTGTTATTTTCTATATACAACTGTCAGTGTCCATGGAGAACTACAGTGTGCGTTCACAAGATGAAGTATCCGAGTGTTCCATATTGTCCGTAATTTAGGTGGGAGTTAATTGGTCGAAGTCTCACCGGATTCTGAATTAGTATGAAGAAGTTATTGCAGTTTGAACAAAAAAATAGCGGCTTCTGCACTAGGCGGAGTTCAAATATGGGGATGTGGTAGCCTGTTATTATCTAAGTACAACTGTCAGTTCCCATGGAGAACTACAGTGTACGTTCAAAAGATGAAGTATCCGAGTGTTTCATATTGTCCGTAATTTAGGTGGGAGTTAATCTGTCGAAGTCTCACCAGATTCCGAGTTAGCATGAAGAAAATATAGCAGCCTGAACAAAAAAAAAATAGCGGCTTCTACACTAGGCGGAGTTCAAATACGGGGATGCGGTAGCCTGTTATTTTCTAAGTACAACTGTCAGTCCCTATGGAGAACTACAATATGCGTTCACAGGATGAAGTATTCGAGTGCTCCATATTGTCCGTAATTTAGGTGGAAGTTAATCGGTCGAAGTCTCGCCGGATTCCAAATTAGTATGAAGAAGTTATTACAGTCTGAACAAAAAAATAGCGGCTTCTGCACTAGGCATAGTTCAAATATGGGGATGTGGTAGACTCTTATTTTCTAAGTACAACTGTCAGTCCCCATGGAGAACTATAGTGTGCGTTCACAAGATGAAGTATACGAGTGTTCCATATTTTCCGTAATTTAGGTGGGAGTTAATCGATCGAAGTCTCGCCGGGTTCCGAATTAGTATGAAGAAGTTATTGCAGACTGAACAAAAAAAATAGCGGCTTCTGCACTAGGCGGAGTTCAAATATGGAGATATGGTAGTATGTTATTTTCTAAGTAAACTGTCAGTCCCCATGAAGAACTATAGTGTGCATTCACAAGATGAAGTATCCGAGTGTACTATATTGTTCGTAATTTAGGTGGGAGTTCATCGGTCGAATTTTTGTCTGATTCCGAGGTAGTATAAAGAAGTTATTGCAGTCTGAGCCAAAAAATAGTGGCTTTTTCCTAAGCAAAGTTCAAATATGAGGATGTAGTCTATTATTTTCTAAGTACAACTATTAGTCACCATAGAGAACTACAGTGAGCATTGAAGTGGGGATATAGCATGTTATTTTCTAAGTACAACTGTCAGTCACCATGGAGAACTACAGTGTGCATTCACAAGATGAAGTATCCAACTATACCGTATTGTCAGTAATTTAGGTGGGAGTTCATCGGTCGAAGTATCACCTAATTCCGAGTTAGTATGAAGAAGTTATTGCAGTCTGAACAAAAAAAATAGCGGCTTCTGCACTAGGCGGAGTTAAAATATGGGGATGTGTTAGCCTGTTATTTTCTAAGTACAACTGTCGGTCCCCATGGAGAACTACAGTGTGCGTTCATAAGATGAAGTATCCGAGTGTTCCATATTGTCCGTAATTTAGGTGGGAGTTAATCTGCCGAAGTCTCGTCGGATTTCGAGTTAGTATGAAGAAAATATAGCAGTCTGAATTAAAAAAATAGCGACTTCTACACTAGGCGGAGTTCAAATATGAGGATGTTGTGCCATGTTATTTTCTAAGTAAACTGTCAGTCCCCTAGGAGAACTAAAGTGTGCGTTCACAAGATGAAGTATCCGAGTGTACCATATTGTCTGTAATTTAGGTAGGAATTCATCGGTCGATGTTTTGCCTGATTCCGAGTTAGTATGAAGAAGTTATTGCAGTCAGAACAAAAAAATAGCGGTTTTTGCCTAGGCGGCGTTCAAATGTGGGGTTGCTACTATCAAATCTACTTCCACAGGTACAAATAAAATTGCATGCATATTGTGGTTAAATGCAGGCCCACTTGGGCGGGCATATGTACTCGTATATATAAATTCTAATATATAAAACGGAACTTATTTATCAAACATATACAAACTAACCAATTGTAAAAGATAGATACTGTAACATACATATGCTGGGAAAATTTTATAAAACAAGGAATCCAAGGCTACACATATAACTCACCTAATATAATATATAAATATATAAAAGCTAACCCCATATATAAAATGTTCGAACCTACAGCCAAAGTCCATATATAACTATTAACAGCAAAGTGAAAGAAAAGAAAGCAAATACTTAGATTTCAATGTAAATACAACTATATATAATAATAGTTTATAAACCAAATCCATAAGCAAATGTATATAACTAACAGACGATACTAAACTAAACCAAAATGTATACGAATCTATATGTTCTTCTTTTATAAAATATATATACTGCACCCAGAAAAGTCGAAAGGATAACTCAAAATGTTTATATATACAAAATAAAAAAACATAGTTAACCGATTGTATGACTTATATGCTTAATAAACTAAGATATATACAACATAAGAACTTATATACTTAACATAACCGAACTCCCATATATAAATTATAATATAACATCAGTATAAACAATAACTTAATTTGAAATACATATACTAACTTACAAACTCATACTTATTAAAAAATCTAAATCTGTATATAAAGTATAACTATATATATACGTACCCATGAGACAAACTACAGATATATGTGTGCCTCAATACACAGATTGCCAGAGACGCACAGGTGAGGACACGCGGCTGTGGAGGGGTTCGCTCGCATGGGGCTGCGAGGCAAGTGGGGAGAAGGAATATGGGTTGCAGTTGCCAGTGGAGGGAGTGGCGATTGGAGCAGAGGAGGCGGAAGAAAAGAAATGAGGGAAGAAGAAATAAAAGTGCTTCGGGAAAAAATGTTATATATAAAGTTTGAAAATCAAAAGGACAGAGAGGAGAAGATGATGCTGAGATTTGGAAGTGGGAAACGTCAGTGGCAGATATCATATTTGCAAAATACAATTGTAACAGTAGAAAGAAAGAAGGTGGGAGGACGCAGCTAAGTTGCAGGCAAAACAAAGGGAATGAAAGGAAACAAACTGATGAAGTTATAAAGGCAATATGAACCATTCAAAATAGAAGCAACAATTTCCTAGATTCATCTGAAAATAATTAAAGCAATTATTATTGCGGTCCCAGTACGTGTTTCAAATTTTGAAACGCACAAGAAAACAAAAAGTCGTGGATCCGTACCTATATGGTTACCGGTTTTCGCGGATTCCGCTGTGAACCGGGCTTAAAAATACAGAATTGAATATACCGCAGAGATCAGCACGACGAGACGATCAAAACGGTATACATATACTAGTGGTACGATCATCCGATCAAAAGTCGATAATCGGTACTGAAAATGCTGCAAATTCCGTACGGAAAAATCCAAACGGAGCTAGAAACGTCCGAATTTCGCTAAACGAATTTCGCAGTCTGATTCAGAGTGTTCTAAATAAATTTTCTCATGTTGACATCTTTAGGTTTCGGAATACTTTTAAATTCAGCTGTTATTAAACTATTTAAATTGAATATAATCTCATAAGAAAATAAACTTTACTAATATCAGATGAAAATTTACCAGTTGCTATGTTTAAATAGACGTATTCCAAATAATAAATTTTTATTTTCGAATTTTATTGTTTTAAAATTTCTCAAAATTTCAATTAAATATATTATTAAAACCAATCAAAATTTATGGGTCGTTACACTCTCCCCCACTCAAAACTTTTCGTCCCCGAAAAGGAAGAAGGTAGGAGAATAGAAACACCCTGACATAAAAGATAGATTAAAAGACAAGGATACATAATTAATTTAAACTATATAAATTTTACTTGAAATATTCATTTGAAAACTTCGTTTGCAATTCAATTATCTTTAATACTTTAATACCTTCCAAAACCCATTTGTAAAACTTCTTGCTTCCTTTATGAATAACATTTATATGTTTAAATAACACCTTTATAAATATATGAAAAATATTTGAAAACAATTATTTACATTATTACTTATATTTACAAAGAAGCTATTTGAAAACATTAAATCCATAATTCATAAATTTATTAATTTTTTTTTATCTCAAGATACTATTCAAATATTATTAATGAATCAATAATCATTTACTTTAAATATGTTTTATTTAATTAATAACTTCTAAAATATTTATAACACTAAAATTTTCTATTAAACCATGTAGTATATAAATAAACAATATTTAAAAAGGATATAGTCAACAAGGAAAAGAAGGAGGATTTGGAAAAACAGAATATAGGTGAATAAATAAAGCTGAGCAGATAAGGTAGATTCAAAAGAATAGTATCGGGCATGAATAATTAATTCCAGCCATAAGGATTTCAATTTCAAATATTAATACAAAATTCCTTTGTTTAAAATACCTTTATAATAAAACATCTTTATCATAAAATACTTTTATATCGAAACCAATTTTCTTTTCGAAAATACTTTTATAACTCGAGGTTTCCACAAGTTTATCCTCGTTCTTGTAGACTCTGGCCATGCATTGATCAAGCGCAAGGCTAGAATTCTCCAAGTACTTAGTAGACCTATTTCAACACCTAGTGAAAATACTTGAAAAACATTCAAAACAGATATGGAAAGTACAATCCAAACAAATCGACCAAATCATTGTCTAACCATGGATCGCAGATACACAATGGTTACGCTTGGATCCCCCAGGTAACATCCATATCCGTAAGCTTTCTCAGCCCTGCGAATTACGACATGATGACCAGTAGACCGCAGATACACAATGGTTACGCCTGGATCCCCCAGGAAACAATCCGTATCCGTAAGCTATCTCAGCCCTGCTGTAACGACCCACTATTTTGGACCATTCAAATCGACAATAATCCACACATGTCAGACTTGAATAATGCAAAATAACAGATTGTAATAAAATTTGGAGCAAATAAAATCATTCATAGAATCACAGACACAGAAATATCAAAATAACTCGCAGCGGAAAATAAAATAAATAGTGGTTCATGAAGCCACTACAATACAAAGTCTAAAAAACAGATACAAAATACATAGTCTGAAAACAAATACAGTTCTGAAACAAGTATAGTAGAAATCCCAAATACATAGAAGTCCACTAATACAAAAGCTGAAATAGAACAACTGAAACTGAAATAAATAGCAACTAGATAAAAGATGATCTCCAGCAGACCTAGCTCCAGAAGGTGAGATCCAAAGCTGATGAATACTCAGGCTGACCCGAGCGTAAAGCAAAACACGAAACACTCGAGTCAGGACATACATACTTATACAATGTAAACCAACTCAAGTGAACTGTAATAAAGGTACAAGTAACTTAAAGAATGCTTGGGATCGCCTATTCTTTAAGGATCCGTTAAACTATCTACTATGTAGTAATATTCGCTATTATAATAATGTCTAATAATAAAATAAACATACTTTTAAATAGCATTAAGGCTTTACATTTTCCACCTTAACACGTAATAGTGCTAATAGTCTATACAATACCTACATACCTCGAAAGGCTATGAGAAGATACTCCATAGGTACGACACAAATAGAAACTCGTAGTAAAGCTCGATATGGTAGGTGACACGGCACAACAAGGCAATGCCAGGGTAGATATACCAATTACGCATCCGGGCTGGTGGAAACGCATAGCAGCCACTATCGCCCATCTCGAACAACACTCCCAAATCAAGGGGTGCACCCAATCAATCACAAAGTAATAGAATGGTATCGAAGAAGTGTGTCCGATCAGAGGTGCTACCTCATTGGCCCGAGAATCGCTCCTGTTTTAGCCACCTTATGCCAACTCATGGGAGTTGGGTCCACGTATATACTTCAATAGGATCGCCGCCACCATCCTACTTCATTCTGGAAACTCCACCGCATACACAGTTATTAAAGTGGTTTTCGGTATCGACAGAGAGTATGTCCATATCCGATCCCGGTCTCTTTAACAACCAATCGTTATTATAACCCATGATTATAAATTTCAAAATAGTTTATATTTCAAATCAAGTACTTCATTTAAACCATTTAAAAGTAAAGTCAATGTTCTTTCAAATCAAATATTCAATTCCCAAAAATTTAGCCTTTTCTGAGTTCATTTATTCACTTAAATACTTTAAAACATTAAAATTCTAGCTTTCACAGCATTTAGAAGATGCCGTGGTAAGTTACATTTAAAACAATTTAATTCAGCAAAGACAACATTTAAAACTGCTGTAATAGTTCAGTTTCATTTGAAAAACAAGTTAAATTCAGAAAAGACAGCATTTATAAACTGCTGTAGTAGTTCAGAGTTCAATTTAAAAATTTAATTCAATTCAGCAAAGACAACGTTTAAAACTGCTGTAATAGTTCAATTCTTTTCAAAAATCACATTTCAGCCAACTGCAGCACTTAACAAGTGCTACCATAGCCCTTCGTTAAATTTTAGCCTTATAGTTCACTTCTGCAACTACAGCACTTTCAAAGTGCTACAGAATCTACTTAGTTTAGATTTTAGTTCATTTCTAGAAACGATAGCATTTCTGAAGTGCTACTAAAAAGAATTTCCAGATTTACACTAGAATTTCAGCAACAATTAAACTTCAATTTAAATAATTTTAACTTATAAAAATCATATTTTTTCACATAAAAAATGTTCATTTAAATACCGTTAACTTATGATTTTTATAAAGTATATTTTTTTCAATAAATTCCAATTTCCCAATAATTTTACTTATTAAATTCAAGTGTACCATTCCTTATTTTTTTCACTTTTTAACAATTTATCTTAACACTTAAATTTAACTTTCCATTTTCACAAACAAACTTAATTTCCATTTTTATTTAATTAACTTAAAAATCAAATCACAAATTTCCAAATTAAGTTATGTCTTTAAATCACAATTTTCCATTCATTTATTTAACATTTTTAATACATAGAAAAATCATTATTACTTTATTAAATCATTTTAAATTCAATTTAAATCAAATTATCATATTTTTACATTTTAAAATACTAAAAATTTTCCAAAAAATATATAAAATAACCACGGGTCTGTATAATATTTTCTAGCCTAAGTCAAGTGATACGGATAATATATCATTTCAATCCATAATTTACAAAGAAAATACGGGTTTTATTATTTCAAACCCGTAATCCCAAGTAAATAAAAATTGCTCAGGCTTATCATTTCAGCCCATAACGATCTTTCCCTATTCTAAAGTCCGTTCGGGTATGTATCGTTTCAACCCATAGTGATTCTATTCTACAGGGAACTTGGAGTGTGATTAACAGAAATAAATAAACAGTAAAATAAAATAAATTATAACAGATGATGTGACAAGTTAATAACAGGGTTTACATCATATAATTTACATCACAGGCAGGTATAACATGATATAATATTTTATACACATTCACTTGTTGTCACTTCACAATTTATATAAGTACAGATGTCATGTGTGAATACTCACCTTTTTACGCTGGAGTTTGCAAATAAAACACACAAATGAAAAATCCAGAAAGCACGATAGCACGACTTGATTTGAATGGAGAGAGAGCCAAGATATTAATCTTGTATTCAATAACAAAACAAAGCAATATAAATATACAAATACAATACCAAAAGTATTGGAACAAAAATGGAAATAGAATTTGACAAGAGGCATAACCAATCTTTTAATCAAATTTGCTTGTTTAATAACAACTTTTTCTCGACCACACATGTTGTAGGCTCGACCACAACATGATTTTAGGTTGAAATGGATAGGGTATGGATCAATATAGGCACGACTACAAAGTGGAATATGAAGAGAAAGGAGTTACAAATGGAGGAAGGTCAAAAGGCAAGGCTAAATAGTGGAGTTTGGTTGCATCTAAGCTCGACCAATGGGTCTATGGGCTCAGCTATGGCTGCTACAGGTCAGGTCAGATGGTCAGGGTCACGGTATGAGCTGGTGGTGGTGGCTATGGTGGTGGCCGAAGTCAAAAATGAAGGTGGAGATGAAGATAGACTCGGCTATGTAGCATTGTTTTGGAGTTTTGCATTTGTTTGTGGAGTTTTGGTCATCTAGGTGGTCACAGCCATCTATGGTCAGAGGAGTGGTGATGTTGGAAGCCGTGGATGATGAGGAGGAAGTGGTGTGGTGGTCGGTTGTGATGGTGGTGGGTTATGGCCAAGCAACACTATGGAAGAATCAAGCAAAAATCATAGAAAAATCAATAGAAAAATGGACAGAAAAAGTAGAACAAAAGAGAAGCCATTACCAAAGTTTTTCAGAAATGTTTGGCCGAAAATAGATGATGGAAGTGAGATGTTTTCACGTGAAAAAGGAATTAAAACTCATGGCCACAATCAAGATTTGAACGGCCAAGAAATGAAAAGTTTAGAAAGTGAAAAGTCAAATGTTTTAAAAGCTTTAGTCTCTTCAAATTTCCACTTCCTTTTTAATACAATGTAAACAAATTAAAATTAGTAAATAAAAATAAAAGAAAAACAAAAATAAAGTGAAAATGATAATAAATAATTATTCATAGGGAAAATAAAAAGAAAATAAAAGTAAATAAAGAAAATAGCTTATTATATTGATACTAGAATTAAAAATTGCAAACAAAATACAATTAACTTTGAAAAATTATAACTATACTTTTAAAATGTTTTAAAAATAGAAATATTGAAATAAAATTTATTTCAAAATGATAAAAAAATATTTACAAAAATATTGGGCTGTTACACTCTCCCCCACTCAAATCTTTTCGTCCTCGAAAAGAACGAAACAAAGAAAATAAAGGAAAACAAGATAGAAAAGCAAATAGTACCTGAAACAAACAATTTTGGATTCGAAGCACGAATGCTCTCCTCCATCTCCCAGGTACAGTCTCGATCAAAAGTACTCCACTGTACTTTGACCAGACTAACAGATTTCCTTCTTAGCTGCTTCGTTCCTCTGTCGACAATACGAAGTGGCTTCCTCTCGACAGTCAGATTAGGCTCAATATCCAAACTATCAAGAGCAGAAGGCTGGACAATAAGGGGTGGATCATGCAGATAGCGACGAAGATGTGAAATGTGAAATACATTATGCACTCCACAGAACTTCTCGGGCAAATCCAGACGATAAGCCAAAGAACCAACTCTTTCCACAATGCGGAAAGGACCAACAAACCTAGGAGAAAGCTTCCCTCTACGACCAAATCGAATGACATTCCTTAAGGGAGAGACCTTAAGGAAAACCAAATCACCAACAGCAAACTCCAAACTCTGCCTACGCCTATCAGCATACTTCTTCTGCCTATCCTGAGCAATCCTCATCTTCCTCCTTATCTCCTCAACTCTCTCAAAAGCCTCTAAAATTATCTCAGGACCAAGAACCAAATGATTACCGGATTCAATCCAACAAGATGGAGATCTACAAGGTCGTTTGTAAAGAGCAGCAAACAGAGACGTTTTAATACTGGCTTGAATTCAAAGATGGAAATGAGATAGATAAAGGATTAAGATAAGATTAAAACAGAAGATAGAAATTATACCTGATAACTATTGTTATAGGTAAATTCGACAAGATGAAGATGATCTTCCCAAGATCCTCCATAATCAAGCACACAAGCACGAAGAAGATCTTCTAGAATCTGATTCACTCTTTCCGTTTGACCGTCGGTTTGTGGATGGTAAGCAGTGCTCAGATTCAGATGAGTACCCAAAGATTTCTGAAAAGCTTTCCAAAACTGACTAGTAAAGATAGGATCACGATCACAAACAATACTGAGAGGAACATCATGGAGACGAACAATCTCCCTCATGTAAATCTCAGACAAACTAGAAGCAGAACAGGTAGACTTGACCGGAATGAAATGAGCTGATTTGGTCAATCTATCCACAATAACCCAAATACTCTCATTACCCCTCCTACTCCTCAATAATCCATCAATGAGATCCATAGAAACTTGTTCCCACTTCTAGTTGGGAATCTCAAGAGGTTGCAACAAACAGGGGTCTTCTGATGATCTGCCTTGACTTGTTGACGAGTCAAACACCTACTAACAAAAATGGAGATATCTCGCCTCATACCTCTCCACCAATACAACTTCTTCATATCCTGATACATCTTGGTCACACGTGGATGAATAGAAAGTCTGGACTGATGATTCTCCCAAAGTAACTCCTGTCTCAATCCATCAACATTCGGGACACCAATCCTATTATTAATTATCAAAATACCTCTATCATCTATCTGAGCTCCACTACCATCAGAACTACTACCTCTAACTCTACTACGAACATTCTCCTTAATAAGTCTAAGCATCCGATCCTCATCCTGCTTAGCCATGATACGATCCAAAAGAGGAGAAGAAACAACCAGCTGACACAACATAGCCTTCTTCCGACTCAAAGCATCTGCCACAACACTAGCTTTCCCAGGGGTATAGTTGATGTCGAGGTCATAAGAAGCAAGGAAATCCAACCACCTAACTTGTCTCTGATTCAAATCCTTCTGAGTGAAAATATATCTCAAAGATTGATGATCTGTGAAAAGCTCAAACTTAGTTCCTAGAAGATGATGCCTCCAAAGCTTCAAAGCAAAAACAACAGCAAGCAACTCTAAATCATGGGCAGCATAATTGGCTTCATGGGTCTTCAACTGATGACTAGCATAAGCAATGACCTTCCCATCCTACATCAGAACAGATCCCAAACCTTCACGACAAGCATCAGAGTATACCGTTAATCCCTCGTTTCCATTTGGAACGGTAAGAACTAGTGCGGAAGTAAGCTTGTGCTTTAACTCACTGAATGCAGCTTTACACTCATCATTCCAAATATACTTAGCATTCTTTCGAGTCAAAGTGGTGAGAGGTGCAGCAATCCGAGCAAAATTCTCAATGAATCTCCGATAATAATTGGCAAGGCCCAGAAAACTATGGATATCAGTAGGGGTCTTAGGAGTTTCCCAATCCGGTACAGAATAGGGATAAATAAGGACAGTAGGAAAGATAGAATAAATTGAATGAAACAAGGAAAGAGAAGGAAAGAAAGACTTTCATTGATCGCAGCGTTCTTAACTGGATCAACAGAAAGTCCATTACTAGAAACAATATGCCCGAGGAATCGGACTTCATCCTTCCAAAAATGGCATTTAGAAAATTTAGCCTTCAACTGATGATTTCTAAGAGTTTCAAGAACAGATTTCAAATGTGACGCATGCTCTTTCTTGGACTTAGAGAAAATGAGAATATCATCAACAAAGACTAGAACGAATTTATTAAGCACATCACGAAAAACCCGATTCATCAAATCAACAAAGAAAGCAGGAGCGTTAATCAACCCGAAAGGCATGACTAACCATTCAAAGAATTCATTCTCGGTATGGAAAGCAGTCTTGGGAATACTTTCCTCAGCAACTCTGAGCTGGAGAAAACCTGAGGCAAGATCAAGCTGAGAGAAAACAGTAGCACCATAAAGCTGATCAAACATATAATTAATGTGAGGCATTGGATATCTGTTTTTCATAGTGAGCTTGTTCAGCTCCCTATAATCAACACACATCCGGAGAGAACCATCAGACTTAGTGATGAAAACCGCCGCTGCTCCCCATTCTGAATAGCTAGGTCTGATCAGACCCTTGGAGAACAAGTCCTCAATTTGCTTTCCCAACTCAACCTTCTCACGGGGTGCCATTCTTCTAGGAGGAAGAACTACAGGTTGAGCTCTAGGAATAAGATCAATACGGAAATCAATTTCCCGCTTAGGAGGTAAAACAGTGACTTCACCAAATACATCGGGATAGAGTTTGACCACACGAGTCGACTGAAGATCAACAACAGAAGAATCCAGAGAATAAATAAAGCTACCAGCATAATCATGAGGCATACGACACTGAATAACCAAAGAATTACTTCGATCATCCTCAAGAGAAACAGTTTGGGATTTACAAGAGATGTGAGCATCATGATTCCTTAACCAATCATCTCCAAGCAATAAATCTAAAGTATCAAAACCAAGAACATAGAAATCTCCACTAAAGCGATGATCAGAATGAAGAAGTTTCACCCCTCTACAAATCTTACTAAGGTTCGCGGGACCCTGATAGGATTAGAAACCCATAAAGGAACAGAAGCATACTCAGGAGAAAGGAGATGCTCAAACTTATCACAAATAGCCATAGAAATAAAACCATGCGAAGCTCCAGTATCAAATAAAACACGAACATGATGCTTAAATAAATAAAAGGTGCCTTGAAGAGTACCTTGGTCATCACTAGGAGCAGGAGCAGGTGCAGGTGCAGCAGGAGAAGAAGCGGAGGTAACAGCAAAAATACTAGATGCTTGCCTTCTGATACAAAGGACAATCATTCTTAAAATGACCAGGCTGAAGACAAACATGACAAAGATTGTTCCTGGTACCCTGAGGTGGAGGAACAATAGCAGCAACTGAAGTAGGGCAACTATTAGCATAGTGTCCCTTCTGATCACACTTGAAGCAGGTAATGGTAGATAGATCGATAGGGTGCCTCCGAGAAGGAGAAGATGATGAAGATCCCAAACCCGGATTCTTGAGCCAATTCTTCTTCTACTGGTAGAAATTGGGCTTTCTCTTCTTAGAGTTAGCAGAGGAAGACTGAATTATAGGAGCACTAGCAACAGCAGGACCCTTAGAAGTAGGGTTCTCATAACGAATAGCCATATCCATAAGCTCGGTGAAAGTGCCATGAACATGAGAAATGAGATGATTCTAGAACTCTGGCGAGCTCCAACTATGAACTTCTCATTCTTCTTAAGTTGGGTGTCAATAAGACCAGGACCAAACTTGGAAAGTTCATTGAACTTCCGCTCATACTCAGAAAAGGACATGGTACCCTGCTTGAGATCCATGAATTAATGATAAAGTTGAGATTTCCCGGCTTCGGGCATTCATTTTGCCACAAAAGCCTCCCTGGAAAGAAGATAGAGAAACAAAACTTAAGATAAATTCAAAAGAAAGGAAATGGGAACAAAATTCAAGATAACACAATGGATACCTAAAGTGCTCCCAAGAAATATCACCCTCGTTAGTGTGAGCTGTAACAGACTCCCACCAATCCAAGGCTGACTCTTGCAGCTGCCAAGCTGCTAACTGACGCTTCTGGGCATCAGTAATCTCGAGACCAGTAAAGATCCTCTCTAAACTCCATAACCATTGTCGGGCTTCGATAATTCTCTATGAACCGGTGAACTTAGTTCCACCAAGCTGAGAGAATTCCTAACAGAGAACAGTAAACCTAACAGGAGCAGCAGGTTGAGGAGCTGGGGCAGTACCACGACCCTTACCTCTGGCATTTCCACGATTCATCCTAAAAATATCAAGAATGAATTTTAGGACAAAGGTACAGAGAAGACAAAGATAAGATAAGATAAAACAAGATAAAATCACTTGGATGAATATCCTAATTGAAGAAAATTTCTAACAAGGTAGATACGAAAAGAAGGAAGTTAAGAAAATTGTTTTTTTTAAACAAGGAAAATTTATATCAAAATAATCTTTGAAAAACCCTTTGAAAAATCATTTTAAAAACATTTCATACTGTGAAAATACGTTCTCTCACAAAGAAATGATTATGAGATTGATTTCACTCATTCTAGGGTATTTCTACCCTATCTCTAATGAGTTTTGCTCCATAGCTAAGGTTTGCCTAAAAACCTGGCTCTGATACCAAATTTAACGACCCACTATTTTGGACCATTCAAATCGACAATAATCCACACATGTCAGACTTGAATAATGCAAAATAACAGATTGTAATAAAATTTGGAGCAAATAAAATCATTCACATAATCACAGACACAGAAATATCAGAATAACTCGCAGCGGAAAATAAAATAAATAGTGGTTCATGAAGCCACTACAATACAAAGTCTCAAAAACAGATACAAAATACATAGTCTGAAAACAAATACAGTTCTGAAACAAGTACAGTAGAAATCCCTAATACATAGAAGTCCACTAATACAAAAGCTGAAATAGAACAACTGAAACTGAAATAAATAGCAACTAGATAAAAGATGATCTCCAGCAGTCCTAGCTCTAGAAGGTGAGATCCAAAGATGATGAATACTCAGGCTGACCCGAGCATAAAGCAAAACACGAAACACTCGAGTCAGGACATACATACTTATACAGTGTAAACCAACTCAAGTGAACTGTAATAAAGGTACAAGTAACTTAAAGAATGCTTGGGATCGCCCATTCTTTAAGGATCCGTTAAACTATCTACTATGTAGTAATATTCGCTATTATAATAATGTCTAAGAATAAAATAAACATACTTTTAAATAGCATTAAGGCTTTACATTTTCCACCTTAACACGTAATAGTGCCAATAGTCTATACAGTACCTGCATACCTCGAAAGGCTATGAGAAGATACTCCATAGGTACGACACAAATAGAAACTTGTAGTAAAGCTCGATATGGTAGGTGACACGGCACAACAAGGCAATGCTAGGATAGATATACCAATTACGCATCCGGGCTGGTGGAAACACATAGCAGCCACTACCGCCCACCTCGAACAACACTCCCAAATCAAGGGGTGCACCCAATCAATCACAAAGTAATAGAATGGTATTGAAGAAGTGTGTCCGATCAAAGTTGCTACCTCATTGGCCCGAGAATCTCTCCTGTTTTAGCCACCTTATGCCAACTCATGGGAGTTGGGTCCACGTATATACCTCAATAGGATCATCGCCACCATCCTACTTCACTCTGGAAACTCCACCGCGTACACAGTTGTTAAAGTGGTTTTCGGTATCGACAGAGAGTATGTCCATATCTGATCCCGGTCTCTTTAACAACCAATCGTTATTATAACCCATGGTTATAAATTTCAAATTAGTTTATATTTCAAATCAAATACTTCATTTAAACCATTTAAAAGTAAAGTCAATGTTCTTTCAAATAAAATATTCAATTCCCAAAAATTTAGCCTTTTCTGAGTTCATTTATTCACTTAAATACTTTAAAACATTAAAATTCCAGCTTTCACAGCATTTAGAAGATGCTGTGGTAAGTTACATTTAAAACAATTTAATTCAGCAAAGACAGCATTTAAAACTGCTTTAATAGTTCAGTTTCATTTGAAAAACAAGTTAAATTCAGAAAAGACAACATTTATAAACTGTTGTAGTAGTTCAGATTTCAATTTAGAATTTTAATTCAATTCAGCAAAGACAGCGTTTAAAACTGCTGTAATAGTTCAATTCTATTCAAAAATCACATTTCAGCCAACTGCAGCACTTAACAAGTGCTACCATAGCCCTTAGTTAATTTTTAGCCTTATAGTTCACTTCTGCAACTACAGCACTTTAAAAGTGCTACAGATTCTACTTAGTTCAGATTTTAGTTCATTTCCAGAAACGATAGTATTTCTGAAGTGCTACTAAAAAGAATTTCCAGATTTACACTAGAATTTCAGCAGTAATTAAACTTCAATTTAAATAATTTTAACTTATAAAAATCACATTTTTTCACATCAAAAATGTTCATTTAAATACCTTTAACTTATGATTTTTATAAAGTATATATTTTTTTCAATAAATTCCAATTTCCCAATAATTTCACTTATTAAATTCAAGTGTACCATTTCCTTATTTTTTTCACTTTTTAACAATTTATCTTAACACTTAAATTTAACTTTCCATTTTCACAAACAAAATTAGTTTCCATTTTTATTTAATTAACTTAAAAATCAAATCACAAATTTCCAAATTAAGTTATGTCTTTAAATCACAATTTTCCATTCATTTATTTAACATTTTTAATACATAGAAAAATCATTATTACTTTATTAAATCATTTTAAATTCAATTTAAATCAAATTATCATATTTTTACATTTTAAAATACTTAAAATTTTCCAGAAAAATATATAAAATAACCACGGGTCTGTATAATATTTTCTAGCCTAAGTCAAGTAATACGGATAATATATCATTTCAGTCCATAATTTACAAAGAAAATCCGGGTTTTATCATTTCAAACCCGTAATCCCAAGTAAATAAAAATAAATAAATATCGCTCAGGCTTATCATTTCAACCCATAATGATCTTTCCCTATTCTAAAGTCCGTTCGGGTATGTATCATTTTAACCCATAGCGATTCTATTCTACAGGGAACTTGCAGTGTGATTAACAGAAATAAATAAATAGTAAAATAAAATAAATTATAACAGATGATGTGACAAGTTAATAACAGGGTTTACATCATACAATTTACATCACATGCAGGTATAACATGATATAATATTTTATACACATTCACTTGTTGTCACTTCACAATTTATATAAGTACAGATGTCATGTGTGAATACTCAACTTTTTACGCTGGAGTTTACAAATAAAACACACAAATGAAAAATCCAGAAAGCACGATAGCACGACTTGATTCGAATAGAGAGAGAGCCAAGATATTAATCTTGTATTCAACAATAAAACAAAGCAATATAAATATACAAATACAATACCAAAATTATTGGAACAAAAATGGAAATAGAATTTGACAAGAGGCATAACCAATCTTTAAATCAAATTTGCTTGTTCACTAACAACTTTTGCTCGACCACACATGTTGTAGGCTCGGCCACAACATGATTTCAGGTTGAAATGGAGTGGGTATGGATCAATATAGGCACGGCTACAAAGTGGAATATGAAGAGAAAGGAGTTACAAATGGAGGAAGGTCAAAAGGCAAGGCTAAATAGTGGAGTTTGGTTGCATCTAGGCTCGACCAATGGGTCTATGGGCTTGGCTATGGCTGCTACAGGTCAGGTCAGATGGTCAGGGGTCATAGCATGAGCTGGTGGTGGTGGCTATGGTGGTGGCCGAAGTCAAAAATGAAGGTGGAGATGAAGATAGGCTAGGCTATGTAGCATTGTTTTGGAGTTTTGCATTTGTTTGTGGAGTTTTGGTCATCTAGGTTGTCACGGCCACCTATGGTCAGAGGAGTGGTGATGTTGGAAGCCGTGGATGATGAGGAGGAAGTAGTGTGGTGATGGTGGTGGGTTATGGCCGAGCAACACTATGGAAGAATCAAGCAAAAATCATAGAAAAATCAATAGAAAAATGGAAAGAAAAAGTAGAAAAAAAGAGAAGCCATTACCAAAGTTTTTCAGAAATGTTTGGTCGAAAATAGATGATGGAAGTGAGATGTTTTCATGTGAAAAAGGAATTAAAACTCACGGCCACAATCAAGATTTGAACGGCCAAGAAATGAAAAGTCTAGAAAGTGAAAAGTCAAATGTTTTAAAAGCTTTAGTCTCTTCAAATTTCCACTTCCTTTTTAATTCAATATAAACAGATAAAAATCAGTAAATAAAAATAAAAGAAAAAAATAAAGTGAAAAGGATAATAAATAATTATTCATAGAAAAAATAAAAAGAAAATAAAAGTAAATAAAGAAAATAGCTTATTATATTGATACTAGAATTAAAAATTGCAAACAAAATAAAATTAACTTTGAAAAATTATAACCATACTTTTAAAATGTTTTAAAAATAGAAATATTGAAATAAATTTATTTAAAAATGATAAAAAAATATTTACAAAAATATTGGGTTGTTACACCTGCGGATCTCGCTACTAAATACGACCTACATAGATCGCAGGATACACAATGGTTACGCCTGGATCCCCCAGGAAACAATCCATACCCCTAAGCCATCTCAGCCAGGCGAATTACGCTATGCAGTCGTGCTCGTAAGACCATGGTGATCGCCATGGAATTCGATGGACACTCGAGTATCATATCCGGAAAAATGCAAATCAGAGAAAATAATATCGATAGAATGAATCCACAATGTGGCCACAAAGCGGATATCAAGCAGAAGGCACTTTCCATATCTTTACTTCGAAAATATGTATCATATAGTACCTTTCAAATCAATTTCAAATATCTTACTTATATAAAGTCCATTATATATAAGATTTCATTTCAAATCGAATACTTTCCAAAATCAATAGTATATCAAATCACACTTATATATATACTTCGACTATATAAGATTACACCTTTCAAATTGAGTACCTTTCCAAATCAATAGTTTTCAAATCAACTTCATACTTATACAAGTCAATTTTATATAAGTTCGATAACTCCCAAATCAAGTATTTAGTAAAATAAGGTTCCCAATTCAATTCATTTCAATATCAGTTCAGTTTCAAAATCACATACAATTCCACCAATTTATTTCTTCTCAATTTAAATATCTTCAGTTTCAAAGTTTCCAATATAATAAGTTTGGAGAATAATCCAAGTTTCTAAATCAATATAATTTAAGCCAAACAATTCATTTCAAAAATCAATGGTTTTCAAAATCATCTTATATTTACATAAGGTCCATCTTATATCAGAATCAAAATTTTCCAAAATCAATTACGCTGTATGAAGAGCCATATGGGATTGAACATTTTTGCTTTATAAAAGGTTTTGAATTTAGAATAGTTTTGTATATAAAATAGTTTGTAAAATAGTTTTGTAAATACAATAGTTTATAAAATAATTTGTATGTAAAATAGAATAAAATAGTTTGTTAAGAAAAATAAAAGAAAAATAGTTTTGAAAAATGGTTTTAAATTGATAGTAGTTTTGCATAAAAGAAAATTTCTAATTAAATTACAAGGATATCCAACCCAACAACTTCCAATTTCAGCGTCAAAGTATATCGATGATATTAGAACATAAGATGTACATATGTCATCATTTCGCAACATCACATTTGATCACTCGCTCGATCACTCAAATTCGCTTTCGAACTAGTATTGTCCATTCGACTTCCCTAATGCGGACTACGATATGGTTTCTCGACTAGAAGCCATCAGCCTCCTTGCATAGGCATATACTATGATAGAGAATTCTAGAATCAAGCCCAAAATCCATATTAAATATTCGCCATCAAGAATCAAATGAAAAATCCTAACATGAAATGGTGTAATTCACCTCGAACTTGTGTACTCAAACCTGGATCAAATCAATTATGCGAATAAAACAATATATGTACAACTTATGTATCTATTCCAACTGGTTATATATATAGTTTTATAAAAGATGTTACTAAGTTAAAACATTTAAAACTAAATTTTATTCAAAATATTTTTAAAAACTAAATTTCACATTACCATAATTCAAAATAGTCTTATTCATTTACTTAACAAAACAGTTTCCACTTATTTAAATTATATTACTTCATACTTTACACATACAAAACTAACTTATATACTTTATAAAATAATTTATACTTTTCAAAATTACTTAGCTTTGAAGAATTTAAACCTTGATTTGGAAGTGTTCGAACATTCACAATAGTCGGAGAAATCATATTCACATCCAAGAGTTGGAAATCATCAACAAATCAGTAAATCAATTCCAAAAGATAGAGTTATACCAAATCAAATCCAAAACTCGAGAACTGAACACCGTCTCACTTCAAATCGTTTCAAATATATATACATATATCTTTCGAATATCAAATCATACTTTAGAATTTGAAATCAAAATTGGTTTCACAAAATCAATCGCATAGCAAAGCTACCAAAGTGGCTTATCCCCCACTCTGAAACTAGAGAATCAATGTCGATGATGCATGCACTCATCACCAAAATTATTCTCCAGTGACATAAGTGAGTTCTGGACTTCTATTTTCTTGAAAACTTCTTTGAAATTTCTTCGAAATCATTGGAACTCATTTTATGTCATTTGAAACATTTCTTATTCGGAAATACTTTCAAATCATATTATTATATATTTTCAAAATCTTAAAACCAATTTCAAATTACCGGAGTTCAATCTCTCAAATTTCAAATTCGAAACCTTTAGTTATACATCCTTTTTATATAAATCCATTTCCTATATAATTTTCAAAATTTCAAATCTTTTTGAAACTTCAAATTCTCGTTTTTAAAAGGTATATATATAATCCTTATCGAAAACATTTTCACTTTTATATATATAGAATAAAATCATACTTATCAAGATAATAATTTCGATATATAAAACAATTTCTAAAATACAAACAAGCCCGATTTTTTCAAAGGTTGATTCAAGAATGGATTTCAAACAAAGATAGAGATTCAAATTAAAGAAACTCTAATCAAATAGAATTCTGATTCGAAGACAGGCTCAAACGATGATGAGATAATTAAATTTCAAAATAGAAGATGGATATAAATCGCGGGAAACCTTAACCGGGTCAACCGTGACTTCAGGAATATGATCGATGCGGAATTCCAAGGCAAATCGACATTCGATCGCCAGAGACAAAATTTGGGTATAACAAAAGGTAGCAGCATCTAAACCGAGGTATAGAAAGCTCCTGTGCATCCATGCCAATTGTAAAGGAGTTTAACCCCTTTCCAGATCATTTAAAGATTGGCAGGATCGCCGATTTTTATAGAGATCATTCGAAGTGGAGTTATGGGTGCTCCAGAATCAAAAGAATACAAATAGGAGAAGACAAGAATGGATTTCAGAACAAGTAGGAGCGTTCCTAAATTCAAAGAAAACCGAATCAAAGAGGAAGAGATTCAAGCACGAACGAAAGTAATTCTGTGATTAAATCTACTACATATGCTGAGTTTTGCCTAAAACCTGGCTCTAATACCAACTGTAACGACCCACTATTTTCAACCATTCACATCAGCGCATGTCGGACTTGAATTGCTCAAAATATCAGATTGTTAATTTAAATTTGGCAAAACTTAGCATATAAAGTAAATAAATAAATCACAGAATCACAAACACAGAGTAATATAACAATAATGCAGCGGAATAGATAAATAGTAGTTCACGAAGTCACTATATAAACATCAGAGTTAGAAATAAAATACAGCAGGATATCTCAAACAAGCTGAAGTCTCGAATACAAACAGATGACCTCTCTGAACAAATCAACTGGAAAGCTGAAAGCTGGATCTATAGTTGGATCTCCAAACGAAGCTCCAAACTCCAAAGTTGAGTCTCAAATGTTGTATCACTCGGTCTGACCCGAGCGTCAAGCAAAACACAAAACACTCATGTCAGGATTAACATTCTTATATCAATAAATCCGACTCAAGTGAAATATCAACTGAAATACAAGTAACTCAAAGGATGTTTGGGATAACCATCCTCTAAGGATCCGTGGAACTGTCTAAAATGTGGAAATATACACTACAACACTGTGGCCATTTCAAATTAATTTATACTTCAAAACCAAGATATCATTTTCATTTCAAATATGTCTATTTTCCAAAATAGTATATTTATATTAAATAATTTATAAAGTAAAGTATTTGCAATTTCCTTAAATTTCCCAAATCGCTTCAAAATCAACTTGACCTTCCCATTCAAATCAAATTCCATCTCAATATATCAAATTTCCATTCAATTCAGTTTTTCTAAATAACAAATTCAAATTATATTGATTCCAAATACAGATCTGAATCACCAACAAACCATTTAAATTCTAGTATATTTCAAATCTTTAATATTCAACATTTCGAAGTTCAATTTTTCAGTTTCATATAGATCTCGATTTAACCTCGTTATTATTTAGTCTTGAAAGATTCACATAATAAATTCAATATTATTTAAATAACCTAAATTTACCTTTAAACTAAATATTCCTTTCGATTTGTTTTAAACTTGAAATATCCATTTAATAACTTTAAATCAAAAATCAAGTTAAAAAATCAAATCTTAAACTTCAAATTCAATAGTTCAAATCGATTTAATTAAGTAGAATTCTTAATTAGATACAATTTTACTCAATTCAACTTTGTCTTCCTTAACTTATACAAATCCTTGAAAAATCTGTTCAAAGATATACTACTTAGACATATTATATTAATTAACTCAAACTTTATTAGATTAAAGTTTATTATTAAATCTACTATATATAAAAACTTAAAAATATATCCAATATTAAATAAAACTATATAAATATATTCCCTTTTCAAAACCATAGAAATCATTTTTAAAATATTTACATATAGACCAACGGTGTCTGTATATAATTTCCTATCCTATGGTCAAGTGATACAGATATTTATCATTTCAATCCGTAACTTATATATATAAGGGTAGATATCATTTCGACCCGCAATCCCAAATTCAAATGAAAATCGCTTGGGTCTATCATTTCAACCCATAACGAATTTTCTCCTATTCTAAAGTCCGTTCGAGTATGTATCATTTCAACCCATAGTGAATTCTATACTACCAGGGAACTTGCAGAGTGATAACAGATATGATAATAATATAACAGGCATATATCATCAGTAATTAAATAAAACATAAACAATAGGATATGGTGTCATATCCCACAGGTGAACAGTTATAGAAAATAACATATATAACAATTTAAATGACTACAGCAGCATATTTCAATTGCCGTTTCAATTGAAATCAAATTTAATAAATATAAGAACGTTAATCGTGAGTGATTTCTCACCTTTCGAGGCTTAGAGAGATTTGAAATGGGTTACGAATCCAAGAGCGAATTTCCAAACGAACAAGATTGGCACGAATTGGACGAACTGGGCTGATAAAATAGAGATCGATGAAAATAGATCAGAAACTACTCGATGTAGACTGAAACAAAATATATATTATTCTAATATATTATTTTCTTAACTAATATAAATTTTTAAACTCACTAAGATTATATATATATACGTCTTCAAAAGTCATAGTTTTAAACTAATACATATATAAATCAACGTATATACAGTACAAAATCATAAATTTATATAAAATAAATATATTACCACTTAACTTTACAAGTATGAACGAGGAATCTGTAAAACATAGATACTGTAACATACATATGCTGGGAAAATTTTATAAAACAAGGAATCGAAGGCTACACATATAACTCACCTAATATATATATATATGTATATATATATATATATATAAGCTAACCACATATATAAAATGTTCAAACCTACAGCCAAAGTCCATATATAACTATTAACAGCAAAGTGAAAGAAAAGAAAGAAAATACCCAGATTTCAATGTAAATACAACTATATATAATAATAGTTTATAAACCAAATCCATAAGCAAATGTATATAACTAACAGACGATACTAAAGTAAACCAAAATGTATATGAATTTATATATTCTTCTTTTATAAATTATATATACTGCACCCAGAAAAGTCAAAAGGATAACTCAAAATGTTTATATATAAAAAATAAAAAAACATAGTTAACCGGTTGTATGACTTATATGCTTAATAAACTAAGATATATACAACATAAGAACTAATATACTTATACATAACCGAACTCCCCTATACAAATTATAATATAACATCAGTATAAATAATAACTTAATCTGAAATACATATACTAACTTACAAACTCATACTTATTAAAAAATCTAAATCTGTATATAAAGTATAACTATATATATACGTACCCGTGAGACAAACTACATATATATATGTGCTCCTCAATACACAAATTGCCAGAGACGCACAGGTGAGGACACGCGGCTGTGGAGGGGTTCGCTCGCATGGGGCTGCGAGGCAAGTGGGGAGAAGGAATATGGGTTGCAGTTGCTGGTGGAGGGAGTGGCGATTGGAGCAGAGGAGGCGGAAGAAAAGAAATGAGGGAAGAAGAAATAAAAGTGCTTCGGGAAAAAATGTTATATATAAAGTTTGAAAATCAAAAGGACAGAGAGGAGAAGATGATGCTGAGATTTGGAAGTGGGAAACGTCAGTGGCAGATATCATATTTGCAAAATACAATTGTAACAGTAGAAAGAAAGAAGGTGGGAGGACGCAGCTAAGTTGTAGGCAAAACAAAGGGAATGAAAGGAAACAAACTGATGAAGTTATAAAGGCAATATGAACCATTCAAAATAGAAGCAACAGTTTCCTAGATTCATCTGAAAATAGTTAAAGCAATTATTATTGCGGTCCTAGTACGTGTTTCAAATTTTGAAACGCACAAGAAAACAAAAAGTCGCGGATCCGTACCGATATGGTTACCGGTTTTCGCGGATTCCGCTGTGAACCGGGCTTAAAAATACAGAATTGAATATACCGCAGAGATCAGCACGACGAGACGATCAAAATGGTAAACATATACTAGTGGTACGATCATCCGATCAAAAGTCGATAATCGGTACTGAAAATGCTGCAAATTCCGTACGGAAAAATCCAAACAGAGCTAGAAACGTCCGAATTTCGCTAAACGAATTTCGCACACTGATTCAGAGTGTTCTAAATAAATTTTCTCATGTTGACATCTTTAGGTTTCAGAATACTTTTAAATTCAGCTGTTATTAACCTATTTAAATTGAATATAATCTCACAAGAAAATAAACTTTACTAATATCAGATGAAAATTTACCAGTTGCTATGTTTAAATAGACGTATTCCAAATAATAAATTTTTATTTTCGAATTTTATTGTTTTAAAATTTCACAAAATTTCAATTAAATATATTATTAAAACCAATCAAAATTTATGGGTCATTACACTAAGGCCTTGTAAATAGGCAGGACATGTCTTTCCTTATTTTAATAATATATCTCGCTTCTTGAACTAATGGAACCGCGTTCTTGTAAGCAAACCACCGAGTCAATGAGGAAAATCAACTCAAACTGCTAGACCGATGTGGAAAATCGATCCACGTCGTCTAAGAATTGGCATTGCTCCAGTAACATCGGGAAGGCTCATCACCTAGTGCATCACCAATAAGCCACATGTTGTTGCTTGAACCGATGGAACCGCATTCAAGTACACAATATACCTTATGTGCTACCAATAAGCCATACACCATTGCTTAGACCAATGGAACCGTGTGCAAGTACACAAAACCATTCATGCGCCATCAATAAGTCACACATCACTTTTGGAACCGATGGAACCGCGTTCTTTCAAGCAGCACACATCCTACACGATCGAGAAAATACTTACCAATCTCCGGATGGGAGCTATAGACCCTTAAATCATCAGAGCGATGGAAAAGTCGATTCGAAATTTCTAAGTGCCAGTGCTACCTTGGCAATACTGGGAAATCCTTTTATTCTCTAGTAATTGTTCTTACCCCGGTAACACCGAGAGCTCATCCAAACTTTCTAAGTACTGAAATTGCTCTAGCAACGTCGGGAAAGTTTCCTATCACAGGATTGGTGGAAATCAACATTTCTCCAGCAATATCATAAAATTTTAAATCGCTGGATTGATGGAAACACCGTAGGAAAGTCCAAATCTTGAGCTGTTCAAAAATTTTCAGAGATAGAAATTGGTATGCAAACAATATCTCAAAAATGAACTTGGAAGAATCCGTTCACAAGTCAAGGAACAAAATACTCGGAATTGAGCATCAAAGCTGCGGATTCTCAGAGACGGGAGTCTAATGCGTGACCCAGACTGAGGGAAATCGAACGAGTTTCTCAAAACAACCAATCTCTATCCAATTGCTTGAACCCTAAGTTCAAAGTAACTAGCCCTATGGAGTAGGAGGCATACATACACCAACACATGATCGAGATAGGCTAAATCGAGATACACCACAGTTTTTTTACGCCAAACAGAACATTTTGGCAAATCATAACAGAGCTAAGTAATTTAGTATGATAAGTTACTGCTGGGATACCATTTACATGCACAAAGTTGTGATAAATAATGATATAATACGGACACAAAAGTACACGATATAGGAAATTGCAATACAAGCAATCATATTATATACACTGGTAGTTATTCATAAACAAGCACAGTTCATAGAATATAGGAAATGTACACATAAGAGATTATAATAGAAATGATAATCTTTCATTTCTAATATCATTTTATGTACAAAATCAACAAATAGTGGGGGCTATTCCCACACAATGCTAGCTAGTTTCAGACATCATGCAACAAAAAACCAAACAAAATAGAAAAGACAGACTCTGTACTTGTACAGACTCGATCGACTAAAAAATATACAAAAACCGTAAATGCTCCCCTCCACTGCAATTCAATCACATCAACATTTCTTTCCACTGTGACCACCTTTACCATCCTTGATCGGATGAATCGGGATATTCTTTCACTTGCATTCCTTGCCAAGGGCATTGACACCCACTAAGGATGCAGACTCTCTTGCCGTGGAAGGGCCAGACCCTTTGGAACCTTTTATAGCGGTATCTCCATCCTTTGGCCTCCAAAACTTTATTGTAGTTGAAGTTTTGCACTTTGCTTCCTCCTTCTCCTTCTCTGGCTGCAATCTCTTATTTTCCTTCTCAAGTCTCTCTACCATCATCCCATTGTCAATCGGGTCTAACTCATGGGTCACTACCACTTCTTCTTCTAGAGACAAGGACACATCCTCTAGATTCTACAATGCCGCTATTTGCTCAGAATTGGGCCCAGGCTCGGAGATTGAGACAGGAATTTTACCCGAAGCCACTGTAGAGACAGTGGTGGAAGCAGTAAAGATGGCAGAGGGTCCCGAGCCCTATGTAGCTGGAGGAGAAGGCTAGAGAGACGGTTAACATACAAGTTGGGAAACACAATTGTATAGTTTTATAAAGGACGCCGAAGTGAACTGGAGCTTTTGGAGTACTGGAGAAATGAGGGAAATACCTGAACCGGGAGTTTGTTCATGAGCTTGAACTTTGAAATCCCCTGCTCTGGTCCCCACTTCAGTGGGTCACTCGAAAGTTGGAGGAAAGTATTGCTTACGAAGAGCTTCGGAAGATGGATATTGGCGGGTGGCTTCAGAGTCGACAGCTATGGAAACCGGAATGGTTGTTGCTTGCCTTTGAGATCTAGGAGCAGATATTTCACCTGACCCAAAGAGCTTGGGACAATAGGAGCTTTAGCGGTGGCATCGGTAGCGTCCTTTCTTCTCTCTTCTCGTAGAATTTCTCAACCAGCCACTGGGAAGTCTATTTTCTTAGAATTAAGATAAGTCGCCATTAACTCTTCTTCAGATCGCATATCCCCAGCTCGCTCTAATCTAACAATACTTCTTCCCAAACCATGGCGAGAGTCCAGGGATAATCGTTTTCGAGCAACTTCAAACTGCCCTTGTTCATAACATTACAAGTATAGAGATACAACACGCTAGCATCTATCTGACTCATCGCTTCATCATGCTCCTCTTAAAGGTTCGAGAGCTCTATCATGTGACCAAATGGTCGATCTTGGCTGCTAGTTTATCAGATGTGATTTGTTCTTTCTCCTTAGCCAGTCTTGCATTCTCCTTATGGAGTTGAGTGAGTTCAAAGGCTTGCTCAACAATGATGGCGGCTTTTTTAGTAGTAGTTTGGTCTCGAGCATTGACAACTGGCTCACCTTCAATGAATTGCTCTTTTAGTTTGCTGGACTCCCTATGAGCTTCTTTGAGCTAATCATTGATCATAAGAAATGCTCTATCGTGAGCCTAGCTTGCTTTAGTTAAAAGCTTGTCGCTAGAAGATTTTCCCTTCAAGGCCCTGTCTCTTTTGGTCATCAACCGAGATATCTCATTATCGCCATTCTTAATTACTCTATCGTGAGCATCCCTTCTGCCTCAAATGAAAGAAACTCCTAGTAGTTAATACAGTTAACATCAGAAAGGGCTCGTATGAGACTCTGCCACTCAAACCTAGCCTCAAAGTCCTCATGGACCGCATCGAGATTCCGAAGGGATGTAGCTCTATTGATGGGGTTTATGTTCTTTTCAAATTTAACCTCATGCAAGACTAGATGTGGCAAAGAAGCTTGAAGCTGGGGCAGACCCGATGGAAGTGTGAACATCTTGCCCTGACTACAAGAAGTATGAGCCACCGCAGTAGTTATGGCCTAAGAGGATGGGATTTCCTACATGGTAGCAGTCTGAGCCTCGGTGCGGGGAGGGGTAATGGATAGTGAGGTCCCATGGTGACTATATGAATCTCTATGGCACTTATTCACATTGTCGGGGTCATCACCTTCATTGACTCTTTTTCTCTTCTCTCCCCTCTCATGCTCTCTCTCTAAGTACCGGGCCTCATCATCTTTTCTCTTCCTCCTCTCCTCGTCAGTTTCACGATTAGAGCGATGAGCTGGACCCATACTTTGATTCTTGTAAGACCTAGAGTGTTGATGCAGTTGACGTTATAGTCCACGACCCATGGAACCTGAAACGAAAATAAAAATGAAGTTAATACTTGAATTCTAAAACCTAACTCGATGTAGAAGTGTGTCCCGTGATCCTAAAGTGGAGTGTGTAGTGCCGATGATCCCCGATATACTTTATAAACCTTATTGGCATGGTTTCAAAGTAGGAGTCTTGCCACCTTCACTTATAAAGGCACTAGAAGATATGTTGATATGCGAGCCAATCTCTCTTATCATTTCACTAATTGAGAAATCCTCGAATTCGTTCAAGTGAATGGAGACATCTTTAGAAAATCGAAATGCGGCATATCTCTAACAGTGGTTTCAGTTGCTTGACCTCTATTGATTGAGGAATTTCAGTGGTTAGTTATTCTTGAGAAGAAATGGGAAGCTCAGGACTTAGCTCCTCGGTAGTTAGCAGTTTTGGAGAAGGTAGGACAGGAAGATCAAAACTCATTGCAGGGAATTCACCAAATTACTCCTCCCCTCCTTGCTAGCATGGTAATCATTATCATCATCATCTGACTCATGCTCCTCTTCACCAACGACTAGCTCTTTTCCCGATCTCCTTGAAAATCCCACGTCCTCCTCAGGAATTGTAGGCATTCTAGAACCATCGCCCTCATCACCGGGGGCATCATTTCCCATGGTCCTATCAGCCCCTATACCATTGTTTTTTTTCGTCAACCCTGCAGGCTCATCAGCCTCTTTATCAACAGTCTCTTCATATTTATCACATGATCCACTTTCTTCTTTTTCCTCATTAGAACCCTCATCCGAGCTACGAGTGGGGGCAGTGGAATAGGTGCATGATCTAAAACTGCTCCATGCTGAGGATTCCGTGTCGTTATTCTTCCCGCTAGAGCAGTCCATACTCTTGTAAGATTTCATTTGCCAAAAGGAACTTGATAGTGCATAGGTTTTCTCTAGCGGTTTTTAAGTCCACGAGCATTCTCTCATGCTCTGGTTTCTTGACATATTTTGGAATACCTGGGGGGATATATGTTAAGTTAGAAACTTAGAGAATCCAATGTAGGAAAGACCGATGGAAAGAAACTTACTTCCTTTTAACCAGAAGCAATTGAACCCTTCTGGACAACGTACAAAGAAACATTCATTTTTGAAGTAGGAACGCTTGTTGTGGAGGATCTCAGTGACCTTGTATCTTGTTTAAGCCTTAATAATCACGAAAGATGGGCACTCCTTTCTCCTCTTAAACTTGATAAGGTAAGTGAGCTCATTGAATCGTGGATGGAGGCCAAATCTTCATATAAATAGGATATATAATAAACTCAATAAGGCATGTCCATTTGTGTGAACTTAATGTGGTGCGAGCCCAATTTCTCCTAGAAAACTCTTCAAGAAAGGATTAAAAGGCAGTACACCACTGAACATATAGCTACTACAGGTTGTGAAGCTAGGCAGTAGGCGATGGGAAAATTCATCTCCTTCCAGTAAACGAACATTTTTTTTAGGAATGTCGTGTTGCAAGCAAATGTTCTTAAGCATTTCGCGGTCAAAACGGAAGGCCCCTATTCCGGTGGATCATTTATAATCAACCCTGGAGGCAAAGGACCTAGAATTGGATCGAACGGTACTAACTGACCCTCAGACTCGGAGGTCGTAGGTTGGTTGGTTCTGACCGAAATGGATGGTGAAACTGGAGTAGCACTGGATGTAGCTTCAGAAGGTGTAGATGATTCCTCGCCAGGTTGAGGCAAGACGATTGATGAGTCATTCTAAATAGGAGAACTTTGTGTTTAACATGGTTAGGTAAACTAACTTAGGATAAAAGAACCCATATGACTAATACCCGTAATCCAAAAGAAATCGATGTGTGTTGACCAATTAGATTCCGAGTATTGACCAAGCCAGATGTAGTGTGTTATCTACATGGAATGAGTCCAGTGTCTCGAGCACCGTGAGTGAACTATCTTGCATAGATAGCTTGCTCATGTCTGAAATGCATGTCACATCGCATCTTGAAATTTGTTCTTTCTTGAACTTACCCATTATCGATGAAAATCAATAATGGATCTGTTGTCCAAAGCGATGTGGAAAGTCTTTCTTTTCAAGATCACAAGGAGTGCAAGCAAGGAAAAGGCAATGCGATGGAATCATCCGATGCATCCGAGTTTAAAGCAAACCATCGCATTAGAGTCTATTCGATGATCGAATATTGGCCAATTTCACAAAGAAGACAATCAAAACCAAAAAATCGAGCTTCTCTACGGGACCATACATGTTCAAGCAGGACAAACCTAGCTTTCATCACCAATTGAACATAATTGAGTTCAATTGTCTTCCATCACAATTGAAACCAACCAAGTCTATATCCTCTCCTCCACCATCATCACTTCAAAATCCATTATCATCCTCCTTAATATTGAATGACTTGCAAATTGGCTCTTGGGTTTTGAATATACTCGGGTCCCAGAATTCAAAATATGGATCTGAAGGTGGCAGCAACTCTCTACGACAGCGAATAGTCTGCAGAGGTGGCGACAGGTGGTGTTGGCACGGCAGCACGTTGGCGGCGCTAGAGGTGAAGGGTTAAAGTTAATTTGACAGTGGAGTACTCGAGTTGAATAAAGCTTGGTAGTAGAGATAATAAGAAAACAAGGAAATATGAAGAGAGGAAGTTAATGACTGTTAACTTATAGGAAAAAAATTCAAAATTTTACTCAAGTCCACATGTCGGTATTGACATGTTCAAGTCAGTATCGACATGTTATTTCTCCACTAATTGTGTTTCAATTTGTTACAATGAGCCCACTCGACAATCTAAAGCAGCACGTGGGTTCTAGTATGCAGATTGCATCGCCAATGTGGAAAAGAGAAAATCCAACTCAAACTAAAGCTGACAGTTAATAAAAATTGATCAATTAAAACCAGATAAAAGCAATGTTTCTAGACAAAGTTCAAACGATCGACTGGAATTCACAAGATAGTAGTCCAAAACTTGTCTCGATCCACAACATACTTTTTTTTTCAACAAAAGCATACTCTGGGGGCAAATGTTTTAACTGGGTTTTTACCTAAGTAGAAATTAATAGAATTTAAAATGTCAAGACGAAGATGGAATGACTTGAAATCTTGAAGGCATATTTAGATAAAGCAAAGGAATAATTCAAGAAAGTTTCATCCAAAATGGAGCCAACTGTAGAGGTCATGCTGACCTCTCATGTCGGTGGTGACTTCTCCTGGCTTCGCGTTTTCCACTCAAAGTTTGCAGAAGTCATTCGTTACTTCTTCTATGCTTGCTCAAGATATTTCCAAGGGATACGAACAACCGGTTACAAGAGTTGAAGAGTTAGTAGCTAGAACAGTAGAACAAACTAAGTGATGGAGGAAATATCACTAATGTCAACCAACTACCTATGGAAACAACATGAGGTACCTTAAAATAGAGTAGGAAGGGGAACACAAAAGAGCTAAAGGCAATTGAAATTAACTACACATGTCGGCACCGACATGAGGGGTCTGTATTGACATGACATGACAACTCGGTAGTACGTGCGACTTTGCATACACCTTCGGGCCTTCAATTGGACTCTGCGCCAACTCTCCTTCTAGTCCAGTATGACTACTACCTCTATAAATATAAACCATTGAGCAACTAAAACAGGATCTGCTTTCTGCCATTACTACGCAAAAATTCTGTCTCTTCTTCATCTCCTTCCTCTACGCAGTAGCCACCAAGGCATTTACTTTAGGCAATTATAGGACATAGAATCGGTCTAACCCATATACTTGTGACTTATTCTCTCTCAAATCCTTTGTAGTCTCGGTTAAATCCATAAGCAACAGCGCTAAAAAGTGGACATAGGCCAATGATTGCCGAACCACTATAAAATCTTATGTCTCTCTTTCTTATTATTGTTTATTTTCCTTTATTGTTACTATTACTTGCTAGATCTAGGTCTCACTGGTTTCCTACAACCTATTCCTAGATGTTGATCCATTTTTGGCATTAACAGTATATAAATTTTAAATTATACTTATATGTATTTATATACATGTATGTGTGTATATATTTCAATATATAAAAATTTTATAAAATTATAGCGGCCGAATTTTAAAAATAATAATATTTTATGATCACTTAGGACACTAATATTTATTATATATATAAATATAACGTATATATATTGCATCATACCATCTATCTTGTTGACCATAGGTCATTAGAGTCAACTCTCCCTTGAACCTTAGTTGGGGTATATATAGTTTTGCCCATATTGTGCGTATGAATATTATGAATTTTTAATTAAAATAATCGATTAATTACAAACCTAATTATAAATAAAATTTATTTAAACATTAATATCCAATAAATATTTTAGTTGATAAAATTAAATCTTAAAACCATCTTTTATTAATCAAAATACTAAGTTAGATTTAGTATTAACAAATATTTATTCAAACAAACACAAATTAAAGATCTTATGCAAATTAGTAAAAGGATTTTTTTTGAAATTCTCTCATTTAACTCTACTACTAGTGCACCAGTTCCAATAATAGTTTTAGAGCTCGCATTATGCTTATGTAAATAAATTAACCAGCACTAATTGCAATGCGTTAAAAAAGTCAAAATAAATGTGTGTCTAGGAAAGGATGCTTAAACTAAGGAACAATTAACTCTAATTATGGACCAAGAGAACCTCTCTAATCTCCTAACCCTTACTTGGCTCCCCAAAATGGTCTGATTCTTGGTCAGGCCTTGTGGAAGACTTAAATGATATTTGAGTCTTAGGTTAATTCAAGTAGCATATTTGAATACTATAGATTAATTAAATTATTTAAATTAAATAAATAACTAGTTACATAATTTTGTAAAAGCAATAAAATGCAAATTTAAAATTGTTTTAAATTAATATGTAATTTATTTATTTTATCAAGGGTTAACAAATATATATTTTAAAATTTAAATTTAATAAATAAATTTAAATGTATTTATAAATTAGTTAAATTATTTAATTATACAAATATATATATTTATATGTATATGACTAAATAAATTATAAAAGTTATAATTATATGTATAAATAAAATGGGAGGAAAATATAAATAAAACCCATGAGACTTAAGGAAGTATATATTGGATGTATATAAAAATATTTTATATCATGGGTCATAATTGTTATATACTCGTCTTCCTTAGATAACCAATAATAGTCTATGAAATTATTTTTAAATTAGGACTTAATAATATTAACATTTATAATATAAATATAGTACCTTACATATCTCTGTTTGTTAAGCAAACTCAAGGCATAGATTATGTAAGGTGTTGTTTACTTGTTAATAGATATATAAGAATGGTATGTAACTTTGTTAAGCAAACTTAAGGGAACATAATTCCCTTGAAGATATTGTGAAATGATTAGGTCTAGCATATCTAATGTACTTCATGATTTGTTGAGCAAACTAAAGGTCATGCATATGATTAGGATCATAGTTAAGAAATAGGTTAGAAGATTTATAAGATATAATTACTGAAGGGTTACATACCGTTTATAAGGACCAAGATTTGTTGAGCAAACTCAAGTTCATAGTGACATGATAAACAAATCCTAACACCAACTGAAGGAATTTATGAAATTCCCATATCTCTTTTAGATTTTTAAGAGATGCAAAGTTTAATGGAAGCCTTATTAGATTAATATAATATACCATTATAATAAGTATACGAACATATGCAATGATATCTAATATACATATATGAATTTGTATAGATAGATGGCTAGGATAAAGCTATTCTTCGAAAATAATATTTAAATAGGAATTATCTACAAAGATTGGCTAAGAAACGTAAAAATTGCACTCACTTAAGGAAAGCTTTGGTATGTCATCACAAATGAACCTTTAACTAAACCCACTAAAGATGCTTCCCCGATGAGGTTAAGACTTACAAAAACTGGGAATTGAATTGTGAACTAACACATTGTTATGTGTTGTCCACCATGAGCATATAGCTCTAATAATAACATGAGAAAATGAATGTTCTTGAAATATTCCCTCACATACAAAGGTTGTAAGGTGAACAATCTCATTCCGCAAGTATGTAGTTTTATGGAAATTGTTTCACACGAGAATGAGCAAGGGTTCTTCTATCGAAGACTATGTACTCGATATGATTTGGTACATTGAGCGCTTAGCCATGCTAGGTACCACTCTATAAACCAAGTTACAGGCCAACTTGATTATTGGGTCATTCACTCTATAGTTTGACCCATTCATATTAAATTTCAATATGAATTCATTGAAGTGTACTGTCATTGAGCTCCTTAATATGTTAAGGATTGTTGGTAGTGCTTTCATGAAAGAACCAAGCACGATGCATATTGTCAAGAGTAACTCTTCATCGAAAGGTTCAAAGAAGAGAAAGCATAAGTCTAAAGGGGAAAGGTTTAAGAGAAAGGCGATTGTCAATATTTCTTGAAGAAAGGACAGTGGAAGAGTAGCTGTCCAGAGTACTTGAAGATGTAGAAAGAAAAAGAATCAAATTCTGCTCCTAAAGGTATTTTCCATATAGAAAATTGTTTATCATATGTACTTATAGTTTGATTTTAGATACTAGATCTAAAACTCAAATATAAAATTCTTTATAGGGACTTAGGAGTAAAAGTCCTATCGTTAGAGGGAGTATGGAGTTCCTAGTTGCAAAAGGGGCTAGCATAGTTGTAGAAGCAAGGGAGAATACTTTTTAAAACTAGTGAGTGGGCATGATTTAATTTTAAGAAACTATTATCATGTATGCAATATTATTTGCAGAACAATATCCATATCTCATTTGGCAAATGATGGATACAATTTCATTTATAAAGATAATTGTTTGAACCAAAAATGGCATAAACACACAAAAGTTTATAGTAGAGATTAAATAAAGAAAAGTAAATGAAAATGAGGAAATAAACAAGACACAATCATTTATAGTGGTTCGACAAAGCAAGGTCTATGTCCACTTTGAAGTTTAATTGCTTATTTCTGATTTGGAGGCAGAAGTTCTTGGGCATCGGTACAACTCATAACTTAGAATTTCAGAGTTACAAGATCATAAGAAATAATAGAAGTAGAGCCAAAAGATCCTTAAAAATGAGCCATACCTTCCTATTTATGGAGGTAGGGAGCCTAAAATCTCGCAAAAAATATCTCCTACCATTATACATGTTGTAGACTAGTTCTCCATGAAAATAGAGTGCCACATTATCAAATATTGGGAGTCAGTGCAACTCCCCGAGTGGGGTCAGTACAGTTCCCCGAGTGGGGGTCGGTACGACTTCCCAAGTAGGAGTAAGTATGACTCCATGGCATGGCCAAATTTTCCCCATTCGACCTTCCACATTGGTCCGACTTGTGATTAGCTTCATGATTCCATAGTTATTTGTATCAATAATTGCCTATTTCGTAGTCCAAATGATGGAGTTGTAGTAGAACAAGGTTGCTAATTTAGGAGGCTGTGAAGATCGTTAGAGAATTGCATTGATTCAACAAAGTGACATTGGAAATTGGCTTTTGATGTCAAGTGAGGCATACAGGCAGAAGATGCGGTCCACCAAAGGCAGAACTAAGAGTCGGTACCAAACCTCAGAGTGGGGTTGGTACCGATCCCCAACTTGGATGGATTATTTCTTGTCTTGGCTTTATTGAAGTGGTTGAATTTGCTTAGAGTCCGATCTAAGAAATTTGAGCGTTTACTTGTGGATTGACCTGAAATTTTCTTAAATTTTCGTGTTTTGAGTTTACCTTCGCCTGGTTGGAGTTAGACGTGAGTTTTTAAAGTGTTTGTTACAAGTCATCGGAAGTTGGTACCGAGTTGTGCCTGGGAGTTGGTACTGAGTCGTGCTTGGAGTCAGACCTGGTTTTTTTGAGTGTTTGCTTTGGGTCTGACTCAGGGAATTCTCAAGTCTATTCTGCATCGAGTCTGACTAGAGGATTTTGTGGGTTTGCTTCGAGTCGGTTCTTCCAAAAACTTGAACTTCCAAACTTTCAACTTTTTTCGCTCATTTTTTTATATTTCTTTTTTCTTGCCTTTTTATGACATTCCCAAAGTCCTTGGATAAATTCCCCATTGTTTCTCGTCCCATTCAATTGTTTAAGTCCGTTCGAAGACTATGACAAATTTGGTCGTAACACTCGCCCTCAAAGTATTCCTTGTGAACTCTCGGTTGTACTTGGTTTCTGGATTCTGGAGCTATCACTTTGGGCTGCCTGCCTTGATAACTCCAAGTTCGACTCGTTCAATCTGTATGAATACTGCCTGATCAAAAAGCTGGATAACATTTGCTCTACAAAGCACATCTTGTTTCAAACGTGATGTGCTTTGAATCAAGACAAGTTAGGATTTCTTTAAAGGATTCTGCTATATGCTTAGAATGGTCATTATCTTTCTTGCGGATCGCTTCTATAAAGAGTTATGTCCATAGTTGTTCGTTGCAATGCCTGACCAGTGTCTAGTGTTTTAAATTTGGAGAATGCACTCTCGATCTATTCTTCTGAGCTTAGTAATTCTAAACTGGTTTCTCTTATGGATTTTCCAAGTATGAGTCCGCCTTTGTTTGACTCTAGTCAATAGGTGTCGAATATGATTACATACAGGTATACACGTACACTTCTTTATGAAAGTTCTTAATCATATGCACATACTCATGTAGGCATATGTAGGTCATCATCTTCATTGTTGTTGTTTGTTTTCAACTTAGATGTAAATAAAACTTGTATTTTCTTTTCCAGTTCCATTTTGAATGTGAATAACAAAAACTTTTGTTTCGCCCAATCTTTATGTGAATTTTTTTAAGTATTTGAGAAATGCGCTTTCCATTCAATGTACTTGCAATCCGTTTCTTATCAGGATTATTGTTGGACTTAGCCATTAGCCCGTTATGTGCTTTGCCGGCCTTTTATCATAAAGTAATCGTTAAAGCACTAATCTCCGGGCATGGATCTTCGGCCTTGCAATCCTCTGGGCAAGACATTGATACTCCATCAAACTCTAGGCATGAGCTAATAGATGGATGGTCAGGTCACATCCATTTTGATATATATTCCTACCCCACATCAAAGCAACAGTTAATGGATGGACGGTCAAGTCATGTTTTTTTGGTTTATACTCTTGCCCCACTTCAAGGGAAAGAGTTAATTGGATGGAAGGTCGAGTCATGTCCATTTTGGGTTATACTCTGGCCTTGCCATCATCTGGGCAAGACATTATCGCTTTGCCAAACTACAAGCATGAGAAAATGAGTGAACAATCATGTCACATCCACTTTGACTTGCACTCATGTTAAGGGATGAAAATTTTGATTGGCATCTATGTACGGATGTCGAGGATGGTTGAACTTCAAAGGTCCGATCAAGGATGGTAGAAGTTTTGGTCGGTACCTAACTTCGGGTACCTTCGTGTTGTTGTATTGGGTAACTTGGTGTCCACGTGCAGCTGCTCTTAACTCAACTTTGTTACGCTTCTTATCGATCATATCAGGAGACTCCAGAAGAAGCTACTCATTTATCCATGGGTTGTAGTGCATCACTCAATGAGAAGGTACTTACAGTTCGACCGGAATCATAGCCTCCAATCCATATTCCTAGGAGAATGGGGAATGACCAGTCGGTGACTTATGGGTTGTTTGATAAGCTCAGAGTTTCAATAGAAGTTCATCTACCCACTTGCCCTTGGTCTTTTCCAATCGCTTTTTAAGAATGGACTTGATAAAACTGTTTACAATGTCAACCTGTCCATTCACCAAGGGTATGCCATCGCATCAAATCTCTTCTCTATGCGATGTTGATGATAGAAATTCTTGAATTTGGTACCGTCGAATTAGGTCTCGCTATTGGTAAGTATTGCTTGTGGAACTCCAAAACGACAGATGATATTCCAGGCAATAAAGTTGACCACTTTCTTTGTGGTGATCATGGATAACAGTTCTGCCTCAACCCATTTGGTAAAGTAGTCAACTGCGATGATGACAGACTTTGCACCGCCTTTAGATATTGATGACACCCCGATGATGTTAATTTCTCAAACTACAAATGGCCAAGGACTGACCATTTGAGTCATCTCTGTTGGTGGGGCTCTTGGAATTTTGGCAAATCTCTGGCCTTGTCGCACGTTCGAGTATATTCAATAGCATCTCGGTTGACGGTTAGCCAGAAGTATTTGTAGTAGAGGATCTTCTTTGCTAAGGTTTGTCCCTAGTGTGGTTGTCAGAGGATCCTTCATGAACTGACTTGGCCTCGTCATGAGCGACACACTGAAGCATAGGGACAAAGAAACCCTTCCCCTAGAGTTCTCCTTCTTATATGATATATCTTGAAGCTTGTCGAAGGAGCTTTCATCGTTTATTCCTTCTCTCTAAAAGGATTCCTCTTTGAAAATAATTTCTTACTGGAGTCATCCATGACTCCTTTTCTGGTCAGTCTCCAAGATCTAATCAACATCCATCTAGTTGATGCTCAAAGTGGAAAGTACTTCAACTAGAACCAAGGCCACGAGCCATGCATCTCCAGAACTAGCCAACTTAGTTGGTGAATCGGCCTTTTTAGTTTCCTCTCTGGGACTTTGAGTGCGATCGCGCCTCCCTCCGAGCATCGATCGAGATTAATCACTTAAGATAGTAGTTCAGGTAACCTTTCCAGGATAGTGATTCTCAATTGCGCCAAGTTTTAGATGCTAGTTTAAGATTAACTACTTAGGGTCATAGCTTATACATCCTCATCCAGGATGTTTATTTCCACTCACACCTGACTTCAGCCGTCAATCAAAGGCTTGAAAATCAGATCCTACCTTACTCCGAGCATGGATTGTAACAACCCGCGTATTTGTCGAGTTTATATTTAAATATTTTATTTAAATATTTTATCATCAGTCAGATTTTAGTCCGAAAAGCCACTTTTTGCAAACAGTCAAATTAGGACTCGAGACCACCCCCATTGAGTTCAAAATGTCGTTTGCGATCTTTTTGAGTATAAACTTCGATATGTTTGGAGCTAGTCAAAAATTCGACCATTTTCACTTTGGGTTTGGGTTTGGTTCAGCCCTATGTTTTAACTTAACACTCCAAATTGAAACCCCCCTCTTCATTCACTCCCTCTCCCTCTTCATTTCAGTTCTAAAGAGATTAATGGTGAGTGGAATGGGAAATTAAAACTCCAAAACCCTAGTTTCCATCTACAAATCAAGTTCTAGCTCCAAATCAATAGAAGAAGCTTTGGTAAGTCTCCTCTTCTTCTTCCCCAACTCACTCTCTTATCAATTTCAGAAATTCCTAAACCTAATTTAGGAGATGTTTCTCTTTTTAGCTTAGAATCAAGCTTGTTGAGTTGGGATTGAAGAGAGATTGTCATTGCCATTGCTCTATAGCTTCTTCATACTTGTTCTTGTGCATAAAGGTGAGATTTTTATCTCACATCTTAAACTATATTTATCTTCGATTGTTAGGTATGAATTCCTAACACTTATTCTTGTGCAATTGCTTTTGGTTCGGATTGATTTGGTGAATATTCCAATTTTTAGTGTTTTGAGTTCAATTCTTTGAAAATCCTAACTTTGATGTTTCGATCATGTTTTTGGTGATGAATCGAAGAGCGTATATGGCCGGGTAGTCGATTGGCGTAAACCCTTAGCGTCGTTGCTCGAGCGGTTGCAAATCGGTCGAGATTGGCCATTGTATTAGGTAGGCTGGGAAGGGCTGGAAACAGGGTCCGGCCGACCGAGCTCTGTAGCCGGCCGACCGACCTGCTTCCAAAAGTGCTAAGCACTTCTCTGTTTGGGTTTGGTCGACCGACTGCAGAGCTCAATCGACCGACCTGCTTCCTGAACTATTTTTCAGAACAGGGTCCGGTCGACCGAGCCCTGAAGCCGGTCGACCGACCTGATGCTGTTTGCCTATTTCGCCTATTTTGCGTGATTTCCAACTTTAATCGATTCGTGTGGTTTCCCTATTGTTGGTATCTTTTATTATCATCTTTGATGACATCTTTCTTTGGGAATTTTGGAAATATCCACTTTGATGGATTTGATATCGATTTCTTTGGAATTTATTCACGTCTTCAAAATGTGAACTTTGATGATTGATTGTTTCTACAATCATTTTGTAACTTGTCTTCAAAATATGACCGGGCAGGTCGAACCTCGTATCCCTCTTCGTAGGGGATCTTATTTGAAAAACATTCAATAGAAATTTCTACTATGATGGTTTTGGGATTGATTTCTTTGGACTTTACTCACGTCTTTGAACGTGAATTGATGTGATTCGATTTGTTTCAACAATCGTTTTGTGACTTGTCACTTTAAAGATATGAAGGTTTCAATACTAGTAGTAAATATCAAAACACTTTCATCAAAGCGATTTCAACACTATTTTAAATATCAAAAGTTCGTTTTCTTAAAACCGTTTTCCAATCTACTAGTATATACAAGCCTTTACTTCACTCGGATGAGAAATCGACTTAAACGACTTAGTAAAACGAGTGGTATGAAACGCTTGCGTTCACTTCGTCGGTTAGCTCTTGGACTTGTTCGATTGAACCCTTTTGTGACAATTTCCTAGTGGAGATCTACAGTTTGTTCGTAAATATTTAAGTTAAGCTAGTGGTTATGGGACATGAAGCTAAACTCATATATTTACTAGCTTAGTGTAATTGACACTTCCTAATGATCATGACGATCATTTTTGTGATTTAGACTAGCGTTTGAGCGATGTCTCTTTGTTTGCGAGGATAGACTAGACACCATTTGTGTGATTTCGATTCACACATATCTCTTTATCTTCAAGGTTAGTCTATACCTCACTGGTGTGATTTCGATTCACACATTTGTCTGCGAGGGAGACTATACCCCGTTTATGTGATGGTTCGCCATCACATATGTAGGGTAGCACCCTACGGTCTTCGGGCCATTACTGTGTGGAAATTTAATGGATAGCTTCCATGAGATAGCTTCTCATTCATGTGTTTACGCGTAGGTGAGTTTTTATGCTCCCATTCATGTGTTAGGCCTCCCCCTTTTATGTGTTTTCTGGATTTCTGATGATGATTTCTGGAATCTTGTGCTTCACCAATTTTCATGATTTTCATTGATATGATATCAGTTTTTGTGCATTGGTGAATTTATGTGTTATTGACTTGTTATGAATATAAGTTTAGGGTATGATACCCTATTTCATCTTTGAGAAGATTCTTGTGATATTGATTGATCTTTTGTTGATTATCATTTACATACTTATAGTAGTATGCCGTTATGGTTATTACATGTTCATGTCATGCCTTTTTCTTTATACCATATCATCTGATATTTATAGCTAGACTGATCCGTTTATTATTTTCTTATAAATAATACTCGGGTCAGACCGAGATGTTACAGGTGCTTCTGCTTGACTTCTCTTCAGGATTATTCTGACTTTTGGCTAACTACTTAGATTAGTAGTTTTTGATTGTACGCATTTGAGATATAGACTCTACATTGTGTACTTATTCTTTTGTGTAGCACATGTTGCTATTCTTTTGTATTATCGTGGATCTTTCTGACCACTACTCTAATGTACACTTTCATGTGTTATATATATTTATTCATATCTTCTTCCGCCTTTGTGATATGGATGTCTGTGACTGGTTTATGTTATGATTACTTCTATGTTTGTTTCCGAAGATTATATATAGCCACCGTGTGATAACTTTGTGTTTGTATCGGTATGTCGGATTTCCTCCTTAAAAGATATGCATTCTATTCTATCTGACATATCGGTGCTCGCACAAAGAAGTTACATGGAGGGTCGCTCCTCCAAAGCCTTATTCTCCGTGCTAATTGACAGCACTACATCGTAGTGTTCTTGGTTAGCGTGGGTATAATGGTGGGGCATCACATGGATCTTTCATTTTTGCTAATTCTGAGCAAGATGTTAAGGATTAGACGGCCCTATCATGTCCATTTTTTTTATACTCCTACCTCCAGTCCAGGGACAAGAGTTAATAAGTGAATGTTGTATCAAGTTCGCTTTGATTTATACTCCTACCATCACATTAAGGGCGAGGGTTAGTGTATGGATAGTCATATCATGTCCAGTTTGATTTTATACTCCTGTCCTCGCTTTTGGGGTGAGAGTTAGTGTACAGACGGTCATGCCATGTCCGGTTTGAGTTTATAATTCTACCCTCATGCTAAGGAAAGAGTTAGTGCATGCATAGTCATGTCATATCCGTTTTGAGTTTATACTCCTGCCCTCATGCTGAGGGCGAGAGTTAGTGTACAGATGGCTATGTCATGTCCGGTTTTAGTTTATACCCCTACCCTCGCGTTGGGGGTGAGAGTTAATGTACAAACGGTCATGTCATGTCCGGTTTGAGTTTATACTCCTACCCTTGTGTTGAGGCTAGAGTTAGTGTACAGACAGTCATGTCACTTCCAATTTGAGTTTATACTCCTACCCTCACGTTTGGGGTGAGAGTTAATTGGCATCTATCTTCAGACGACAAGTGTGGTTGAACCTTTATGGTCTGATCATGGACTGTGGAAGTTTGGGCGGCACCTATCTTCGGGTACCTGCATATTTTCATTAATCACACACAAATCTATTCGAGTCGGTCAAGTCAAGACTCTTGAGTAACAGAGAGACGAAGTCTTGGACTCGAAAACCCACTTTATCAAAGATAGGAAATGAAAGGTTCTGCCCCAGACCTTCCCAACACAGTCAGAGCAATGTTGGTCCTCAGAAGGCTAGGGATCGAATGTGACTGTCGACCTGACAGTTTGGACCTTTTCGACATTGTCGAAGCAACATCGGTTCTTAAAAGGTAATGGGTCAAATATGACCGTCGACCCACCGGTTCAGACCTTCCCAACATTGCCAAAGCAACGTCGGTTCTCAGAAGGTTAGGGATTGAATGTGACCGTCGACCCAGTGGTTGAGACCTTCCCGACGTTGCTGGAGTAACATCGATTCTTATAAGGTTAAAGGTCTAATGTGACCATTAACCCAACGATTTGCGAGTCTGCACTCCATGTCCGTCATTTGAGGACTGAGGAGCGCTTCCTTGGTCGGGACGATGGCTTCAAGGCTTGGAAATCCTACTCGCAAGAACACGGTTTTATTGGTTCAAGAAGCTAATTTTATTAATAAGTGAAAGAAATGGAATGTCTTGCCTATTACAGTGCCCCAAGTATCTCTAGGAGGCTTATTTGCAAAAGGAAAAACTAAATAGTGACAGATGTGGTAGCTTGGTTGTCGGCTGCTGCTCCATCTCCCAGTGACCAGTTACTTGATGGCCAGTCTATCATTAGCTCACCTTTGCTCCTTTCTGCTGGGCTTGGGCTGTTCACTTAAAGCAGGTAGAGCTTCGGTCTCATGGTTTCTCTGTCGTTCTATAGTTCCTTAACATACTATTGGAGCCTGTTATTTCATATCAACTCCTCAATAACATTTTTAAGATGTTGACATTCATTAGTATTGTGTCCATGAGTTTCATGGAAATGAAAATACTTTCTTAAGTGCTTTTGTTCATCAGCTGCATCTCGTTGGGCCATCTTTTTATATTGTTCCATCCCTTGCATGATAAGGTAGATATTTTCCAACTTATCATTCAGAGGTGTATATTCCTCGAGTTTCGAGCTCCTCGGGCACTTGCCATTCTCACTGCATTGCTGCGTGGAACAATATTCTACTTTCATTTATTATCATTCTTGTTACCAACCTTCACATCTATGTTACCAAAATTGCTTCTAGATCGCTTTACAGCGACGTTGCTTTGTTCCACCTCATTTGGGTTACCAACAACGATCCTCCATGGACGCTTGCATGCATCCTCCCAACGTAAATATTCACTGGCTTTCCTATAGAAAGTTCCCATTGTCGACAATTGCTTATTTCTATCCAGTCCCCGATATTAAGTCAGGGTGAATCCACCTACAGAGCGCTATCGGTACCATGTCTTCCTTGGGATCCATTATTTTAGTTATAATAGCGTGGAACAGATTCAAATAGTTCCTTAATGACTTACCTTCAGTTTGATAAACATTAGATAATGACATCACATGCTTTGAACGTGAAGTGTGTAAGCGGAATTGCTCCACGAACTTTCGTGATAGCTCAGCAAAAGATGATATGGACCTTGACAGAAGCCGAATCAACCACATTGTTGCCACCTCTTCTAAGAAAACTAGAAAATAACGACACTTCACTGCATCTGAAGCTCTAGCTGAATCCATGTACCATTCATATCTCAATAAGTAATGCCTAGGATCCGTCGTTTCTCCATAAGATGGCATCGTTGGCATGTTAAATCTCCGAGGATATCTCGCGTGAACGATATCCTCTATAAATGGATTCCGACTCGCATAGGTACCCCATTTATCATTGTTTCTGAATTTGTTTTCACTAACAAACCTCTTGACCATATCCTCTAGGTAGTCTGAGTCAATAGGTTCGATTGAACGATAGTAATCAGATCCTGCTCCAAGTGTTCGGCCCTGTGAACGCTCTCGGGAAGGTGCTCGATACCTAGGCACCCTAAACTTTAGGGTTTCCATTCATCCAGTAGTCCCCCCTGTTTGATTCCCATGTGTAGCATCATCAGCAATAGGGTGGTTTTCCAAATTCTGACCTTCAATAGCATGTCGATGAACCACGTCTAAGCTGCCTTCTTAGAGACATGCTAGGCTCACCATTGTAGGAGTCGATACCGACTCGTAAGTAGAGGTCAGTACCGATCCCTGCGATCATGCTTGGAGCTCGTCCTCCTTCTTGAGATGTTCCAGCAGCATATCGAGTCTTCTTCTTCCTTCTATCCTACGGTCTTTGTTCCGATGAAGAAGAACTGTCTAACTCCGAGCTAGAGTCCCTTCTACTCCATCTATGGCTATTTTGAGTCAGTTCATTCCGCAATCTCAAGGTCCGCCATTATTTGATTCATCTTCCTCTGGCTAGCCTGGAATCTATCTTCCATCTGCTTCATCATTCTATCCATTTCCTAATTGGTCATGATGTAAGTTGGAGTCTGGATCTCAGGTTGAGTTGGTTGGATAACTCCATCTCCTTGTTGAGGATTCTGATTCTCAACTTCAGTAGTAGCTCTGGAATTGGTAGAACGTTCTCTTCTTGATGAGGCCATGGCAAAATGCCTTTAGTAGATATTTGCAAATCTGAGTTGTAGAATTAAGAGATAGAGAAATTGGATCTATCTCTTAGATATAGGAAATCCAATAATAGATGATGGATCCAAATGGCCTGAAAATATCGTTCTAGGTCAAAGCACCAAGATGTTTGAACTAAAAATGGCACAAATACCAAAAAGTTTATGTAGTAGAGATTAAATGAAGAAAAGTAAATGAAAATAAGAAAATAAACAAGACACAATCATTTATAGTGGTTCAACAAAGCAAGGCCTTGCTTATTTCTGATTTGGAAGCAGAAGTTCTTGGGGGTCGGTAAAAATCCAACATTTAGACTTTCAAAGTTACAAGAATATAAGAAATAATGGAAATAGAGCTAAAAGATCCTAAAAAATGAGCTCTACCTTCCTATTTATAGAGGCAGGGAGCCTAAAATCTCACATAAAATATCCCATAAGCGTTATTCATGTTATAGACCAGTTCTCCATGAAAATAAAGTGCCACATCATCAAATATTAGGAGTTGGTACAACTCCCTAAGTGGGGGTCCGTACGACTCCCTGAGTAGGGGTCGATATGACTCCCAAAATAGGAGTCGGAATGACTTCCTGACATGACTAAATTTGCCGCCTTCAAACATCCACCTCGGTTTGACTTGTGGTTAGCTTCATGATTCCATAGTTGTTTATATCAATAATTGATTGTTTCGGGGTCTAAATGATGGAGTTGTAGAAGGTTGCTAATTCAGGAGTTCATGGAGATCGATAGAGAATTGCATTGATTCAAAAAAGTGACATTGGAAATAGGCTTTTGACATTAGTTAAGGCATGCAAGCAGAAGATGGGATCCACCTAAAGTGGAATTCGAAGTCTGTACCGATTCCCAATTTGGGTGGATTATTGCTTGTCTTGGATTTTTTGAAGTGGTTGAACATTCTTAGAGTCCATGCCGAGAAATTTGAGGGTTTACTTAGGGCTTGACCTGAGATTTTCTAAATTTTTTGTGTTCTGAGTTTTCCTTTGCCTACTTGGAGTCAGACTCAGGTTTTTTGAGTGTTTGCTTTGAGTCAATAGAAATCAGTACCAAGTCGTGCCTGTGAGTCAGTACCAAGTCGCGCTTGGAGTCAGACTCGAGTATTTTGAATGTTTGCTTTGGGTCTGACTCAGGGAATCCTTAAATTTATTCTGCTTCAAGTCAGACCTAAGGATTTTGTAGGTTTGCTTCAAGTTGGTTCTTCCAAAAACTTGAACTTTCAAAATTTCTACTTTTTCCGCTCATGTTTTGATTTATTTTCTTACCTTTTTCTGAAATTCTCAAAGTCCTTGGGTCATTTCTTCATCGTTTTCTCATCCAATTCAATTGTTTAAGTCCGTTCGAAGACTATGGCAAATTTGATCGTAATACTCGCCCCTTAAAATACGTCTTATGAACTCTCGGCTATACTTGGTTTCTAGACTCTAGGCTATCTACAAGGGCTACCTGCCTTGATAAATCCCAATTCGACTCTTTTATTCTGTTCGAATACTGCTTGGTCAAAAGGTTGGATAACAATAATATTATGAATATTTGTGTTGAGAATAAAAAAATTGTATTAGGTGCATTAGATAATGACATTTATGTTCTAAATCTTGCGTGTACCGTTAAAAATAATTTTGCACTTAAAGTTTATGACTATTAAATTTGGCATTCTAAACTAGGACATCTAGTAAGAAAGGACTTAACAAGTAAGAAACTAAGGGTTTCTACCATCAATATTAAATCATTCGATACTTGTGAGTCGTGTCTCAAAGACAAAGTGGCTAAGCAATCGTTCAATGGGAGCAATGAAAGAGTTAATGAACTCTTAGACTCATGTATACTAATATATGTGGTCTAATGTCTATAATGACTAAAGGTGTACCTCTTATTTTGTTGCTTTCGTTGATGATTTCTCTAGATACGGATATGTGTAATTTACGAAACACAAATCTGATGTCTATGAGAAATTCATTGATTTTAAAACGAAGTCGAAAACCCAAACAATGAGAAAATATAAATTCATCAATTAGATTGAGGAGGTGAGTACATTGGATCCAAACTCCAACAATACCTAAAAGACTCTAGGATTCTATCTTAAGTTACTCCCCTATATACTCTGTAACAAAATGTGTTTCGAAGGGATACAACGAACATTATGGACAAGGCTTGAACGATGATGAGTAACACTGAGCTACCTCTTTCATTTTGGGGATATGCATTGCAAACAATGGCGCATATGTTGAATAAAGCAACGTTTAAACCTATGCTTAAAACTCCATATGAGTTATGGACTGAGAAGAAACACCTGATCATCGCATACTAATTGTACGGGAAGTATAACACTCAATCCCCCAACTTTAATGTTTCTTGTTGTCGCACTTCGGCTCGTATCCTCCAAACTCTATATTGCTACATGTCATGGAAACTACTAGCAATGACTAAGAGTGACTCAGGATAGCATAGTGAATGCATGCATATATTATGTAGAACAGTATAAAAAAATACAAATATGTTATCTCAACATTAAATCCATCACAGAGTATATATCTTATAAGAGACCTCACCATCTACATGTACTTCACTTCCTGAAGTATCCGTACAATACTACTCGAGGAACAACATCTACATGTTGCTCTATCAGTTGACTCAAATACTCCTAGGACATACCATACTCTGGCTCGGTCCACTAATTAACTAATTGGGTAACCTAAGTTTGATACCAAGTGTAATGACTCACCATTTACGATACCCTACATCCATGCTAAACAACCATATGTGATTCCGAACACCGTAAGTGACAAACCGTCAGGGTAAATTTAAACAAAATTATCTCATTAGATATGATAATATAATCTTATAGTAGAATAAAAATATCCATTATATCAATATATGCATTTGCATAAAAGAAGAGAGAAAATCTCTATAAGGCATGGTATCAGAAAAAACTGATATAACGTTATTATTCGAATACACTATCTTAATAAAACTGAGTACTGAATGATACATCAAATACCGTACATGGCCTCATATAAAAATAATGTTTAAACTGCATAAAATAATATACTGATAACTAGAGATGATGGCCTTGAAGATCATGGTCTCCATGCTTCCAAAGATCCAGCTATCCTGCTAATATGCCCACCGAATACCTAACTTTAGGCCTACTCGTGAGAGTAAACAAAAGTTATCCAAAAGGAAAAATAGAGAAAACGAGGGTCAAATAGAAGTATGGTGAGGGGACTATCTCTAAGTACTATATATACATGCAACCTATTTACATCTAATAAACATAAGCAAGGATCTATGGGTAATACTAATCATACATCACCCTACTCCATCTATACACCAATGAGTCAAGATAATACAAATAGTGGTTCCATTATTAAAACATTACATACTATAATAAGCCGTGCAACTAAATATGATAAGCGAGTGTAGCGATAATACTACCTTCCATAAGCAATAGTGTCGTAGGTCTCTCAATCCGTATTAAGGAAAATGGGATCCAAAACAAATACAATGACATAACAATGTTACATATCCCAACATGTCCATACCAAAAACCCTTATAAGAATCATATACAAGTAAAATCCAAGCATAACACTATTGAATATCTGAAGCCGATATTTGTTTGATGAATTGCCACTAGCTGCCATAGAGAATACTTTAGAGCCAACTTATACTATTGACTCTAAGTCACCACTTACTCATGTAGGTCCCATCTCAACATGTGACAACCCACCTTTCTAACCCTTGAAAAAGACAATTAATACATCCACGGTATTCATGTGTCATTGACCAAGCATCCAAAAGACGTGTTGTCACGGGGTAAAACAAAAGAACAGAAAAAGAAATCTCATAATGTAATGGTAAAATATAACATAACAATGAGATAGTACATAAGGTTACTGCCTAATATGGAGTTATCAAAGTTACAACAAACGTACTACTATCAGCCTAGTCAGTTATAACAACCTGCCTTGATACAAAATATACATATGTAGAGCCAACCTATCATAACATTGAAAATAAAAATCTAGATAGATAAGGAGCCTCCTGTTCGACCATCATCTTCAAAAGAGCCCAAAGAACTCTATCACTTTCGTACTACTGAAATATAAATGAGTACCCGAGAGTTTAGGAAAAGCAAATAACTCGGGTCAGACAATAAGTCTGGTATGAGTAAACTCCAAATAAAGAATGGAACACAAAAAATAACTTATGAGACTATGCCGCAAAACACAGAATTGGTTTCCCCATGCAAGAACTATATTCTAGCATAAAAGAATGGACATAGATAATGAAACACCGTGAAAAGTGTAAGATGCTTCCTGATGCAATTAAGAAAGAATCAATCCAAAGGTTTGAATCAGAAATAAGTAAAGGAATTTTTCCAACAATGACTAGGAGGGTGCACCCCCTTACCAAAAGTATACCTCTAGAAAATATACTTGAGAACTACAATGGCCCTTGGAAACCTCCAAGCCGGACCTCACCAACCTTATCGAGTATCCGAGTATTTCACATCTCCATGCGCATACAATCAACACCAATTTAGAGTAAATGCAAAAATACCCTAATGGGAGAAACCCCACATAGCTTCGCCCCGACTCGCACTTTATTTAGTCATTTTCAATAACGGATATCAGTGCTCTAAACGAGCAAAAAAACATCTTAGATTGACAAAATAAAAAGAAAAGAAGAGAGGTATCGAAATCGATAGTCAAGATATCAACTATTGGGGATAACAAAACGATCATATATGGAAATTAAATCTTATACTCTTTCAATGCTTGGAAAGTATCCATATACTTATCCCATTGGTTTATGTATATTCACAAAACATTTAGGAGGATTTCATATTTCAAAAGCATATTTAAATGGGTCAAAAACAATTGTCTACAAGAAAGGAAAATGTTTTCCATACCATTATAATTATAAAGATCATTTATGGAAATCAAATCTTCTATACTTGTCACGTTTTCGATATTCTCGACTTACTCTCTCGCTTAGAAACAAAGCTAGGTAAGTGAAGGCACTATTTGCTCCTAGCCTTACCTAGATAAATCAATTCTAGATCTCACGGATAGAGGATCAATCTACTCATCGACTTTTAGTGCCAACTATATAACTACTTACTTTCCATAAATATCACTTTAAGTTACTTATATAAATTTCAAAGCTCCTTTAGAATACTTTAAACCAAAGATTCAAAACTTCCATTCAAATCATAACTTAAACAATCATCTTTAAAAGAGAATACGACCAAGAGGGGTGAAGTTCCCTCTTAATCAAATGAGATAACTAAATGGGGTGTTGTTTTCTTTTAACCAAAAGGTCACTAAATGTCAATCCTAAATTAAAAGGTGTGTAAGTTGCCTTTAACTAAACGTCAAGCTTATTGCTTATAAACTATCCGAGCACAAATCAAACAACCAAACAAGAATAATAACAGACCCATAATTATTAACAACTTACAATCAATAGTTAACATACCATTTATTAATGTGTAAATGAATCAAAGGAAAGAGATTAAGATTACACTTACTGTAAAATAAATAATTAGACTAATGTAATTAGTTATACTAACTAAACTGTGAAAGCAAGGAATATACTCACTAAACTATGAAAGCAAGGAATATACTCACTTCCTACTTGCTTTGCTGGAAACTTGGAATACTTCGTCTTTGATAATGAAACTTAGTTCTTTTCTTTAGTTTGTGAATGGACTAAAATGAGATATGGACTTGGGTATTTATAGGCGAAGAGAAGAGTACTTTAGTAATTTCCTATAGCCTAACCAAATTCGATTAGATTTTGGTCCAATAGAAACCAGCCTTATGGCCTAATTGGATTCGACCACGTTTTGGTGCAATATAAAACATCCTTATGGTTTAATTTGATTCGACCAAATTTTGGTCCAATGGCAGCCATCCACATGGCATGACATGATACGACCATATTTTGGTCCAATGGCAACCATTTGAATGGCATAACCTGATTCGACCATATTTTGTTCCAATGGCAACCATCTACATGGCATAACCTGATTCGACCATATCTGGTCCATTGGCAACCATCTGCATGATATAACCCGATTCAACCATACTTTGGCCCAATAGCAACCATCTATATAGAATATAATAATCGTTATGCTATTTTGTTTTATATTATTGTAGTATTATGAAAGTAATTATACTATTCTATTTTATTAAGCAAGGTTAATAATTCTTTATTGTTTTATTAGGCAAGTAATTATACTATTTTGTTTTATTACGTAAGAAAAATAATAATTCTTTCTTGTTTTATTAGGCAAATTCTTTTCTTTATTCCTAAGAAGTAATCATTCTTATTTGGTTTATTAGGCAATGAAAATAATGGTCTTCTTATTCTAAAATAAATTGATACCCTTAGCTGCCTTATAACTTGAGTCATCTTTAAACTAACATTTTACAGTAGTTTTAAAAATCCATTCGAGACATTTTATGCAAATTTTATTTTAGTTATAAAATCCATTATTTAATAATTTAAAAGCATATTAACTATTCAAGTTCAAAGTGATTAAATTATGGGTCGTTACATCCTCCCCTCCTTAAAAAGAAATTTCGTCCTCGAAATTAATCATATAAACTCAGAATATCAAAGAAACCCATATGATATCATATATATCACACAAAGACACCCACAACTGGTGAGCACACTTAAAAGAAAAAATAAATACAAACAACAACTACATCAACTTGGTTAAGAATTCCTAATATTTACCTTAGTTTCTTAAGTGCAATCTCTAACATCTCCACTCCACTGAACCTTAACAAGATTCACAACCTTCTTCCTTAATTTCTTTATATCTCGAGCAATAATACGAATAGGCCACCTAAGAATAGTTAGGTTAGGCTGAACCTTCAAATCAACTTCTTATGTCGATTCTACTATCATCGAAGGGACGTGTACATACTTACGTAAATAGGATACGTGAAACATGATGTGCACATCTGATAGTCCATCTGGTTACTCCACTTTATTTGCAAGTCTACCAATCCATCCAGTATGGGAAAATAACCAACAAATTGAGGATCTAACTTCCCTACCTTCCCAAATCTCATGACACTTCTTAGAGGATAAACTTTTACAAATACTAAGTCCCCGACAGAGAACTCTAGATCCCTGCGCCTTTGATCTGCATTACACTTTTTCCAATCTTGCGCTTCCTCCATCTTTCTTCTAATATCAACTACATTCTCATTGGCTTCTAGGATCATGTTAGGTCCAAGAATAAGTCTATCTCTAGATTCAACCCAACATGAAGGAGAACAGTGTGGATGATCATAAAGAGCTTCGAAAGGGGTCATACTAATGCTTGCTTGATAGCTATTGTTGTAAATGAATTTGACTAAGGGTAAATAATCTTCCCAAGAACCCTTGAAGTCTAGAATGCATGCTCACAATAAATCTTCAAAGATCTAGTGCACTCTCTCCGTCTGCCCAACTGTTTGGGGATGGTAAGCTGTACTCAGACTTAGCTCAATCCCTAAAGCAGTCTGTAATCCCTTCCAGAACGTACTAGTGAATGTCAGATCTCAGTCACTTACAAGATTACAAGGAATCCCATGGAGTCTCAGAATCTCCTTCACATACAAATTCGCTAGAATCATAGCAGTCCCAGTCGGCTTAACAAGACTGAAATAGGAACTCTTGGTCAGTTAATCAACTATAACCCAAATGCCATCGTTACCTCTTCTTGACCTGGGAAGCCCATTAATAAAGTCCATAGTGATCTGCTCCCATTTCCACTTTGGGATCTCAAGGCTGAAGCAGTTCAGCTGTCTTCTGATGGTCACTCTTAATCTACTTCCAGTTTGCCCAACGACTCGCAAAGATTGAAATATCTTGCTTCATCCCCTTCCACCATAATACCCTCTTCATATCCTTGAACATCTTGGTCACTCCTGGATGAAAAGATAACTTTAAAGGTGGTATTTGGCTAACACTTCTTACTCAAGTCCATCAAAGTCTGGAACACAAATATGCCCATTCGTTTTCAATATTCCCCGGAGATCAATCTCAAAGCTAGAAACTACACCTTCTTCAACATCCTTCTTAAGTCGAGCCAAATGGATCTTCCTCTTGATTGGATGCAATCCTCCTTAACAATACTGGCTTAACTTCTAGGTTTGCAAACATTGCTACAATTCCTACTCAGTGCATCAGCAATGACATTTGCTTTCCCAAGGGTATAAAGAACCTCTAGTCATAAGAAGCGAGAAACTCTAGCCATCTCCGCTGCCTCAAATTCAATTTTTTCTGGATAAAAAGATATTTTAAGGATTTTTGGTCCATGTGTAACTCTAACCTTTCACCCACAAGATAATGCCTCTAAATCTTTAGTGCGAAGACAACCGTGAAAAGCTCCAAATCGTGCGTAGCATAATTTTTCTCATGCGGCTTTAGCTGTCGACTCGCATATGCAATAACTTTCCCATACTGCATCAGAACTACTCCCAATCTAGTTCCACAAGCATCTGTATGCACAGTTAAACCTTCCTTCTCATCTGGAATGGTTAAAACATGAGCGTAAGTCAATTTCTCTTTTAATTCATTGAATGCTTGATCACAATTCAAACTAACTTAACATCTTTCTTTGTTAACTTCGTCAGATGAGAAGCAATTTTTGAAAAGTCCTTTATAAATATGTGATAAAAACTCGCCAATCCCAAGAAACTTCTTACTTCCATAGCACTTTAGGGCTTCTTCCAATCTTGAACCGCAACAACTTTAGCTAAGTTCATCAATATGCCTTCTCCAAAATAACATGCCCTAGAAACCTAACTACGGATTTCCAAAAATTCCACTTAGTAAACTTAGCTTTCAACACATAGCTTCTTAAGATATCGAGTACGACACGGAGATGATATTTGTGCTCCTCCTCTATCTTTGAATAGATAAGAATGTCATTAATAAAGATGAGAACAAATTATTAAGAATATCTCAAAATATTCGATTCATTAAGTCCACAAAATAAGTGGGTGCATTAGTCAGTCCAAACGACATAACTAACCACTCGTAGAAATATTCTAGAGTCCGAAAAGCTGTTAAAGGAACACTCTCCTCTGCCACTCTTAATTGGTGAAAATCGATGGTAAGATCTAATTGAGAAAATATCTGAGCGCCTTGGAGTTGATCAAACATATCGCCAATTCTTGGCAAAGGATATTTATTCTTGATGGTCCTTTTGTTCAACTATCAGTAGTCCTTTGAGAATCGACCGCCTTTGTAACAAAGGCGACTGGGGATCCCTAACTCAAGGTACTGTGTCAAATCAAGCCCTTTTGCAACAATAAATCTGCCTTTCTAACTCCCTCTTCTCTTTCGGAGCCATCTTTCATAGGGGTTGTACAATAGGCTTGGTGAACCAAATCAATACAGAACTCCAATTCATGGTAAGGAGGTAAACCTTGCACCTCATCAAAAATATTAGTGAAATCCCAAACAACCGGCACCTCTCCTAGCTCCGCTTTAACCACTTTGAGTGAATAGAAAAAACTACTCATTAACTTCTTAGGTTCTTCATAACTAATATCAACATCAACATCTCCAACATCACTAACTCCAACGAGCCTTCTACCACAATCCAAGATAGCTTTAAAATTAGATAACCAATCCATTCCCAGCTACACTCCAAAACCCATGAACCTAAGAACAAACAAGTCAAAAAGAGATGATTTCGACAAGAAATAAGTACATTTAGATACAGTGTCAATATTACCTCCAATTGGGTTTGACACATAAAGAGGTTTACTTACGATAACATATTTAAGGTTTAGTTTTCTTATTAGATCATAAGAAATAAAACTATGTGAAGCCCTTATATCAAATAACACCCTTACTAGGAATACAATAGATGGATAATATACCTTGCAATACTTGCTTCCCTTTTTGACCTAACAAAATGGATAGTATCACTTCAACGGTAAAAGTCTATCCTTGAGAACCCTTCTTAGGAAAAGTGCACTCATTCTTCATGTGTCCTGGCTGACCATAATTAAAACATGTGACAATAGGGCAATGATTTGCAAAGTGGCCCATCCCGTTGCACTTAAAACAAAGAATGTTTGCCAAGTTGGTCTTCTTCTTCTATGCTGGAGACCCATCTTCTGGTTTCTTCCTAGCACCATGTTTCTTTCCCTTAAACTTCCGCTTGAAGTTTGGCTTGCCTTTAGCTGGTATAACCGATAAAGGCTTGGCGCTTACTATTGGTATTACACCCTTATGGACTCCTTCCTTAATATCAAGAGCCTCAAACCTCAAAAGCCATGCTAATAATGTTAGTGAATATACCCATAAGATGATCGGTCATTTCACGATCGAACTCTGGTCGCATCCCATTCACAAACATTTCATTTTTCTTGAGTGGTGTGTCTATCAATCTAAGTCTGAAATGGGACAAAGCATTGAACTTACGCTCATACTACAACCCCATCATATCACCCTACTTTAAGTCAATGAAACTTCTAAACAACTGTGTTCTTCCGGCTTCTGGAATAAACCGTGCTTTAAAAACTTCCTTGAACTGGGCCTAAGAAAACTCCTCCTTTAGAGTATTAGCTGTTACAAAATCCCATCAATCCATCACTGACTTTTGAAGCTGTCGCAATGCCAATAGCCGTTTCTCGTCGTCCTCTAACGGAAGATCTCCAAATATTCTTTCACAGTATCAGAGCCACATATGCACTCCAAGATTATCACAAGCCCTATAAAACGATTTTCCACCCAAAGTGGTAAAATTCTTATACAAAGCCGCAAAGTTCATACGTGGTTGAACTTGCACTACCATTTCCTCCATCGAATCTATAGTTGACATAGTAGCATTTCTAGGTACTTGCCGTTGGTAGCTGTGCTAGTTCCAGATCCTCTCCTTCCTCCTCTTCTTGTATTCATTTTCTATTACCTGAACAAATAACATGTAATTTTAGAATACAAAAACAAGATTACAATGTTTCAAGGAAATAACACCAAAGGATCTAAAACAAGACTTCAGAAGATTAATATTTTTATTAAAAAAATTAAAAAAATGCATTCTCAAGATTAACTCATTCTAGGGCATCACTTACCCTATCTCTAATTAGTTTTACCCTAATTAGGCTAAGGTGCTCGCTCAACCGAAGCTCCGATACCAACTGTGATGACCCACCTTTCTAACCCCTGAGAACAACAATTAATACATCCATGGTATTCATGTACCATTCCCCAAGCATTCGAAAGATGAGTTGTCATGGGGTAAAATAAAAGAACAGAACAAAAATCTCACAATGGAACTATTAAATATAGTATAATAATAAGACAATACATAAGGTTACTCCTCAATATGAAGCTATCAGAATCACAACAAAGTACTACTATCAGCCTAGGCAGTTATAACAACCTACCTTGATACAAAATATACATACATAGAGCCAACCACTCATAACAGTGGAAATTAATAGCTAGATAGATAAGGAGCATCCTGCTCATCCATCATCTTCAAAAGAGCTCAAAGAAACCTATCACTTACGGAAAACTAAATGAGTATACGAGAGTTTAGGAAAAACAAATAACTCGGGTCAGACAATAAGTCGGGTATGAGTAAACTCTAAATAAAAAAATTAAACACACAAAATAACTTGTGAGACCATGCTGCAAAAAATGGAATAGTTTTTCCCTCACAAGAACAACATCTAAGCATAAAAGAATGGAAATACAAATTAAACATCACGAAGAGCGCAAGACGCTTCCCGATGCAATTATGAAAGAATCAATCCAAAGGTTTGAATCAAGGAAAACAAAATTTTCCACCAATGACTAGGAGAGTGCGCCTCCTTACCGAAAGTATACCCCTAGAAAATATACATGAGAACTAAATTGGCTCTCGGAAACCTCCAAGCCGGACCCGGCCAACCTTACCGAATATCCGAGTATTTCATATCTTCATGCGCATACAACCGAAACCAATCTAGAGTAAATGTGACAATGCCCTAATGGGAGCAACCCAACAAAGATCGCCCCCCACTCGCTCTTTATTTAGTCATTTTCGATAAAGGATATCAATGCTTTAAATGAGAAACAAATTATCTTAGATTGACAAAAGAAAAAAATAATGAAGAAGGGTATCGAAATCAATAGTCAAGATATCGACTATCGGGAATAGCAAAACGACCGTATATGGAAATTAAATCTCATACTCTTTGCTTGGAAAATATCCATATACTTATCTCATTGGTATAAGTATATTCACAAAACATTTAGGAGGATTGCATATTTGAAAAGCATACTTAAATGGGTCAAAAACAGTTGTCTATAAGAAAGGTGAATGTTTTCCATACCATCATAATTATAAAGATCATTTATGGAAATCAAATCTCCTACATTTGTCACATTTTTGATATTCTCGACTTACTTTATCCCTCGCCTAGAAACAAAGCCAGGTAAGTCAGGGCACTGGTTGCTCCTAGCCTTGCCTAGACACTTCGGTTCTAGATCACACATATAGAGGATCAGTCTACTTATCGGCTTCTAGTGCCAAGTATATGACTACTTACTTTCCATAAATAACCCCTTTAAATCACTTATATAAATTTCAAACCTCCTTTAAAATACCTGAAACCAAGATTTAAAATTTCCATTCAAATCATAACTTAAACCCATCATCTTTAAAGGAGAATACAACCAAGAGGGGTAAAGCTCCCTCTTAATCAAATGAGATAGCTAAAAGGGGTGTTATATTCTTCTAACCAAAAGTCACTAAATGTCAATCCTAAGTTAAAAGGTAGTGTAAGTTCACTTTAACTGAATGTCAATGTTATTCCTCATAAATTGGTCGAGCACAAATCAAACAACCAAATAATAATAATAATAGACCTATTATTATTAACAATTTACAATCAACAGTTAACGCAACATTTATTAAAGTGTAAACGAATCAAAGGAAAGAGATTAATATTACACTCACTGTAAAATAATTAAATTTTACTCATAGAATAAGTTATGCTCTCCACCTATGAAAGTAAGGAATATACTCACTAAACTGTGAAGGCAAGGAATATACTCACTTCCCATTTGTTTTGCTGGAGACTTGGAATACTTCGCCTTTGATAATGAAAATTATTTATTTTCTTCAGTTTGTGAATGGATTAAAATGAGCTATGGACTTGGGTGTTTATAGGTGAAGAGAACGGTACTTTAGTAATTTCCTATAGCCTAACCTGATTCGACCCGATTTTAGTCCAGTAGAAACAACCCTTATGGTCTAATTTGATTCGACCGCATTTTGGTCCAATAGAAAACATCTATATGGCTTAATTTGATTCGACCACATTTTGGCCCACTAGGAATCCTCCTTATCAACTATGGCCTAACCTGATTCTACCATATCTTGGTCCAATGGCAATCATCCACATGGCATAACTTGATTCGACAATATTTAGGTCCTATGGCAACCTCCGTATGACATAACCTGATTCAAGCATATTTTGGTCTAATGGCAACCATCCATATGGAATATAATAATCATTATGCTATTTTGTTTTATACTATTGTTTAATTAGACAAGTAATTATATTATTATGTTTTATTAGGTAAGATTAATAATTCTTTATTGTTTTATTTGGCATGTAATTATACTATTCCTTTTTATTAGGCAAGGAAAATAATAATTATTTATTGTTTTGTTAGGAAAATTCTTTTCTTAATTCCTAAGAAGTGATCATTATCATGTGGTTTATTAAGTTAAGAAAATAATAGTCTTCTTATTCTTAAATAAATCAGTACCCCTAATCATCTTATAACTCGAACCGTCTTTAAACTAACATTTTACATCAGTTTTAAAAATACATTCGTGAGATTTTATCAAAATTTTATTTTAGTTATAAAATCCATTATTTAATCATTTAAAAACATATTAACTATTCAAGTTCAAAGTGATTATATTATGGGTCGTTACACAATACCCAGCGCTATGGACAATATATAACCTACTCTAGAAAGGCATCCCAATCTCCCACTGCCCTTGCTCCGGGATCTTTTCTACAGGTCGTGCCCTTTTTATGATGCAATGGATTCCCTCACTATCATTCTTTCCTTCCAATTGTCTATACTAACATAACTAGAACCATATTTAAATTGTAAACCTCACGTGCACCCTACCTACATGTATACACAACACTAAAGTATTATCATCTCCATGTGGATCTTGATTCGTTCTTGAAGTGCTTCGCCCTACTCGGTTGCCTCTAGTCAGGCATACCAAAACTATATATATATATATAAATCACCCAAATCGCGTATCTATAACTATATATATAAATCACTTAAACCATATATTTATAATCTATATACTATATTTCATCCACTAATAGATAATTCTATGTCGGGCATACCGAACTATACATACAGTTAAATCACGTAGTAATAAATATGCCTAATATATCTCATGCACTAGTCGGTTGTCTCGAGTCGGACATACCAAAATTATATATGAACCTTAAACCATGTATTAATAAACATAAATAAAATATTCCTTGCATCTCCCAATTGCCCCAAGTCGGACATACCAACACTATATTTATAAATGTAGACATATATAAATCACATTAACTGTATGTAGATACATAAACACACACACACACACACACACACACACACACACATATATATATATATAGCAACCAATCCAACTATATGGAATTAAACATGTATCGTAAAAATTCACATACATGAAGGTAATCAACAACCAAAGTACAATTCAATAATAATTCATACATACAATCATATAAACAATCCAATCAATTATCAATAACATAATAAGCACATATGTCAAATCCCTTATTCAACATCTACCTAGGATCCCAAACAACTAGCCTATTTCAAATTGATACATATCGAACCCAAACATATATATATGTAATATATACTTTTTTATATATCATCAAGGTCTTGTAATACAATATAGATGAATACAGTGATTTATACACATATGTCAAATACAAAAAAAATATTTGCACTCGCTTTATTAGCATTTCCCAATAGTTCAACCCCTGACTCAATTTATGCCCTATCATAGAAAATCTCAATATGGTTGCAATGCCAAAAACCAGATCTCAATTGGACCTCATATGCAAAAGATATGAATTTTATAAGAATAAGAATTATATTAATTAATTAATTAATAATTAAATTAATTACCCTCCTAAATCTTTCTTCTCCAATTTAAACTCTTAACCAAAATGTTCGCCTATGGCAACCAATCCCTACCGCCACTATGGATTAGTGGAGTTCTTCGAGTAACGATGTACAATATTCTTTTGATTGAGAGTGCCATCGAACTTGAATGTGAAAACTGTACTTTGATTATAGGCAACAACATGATATAGAAACTATGTTATAACCATAGTTAGTACACGTTGAAACACTTAAAGGGACACACTACTCAAGAAAGGATTCGTCTTCTTCATTATAGAATGCTGGTATCACCGTAATTGTTAAATCAAAATTAAATCTCTGGCCAGAGCGAAAAAAAATAAATATGGTCAGATTGAACCAAAGAATTTAAAATTAGCCTAAACAATTAACAATGATATTAACAGAGTTTTTGACCTAGGACAAAACTCTAAATATCTAAGTGATATAGTGATGAAGAAAAGAATATGTGTATAACCTATCTTTACTAAAAGAGCTTATATTATATTAGAAATATGATTTCTCCTAAATAATTTGTAGCGATGAACATGACCTATACTGTATTTCAAAAAAGTTCATAAAGACTTAGATATTTAAATTGTTTAAATATTGACCGTACACTGAGTTTACACTGGAGAGTCAATTCAACCACATTGTCAATTATTTCCAAATTCGAACAAGGATAAAATTAATATATAAATGTTATAAATTAATAATAAACTAATACAATTGTTATATTAATGTTTATAGCTAGTTTTAATTATTTACTTAAAGCTTATAATCAGACGGAATGATGTATAAATGTTATATGAAGGCACGATTTATTTTGGAGTCAGAAATAATTAATTTAATATTGATTTAAACTAATGTTAACATGAGGCTTGACCTATGATCGGCAATACTTGGAGCTAAAGGGAAGAACAAACTAGGTCTTCAAATCTAGAGATAAAAACGGAGAAATAGGTGCAAGTTGATGGCCATAAATAGCCTAGCCTCCACATAGACACATTTTTTCGCTCTCCCTCATATTATCTTAAGTTCAAACCCCCTTTATTGCTACCTTATTTCTGAAGTTACAAATCAAAGAGAGTGAGGAAACTACAGTGCTCTATTAACCAACATACTGATTCTTGTCTTGATCTACTTTGGTGAAAGGTAATTATTTTAGATCTTATTTATACTTGATATAATCATATGCTCATATATGTGATAAGATTATTACTTAGATTCATCCATAATTTTATTATTAAATATTCATATATATATATATATTATACATATATAAATTGTATAAACTAGTTTTAAATATTTAAAATATGCACGTACATATTTTTATATGCATGAACATATTTAAATTGTATAAACTAGTTTGAAATATTTAAAATATGCATGTTCATATTTTTACATATTAGGTATAAAAGTCGTAGTGTTTTCGGTTGTCAAAAAAATTGAACATATGCATATTAAAAGTTTAAAACTTAAAAAAACAATTTTTTAATCAAAATTTTTATCAAACCAAATGCGATCTGCTTTTTTTACAAAATATTTTACTGTGATAAATAAAAAACTTAATTTTAAATTATTTTACCTAGTCAAAGAATTAAATAACCATATATTTTGTTTTTTTCAAAAATACTTTTTTGGGCAATTTAATTATTAAATAATGAAATATCTTATTTTTTGCAACCGAAGTAAAAAATTATATTTTTTTAATCTATTTATTTTTTATTTGAATAAGTCAAATATTTTTTTTTTGAATTTTAAATATGTGCCAAATTCTTTTATGGCTAAAATATTTGATATATATATATATATATGTTATTTCCATAAATACAATATTTTACATTAAATATTTTTAAATTATTTTACATATGTATATATATATATATATTAATTAAATTTATATATATTTGTATACATGCATATGTACACACACACATATGTATGTGTGTGTGTAATTGTTTTATAAAGTTATAGTGGCTAATTTAAAAAAAAATCATTAATAAATATTTTATGATCACTCAGGACATATATATTTATTGTATATAAATACTATGTATATGCATTATATCATACTAGACATCTGGTTGACATATCTTACACCTACAATCAGGTAGCATCTACTCATAGGCCAATTATGCACCAACTTCAAAATCACTTTTTCGCCTCCCGAAAGCGAACAATAATGGCTAGTGGCTATGCAACATCAGACATGGCCCAACAGGGCTATTTCATTCCTATGTTAATGACTTCAAGAAGGAGTCAACCCACATCAGGGGAGTAGATGAAATGACCCTCCTCTTTCTACCTTAATTTCATAAGGATTTTTTTTACTTCATCAAAGGGAATTTAAATCGAATAGAAATCAAAATGCCATACAAGCTATTGACATAGCCACTTATTTCTTTTTTAAATAGGCAAATTAGGCAAAATCAGCAGTTCAGACGTCTAAATTCTTATGACAGGCGTCTAAACTTAATCCCAGACGTCTAACAAATTATGACAGACGGCTCAGAGATCTAAAATTGAAACAGAGAGAAAAAGACATTTTGAACTAAATTCATACATCTAAATTTTTTGTGACAGACGTCTACATTTAACCTCAGACGTCTAAATTATTATGACTGACGTCTAAGTTTAATCTCAGACGTCTAAATTATTAAGACTGACGTCTAAATTTGATCTCTATGTACATGCATATGCACATTCAATTTATATGTGTCTGGATGTCCACCTACATTCATTTACACTTTTAAGTTTGATTTAAACTTCCTTTGAACTATCAAAGTCATTTTTTTTTCTTTCAAACAATTCAACCAGGATTCAAAACTTATTACCAATATAAATATATCAGTGCATCCCTAGTAATATACACATACATATGAGGATGTACGTGTTTCTCTTGTTTAAATTCAGAGTATATATATATTTTTTTTGTTAAACAAGAGTATCCTGCTTGATTTGGATTCTAGCCGTTCTGACTAAAGTTAATTACTATATACTTTTGAATATTTGTAACAAGTCAGTAAATCCTAGGCATATCTAATTTATATGAACTTAAAAATATCCACAAGAATAATTCCAGGTTTTTTTTATAGATAAACTCAGATTTTTAACCTTCCAACTTAAGGTTTTAAGTAACTTGAAATTAACTAATACAATATATGTACATATACATATCCATTTCTCAAATACAGGCATATATCATTTACAGATTTTCACCACAATACTCAAGTATATATTTTCTTGCAAAAATTCAACCAAGTCTTTAGATTAATCCCAAACTTAGTACATCACTAGATTCATTTAGAACAACCAATAAATCCAAACTTTTAAGATCATTACATAACAACCAAAACAGAACTATAAAAACTCCCCAGATTACATGCAAATATTTCATTCTAAGTTCTTATTCAATTCTAATTTAGCATGCTTATATAATCACTTTCATTAGCCACAGCAGCTTCCTATTTAGATCCAGCATTCCCTGAAAGAACATTAGAGGCTGCCCCATTTTAGATGAGACACCCCAGATGCCATAAGCAAACAAGGGTCAGATACAAGATCTGGTATGAGTAAAATCAAAAATTCCATGATATTAAGTAAATGAGTGAGACATAAATATTTTGTACAAGTGGGAATATCTTCTTTGAACAATTTGCCTGACTTGTTTATGATATACTTATGCATATATGATCAGTATTTAAGACTAATCATGTACACACATTCAACCATGCAAACATATGTTTCAAATAGAAATACTCAGGAACTATCATAGCTCCAGTCCAACCATCTTAGGAATAACTCAAGTTCCTACTTCATCAATTTAAGGTTGCATTTACCAAATTAATTCCTAGCCTCATCTGCAATAAAGGAATCACGGGGACACTTTCCAATAAAATAATTCACAATATTGCACAAAGATCTCAGGGCTTAAACAAACCATGTGCCAACTTGCATACTTCAAATATGACAAGCATTCCAGCAGTCTTCTTGGCTCACAATCCTTAGTTTATTTACTAAGTGTTCATGTTTAATCCTATCGTGAGATAGCTAGGTGACTAAATCCCATTATACATGAAACATTACATAGAGTTTACAAGCATAACTCAAGAACAATCTAACATTCATGTCCAGGGAAAATCATATTTTCAAGTATTTTGGCTTAAAGAAAATACAAGAATATTTACAACTGGGAATAAAGACTAGGCATGTGTGTTATTATTGTTTCATAAGCAACCATGTTTGAACTAAATTCAAGATCTAGCTTAAACAAGATTTCTGGCTCATGGATTTTCTATTTGATCAAGGGTTCAGCACTTTTGGATATTTCCATTGCAACCTTGAATCTTTCATTTGAGCCTCAGCACTTACACAAGTGTAATGCAACTCATATACATTTTGGTTTCTATGTTTTCCATGCCATATCTAAACCAGTTACAAGTATTCTCTATTTACTTTCATGATTTCATACTTTTACCTTTCTGGGTGTAACCAAACAGAGCAAAACACTCAAACATCAAAGCAATCAAAACATCCAGAAACACCCATTAAAACATCCATTGAAGCATCCATTAAAACCATAGTAATGGAATCAAAAACATGTAGAAAAATAACATAAATCTGGCTGCCTCATAACAGGACTTAATGCCATGGGTTTAGTGAGATTACTCACTTGAATATTTCTTCTTATAAATCCAGAAAATCCCTGAGTGTATTTTCTCTTCCTTTAAAATGTTTTCTTCTTTTCCTATTATAAGTAGCTCGGGTAAAACAATTTCTCTGGCCATAACTACTTATTTATAAACATATTTTTACTAGGGTTTTTCTCAAGACGAAATTCCATTTCTGTCCTGGCTAGCATCATGCATTGTGTGTTTGCATTTTCTCATTTTTATCCCTAATTACCCCCGGTCATATTACCAATTAAAGGCTACATTTTCTTTTCTTTACTTTTTTAGAAAATGGCCACTCACCTAGTCATGTTAAAAGTGTGACTACCCTATTTTATATTTTAATTATTCCTGAGAATCCCCTTTGCTATTTTTGCCTACACAAGCATATTGACTTGTATTGCATTTCATGTCATTTTAATGTTATAGTTTCACTTGCTTATATATATATATACTTTTCAGTACTTAAAAAAATGTATATTTGTATACAGATCTTATCTAGGCTTATTTAATTCCTCTTTAATTTCAGAAACATATGCACCTATATGTATACAGGTTTTCAAATCCTTATAACATATATATGTATAAAATTTTTTTTGGGTTTTAAATAAAATCTGTTTACTGATTTTAACATAAAACTTACTTTTCTTATTTTCTGGGATGATCCATATAATTCCAGAAATCAAATATCCATATCACAAAATCATGTTTGTAATGCTTTTTTAATCCTTGTTTTAAATTCAAGAAATCTGGAGTTCTTCCTTGTGCCATATCAGTGTGCACGTGCACACATGCACACATACTTGCACACAATTAATTCCATATATTCTTATACAAATAAATTTAGATATTTTCAAAATTCAACTAAAATAAGATTCCATGAATTTCTGGGGCATTACAATCACCCCACCTTTTTAGGAATTGTGTCCTCACAAATTTTCTCATTTTGACTTTAAACATTTCCAGATTTTATAAAATCTATCAAACATAGCATAAGCAAACAATTCAGCCAAAACAACCATACATATTAAACTTTTTAGGGATTTAGATTTTTACCTTCCTCTGCAAAAAGCTTAGGGTAATCCATCTTTATCTTATCCTCTAACTCCCATGTACAATCATTAGGGTCTAGGCTCCATTGAACCTTTACCAATTTCAAAGTTTTGCTCCTCAACTTCTTTTCCTCTTTAGCTAAAATACCCACTGGTTCTTTCTCATAGACCAAGTCAGGATTTATTTGAACTTGAGTTGGTTTCTCTAGAATTTCCTCTTTATCATGAACCCATCTCCTAAGTTGTGATACATGAAATACATTGTGCATTGCACTCATCTCTTCAGGTAGCTCCAACTTATATGCTAATGATCCTATTTTTTCCAAAATCTTGTAAGGTCCAACATATCTTGGGGTAAGTTTTCCCTGCTTGCCAAACCTCAACACCTTCTTCATAGGTGAAACTTTGATGAAAACATAATCACCAACTTCATATTCTACCTGCTTCCTCCTCATATCTGCAAACTTCTTTTGCCTATCTTGAGCTGCTGCCATTCTTCTCCTCACCAATTCAATTTTCTCTGTAGTCTCTTTAACATACTCAGGCCCTAAGACAGCCTTTTCTCCTGCTTCAACCCAACATATTGGTGACAAACATGGTTTTCCATACAAGGCTTCAAATGGTGCCATACCTATGGTGCTTTGATAACTATTGTTATATGTAAATTCAGCCAAATGGAGGTGATCTTCCCAATTACCTCCAAAGTCCAATGCACATGCCCTCAACAAATCCTCCAAAACTTTATTTATCACTTCAGTTTGACCATCTGATTGGGGGTGGTATGCAGTACTCAAGCATAACTCACTTCCCATGGCTTCTTGAAAGCTCTTCCAAAATCTGGATGTAAAGATTGTGTCCCTATCACTCACTATAGTCTTAGGGATTCCATGCAATCTTACTATTTCCCTCATGAATATTTGAGCTAGTTTAGGTGCATTTCTTTCTGCCTTCACTGGTATAAAGTGTGCCACTTTAGTCAATCTATCAACTACTACCCAAATGCTTGTGTTTCCTCTTTTTGACCTAGGCAGACCATCTATGAAATCCATAGATATATCTTCCCACTTCCACTGTGGTATACTTAGAGGTTGTAATAGGCCTGAGGGTCTTTGGGTTTCTGCTTTGACTTGTTGGCAAGTCATGCACTTTGCAACATGTTTGGCTACATCAGTTTTCATCCCTCTCCACCAATAATCCCTCTTCAAATTTTGGTACATCTTGGTGCTGCCTGGGTGTATAGAATATTTGCTCCTATGATATTCATTAAGTATCTCTTCCTTTAATTCTATATCCTTTGGAATACATATTCTACCTTTATTCCTTAAGTAACCATTCTTATCAATGTGGTAGTTTGCTACTTCTTCTCCTTTTTCTATTAAAGTCTTCTTTTCTAATAAATCTGGATCTCCCCCTTGCATTTTTCCCACTTTCAAAATTAAATCTGATTGCAAAGTTATCAAACTTAATTTTCCTTTACTCCCTTCTTCAATCATCTCCATGTTTACCTCACTGTTTTCCTCAATTTCCAAATCAGTAAGTAGAGATAAATTTCTAAACTCTTCTATCATTAGCATGGCTACTTTTGCATGCTGTCTGCTCAAGGCATCTGCAACCTTATTAGCTTTTCTTGGAGTATAAAGTATGTCTAAATCATATGCTGCTAGAAACTCAACCCATCTATGTTGCCTCATATTCAAATCTTTTTGTGAAAAGAGATATTTCAATGCCTTATGGTCTGTGTACAAAATAAACTTAGCACCTAGAAGATAATGTCTCCAGAGCTTTAGTGCATATACCACTGCTGCCAACTCAAGATCATGGGTTGCATACCTTGATTCATGTGGCTTCAATTGTCTTGATGCATAGGCTATAACTTGATCTTGCTGCATCAATACAGCTCCTAGCCCAAAACCACTTGCATCAGTATACACAATCAAATCCTCATTTCCTTCTGGTACTTTCAATATTGGTGCATTGACTAAGGCCTCCTTGATTCTACTAAAGGCTTGTTCACATTTCTCAGTCCATATAAAGGGTTGGTTCTTTCTAGTTAGGTTGGTAAGAGGTGATGACATCTTAGAAAAATCTTTTATAAACCTCCTATAATACCCTGCCATTCCCATAAATGACCTAACTTCTCCCACTGTGCTTGGCCTTTTCCATGCTTGGATTGCCACAATTTTATTGGGATTTACAGAAATTCCTTTGGCAGATATAACATGCCCAAGGAAATGCACTTCTTCTTTCCAAAATGCACACTTAGAAAATTTTGCTTTTAAATCTTTTTCTCTTAATCTAGACAAAACAAGGCGTAAGTGATTTTCATGTTCCTCTACTGTTTTAGAATAGATCAAAACATCATCAATAAAAATCAAAACAAACTTGTCTAAATAATCCCTGAATATCCTATTCATTAAGTCTACAAAGTATGATGGAGCATTTGTCAACCCAAATGGCATGACAAGAAACTCATATAAACCATACCTAGTGTTAAAGGCTGTGTACTTAACACTTGAGTCCTCAACCTTCATCTGATGGAATCCAGATGCCAAGTCTAACCTAGAAAATATTTTTGCTCCACTAAGTTGATAAAAAAGATCATCAATTCTAGGTAAGGGGTACTTGTTTTTGATAGTGACTTTGTTTAGCTCCCTGTAATCTATGCACATTCTTAAAGTACCATCATGTTTCCTTACAAACACTACTGGAGCACCCCAGCATGAATTACTTGGTCTTATAAATCCTTTGCTTTCCAACTCTTCTAACTGTTTCTTCAATTCCTTCAACTCACTTGGCCCCATCCTAGTGGGTTTCTTAATAATTGGACTTGCTCCTGGTATCAGATTAATCTGAAATTCCACTGGTCTGTGGTGTGGAACACCCTTAACTTCTCCAAACACATCTAAGTATTTGTTAATTATGGGGATTTCTTCAATAGAAGGCTCACCGGAATCCTTACTTAAGTCAATCAAGTGATATAATTTTCTTTCCTTGGTTATTTCACACAAAATTGTGATTCTTTGACCTCTAGAATTTTGTAATGATATGGTGGATGAGTCTAAATTAATTATTGCTTTGTATTGTCTTAACCAGTTTACACCCAATATAACACCCATATTTGGGTAATTTAAAACATATAAATTGGAAATAAAAACATTTCCTCCTATGTTCAATTCCACATCCACACACATCATGTTTAAAACACTAGAACTTCCCAATGGGCTTTGCACTAACAAAGGGGTTTCAACCAGTATGCAATTTAATTTAAGAAATGCAACTAACTCATGGGAAATCAGAGAATGTGTTGCCCCTGTATCATACACTACTGATATGGGTAGGGTACAAATAAATAAAGTACCTTCCACTTGACCATGGTTTTCTGCATTAGCCTCTACTGTGGATTTGCTTCTGCTTTCCAAACTTGCTAGCTTCCCTTGCTGTTTATACTCAGGGCAGTTCCTCTTGATATGTCCCTCCTTACCACATAGGTAGCATTTGAAAGCTCCTCCCTTCAATTCTGGGCACCTTGGTTTGATATGTCCCTCTTTTCCACAATGATGACATGTTATTTTTCTCTTTGTTTCAATGGTCTTAGTATCATTGGTTTTCTTGCCTTCTGTCTCCTCCTTCTTTTTGTCATAGGGATGATACCTTCCCCTATTTTTCTTATTGTTTTTATTCTTAAAATTCTTATACTTCTCCCTTTCCTTGTCATGTTGCTCAAATTTTAAGGCCAGATCAATGATTTGATCAAAAGTTTTATCTGCATATGGCAACATAGCTCTACTAAGCCCTGGGTTTAAACCCTTAATATACCTATCATTCTTTGATGCCTCATCAGCCACAAGCATAGCTCCATACTTAGACAAGTCCTCAAACCTATGAGTATATTCAGTCACATTAAAAGTTCCCTGCCTAAGTCTGATGAATTCTTCAAGCAATAAAGTTTTGGCTGATGCTGGAACAAATCTAGCTTCCAACATCTCCTTGAATTGATTCCAAGTGATCTCATTTTCATTTCTTCCAGCTATGATCACCTCCCACCAGCTTAAAGCTACCCCTTTCAGTTGTCTTGAAGCTACTTGCCTCTTCCTTTGATCATCCAATTGCATGTCATTGAAAACTCTGTCTAGTGTTCTCAACCATGCTTGAATTTCCATCACATTCTCAGTTCCTTCAAAACTCCTGCCTCCCAAATTGGAATAAGTCTTCAGTAGTTTTGAAAGTTCTTCATATGGGTTCTCAGGCCTATGCCCCATTCCATCCCTTAAAGCCCTCATAAAGTCTTGCATATCAAGCATTTGTGGTGCACTTGATCCTGCATGGTGATGAGATCCTCTTCCTACCATGGTCTGCTAACTAAGTTCTGGGCAAATGGTATTAGTATATTATGAGTACTTCTATAATTACTATTTTCTTATCTAAATTATTTCATCCAAAACAAACATACAAAATACATTTCTATAATACTTAGCAATCAATGCAACCAAGTGCTCTGATACCAACTGAAATGACCCTCCTCTTTCTACCTTAATTTCATAAGGATTTTTTTTTACTTCATCAAAGGGAATTTAAATCGAATAGAAATCAAAATGCCATACAAGCTATTGACATAGCCACTTATTTCTTTTTTAAATAGGAAAATTAGGAAAAATCAGCAGTTCAGACGTCTAAATTCTTATGACAGGCATCTAAACTTAATCCCAGACGTCTAACTAATTATGACAGACGGCTCAGAGATCTAAAATTGAAACAGAGAGAAAAAGACATTTTGAACTAAATTCAGACATCTAAATTTTTTGTGACAGACGTCTACATTTAACCTCAGACGTCTAAGTTTAATCTCAGACGTCTAAATTATTAAGACTGACGTCTAAATTTGATCTCTATGTACATGCATATGCACATTCAATTTATATGTGTCTGGATATCCGCCTACATTCATTTACACTTTTAAGTTTGATTTAAACTTCCTTTGAACTATCAGAGTCATTTTTTTTTCTTTCAAACAATTCAACCAGTATTCAAAACTTATTACCAATATAAATATATCAGTGCATCCCTAGTAATATACACATACATATGAGGATGTACGTGTTTCTCTTGTTTAAATTCAGAGTATATATATATATATATTTTTGTTAAACAAGAGTATCCTGCTTGATTTGGATTCTAGCCGTTCTGACTAAAGTTAATTACTATATACTTTTGAATATTTGTAACAAGTCAGTAAATCCTAGGCATATCTAATTTATATGAACTTAAAAATATCCACAAGAATAATTCCAGGTTTTTTTTATAGATAAACTCAGATTTTTAACCTTCCAACTTAAGGTTTTAAGTAACTTGAAATTAACTAATACAATATATGTACATATACATATCCATTTCTCAAATACAGGCATATATCATTTACAGATTTTCACCACAATACTCAAGTATATATTTTCTTGCAAAAATTCAACCAAGTCTTTAGATTAATCCCAAACTTAGTACATCACTAGATTCATTTAGAACAACCAATAAATCCAAACTTTTAAGATCATTACATAACAACCAAAACAGAACTATAAAAACTCCCCAGATTACATGCAAATATTTCATTCTAAGTTCTTATTCAATTCTAATTTAGCATGCTTATATAATCACTTTCATTAGCCACAGCAGCTTCCTATTTAGATCCAGCATTCCCTGAAAGAACATTAGAGGCTGCCCCATTTTAGATGAGACACCCCAGATGCCATAAGCAAACAAGGGTCAGATACAAGATCTGGTATGAGTAAAATCAAAAATTCCATGATATTAAGTAAATGAGTGAGACATAAATATTTTGTACAAGTGGGCATATCTTCTTTGAACAATTTGCCTGACTTGTTTATGATATACTTGTGCATATATGATCAGTATTTAAGACTAATCATGTACACACATTCAACCATGCAAACATATGTTTCAAATAGAAATACTCAGGAACTATCATAGCTCCAGTCCAACCATCTTAGGAATAACTCAAGTTCCTACGTCATCAATTTAAGGTTGCATTTACCAAATTAATTCCTAGCCTCATCTGCCATAAAGGAATCACGGGGACACATTGCAATAAAATAATTCACAATATTGCACAAAGATCTCAGGGCTTAAACAAACCATGTGCCAACTTGCATACTTCAAATATGACAAGCATTCTAGCAGTCTTCTTGGCTCACAATCCTTAGTTTATTTACTAAGTGTTCATGTTTAATCCTATCGTGAGATAACTAGGTGACTAAATCCCATTATACATGAAACATTACATAGAGTTTACAAGCATAACTCAAGAACAATCTAACATTCATGTACAGGGAAAATCATATTTTCAAGTATTTTGGCTTAAAGAAAATACAAGAATATTTACAACTGGGAATAAAGACTAGGCATGTGGGTTATTATTGTTTCATAAGCAACCATGTTTGAACTAAATTCAAGATCTAGCTTAAACAAGATTTCTGGCTCATGGATTTTCTATTTGATCAAGGGTTCAGCACTTTTGGATATTTCCATTGCAACCTTGAATCTTTCATTTGAGCCTCAGCACTTACACAAGTGTAATGCAACTCATATACATTTTGGTTTCTATGTTTTCCATGCCATATCTAAACCAGTTACAAGTATTCTCTATTTACTTTCATGATTTCATACTTTTACCTTTCTGGGTGTAACCAAACAGAGCAAAACACTCAAACATCAAAGCAATCAAAACATCCAGAAACACCCATTAAAACATCCATTGAAGCATCCATTAAAACCATAGTAATGGAATCAAAAACATGTAGAAAAATAACATAAATCTGGCTGCCTCATAACAGGACTTAATGCCATGGGTTTAGTGAGATTACTCACTTGAATATTTCTTCTTATAAATCCAGAAAATCCCTGAGTGTATTTTCTCTTCCTTTAAAATGTTTTCTTCTTTTCCTATTATAAGTAGCTCGGGTAAAACAATTTCTCTGGCCATAACTACTTATTTATAAACATATTTTTACTAGGGTTTTTCTCAAGATGAAATTCCATTTCTGTCCTGGCTAGCATCATGCATTGTGTGTTTGCATTTTCTCATTTTTATCCCTAATTACCCCCGGTCATATTACCAATTAAAGGCTGCATTTTCTTTTCTTTACTTTTTCAGAAAATGGCCACTCACCTAGTCATGTTAAAAGTGTGACTACCCTATTTTATATTTTAATTATTCCTGAGAATCCCCTTTGCTATTTTTGCCTACACAAGCATATTGACTTGTATTGCATTTCATGTCATTTTAATGTTATAGTTTCACTTGCTTATATATATATACTTTTCAGTACTTAAAAAATGTATATTTGTATACAGATCTTATCTAGGCTTATTTAATTCCTCTTTAATTTCAGAAACATATGCACCTATATGTATATAGGTTTTCAAATCCTTATAACATATATATGTATAAATTTTTTTTTTGGGTTTTAAATAAAATCTGTTTACTGATTTTAAAATAAAACTTACTTTTCTTATTTTCTGGGATGATCCATATAATTCCAGAAATCAAATATCCATATCACAAAATCATGTTTGTAATGCTTTTTTAATCCTTGTTTTAAATTCAAGAAATCTGGAGTTCTTCCTTGTGCCATATCAGTGTGCACGTGCACACATGCACACATACTTGCACACAATTAATTCCATATATTCTTATACAAATAAATTCAGATATTTTCAAAATTCAACTAAAATAAGATTCCATGAATTTCTGGGGCATTACAGTAGACAAGAAAACTTGGTAGTCCCCCTTTGCCCTGGGCTGAGATCCCACTCTAAAATGTGAAAAGAACTACAAAATAAGCTAGCCTCTCATTAATTGACTTCTTTCAGTGGGCCAATGACGTCATGAGGTTGGAGGAGGATGACCTATCCCATAGCAGTGAAGAATAAGCAAGGAGACAAGCACAACTCCTAAGATGAAGGTAGCCATGGAAGAAATAGCCATAAAGAGCATAACAAAAAATGATTCGAGGATGGCCCATGTTTCAAAGCTAGGCATACAAACTATGCCTCTTTAAATTTCATCATAGAAACCATCTATCTCACCATCAAGGACCATGTCTTATACAGCAGGCCTCCTCTTGCCCAATCAAGATGAAAGGGGGAGCCCATCAGAATGAAAATATTGTGAGTTCCACCAACCAAAATGATCATGGCACTAATAAATGCCATAACCTAAAAGACGAGGTATAGTAGATGATCTATGAAGGTGCACTTGTTAACAAGTAGATTATAGGGCTAAGCAATAAGCTATTCCTTCTCTATATTAATTGGTAGATGGAAACATCTTTGTCATAATTGACACAAAGACCTTGTCTATATGCGGTGGTCTACATATGGCAGGAAGAAGTAGAGGGGACCAAGATCAATATAAGATGGAGTTCATCCCCACCAAATAATTACATTTAATAGAGCTTTGAGCGTCGGAGTCTTTGAAGCCAAAGGAGGAGGAAGCCGGCATCACCTTTACAGTGGAAGAGAAAAGAGGCATTGACTACTTACATTACAACCCCATGGTCTTCTCCATCCACATCATAAATACCAAATTGCATTGCGTCTTCAAAGATAGGGGAAGCTCGGTGAAAGTCATGTTTAAGAATGTCTTTGACCATATGAAGTTTCTATAGCCAAGCCTTACTCCCTAGAGTCTTTCCATCTTTGGCTTCGTTGATGTTGGAGTTGTTACTTTGAGGTCGACCATGCATGTTGTCACCTTCGGAAAGGAACCCAATTCAGCTAAACTTCAAGAAACTTTTATTGAGATGGACTACTATTTCACCTACAACATCCTTATAGGTAGGCATGCCTTGGCTAATATGAATGTAGCCATTGCATGCCAACAACTCAAAATAAAATTCCCCATCAAGAGAGGAGTCGGATGCATCCTAAGAAACCAGCAATAGGACATATACTATCGCAACATCTCTCTTCAATAAGCCAAAAAATGAGTGCTTGTGCTCTAATAGGATCTAAGAACACTCAATAACGGCCAATTCGAGAGGGTCAGAGGGCACTTAATTTCTCCTTCCCATGTCGGGAATGATCCCAGGAAGATATCATGATAACTTCTGGAAGCTACTGCTCTTAAGGGAACATCAATCGAATTGAAGCATTCGAGAGAGCGCATGAACACCTCATGGTTCCCGCTCAAGCCAATGCCAATAAAACAGCGACTCAAGAGGATGCAAGAGCTAACCAAGACTCCTACTCACTTAGGAAACCTTAATCAAATTGATAAAAAGCCATCACCTTCCCATAATTAGTCCTCCTTTGAGAGAATACGCGAGCCACTCAATGCTCTTATTTTCTCTAAGGTCGAAGACAATAAAGACGAAGTCTCCCTAGCTAATCAAGCCAAGACTTGAGAACTCATTGCCACCTTGAATTAACAAGTCCATACCCATTGGCAAGCTGGAATAATTAATACCACAACATCCACCCTATTGGTGTCGAGGGACTCATCAGTGAGAGTTGATGGAGGCCAAACCCTTTAGCTCGAGCTCAAACATCCATCCCAACCGAGGACTTCATTGAGAACATAATCATTGCAATGGGTTAGTGCAGACTAATGCTCAACGAAGGTAGCGATAATGATGATTCCTTGGATTGTCGAATGGAAGACATCAACTTAGATGGTGGCTTGGTCACAATGCTTGAAACAATTTTTTTTGGAAAACTATGACATAAGCCGGCTTGTCTAGATCGACGTGGAAATGGATCTAGTAGTCTGAATAGAGTTGATAGACTTCTTCAAGCCAAGCGCATACATGTTCATCTGGGGGCATGATTTCATGACAGGTATAGATCCCTCCTACAGATGCAATGATCTTAATGTTGACCAAAGCTAACCTTGTTCATCAAATGAGGAGACAACTCAATTCCAACAGATAAAACGCACTAACAGAGGATGTGGAGGAGCACCTCAACAATAGGTTCATTTGAGAATCCAAGTATCCAATATGAGTGGCTAATCTTGTGCTGGTCTAAAAACCCAATGGGACCTGGAGAACATCATTGGTTTCTTTGACCACGACAAAGCCTTCCCAATAAAATACTTTCCCTTATTGCATGTCAAGTTGCTCATAGATGTAACCATAAAATGCAAGTTGTTAACCTTCATAGGTGCGTACTCTAGGTACATTCAGATTTCTATGCATGGTCCCGATCGGTAACATACTTTATTCATCACCAATGCATGACTGTATTGTTATAAGATGCCCTTCTATCTTCGAAACGTTAGGCAACCTATTAAGGCTTCTAAACAAGATGATTGCTATGTAGATTAGGAAATCATTGGAAGTTTATGTCGACAATATGCTGGTAAAATTTGAAAAAGTGAGGAGGATACGTAGTAAATGTGAATGAGATCGAGGACTACCCTAATAAAATCTAAGGTATGCAAGATATGAAGATCCCTCACACCATCAAGCAAGTCCAATGCTTAAATGAGATGGTCATATCACTTAGTCGTTTCATTTCCTGAACAATGGACAACTGCATTCCTTCCTTTGACACGATTAAGAAGGAAAAGTCCTTTGCATGGATAGATGACTGCACCAAATCATTTAAAGAATTGAAGCATCATTTGGAAATATCTCCAATCCTCTAAAAGCCTGTTGACGAGGAAGACCTCTACCTTACAATCGTCGATCGTGCAATATGTGTGGCCTTGGTACAAGAAAAATAATATATACATGACCATTCTAAGATGTCCCCAAGAGGTTGACAAAACCAGAAATAAGGTATGCTTGGCTGAAGAAGTTGGCATACTTCCTACTCATTGATGCTGGAATCTCCTTTTGTATTTCCAGATCTATCCCTTCAAACTCCTTAAATCAACATTTAAAGAAAATTCTGATTCAGCCAAACACAATGGGTTGCCTCCTAAATTGGATGGTGGAACTTGGCTAACACCTTGCATACCCACACCATTATCATAGGCCATGATCCACTCGACTTTAATGCGGAATTATCTAGTGCAAATAGCGGTAGAAAATAGACATCCACCAAACAATCCCTCTGGCAATTGCACGTTGATGAGGCATCCAACAAAAAGGGGATAGAGGTCGATATGGTACTCCCAACCTTGACGAACTTGCATTTTGCTTTGCCAAAAGAATGGACTTCAAAGCAAAAAATAATAAAGCTAAGTATGAAATAATCCTGGCCAGCATACAGATAGCGAAAGAGCTTAGAATTAAGTCCTTGTAGTGACTAATCATTATGGCCAACCTAATCAGTGAGCAAGTTCAAGTGAAAGGAAAAAACTGGCCCAATAAGTCACTCAGGAAAAGAAGTCGATTAACACTTTCTCTAACTTCATGCTTGAGAAAATACCATGGGAGAAGGCTGCTAAAGCCGATCTACTGGCCCAGATGACAAACAACCCGACAAACACAAACACTTAGGTCTCATTGTAAATTAAAGCACCCTAAACATCAAACAGGAGCAATAGACCATGGAAATCAATGACGAACAACAAGATAGCTAGTTGACTCCACTCGTTAAAATTTTGGTGAGTGAGGAGCTTCCATATGAATGCAAAAAATCTAGAATGATCCTTTATCAAGCTTACAACTACACAATCATGAATGGCAACCTATACAGGAGGGGTTACTCTACACCATTCCAACTTTCATTACTCAAAGGATAGCTAATCAAGCCTAAAAAAGCTTCATGAAAGCTTTAGGGATCATGCTAGAGGAAAATCTATGTAAAGAATGTTCCATGGTAGGGATATTATTGGCCAACAATTATAAAGGATTCTATGGATCATATCAAGAAATGCAACCATTGTCAAAGATTCACAAACATCTCCACAGGACCCCTAACTTATTAACTTCAGTGACCTTCCCATAGTCGCTTGACATGTTGGGATCGATTAGATTAGGAAGCTCTCAATGCGAAAGAAGAATACAATTATGTGATAGTATCTATCTACTAGTTCACTATATGGGTTAAGATGGAGCCCTTCAGTAAGGTTGTTATACATCAAAATTATTGTTGCTAATTTATTCTGCTTAGAAGATCATTGTTGAAAATGGCACCTAGTATAAAAAAGTCAATTCCTTGAATTCTGTATAAGAGATAGGGTTGAGAAGCCCTTCTCTTTTATCCCATACCCTAAAGCAAACAAACAAGTTGAGATGGTTAACAAAATAACCAAATCAACCTAGAAGAAACGCCTAACTAATGACAAAAGAAATTGGGCAAAAGATCTTTCAGTCGTTATCTAATTATATAGAACCTCATTGGAGGTATGGTTTTCCTCCAACAGAAAAGTATGGTGGGAGCAACAACTCATCCGACCATGTCAGGACCGTCAACTCAACCACTAGAGTCGACTTACTCTCTAATAATGCCAAATTCCTCTTATTCCCCCCTCCATCCTGATCGAATGGCTCTCCATTGGGTCTTACACCTACAATCAGGTAGCACCATTTTTAAGCCAATTATGCACTAACTTCAAAACTCACTTTTTGGCCTTCCAAAAACACAAACAATGATGGCTTGCGAGCTTTGAAACTGTGGTGACCCTCATCTTTAAGGTCACTTAGATTTTTTTTTATTCAAAAGGGACTCACCACTAAACCCCAAATACTTTTATATTTAAATTTTTATATAGTTTCCAAATATTTTTCCCAAGACCCTAAAATTACTAATATAATCATATCAGTGTACAAAGATTAAATCAATTATATATTTGATGATATACAATTGCTCCTTTATTAATATTTACATATATATTCTTATATATATATCAGAGTCAATTTAAATCAAATTGAAAACAAAATATCATACAAGCTATTGACAAGCCACTTATTTCCTATTTAAGTCTTATTCTACTGCCAGAGGTATATTTTTAGCAAATTATAATACCTAAACATGTTATCTGACTATATATATAAATATTAATCTGCCTAAATAAGGCTATTAGCATTTATTTGTTCTTGTGACAGTTATTAGGCTTATGCATAAAATTATTTCAAGATCCTACTTGTAGTTAGGAACATTAAAAGTGATTTCCTAATCACTGTCTCAAATTAAACAATTGAAGTTAGATTGCATTTCTAATTTGACATGGTACAGATTTTTAGTTGCTTGGTATATCACTATAATTGCTTGGTGTTATCTGAGGGTTGCTTGGTGTTTTTCTTGGTTTTGTCCCGGATGCACTCACACCTCATCAATTGAAATGAAGAGATTCCAGGCTCCAAGGGTTTGACCCATGGCCACCTAGACCAGCCATAGTCCCCCTTTTACCACTTGCAAACCCATACCCTTCATTTTGACAAGCTTTTACAAAATTCCTACTCCTAAATTTCCAAGCCTTTTTATGCCTAGTTCAAGTTTTCTAGGAAATACTTTCTTATAGGTGTTCAACCAAATATCCAAAGTCCATTACCCTTCCAGGTCTACTATTCTCAAAGATCCTTTTTTTTCTTTTTGAAATTTTAAATGCTCAAATCCATACAAATTTCCAGAATTTATGCACCTGCCATATCATTTACTTGCCATGCACAAATTCATTTTACTTGAATGTTTTGCTAAAATCTTTGAGAGTTCATTTCAAAAATTAAATCCCCTTAGCTGTTTAATTACCATAAGACAAAATATAAACAATAGAAATCAGAGATTCAAATGTATATATATATATCTCAGTATCAATTATCTGACATGCATACATTTATTCCACTTGAGTATTTCTTATTCAAATCTTGTCAAATCTATTGAAATTTTATTTAAAGAAAATCATAGAATAAACTCAGGCAATAAAACCAAAGATCATTACATTCACATTTTATATTTATGTGTTATATCCATCCCCTTGTTTTCTCCAAATCAGATGATCATAGAATCAATAAAAATCAAACCTCATCAAATATCATTCAAAATGAATTTTACTTAAGTACAAGTTTTCAACCCCAAATACTTAGAAAGTTTCCTACAAGTACTTCAATTACAGAAAATAGAATTTGTCTAGTAATTCCATTACAAAGCAACTGCAAATTTAAAACAAGTCTCTCTTATTTATACTAGCAGCCAATGCCTTCTTTACTCATCAAGCCAACTTCAATTTCCTGCAAGCAAATCATTTAGCTGCCCCAAATAAATTTTTTTTTGAGACACCCAGATGATTGCAAGGACAACCAAAAGGGTCAGTTTACATTGGTATGAGCATTTATCAATTTTGTATACTTACATATAATTTTGGTAATCTTGCAGTGCCTTCCTAGATTAACAGGTCTTATACATAGCAAGTTTTGGTTCATTCAAGAAGACACAATATCACATTCAACAAATTAAACAATGCACAACAGTCAGTTAAGATTAATCATGTGTACCATTTTAATTCATCCTCATCAAATCTTGGATAAGTAATCTCTGATTTATACTCCAAACTTCCACCCAGCAATTAATCAATGAACAATATTTATCTTGATTGAATCTAACACCAAATCTGAAAGTTTATAACCCAGATTTTTAAACCCCAACCCCCATTTATTTTATGGTCTTTAACTCCTTGTCAAATGAACACTATGTATGCATTGTGAAGGAAACTCCCAGGTTGTTTAAATTATTCCAACACACAAAGGCCTCAGGGTGCAGTTGCACCATGCACATACTTGCTTCCACCTGAAGTAAGCAGATCATTGACTACCCCCAAGTGACCAATTTAGTTTTTTTTTTCATTCATATATCAGAGAAATATGACTGCCTGCATATTTTCTGGCTCAACCCCATGTTCCCCTATTAATCTTGATCCATGTTTAATGATGATAGAACAAGAATACTTAAAACATGTTAACTCTTAAAGCCAAATTACAGATCAATGTTCCAAACAAAAATGCACAAACAAACATCCATATCACCCATAACAAATCATTTCAGAGATTCAAATAACTCATAGTATTTTTAGGCTGCCTGCAATAGGACTTAATGCCATTACATACAAAAGATATATACTCACATAATGTTTCTCCTTTCACTGCCTTAATTTCTTAGAACAGCAAATCCCCCAAAGCCTCAAGCTAGTGTTTCTCCTTGTTTATTTTATTTTGTTTTTGATCCCGAGAGAGTGATGGTTTTGGCTATGTGCAGTTATTTATAAATCCATTCTAGTGTTTTAGAAAATGGGTAATTCCCCTGATACCCTTAGATGTTTATGTACACATCATATTTCTGTGTGATCATAAATTGGAAATGCACACTTTAATTAGCTATTTCGGGGATCATGCATTTTTAGACACTCAATACTATTTTCATGACTCTTTTCTACTCATGAAATAAGCATGTGACCCTCAGTTCATTATTCCTTTTTATAAGTTTTAAGGAAATCTGAAAATCTACTTTGTATATTTTTTTTCTACCTATCTATTACCTCCATTAAATCAGACATACTACCATACTTTGTAATGTAAAATCATTTACACAAATTATTTGCTTGGAACAAATATGGTATGGAAATTTTATTTGATTCTGTATATGTGTGTATATATATATATATATATATATATATATATTTCTGCCTTTATGTCAAATCAGTCAACTCCCTTTTAAATTAAAAATCACATATATTATGCTAATTATTTTCTGGCACAATTATAAGACATATAAACCTTTATATTAAACTTCATTTTATTTTATCTTCATATAAAACAGCAAACACCCCATATATATTAAATGTGTATATATATTTACATAATTCTTTGAACATAAAGCTATATTTATTTTGAGTTCCAATTTTTCTTCTAATTACCTTAATTCCTTGCATTTTATCAAACAGAAGCTCCCATTTAATTTTTTTTTATTGCCAAATTCTTTTCTGTTTTAATGCAATATATATATATACTTATATATATATATCTCAGAATTTTCTAATATAAATATATATCATTTTATTTTTATTTTAGGGTCATTACATACCCTCCCCCTTAAAGGAATTATGTCCCCATAATTTCACCTAATTTCTCCAATTAAAAGCACTAATCCATAGCCTGTTTTAACTCCATAACCCAATACCCATATTTTATGAAAACAAACAATGTATAAGTATATTTAGAAAAATTATCTTAGGCTGCTTAAACATACCTCTCCATCAGTAAACAAATTGGGGTATTTAGCCCTCATTTTGTCTTCAACCTCCCATGTACAATCATTAGTGTCCAAGCTCCATTGGATTTTCACCAGTTTGATCACCTTGTTCCTCAACTTTTTCTCTTCCTTGGCAACTATCCCTACTGGTTCATTGGTATAAACCAAATTCTTCTGGACTTGAACTTGAGTAGGTGACTCCAGAATTGCTGCTTCATCATGCACCCATTTTCTCAATTGAGAAACATGAAATATAGGATGCACACCACTCAACTCCTCAGGTAACTTAAGTCTGTAGGCCATAGCACCAATCCTCTGTATAATTTCATATGGTCCTACAAATCTTGGTGATAGCTTACCAGATTTTCCAAACCTGAACACTTTCTTCATTGGTGATACTTTCAGAAAAACATGCTCTCCTACTTCAAACTCCATTGGCTTTCTCTTTCTATCTGCATAAGACTTTTGTCTTGATTGTGCTGCCTTCATCCTATGCCTAACCAATTCAATCATGTTGGAAGTTTCTTTAACATGATCTGGCCCCAACATTACACCCTCTCCTGCTTCCAACCAACAGGCAGGAGACATGCAAGGTCTCCCATACAAGGCTTCAAAGGGAGCCATTCCTATGGTTGATTGATAGCTATTGTTGTAAGTGAATTCTGCCAAGTGAATATGATCCTCCCAATTACCCCCAAAATCAAGCACACATGCTCTAAGTAAATCTTTCAATATTTTATTTACTATCTCTGTTTGCCCATCACTTTGAGGATGGTAGGCAGTGCTTAAACAAAGTTGTGTTCCCATTGCTTCTTGGAAACTTTCCCAAAATCTTGAGGTGAACAAAGTGTCTCTATCACTTACAATAGTCTTGGGTATGCCATGTAGCCTCACCACTTCTTTAATAAACAATTGTGCAAGACTAGATGCATTTCTATCTGACCTGACAGGAACAAAGTGAGCTGATTTGGTTAGTCTATCAACAATTACCCATATACTATCATTGCCTTTCTTAGTTCTAGGCAAACCATCCACAAAATCCATGGAAATGCTTTCCCACTTCTACTGAGGTACCTCCAAAGGTTGCAACATGCCAGAGGGCTTTTGGTGGTCTACTTTAATTTGTTGAGATGTGGAACATTTTGCCACATATCTTGCCACTGCTTGCTTCATTCCTGGCCACCAGTAGCCTCTTTTTAAATCATGATACATCTTAGTACCACCAAGGTGTATGGTGTACCTGGTCTTGTGATGCTCATTCATGATTTCTTCCTTCAATTCTGCAATGTTTGGTACACAAAGCTTATCATTTTTCCTCAAATAACCTTGGGAATCTATTTTAAAATTCTCTGACTCAATGTTATTTAATAACATTTCTTTCTTCTCCTTCAGACTTTGATCTTGATCTTGCATGCTACCAACTTTCTCCACCAGATTAGACTTCACTGTGATTATTCCCAGTGTACCATACTCCACCATATCACCATGCTCTTTAAAATTCACTACATCCTTGCTGTATATATCTGCCTCCCCAAGCACTGCAAGATTTTTAAACTCATCAATCATCAAACTGGCTAATCTAACATGATTTCTGCTCAAAGCATCTGCTACTCTATTAGCTTTTCCAGGAGTGTACAATATATCTAAATCATATGCAGCCAGAAACTCCAACCACCTTGCTTGCCTCATATTTAAATCTTTTTGAGAAAATAAATATTTCAATGCTTGATGATCTGTGAATAATTCAAATTTTGCCCTAAGCAAATAATGCCTCCATAGTTTTAGTGCAAACACTATTGCAGCTAATTCTAGATCATGAGTTGCATATTTGGTTTCATTGGGTTTAAGCTGTCTTGATGCATATGCCACTACCTTGCCATGTTGCATAAGCACTGCACCTAACCCAGACCCACTAGCATCAGTGTATACAACCATTCCTTCATTTGCTTCTGGGATTTGTAGGACAGGAGCTTCCACCAATGCTTGCTTCAATTTCTCAAAAGCTTGTTCACACTGCTCAGTCCACACATATGGTTGGTTCTTCTTGGTTAGTTTGGTCATTGGTGCGGCTATTCTTGAAAAATCCTTGATGAACCTCCTATAATACCCTGCCAATCCTAAGAATGACCTCACCTCAGTCACTGTTTTGGGTCTACTCCATGATTGAACTGCAATGACCTTGCTTGGATCTACACTTACTCCTTGCTGTGACACTATGTGTCCTAAGAATTTTACTTCATGTTGCCAAAATGTACACTTTGAATACTTGGCTTTTAATTCATGTTCTCTAAGTCTGGATAATACTAAATGTAGGTGCATGGCATGATCATTTTCTGTCTTTGAATAAATTAATATGTCATCTATAAACACCAAGACAAACTTATCCAAAAAGTCTCTAAAAATTCTATTCATCAAGTCTACAAAATAGGAGGGAGCATTGGTCAAGCCAAATGGCATTACTAGAAATTCATAAAGGCCATACCTTGTATTAAAGGTTGTGTACTCAATGCTTTCCTCTGCAACTTTCATCTGATGAAATCCAAAGGCTAAGTCTAGCCTTGAAAATATTTTAGCCCCATGCAATTGATCAAATAGATCATCTATTCTAGGCAGTGGGTACTTATTTTTAATAGTCACCTTGTTTAAATCTCTGTAGTCTACACACAACCTCATTGTTCCATCATGTTTCTTGACAAATAGCACTGGGGAACCCCAGCTGGAACTACTTGATCTTATGAATCCTTTCTCTTCTAATTCTTCTAGTTGATGTTTTAATTCTACCAACTCTTTTGGACCCATTCTATAAGGCTTCTTAATGATTGGATTTGTTCCAGGAATTAATTTTATTTTGAATTCAACTGGTCTGTTTTGAGGAATTCCTTTCACTTCTCCAAACACATCTACATATTCATTGACTACTGGGATTTCCTCTATTTTTAATTCCTTTTGAACTTCATTAATACTCCAGATTTTATTAAAACATGTATTCTTTGCTATTTCACTTAAGATGGTAATTCTTTTGCCTTCATTTGTTTCCAAAGAAATAGTAAGGTTTTCTAAATTTAAAATTGCTTTATTTCTCATTAACCAATCTACCCCCAAAATAATCCCAATACCAGGATAATTTAAGGTATATAAATCTGAATTAAATTCATAACCCCCTATAATGAATTTCAGATCCATACACTTCATCCCCAACATACAATGACTCCCTATGGGACTGTGTACAACCAAGGGCTGATCAATGGAAACACATGCAAGTGTTAACTTCTTTACAATTTCCAAAGATATTAGTGAATGTGAGGCACCAGTGTCATATATGACTGATATTGGTTGGGTATGAATAAAAATTATACCTTCAAGTTGCCCAACATTCCCAGTGTTACTTGCTGCCAAAGCTCCTACCCTTGCTGTTCCCCTATTGGTTTCTGGGCAATCCTTCTTGAGATGACCCATCTTTCCACAATTATAGCAGCCTCCTCTGGGTATCTTGGGGTCAGGGCATTGGTTACTATAATGTCCAGCTTTTCCACAATTAAAACAATGAGTGAACTTCTTGCTTTCAGGTGCTGTTGCTCCTTCCTCTTTCTTAACTCCTTTACTTGCATTTCTCTTGTCATAAGGTTGCACTTTGTTCTGACCACCCTTCTTCTTGTTGAGCTTCATATTCCTGAATTTCTCTCTTGCAGTGTCATGTTGCTCAAATGAGAGAGTTAGATCAATTACTTGATCAAAAGTTTTGTCCTTGTATGGCAACATTGCCCTTGACAAACTAGGGTTCAAGCCTTGAATGTACCTTGCATTCTTTGCTTCTGCATTCCCTATTAACACCAGTCCATACTTGGATAATGCTTCAAACTTCTGAGTGTATTCATTCACACTCATGCTTCCTTGCCTTAATCTAATAAAGTCTTCAAGTAGTGTGGCCTTGGCAGATGCTGGGACAAATCTGGCCTCAAGCATGTCTTTGAAATTATTCCAAGTAATGGTATCCTCTTGTCTTCCTGCTGTCACAACTTCCCACCAATCCAGTGCAACCCCCTTCAATTTCCTTGAAGCTATTTGTCTCTTCCTTTGGTCATTGATTTGCATATCTGTGAAGACCCTCTCCATAGTTTTTATCCAAGTTTGAACACCTATATCTCCTTCAGTACCTTCAAAATCCTTTCCTCCCAAAGTGGCACAAGTCTTAAGCAGTTTGGAGAGTTCCTCATGAGGATTATCTTGCCTTGGTGCCATTCCATCCCTTAAAGATCTCACAAAATCCTCCATGCTCATCACAGGTGGCTCACGTGATGATCCTGCACCTGTGTGATGCCTTGGTCCTACCATAATGCTATAAATATGATTGTTATGTTAGTTTATTTACCCCTATCAGTTTTTGGTGTCTTTACTTGGTTCATTTTTATTTCTGTGCACACTGTGCATGTGTCACATGTACACACATATATTTCTTGACATACAGCAAAAACATTCAACACCAACAATTCAAACAATGCATTCAAACATCCATATGCATACAACAACATTTACTATGTTATTTAAAACACAGCTCTGATACCAACTGTGGTGACCCTCATCTTTAAAGTCACTTAGAATTTTTTTTTATTCAAAAGGGACTCACCACTAAACCCCAAATACTTTTATATTTAAATTTTTATATAGTTTCCAAATATTTTTCCCAAGACCCTGGAATTACTAATATAATCATATCATTGTACAAAGATTAAATCAATTATATATTTGATGATATACAATTGCTCCTTTATTAATATTTACATATATATTCTTATATATATATCAGAGTCAATTTAAATCAAATTGAAAACAAAATATCATACAAGCTATTGACAAGCCACTTATTTCCTATTTAAATCTTATTCTACTGCCAGAGGTATATTTTTAGCAAATTATAATACCTAAACATGTTATCTGACTATATATATAAATATTAATCTGCCTAAATAAGGCTATTAGCATTTATTTGTTCTTGTGACAGTTATTAGGCTTATGCATAAAATTATTTCAAGATCCTACTTGTAGTTAGGAACATTAAAAGTGATTTCCTAATCACTGTCTCAAATTAAACAATTGAAGTTAGATTGCATTTCTATATTTGACATGGTACAGATTTTTAGTTGCTTGGTATATCACTATAATTGCTTGGTGTTATCTGAGGGTTGCTTGGTGTTTTTCTTGGTTTTGTCCCGGATGCACTCACACCTCATCAATTGAAATGAAGAGATTCCAGGCTCCAAGGGTTTGACCCATGGCCACCTAGACCAGCCATAGTCCCCCTTTTACCACTTGCAAACCCATACCCTTCATTTTGACAAGCTTTTACAAAATTCCTACTCCTAAATTTCCAAGCCTTTTTATGCCTAGTTCAAGTTTTCTGGGAAATACTTTCTTATAGGTGTTCAACCAAATATCCAAAGTCCATTACCCTTCCAGGTCTACTATTCTCAAAGATCCTTTTTTTTCTTTTTGAAATTTTAAATGCTCAAATCCATACAAATTTCCAGAATTTATGCACCTGCCAGTATCATTTACTTGCCATGCACAAATTCATTTTACTTGAATGTTCTGCTAAAATCTTTGAGAGTTCATTTCAAAAATTAAATCCCCTTAGCTGTTTAATTTCCATAAGACAAAATATAAACAATAGAAATCAGAGATTCAAATGTATATATATATATATATATATATATATATATATCTCAGTATCAATTATCTGACATGCATACATTTATTCCACTTGAGTATTTCTTATTCAAATCTTGTCAAATCTATTGAAATTTTATTTAAAGAAAATCATAGAATAAACTCAGGCAATAAAACCAGAGATCATTACATTCACATTTTATATTTATTTGTTATATCCATCCCCTTGTTTTCTCCAAATCAGATGATCATAGAATCAATAAAAATCAAACCTCATCAAATATCATTCAAAATGAATTTTACTTAAGTACAAGTTTTCAACCCCAAATACTTAGAAAGTTTCCTACAAGTACTTCAATTACAGAAAATAGAATTTGTCTAGTAATTCCATTACAAAGCAACTGCAAATTTAAAACAAGTCTCTCTTATTTATACTAGCAGCCAATGCCTTCTTTACTCATCAAGCCAACTTCAATTTCCTGCAAGCAAATCATTTAGCTACCCCAAATATTTTTTTTTGAGACACCCAGATGATTGCAAGGACAACCAAAAGGGCCAGTTTACACTGGTATGAGCATTTATCAATTTTGTATACTTACACATAATTTTGGTAATCTTGCAGTGCCTTCCTAGATTAACAGGTCTTATACATAGCAAGTTTTGGTTCATTCAAGAAGACACAATATCACATTCAACAAATTAAACAATGCACAACAGTCAGTTAAGATTAATCATGTGTACCATTTTAATTCATCCTCATCAAATCTTGGATAAGTAATCTCTGATTTATACTCCAAACTTCCACCCAGCAATTAATCAATGAACAATATTTATCTTGATTGAATCTAACACCAAATCTGAAAGTTTATAACCCAGATTTTTAAACCCCTACCCCCATTTATTTTATGGTCTTTAACTCCTTGTCAAATGAACACTATGTATGCATTGTGAAGGAAACTACCAGGTTGTTTAAATTATTCCAACACACAAAGGCCTCAGGGTGCAATTGCACCATGCACATACTTGCTTCCACCTGAAGTAAGCAGATCATTGACTACCCCCAAGTGACCAATTTAGTTTTTTTTTCATTCATATATCAGAGAAATATGACTGCCTACATATTTTCTGGCTCAACCCCATGTTCCCCTATTAATCTTGATCCATGTTTAATGATGATAGAACAAGAATACTTAAAACATGTTAACTCTGAAAGCCAAATTACAGATCAATGTTCCAAACAAAAATGCACAAACAAACATCCATATCACCCATAAAAAATCATTTCAGAGATTCAAATAACTCATAGTATTTTTAGGCTGCCTGCAATAGGACTTAATGCCATTGCATACAAAAGATATATACTCACATAATGTTTCTCCTTTCACTGCCTTAATTTCTTAGAACAGCAAATCCCCCAAAGCCTCAAGCTAGTGTTTCTCCTTGTTTATTTTATTTTGTTTTTGATCCCGAGAGAGTGATGGTTTTGGCTATGTGCAGTTATTTATAAATCCATTCTAGTGTTTTAGAAAATGGGTAATTCCCCTGATACCCTTAGATGTTTATGTACACATCATATTTCTATGTGATCATAAATTGGAAATGCACACTTTAATTAGCTATTTCGGGGATCATGCATTTTTAGACACTCAATACTATTTTCATGACTCTTTTCTACTCATGCAATAAGCATGTGACCCTCAGTTCATTATTCCTTTTTATAAGTTTTAAGGAAATCTGAAAATCTACTTTGTATATTTTTTTTCTACCTATCTATTACCTCCATTAAATCAGACATACTACCATACTTTGTAATGTAAAATCATTTACACAAATTATTTGCTTGGAACAAATATGGTATGGAAATTTTATTTGATTCTGTATATGTGTGTATATATATATATATATTTCTGCCTTTATGTCAAATCAGTCAACTCCCTTTTAAATTAAAAATCACATATATTATGCTAATTATTTTCTGGCACAATTATAAGACATATAAACCTTTATATTAAACTTCATTTTATTTTATCTTCATATAAAACAGCAAACACCTCATATATATTAAATGTGTATATATATTTACATAATTCTTTGAACATAAAGCTATATTTATTTTGAGTTCCAATTTTTCTTCTAATTACCTTAATTCCTTGCATTTTATCAAACAGAAGCTCCCATTTAATTTTTTTTATTGCCAAATTATTTTCTGTTTTAATGCAATATATATATATACTTATATATATATATATATATCTCAGAATTTTCTAATATAAATATATATCATTTTATTTTTATTTTAGGGTCATTACAGAAACATTAGACAAGGCCTAATTGAGTTACTTCACTCCTATGTTAACTACCTCAATAAGGAGTTAACCTATGCCAAGGGAGCGAACAAAAAAACTTGGTAGCCCCCTTTGCTCCAGGGTGAGGTCTTGCTTAAAAATATGGAAAGAACTACAAAAGCAACCAGCCTTGTCTTTAAATGAATTCTTTCAATGGGCCAACGATGGCATGAGCATGGGGGAGGACAATGTATCCTATAGTAATGAAGAAAAAGTGAGGAGACAAGCACAAATTCCACGATAAGGGAAACCATGGAAGAAATGGCGATTATGAGCATAACAAAAAATGGTTTGGGACGACCCACAATTCAAAGCTGGGCACACAAACTACGCCTCTTTAAATTGCATCACGAAAACCATCTATCTCGCTATTAGGAACCATGAACCATTCCACAGGATCCTCTTGCCTGCTTAGGACGAAAGAAGGAGCCCATGAGAAAGGTTATATTGCAAATTCCACCAACTAAATGATCATGGCATCAATAAGTGCCGCAACATAAAAGATGGGATAAAGTAGATGATCTGTGAAGGTTTACTTGTAACAATGTAGATTAGGGGGCTCAACGAAAAGCTCTTCCCACCTTGCCTCAATGAATAGAGGGAAATAACATCGCCGCAATCGACAAGGAAATCTTATCTATATGCGGCGGCCTACATGTGACAGGAAGCAATCTAGAGGCCCAAGATCGACATAAGAGGAAGTTTACCCTCACTAGCTAATTATAATCAATAGAGCTCCAAGCCCTGAAGTATTTCAAAGTGGAGGAGGAGGAACCTGGTACCACCTTTGTAGTAGAAGACAAAAGAGGCATTGACTACTCACACCATAACCAATGGTCATCTCCATCCACATCATAAATACTAAAGTGCATTGGTCATCAAAGATAGGGAAGCTCAATGAAAGTCATGTTTCAAAATGTCTTTGACTAGATGAAGTTTCTATAGTCAAGCCTTAATCCATAAAGCCTTCCCATTTGTGGCTTTGACATTTTTGATATTGTTACTTTAGGGTCGACCTTGCATGTTATCACCTTCGAAGAGGAACCCCGACTCGCTAAAATTTGAGAAAACTTTACTAAGATGGATTGCACTTTCTCCTACAACAGACGTTGGAATGCATTGGCCGATCTAGATGTAGTCGTTGCATGCCAGTAACTCAAAATAAAATTCCCCATCAAGGGAGGAGTCGAATGCATCCTAAGCAACTAGTAGGATGCCAAACACTGCTATAACATTTCTCTTCAATAAGCCAAAAAAGGAGTGCTTGTGATCTAATAGGAGATGAAAACTCTTAATAATAACCACGTCAAGTGGGTACAAGGGCACTCAATTACCTCTTCCGTGCTAGTATTGATCCCAGCAAGAAATCATGATAACTCTAGGAATCCACTACTCATGACAGTGACATCAATCAAATTGAAGCACTTAGGAGAGCACGTGAACACCTAAAGGTTCACGTTCATCCCAAAGCCAGTCAAAATAGCACTTAAGTGGATGCAAGAGCCAACCAACAGTCCATTCACCCAGAAAACCTCAATGAAACTGATAAAAAGCCATCACCTCCCTATAATTGGTGAGAATGCAAGGGCCACTCAATGCATCTATTCGCTCTAAGGTTGAGGTCATTGAAGATGAGGCCTCCCTGGCTAGTCAAGCCAACGCCTGAGAACTCATTTCCACTTGGAACAAACAAATCCACCCCAATTGGCAAGTAGGAATAACATCCACCCAATCAGTGTCGAAGTACTCATCAATAAGCGTTGGGTTAGACCAAACCCCTTAGCTCTAGCACAAAAATACATCCCGACTAAGGACTTCATAGAGCACATAATAATTGCAATGGATCAATGCAAACTAGAGCTCAACAGGCAGCGATAATGATGATCCTCTATGTACGCATATAGGAAACATCAACCCAGACAGTGTGTCGGCCATAAATCCTAAAATAATTGTTTTGGACAACGATAAAACAAGTCGGATTGTCCATATCAAAATGGAAATGGATCTAGCAGTGAGAATAGAGTTGATATATTACCCCATGAAAAGCACATACATGTTGTTCTGGAGGCATGATTACACGAACATTACAGATCCCTTCGCCATATGTCATGCTCTTAAATTGACCCTGGAGCTCACCTAGTTCATCAAAAGAGGAGACAACTTAATCTTGAGAGATAAAAAGCAGTAAAAGAAGAAGTGGAGAAGCCTTCATGTAACAACCCTGTATTTTACAAATATTTTTAAATTGATTTTTCCAGATTTAAAAGCTTTATTTATGAAAAAGAATAAATTTTGTTATTTTAAATATAAACTTTGACTTTGATGTGGATTAGAATTCCAAATATGACTAAATTTAATATTTCCTGAAAATGTGAATTTTGGTCAATAGTCAAACTTTGACTTTTAAGTTTAAATTTTTAATAGTTTGAAATTATAAATTTTATCTTTTATTATGAAAATAGATTTAATAACTTGAACACTACTTTTCGTTTCGTTGAAAACGGAGTTAAAATGTAAAAGTTATGTACATTTCAATTTTTAGTATAATTTGTTTATTTGTGCAATTTTGCCTATTTTAAATTTTTTTAAATCATATTTTCTTTCTTATATTTTGTTTTAATATGTGTTAATATGTTTTTTATGTATATTTTGTCTTTTTATGTTTTTAAATTGATAATAGTATTTTTCCAAAATTTACTGTATTTATTTTTCATTTTTAAAGGCTGTTTTCCTATTTTCTGCTATTTTCTTCATTAAAAATTATATGTAAATTAAATTTTAAATATTTATTTTGTGAATATATTTTTATTTTATATATTATTTATGTTTAAAAATATATTGCAAGCTCATATGAATTTTCTAAAAAAATTTTCTATTCAATTTCAAAATTTTCTAGTCTAGTTCACTGTTTTAACTATTTTCCTTAATTCTACTTTATATAATCAATAAATATTATATATATTTTTATATTTTATCAAATTTTCGAATTTTTAACTGGAATTTCTGTTATTATCAGAAATATAAACTTATAAAAATGAATTAAAGAAATTTGAAAGGCCTTAAACTTTCTATCTTCCTAAGGCCCTTTTATTTTCTAACCCTTCTACTTTTTAACCTAACTTTTCATTCAATTGGCAACATCTCCTCATTTCTTCAGCCGCCACTTTTTTTTTCTCTCATTCACGAAATTCCAAAGCTCCTAAACCCTAAAAAAAATATGGCTTCCATTCTCCTCTTATCTTCTTCCTTTATCTCTTCTTTACTTCACAATTTCCATTGATTTTGCCTTCCTCCTCTTCTAGCTTTGCTTGGCCTCTACCACCTTCATCTCCACCATCCTCTCCACCTTCAGCCCCACCACCATCTCCAGCAGCACCTCCTCCTCCTCCACTGACCATGACAAGCCATGCCCATCCATTTAAGTTAGCACCACAAAATTGCACAAAAACCCTTCCAAACAATGCCTAAACCACATATGCTTCACCACCACCTTCATCTATCGCCTTGGCCACCCCTAGAACCACCACCACCAGCAACTACATGACCTTTGGCTGCTGCTGCACCATCACCCTCCACTGTCCAGACCTATACCATGCATGGCTGAGCCAAGCAATGACCAAGTCGAGCCTTGTTGTGACCAAAACTTCACCTATTTGCCTTGTCCATTGATATTCTTCATGTTGCATCTCCTACCCTTCACATCACTTCATGTTGCCATGCTTAGGTGTGCTAAACCTGACCTATATGATGCTAACCTGAGCCCAAACACATCATGGCTGAGCACTTGATCCCCTATGGTCAAGCATTTGAATGGTAAAGGCAAAGTCTTGTCTTTATTGCTTTGTATTTCAATTTGTTCAACATTGTTTTATGTTAAGTATATTCATGTGCTATATTGTTTTGTCTTGTTTGGGTATTGTTTACAAGATGATATCTTGGCTATTTTCTCCACTCAAATCAAAGGTCGTGCCTTCTGGATCCGTTGTGTCATTCTAATTGATATCTCCAGCATAAAAAGGTGAGTTATTCTCACCAGACAATATGTACCTATATAACTAGTAAATTGACACCCTGTGAATCTGTAGAAATATATTATCATGTTATATATGCCTATATTATTATCATATGATGTTCACACCTGTTATTACACCTGTTATATCATATGTTACTGTTATTTAATGTTATTCTGTTATTTATATATGTTATCACCATTGCAAGTTCCCTGTAGACTAGAATCACTATGGGTTGAAATGATACATACCCGAACGGACTTTAGAATAGGGAAAAATCGTTATGGGCTGAAATGATAGGCCTGAATGGTTTTTATTTAATTTATTTTAACTTGGGATTGCGGGTTTGAAATGATAGAACCCGGATTTTTCTTTTTTTTTAACTGCGGATTGAAATGATACATATCTGTATCACTTGACCTAAGTTAGAAAATTATATACAGGCCCGTGGTTATTTTATAAAGTGTTTTAGATATTTTTAAGTATTTTAAAAATTATAAATTTATGAAATTTGATTTAAATAGATTTTGAAATATTTTAAAATAAAGAAATTTGTGTTAAAAATGTAATTAATGAATGGTTTAACTGGATTTTTGAAATATAACTTAAGTTGGAAATTTGGAATTTTGGTTAAAAGTGATATTTAGGTTATATAAATAAAATGGATATTAAATTTTATTTGGAAATGGTAAATATGATAATTTGATTAAATTTGAATTTAAGTGATTTATTAAAGTATTATTGATTTTTCTATGAATTTAAGTGGTTAAATAAATGAATGTTTAAAAGTGATCTTTTAAAATATAACTTGACTTGGAAATGTGAAATTTGGTTTTAATTAAAGGTTTTAGTTAATTAAATAAAATTGGAAATTTAGTTAAATTTGTGAAATGGTAATTTAAATTTGAAGTGTTAAGTTATTTGTTGAAATGTGAAGAATTGGAAACTTTTACACTTAAATTTATTAAGTAAATTGTTGAAAATTGGATTTAATTATAAGAAATTTATTGTGAAAAAGATACATGTTAAATGATATGTAAATGAACATTTTAAATGTTAAATTATGATTTTTAAAATGTTTAAAGAGTTTAAAATGAAGTTATTTAATTGCTGGAAATACACTAAAAAGCTGGAAATCACTTTTAATAGCATTCAGAAATGCTATGGTTCTGAATTACACTAAAAATTGAATAAAAGGGCTACTACAGCATTTCTGAAATGCTGCAGTTGCTGTAGTTGAACTTATAGGCTAATATTGAACCCAGGTCTATTATAGCATTCTCTGGAAATGCTATAATGGTCTGCAGTCTTTGCTGAAACCAAATTTAACCCTTGTTTTGAAATCTGAACTACCGCAGCACTTCTGAAATGCTGTCTTTTCTGTTTTGAACTATAATTCAACTAAAACTGAGTTTTAACAGCAGTTTTAAGTGCTGTCTTTGCTGAATTAAAAATGTTTTCAAATATAACTTATAGCAGTTGTTTTAAATGCTGTGAAATGCTGAAATTTTAATAATTAGGGGTTTTGACTTAGTAAACGAACTCAGAATGGTTTGAAACTTTGGAAATTGAATACTTGATTTGAAAATATAATAATTACACTTTTAAAAGGTTTAAATGAATTATTTTGATTGGAATATAAACTATTTAAAGGTGATTTGAAATGATAGTAAATGAACGACATCTTTGAATTTAAAAGGTATTTAAAGTTGAATATTTGGATTTGAACTGATAGGATATTTTATTTTATTAAAATGATTTGAAATGAAGTTTTGTAAGGATATGATATTTTATTATATTAAAATGATTTGAAATGAAGTTTTGAAATTATATGAAAATTTAAATATATGGAAATGGTTTGGAATTGATTTAATCTTTATTTTGATAAAGATATGGTTTGAAATGATATTTTATTTTGAAGTAAAGTATTGTTTTTAAAAGTTATAACCACGGGTTATAATAACGTTGGGTTGTTAAAGAGACCGGGATCGGATATGGACATACTCTCTGTCTTACCGAAACCCACTTTGGCAACTGTGTACGCGGTGGAGATTCCAGAATGAAGTAGGATGGTGGCGACGTTCTTAAGGTATGTTACGTAGACCCAACTCCCGTGAGTTGGCATAAGGTGGCTAAAACAGGAGCGATCTCGGACCAGTGAGGTAGCACCTCTTCTCGGACACATTTCTTCAATATTATACTCTTACTTGTGATTGATTAGATGGCCATCCTCCGATTTGGGAGTGTTGTTCGAGGTGGAACGGTAGTGGCTGCTATGCGTATCCATCAGTCCGTGTGCGTAATTGGTATATCTACCCTGGCATTGCCTAGTTGTGCCGTGTCACCTACCATATCGAGCTTTACTACGATTATGATTTTAAGATCCGACCGCGTTAAGGTTCTCCATCCCCTTAACGCTATTTTCTATTACTTATTTAGACACTATTATAATATCGAATATTACTACATAGTAGATAGTTTAACGGATCCTTAGAGGATGGGCGGTCCCAAGCATCTTCTAAGTTACTTGTACCTTTATTACAGTTCACTTGAGTTGGTTTACATTATATAAGTATATATTGTCCTGACTCGAGTGTTTTGTGTTTTGCTTTACGCTCGGGTCAGCCTGAGTTATTCACAGATTTGGATTTCCACTCTCTTGGAGATTTGAATCGCTGGAGATTATCTGCTTGTCATGTCCTATCTATTTCAGTTCCGTTGTTCTACTCAGCTTGTACTTGGTTATTTTATTGAGACTTTTGTTGTACTCTATTTCTTCTGTTGTATCTTATGTAACTCTGATATATTTATATAGTAGCTTCATGAACTACTATTTCTTTTACTTCCGCTGCATTATTTTACTCTGTGTCTGTGATCTGTGATTATATTTATTTACTGTATATTCTGAGATTTGCCAAATTTTATTTACAACGCGGTATTTTGAGCAATTCAACTCCGGCATGAGTGTCTACCTATACACTTATAATGGATGCGAATGGTTGAAAATATCGGGTCGTTACAGTTGGTATCAGAGCTTTGGCTTTGAGGCAAAACTTAGAATGTATGGTAAATTTAGCTACAGAATCACTTTCATTCGAGCTTGAATCATTTTTCTTTTGACTCGATTTCCTTTGAATTTTGGAACTTTCCCTACGGTTCCAAAATCCATTCTTGTCCCTCACTATTCATCTTCTTTTGACTCTGGAGTATCCCATAACTCCACTTCGAATGATCTTTATAGTGAATTGGCGGTCTCGCCAATATTCTAATTTTTTTGTAAAAGGGTGAAAATCCTTTACAATCAGCATCGATTCACCAGAGATTTATATTTATCCTTGGTTTAGATGCTAATATCTTTTATTTTTCCAAACTCTATCTCTTGAGATCGAACGTAGATTTGTCCCAGGAAAATCCACATCGATCTTATTCTTTAACTCACGGTTAACCCGGTTAAGGTTGTCCGCGGTTATCTAAGCTTACCCATCTCCCTACTTTGTGATTTAATCATCTTGTCTTTTGTTTCCAACCTACCTTCAAAACATTTTGAATTGTATTTGTAAATATGTAATTAATATTTTGTTTTATATTGTGTTGTTTGAGTTGTTGATGTTGATTTGGGTTTCCGATCGATTCGTTTGATCAACGCTATCGATAGGATTTCTAAAACACTTTGACAAAACAAACTGACACAATATTATAAAAAAAAATTGGTTAATGAAATAAATTTGGATATATAATTTTATGGAACTTAATAAATTGATTTAAATTGATAATTTGAAATGATAATACTTGATTTATCATTTATTGTTCTACAAATGAATTTATAAATAGTTGTTTATAAATTTATTTGGGAACTGAAATGAATTTAAAACAAGAAATTTAAGAATTTAATTTCCGATGGATGCAAACCTTGTGTTAAAGGTTTTAAAAGGATATTATTTAAAGTATTTTGAATAAAAATTTGTCTCTAAAGGATTTTAAAGTTTAAAAATTTAGTGCTCTTCTCTTTGTCGCTGGAAAATAATTTCGGTGATGACTGCAGCATCATCGACGTTCATTTTCGAGTTTCGAAGTGAAGAAACCATTCTGTAGTCTTGCTACAGCTTTGTTTTGGAAAATCTGATTGATTTGAATTTCTAAAATATGACTGGATTATAATATATATAAAGATATATGATTTAAATTTGATTTAACATATTATGTATATATAATTACTTATCTCCAAATGGTTTGAAGATGTTCGAAGATTCAAATTCTTAAATTTTATCTTGAAGAATAATTTCAATTATAAGAAGAAAAAATAAAAAATTTGGATAAATGATTCAAACTTGAGATAATTGAATTGGAAAGTTTTATTTGTATAATACAATTGCATTCAAATATAACTTACCTTAAATATTTTTTGAAGTTAACAATGTAATTGGATAATATGCAGTACAGAAATGATTTTATAAATAAAATTTGAGTGGTTATAATAAATGTTATACACTTAAATTTTAGTTATAAAAGATTAACAGAGGTAAATAGTGAAAAAGGAATTTAAAGAGATTTTATTTAAATAACTTAATAATCAAATTTGATTTAATATGGAACCTTAAGTTTAACCTAGGAATTTTAATAATGGTTATTTCCTGAAACGAATATGTTGTATAATAAATAATGTATCTTTGAATAGATAAAATAAAATACATTAGAATTGGACATTTTGTAATAAAGTTTATTTAACTTGAATTCATAGTTTAATTGATGTCTAAATGAATAAATGTGTAAAGGAATTTGATTGTTATATTTGCTATGATAAATATTTTATTTATGAAATAGATTTGTCTTGAAAAATGAATAATTATGATTTAAATAGTTAAAATGTATTTTAACATCACTAAAATTTGATAATTGAGAATTTGGTTTTCAAATGAAATTTTAAGTGTAACTTATTAAAGGAATATCTATTTATGAAATGGGTATTTTAAATAAAGTGTTAGGTTATGTGTTAAATTAAGAGCTAACTAAAATAGTGAACTTTTAACTTAATAAACGAAGTATAGTTTAATTTGGATATTCCATTCATAAAGGTTTGTTTTAATAAGTCATAAGTTAAAAGATATCCAAATGAATATTTCTGAAATTGAACTAATTTGAAATACTAATATATCTACTGTAGCATTTTATAAGTGCTGCTATTTTGAAAAGACAATGTTTTGGAAATTTTTATAATTAAATGAACTTAGAAATGTTACAACTTTAAAATGAATATTATTTGACCTTGAATTAAAATGGTTTAAATGAAGATTTTTTTTAGGGTGTTATGATTTTTTAAGTATTATTTTTTTTTAAAAGGCTAACTTGTCCAAAGTGTTATGATTTTAGTAGTGTGATTTCCAAATGATAAACATCCCTAAATTATTATGATTTCAAAGCATTATGGTTTTAAATTTATTATCTTATTTTGTTTTTCAAACTACCTTTTGGTTGTCCTTATTTCTCTTATCTTGTTACAGAATGGGAAGGCTATTGCTTATACCAGTCCGTTTAGAAATCTTTCTGTAATCTTTGATAATCTTTGTTACTCATCTGGATCTGAACACTGTTTTTCCATTCATAGACCGTCGGTCAAGTGAAAAAGGAGATTCAGACTCTAGAGGATCTTTTTCGTGCTTATATTCTTGATTTGATCACCTCAATCTTGTTAAACTTACCTATAACAATAGTTATCAGGTGTAATTCCAATCTTCTTATCATCTTGTCTTAATTCTATTTCATTCTATCTTTTTCTGTGCTTTCCCGTACCTCGTTCCTTTTCGGGGACGAAAAGTTTTGAGTGGGGGAGAGTGTAACAACCCTGTATTTTACAAATATTTTTAAATTGATTTTTCCAGATTTAAAAGCTTTATTTATGAAAAAGAATAAATTTTGTTATTTTAAATATAAACTTTGACTTTGATGTGGATTAGAATTCCAAATATGACTAAATTTAATATTTCCTGAAAATGTGAATTTTGGTCAATAGTCAAACTTTGACTTTTAAGTTTAAATTTTTAATAGTTTGAAATTATAAATTTTATCTTTTATTATGAAAATAGATTTAATAACTTGAACACTACTTTTCGTTTCGTTGAAAACGGAGTTAAAATGTAAAAGTTATGTACATTTCAATTTTTAGTATAATTTGTTTATTTGTGCAATTTTGCCTATTTTAAATTTTTTTAAATCATATTTTCTTTCTTATATTTTGTTTTAATATGTGTTAATATGTTTTTTATGTATATTTTGTCTTTTTATGTTTTTAAATTGATAATAGTATTTTTCCAAAATTTACTGTATTTATTTTTCATTTTTAAAGGCTGTTTTCCTATTTTCTGCTATTTTCTTCATTAAAAATTATATGTAAATTAAATTTTAAATATTTATTTTGTGAATATATTTTTATTTTATATATTATTTATGTTTAAAAATATATTGCAAGCTCATATGAATTTTCTAAAAAATTTTTCTATTCAATTTCAAAATTTTCTAGTCTAGTTCACTGTTTTAACTATTTTCCTTAATTCTACTTTATATAATCAATAAATATTATATATATTTTTATATTTTATCAAATTTTCGAATTTTTAACTGGAATTTCTGTTATTATCAGAAATATAAACTTATAAAAATGAATTAAAGAAATTTGAAAGGCCTTAAACTTTCTATCTTCCTAAGGCCCTTTTATTTTCTAACCCTTCTACTTTTTAACCTAACTTTTCATTCAATTGGCAACATCTCCTCATTTCTTCAGCCGCCACTTTTTTTTTCTCTCATTCACGAAATTCCAAAGCTCCTAAACCCTAAAAAAAATATGGCTTCCATTCTCCTCTTATCTTCTTCCTTTATCTCTTCTTTACTTCACAATTTCCATTGATTTTGCCTTCCTCCTCTTCTAGCTTTGCTTGGCCTCTACCACCTTCATCTCCACCATCCTCTCCACCTTCAGCCCCACCACCATCTACAGCAGCACCTCCTCCTCCTCCACTGACCATGACAAGCCATGCCCATCCATTTAAGTTAGCACCACAAAATTGCACAAAAACCCTTCCAAACAATGCCTAAACCACATATGCTTCACCACCACCTTCATCTATCGCCTTGGCCACCCCTAGAACCACCACCACCAGCAACTACATGACCTTTGGCTGCTGCTGCACCATCACCCTCCACTGTCCAGACCTATACCATGCATGGCTGAGCCAAGCAATGACCAAGTCGAGCCTTGTTGTGACCAAAACTTCACCTATTTGCCTTGTCCATTGATATTCTTCATGTTGCATCTCCTACCCTTCACATCACTTCATGTTGCCATGCTTAGGTGTGCTAAACCTGACCTATATGATGCTAACCTGAGCCCAAACACATCATGGCTGAGCACTTGATCCCCTATGGTCAAGCATTTGAATGGTAAAGGCAAAGTCTTGTCTTTATTGCTTTGTATTTCAATTTGTTCAACATTGTTTTATGTTAAGTATATTCATGTGCTATATTGTTTTGTCTTGTTTGGGTATTGTTTACAAGATGATATCTTGGCTATTTTCTCCACTCAAATCAAAGGTCGTGCCTTCTGGATCCGTTGTGTCATTCTAATTGATATCTCCAGCATAAAAAGGTGAGTTATTCTCACCAGACAATATGTACCTATATAACTAGTAAATTGACACCCTGTGAATCTGTAGAAATATATTATCATGTTATATATGCCTATATTATTATCATATGATGTTCACACCTGTTATTACACTGTTATATCATATGTTACTGTTATTTAATGTTATTCTGTTATTTATATATGTTATCACCATTGCAAGTTCCCTGTAGACTAGAATCACTATGGGTTGAAATGATACATACCCGAACGGACTTTAGAATAGGGAAAAATCGTTATGGGCTGAAATGATAGGCCTGAATGGTTTTTATTTAATTTATTTTATCTTGGGATTGCGGGTTTGAAATGATAGAACCCGGATTTTTCTTTTTTTTTTAACTGCGGATTGAAATGATACATATCTGTATCACTTGACCTAAGTTAGAAAATTATATACAGGCCCGTGGTTATTTTATAAAGTGTTTTAGATATTTTTAAGTATTTTAAAAATTATAAATTTATGAAATTTGATTTAAATAGATTTTGAAATATTTTAAAATAAAGAAATTTGTGTTAAAAATGTAATTAATGAATGGTTTAACTGGATTTTTGAAATATAACTTAAGTTGGAAATTTGGAATTTTGGTTAAAAGTGATATTTAGGTTATATAAATAAAATGGATATTAAATTTTATTTGGAAATGGTAAATATGATAATTTGATTAAATTTGAATTTAAGTGATTTATTAAAGTATTATTGATTTTTCTATGAATTTAAGTGGTTAAATAAATGAATGTTTAAAAGTGATCTTTTAAAATATAACTTGACTTGGAAATGTGAAATTTGGTTTTAATTAAAGGTTTTAGTTAATTAAATAAAATTGGAAATTTAGTTAAATTTGTGAAATGGTAATTTAAATTTGAAGTGTTAAGTTATTTGTTGAAATGTGAAGAATTGGAAACTTTTACACTTAAATTTATTAAGTAAATTGTTGAAAATTGGATTTAATTATAAGAAATTTATTGTGAAAAAGATACATGTTAAATGATATGTAAATGAACATTTTAAATGTTAAATTATGATTTTTAAAATGTTTAAAGAGTTTAAAATGAAGTTATTTAATTGCTGGAAATACACTAAAAAGCTGGAAATCACTTTTAATAGCATTCAGAAATGCTATGGTTCTGAATTACACTAAAAATTGAATAAAAGGGCTACTGCAGCATTTCTGAAATGCTGCAGTTGCTGTAGTTGAACTTATAGGCTAATATTGAACCCAGGTCTATTATAGCATTCTCTGGAAATGCTATAATGGTCTGCAGTCTTTGCTGAAACCAAATTTAACCCTTGTTTTGAAATCTGAACTACCGCAGCACTTCTGAAATGCTGTCTTTTCTGTTTTGAACTATAATTCAACTAAAACTGAGTTTTAACAGCAGTTTTAAGTGCTGTCTTTGCTGAATTAAAAATGTTTTCAAATATAACTTATAGCAGTTGTTTTAAATGCTGTGAAATGCTGAAATTTTAATAATTAGGGGTTTTGACTTAGTAAACGAACTCAGAATGGTTTGAAACTTTGGAAATTGAATACTTGATTTGAAAATATAATAATTACACTTTTAAAAGGTTTAAATGAATTATTTTGATTGGAATATAAACTATTTAAAGGTGATTTGAAATGATAGTAAATGAACGACATCTTTGAATTTAAAAGGTATTTAAAGTTGAATATTTGGATTTGAACTGATAGGATATTTTATTTTATTAAAATGATTTGAAATGAAGTTTTGTAAGGATATGATATTTTATTATATTAAAATGATTTGAAATGAAGTTTTGAAATTATATGAAAATTTAAATATATGGAAATGGTTTGGAATTGATTTAATCTTTATTTTGATAAAGATATGGTTTGAAATGATATTTTATTTTGAAGTAAAGTATTGTTTTTAAAAGTTATAACCACGGGTTATAATAACGTTGGGTTGTTAAAGAGACCGGGATCGGATATGGACATACTCTCTGTCTTACCGAAACCCACTTTGGCAACTGTGTACGCGGTGGAGATTCCAGAATGAAGTAGGATGGTGGCGACGTTCTTAAGGTATGTTACGTAGACCCAACTCCCGTGAGTTGGCATAAGGTGGCTAAAACAGGAGCGATCTCGGACCAGTGAGGTAGCACCTCTTCTCGGACACATTTCTTCAATATTATACTCTTACTTGTGATTGATTAGATGGCCATCCTCCGATTTGGGAGTGTTGTTCGAGGTGGAACGGTAGTGGCTGCTATGCGTATCCATCAGTCCGTGTGCGTAATTGGTATATCTACCCTGGCATTGCCTAGTTGTGCCGTGTCACCTACCATATCGAGCTTTACTACGATTATGATTTTAAGATCCGACCGCGTTAAGGTTCTCCATCCCCTTAACGCTATTTTCTATTACTTATTTAGACACTATTATAATATCGAATATTACTACATAGTAGATAGTTTAACGGATCCTTAGAGGATGGGCGGTCCCAAGCATCTTCTAAGTTACTTGTACCTTTATTACAGTTCACTTGAGTTGGTTTACATTATATAAGTATATATTGTCCTGACTCGAGTGTTTTGTGTTTTGCTTTACGCTCGGGTCAGCCTGAGTTATTCACAGATTTGGATTTCCACTCTCTTGGAGATTTGAATCGCTGGAGATTATCTGCTTGTCATGTCCTATCTATTTCAGTTCCGTTGTTCTACTCAGCTTGTACTTGGTTATTTTATTGAGACTTTTGTTGTACTCTATTTCTTCTGTTGTATCTTATGTAACTCTGATATATTTATATAGTAGCTTCATGAACTACTATTTCTTTTACTTCCGCTGCATTATTTTACTCCGTGTCTGTGATCTGTGATTATATTTATTTACTGTATATTCTGAGATTTGCCAAATTTTATTTACAACGCGGTATTTTGAGCAATTCAACTCCGGCATGAGTGTCTACCTATACACTTATAATGGATGCGAATGGTTGAAAATATCGGGTCGTTACACTTCAAAACCAGGATCATATGAGAATCCAAGTATCCGGTAGGAGTGGCTAACCTTGTGCTGGTCCGAAAACCCAAGGGAGCCAAGAGAACATGCATTGATTTCTTCAACCTCAACAAAGCCTTCCCAATAGACAACTTCCCCTTTTTGCACATCGATTAGCTCATGGATGCAACTAGAAAACATAATTTGTTGACCTTCGTGGATGCTTACTCTGGGTACATTCAGATTTCTATACATGGCCCTAATCAGTAGCATACTTTATTCATCGCCAATGTAGGACTATGTTATCATAAGGTTATAACCTTCTTTCCTTGAAACGTTGGAGCAACCTATCAAAGGCCTATAAATAAGATGATTGCTGAGTATATTAGGAAATTAATGGAAGTTTATGTTGATGACATGCTAGTAAAATTTGAAAAAGCAAGGAGGATATGTAGTAAGTGTGAAAGAGATCGAGGCCAACCCTAGTAAAATCTAAGCCATAAAAGAACGAAGATCCCTCACACCATCGAGCAAGTCTAATGCTTGAATGAGATGGTCACATCTCTCGGCCATTTCATCTCTAGGACAATGGACAACTTCATTCCTTCCTTTGACATGATTAAGAATGGAAAGTCCTTCACATGGACATATGACTACACCAAAGTATTTAAAGAATTGAAGCATCATTTGGCAATATCTCTAATCCTCTCGAAGACAATAGATGAGGAAGAACTCTATCTTTACCTCATAATCACTGACCATATGATGTACATTTCCTTGGTATAAGATGAAGAATGTATACATGACCAATCTAGGATGTCAGTAAGAGGTTGACAAACCCAGAAATAAGGTACACTAGGTTGTAGAAGCTGGCATACTCCCTACTTGTTGATGCTAGAAATCCCCACTTCCAGACCCAGCCCGTCAAAGTCCTAACAAATCAAGCTTTAAAACAAATTCTGGTTCTGCTCGACATAATAGATTGCCTCTAAAGTGGATGGTAAAATTTGGCCAACACCACAACGCCTTGCACCCCCCTCTTTCACAGGCTAGGATCTAGCTGACATCATTGAAGAATTCTTTAGTCCAAATAGCGGCGAAGAAGACACCCATTGAATAATGCTCCTGGCTATTGTATATTGATGAGGTATCCAACAAAAAGAGGATAGAGGTCTATATGGTACCACCACCCTTTACGGACATGAAATTTTCTTTACCGTAAGATTGAACTTAAAAGTAACTAACAATAAAGCTTAGTATGAAGCTATCCTAGCCAGCATGCAGATGGCGAAAGAGCTCAAAATTGCATACCTACAGTGACTCCTCACTCATGCTCTACCAAACCAGTAAGCGAGTTTAAGTAAAGGGAAAAACTCTGGCTTAGTATATCGCTGAGGCCAAGAAGTTGATTAACACCTTCTCTAACTTCATGCTTGGGAAACTACCAAGGGAGAAGGCAGCCAAGCCAAGTAATTGGCCAAGATGGCAAACAAATCGGTGAAGACTAACACTGGGGTCTTGTTGTAAATCTAAAGCACCCTATGCATCAAACAAGGGGTAATGACTGTGGAAATCAGGGATGGACCACAAGACGGCTAGGTGACCCTGCTCTTGAAAAATTTGGTGAGCAGATTGTGAATGCAATGAATCCAGATAGATCCTTTATCGAGTTCCCAACTACATGGTCATGGATAGCAAATTATACAGGAGAAGTTACTCTACCCTACTCCAATATTGCATTATTCAACGCAAAATCGAGCAATTCCTTACTGCATGAAGGCTTCGAGGGATCACGATAGAAGCAAAACCTTGCAAAGAAGGTTGCATGGTAGGGATATTATTAACCGACCGTAAAAAAGACTCCATGGACTATACAAGAAATGCAACCATTGTCAAAGGTTCACTAACATCACTATAGCAACCCCCAACTTATTAGCTCTAATGACCTATGCATAGTCGTTTAGCATATGAGGGATCGATTTGATCGTGAAGCTCCCAAATGCGAAAGAATAAATCATTCCATAGTCTTTATCTACTATTTCACCAATGGGTTAAGGTAGAGCCACTCATTAGGGTTACTACGCCTAAGGCCCTTAAGTTCATCATCAAAAATAGTGTTCGTCGATTTAGCCTCCTAAAGAAAATCATATTGATAATGGCACCCAGTTCAAAAGATAGTCAGTTCCTTGAATTCTATGAAAGGGATAGGGTTGAGAAGTTCTTCTCTTTCGTTCTCTACGCTAAAGCAAAAAAGACAAGTTGAGGTCATCAACAAAAAAATCAAATCAACCTAGAAGAAGCGCCTAACCAATGATAGAGGATACATGGCCGAAGATCTTCTGATTATCCTCTAGTCATACTAAACCTCTGCTTAGACCTCAATGGGAAATTCACCTTTTTCCTTAGCCTATGGGTATGAAGCAATGTTTCACGTAGTGGTAGACATCCTCTTGCCAAGGTTCCTCATCCATTATCCTAAATATAATGGAGAACTATTACATTAATCCTTGACATTCTAGATGAGTGGAGAATGGAAGTATAACTCCAAAATGAAATCTACACAAATGAAGGTCATGAAGCACTATAACTTTAGTGTCAAACAAAGAAATTTCATAAAGGGAAACCTCGTCTTGCAAGATGAGTCTTCGCCGACACAAAGAACCTAACTAATGAGGGTTCTTGGACCTAATAGGGAGGGGCCATGTGTTATCAATGCCACCCTAACCAATCAAGCATATTCCTTCACTCCCCAGACCACACCTACATCCCTCAGACATGGATCCAAAACTCCTCAAAGCTTATTATTTTCCAACACTCTTGTATGCAAAAGCTATGAGGATATTTTAAATATTTTTTTAGTCCAATTTATAAGGCAATCAACACTTTTAAACATTATGCAATAAATAAAAATGTTTCCTTTTAAGAATCTATCATGCATTATGGACAAAACCATGTGAGTTCAACTCCAATAGTTAAGAACACAGCAGAAGGTAATCATCACCCAAGAGAGACCCCTTATTGGTGGCACCTACATTTATGTGACACAATCACCCAAGAGTGGTCCCAATTCATGCCTCAATGATGTATTTTCCCATTCTCCTAAGAGTCAAATGAGGAATTGGCAAACTATTGGTGCAACCATCCACTTTGTGGCCTTGGTTCCTTCGTTCGTGATGCAACCCATTCCTCCAAAGAGCAGAATGAGGCATCGGTGCAAAGTTGGGCAAAATTATCTACATAGTGGTCTCATTTCTTACATCAAATTATTCTTCCTGCTTCACTAAGTTGTATTTGTCCCACCATGATGGAGCTCGGCAATGAATAACCTACCTGCTCCCTCTGATGGAAGGACCCCATCAAGATGAGGCTTAGCACCAAAGAACTTGTATAATCCCACTAACGGAGTGTCCCTATCATAATGTGGCTTGACATAGAAGAACTGGCTCTCTCCCATCGACAGAGCGATGCCACCTTGACGGGGCTCAAAACAAAAGAACTAGCCCACTGCTACTAGTGGAGTAGCTCCACCATGATGGGACTCAACATCAAATGACAATACCCTATATAGGTAAACAAATCAGTTCAAAAATAATTATAAGTGTTTGTGAAAAGATGAACAAGTGATCAGACAACAAGTTCTCGACTACTCGAGGAGAGCACAAATGAGTAGGTTACTTGCACTTTAGTATCCATTCCACTAGACATAAGCGTGAAATATAAGCTAAGTTCAAAATACTTTACTCCTTATGTATTTGTTCAAATTATTTTCCATGTCCTTATCTTACATGTGTTGTTAAATGTTTAGCACTATACACACTGCTTGCCTAAAAAAGGAATACAACACTTAGAGAATTCAAATAGAAGAAAATGCACACACATATATATATATATATATATATATAATGAACAACACAAAAGGTTAAATAAAGCTATGAAAAAACATATTTTTACTAGATATATTTGTCCATGCAAAATACGATGCGCTCATTAAAAAATAAAAATAAAACTACAAGTATGGCCCTACTATGTGGCAGGAATTGTCACATCTCATCTCCTTCGAGACCTTAGGGTCCGGGACCTGACTTCCTAGGGCTTTCATGACAAATGCTATCCTCTCTGGGTCAAGGATGGTATGGTGAGTTCATTTTCCATGAAGAATCCTATCCACCACCTCCATGCGGAGCTTTACAAACATTGAGGTAGGGATAAAGTTGCATACAAGTGGCAAGTGGAAGTTGGCGATGGAAAACCACTTCAACATGGCAAATATCCTTGTGTTCCACCACCTATTAGCCTTCTTCATCCTCTCCTATGCCACCGTCTAGATAGCCTTAGAAATCATGCATTTCTCATGCTGAAGGAGGAAAACTTTGACGTTCTCAACTTTGGTCATCTTCACCTCCAGCTATAATTTAAGCAACTACTTCTCTCGCTCAAGCTCCAAACGGTAGGAGACTTCTTCTATCTGCCTCTTCCGTCACCTCCCTATCTGCTTTCTTGATCTCATAGCCGCCCACTCCTTTGCTAGTTTCTTCTCGGCAACTACTCTACTCCAATTCGTGGTGACAGGTTCCCTGACCTTTTCCAAGTTTTACTTCTTTAGCATGACCATCTCCTGCCTGATCCAAAGAGCTCGGGCCTCAGACAGTAAAAGAAGTAGTTAGAAAACATAAATAATATTTTTTAAAGGAAAGTGGACATAGAAAATTTTACATGAGACTTACCATAAAACTTTCCTATAGTTTCTCCCTAAGGACGGCCATGATCTCATTCCTAAGCCACGCCAACATAGGTCTGTGCAACTGATCCACCACTTTTGCCATGGTCCCTACCATCTTATGGAATAACCTATTTATCCCATCATTAAGCATGTCCCAGGTGAAGCAATGCAGGCAACGTCTATGAGGTTTTTCTAGCCACCTAACAGTTTGACCTCCTTCTAAAATGTGAAGGGGTGGGGCCAACCCTTAAACGACTCCATTTTATCGTCCTCCATCCATGGCTGCTTTAGGATGTGGACACTAGAGAGCCCTATAATACTTGTAGATGGAAAGAAGGTCGAAAGAGGGACACACTCCTCTAGACGAAGAAGTGGAGGAGGAATGATGAGGGGCGCTCAAGGAGTGATCGACGCTGCACCCTCTTGCTAGGCAGTCAGTAGGAGTCAAGTTAAAGAAGGGGCTGTTTGGGGGCGACACTGCCTTGGAGATTCTAATCCAGTCTAGAGAAGTCAAGTTGTCCACTACAAAACAAAGTAAATAAGAGAACACTGATACATTAAAGAATACATGACTTAAAATTCAACACGTAACGCAACGAGAAGCAACAAACAAGCAGACAAAAGACAATCTACCCTTAATGGGCTGAACCTAAAGTTTCTTCCTAACTAGGGGTGGGCAATAATATAAATTGCCACTTCCTTTATGTGGTGCCCCTATAGGAGGACATGTGTTAGGGGGAACGACTACAGATCAGGAAACGAACCATTTAGCGGGAGAGACTTCCTTCAAGGAATTTGTCACTCACCCTCATCACCTTCATCCATCATCGAGATAGTCCCAACAACCTATCCTTCGTCGGCTTCGGCTGCACCTATGCCATAGTCTAATACACCCTAACCGCCACTCCATCCTGACTGAACAACCACAAGCATTTCCCCTCTTCCCATCTTTTGTTTGGCTGCCCTCACTCTCTTCCTCAACATGATAAGGTTGGGTCCTACCATCCCTACTCGATTCAAGTGTGTATTTGGAAAAATGAGTGCCACATTCCTCAAATTGAAGATGGCCTAGACCTGATTGAAGAACTGGACTGGTCGTCTTGCAAATATCCTTGAAGAACTACAAAAGAAAGGAGAATATGATATAACAAAGAGGGAAAAATTAACTTAAGGAGAACTCATAAAGAAGCTCCCTAAACTCCTGAACATGGAGATCAATTTTAAAGGAGCGAGCAAAAAGAAGAGATGGTCTTGATAGTCGACCACTTATCCAACAAGCCAAAAATTAAGGTCAGGGTGATATGGCTTTGTAGATAATAGTAACAATCCTTAGAAGATCTAGTGTAACATCTCTTAATTTAAGACCCAAAAATGAATGCCGATTATGCTGCAGTTATCACTAGAATTATTTTCAAGCTACAAAATGGGATCAATTTTCGTTTCAACAACATTTGGTAAACAAAGTAGCTAAATAAAATTCATTACACATAATTGTCTTTACATTTTCTTAGTCCCACATCACACAAGGTAAATATATTAAAAATATAGGTAATAACGTCATGCCTAACATATGAAGATGCCGACATGAACATTTAACCAATTATATACCACGGTGTTACAACAATAGAATTTAACTAGCAACTTTTATTATCTACTAAGCCTCCTGCTTTATCCTTGAAGGTTTTAATCGTCTTCCAAAAGAAACATGTCTAAACCTTACTTACTTGAATGGGCATCTATGTGTTTATAGGAAAAAAATAATAAAAACATGGGTTAGACATAAAAGCTTGGTATGGGTAACATTATACCCTAAACCCAAATCATAGTAAGATCACATTCCCTAGAAGAATGGACTAATTCTATAGCATTAATTTCATCATATCAAATAGGTTGAATCAACATAACAAGAAAATTAAACATAAACACCATTCCAACAATAAATGTGTTCTACACTGAATATCAAATCATGATCGGGTTTTAAAGCTATTTCTACTAAGTTGCAACTTGAGTCATCATTTCCATCTAATTTTGAGTTTTGACATATAGTTTGCCACACGAACCTTATACCTTCATTTTCGAATAATGTCATGAATAGATGTTTAGGCTGCCACCCAAGCATTGCACCTATGCTTATGTATAATGTCATGAATAGATATTGGGATTCCACTAAGGTCTTGCACCCACGCTCTTATTTATTATCGTGAACAGACATTTAGGATGCCACTCTAGCCTTTCAGCCAAGCTTTTCTGTATTGTCCTGAACAGACATTTCGGATGCCACTCAGGCCTTGCACCCACACTTTCATATATTATCGAAAATGGTAATTTTGAATGCCGCTTGGGCCTTGCAGCCACTTTAACCAATTTAAGGTTAGATCAACATCCTTCTAATTCTTAGGATAAACATCTTTATCCTTTCTCTTTAAATGATTCAACTTATCATTTCCTTGCTTCTTTAAGCTTATTCCTTTTCACTTAAATTGTTTCATTTTAACATATTATTTCTCTTTATAATTTCATCCCTATGAAATTCAAAATCCAAATTTGGAAACTATCTTCCAAAGTGGTGCCCAAAACACATACTTTAATTAGGGTGTTTATTTCCTTTTGCTAATCCCACCTAATTTAATAGTTATCACATGTATAACATTTTTCTTCTGCACATTTAACTGAAGAGCCATTGCATATATATAACTCCATAACTATTGCGCATCTTATGTAATAACCATCGCATGCCTCATTCATTAGCTATCGCATATCTAACATTGACTCTATCGCACCTCTAATTCGATCATAGTCTAAGCCATCACAAGCATACCTATCGCTCTCCTAACACTATTGAAAGTAAAGCTATCGTACTTTTAATAATATCAAACTTCTATGCCATCGCAAGTATAGCTATCATACTTCTAAGGCTATCGCACTTCCATGTTATTGCAAATATAACTATCACATTTCTAAGGCTATCACACTTTTAGGTTATCGCATGTATAACTATCACACTTATAAGGCTACTATAAGTATAGTTATTATGCGTATAAGTGCATAGATATTGCAAGTTTAATTATAAAGCTATAACATATATAGATCTCAAAGCTATCGTAGGAATAAACTTAGTGATATCACACTTCTAACTCAGGGCTATCACAGTTCTAATCTAGGTGCTATCACAATATCACTCGAAAGTTATTATAAGTATAGATTTTCAAGCTATCGCATGTCATAATTTTGGGTTATCACATGTTAAAGTGGCAAATCTATAATTAGTGGAAAACTGATGTTTTTCTTAAAAAAATAACTACCTTTTGACTAATTTCTTACACTTTTCATTTGTTTACCCATTACATTTATATGGTGCAGAAATATATAGAGACTTCCAAATTCTTTTCCTTTGTTTATGTCATAATTCATTGCTTTTATGAATTATTATCATTAATTAAGGTATTTTTGCCTTACCCTTTTAGTTTATGTCAATTGGAAAACTGATGGGAAAATTCTTCATAAAAATTCAAAAACACCTTCCTACATCTTCATAAAAAAATTAAATTAAAAGATTAAATTCAATAATTTTAAATATTAATTTATACCCAAAGCTCCTTATTTTCAACTTAGAAAATTCAAAAGATATAATTTTCTCATCTAAAAATTTTGAAATTAAAACTCATCTCTGTTTTAATTTTGTAAACATCATATTAGAATTCCAAAGAATTTAGAAATGACTAATTCTCATTTTATTCTTTTACATACCAAAATAATGATACTTAACATCCAAAGATTTAGATTCATTGTATTCTCATTAGAACATGTGCATCAACATTCAAATCATCCAAAAGAACCCTAATGGGTTTGGAGGAAGACATGGTAAGTATTACTCACCTAAACTTGAAGTCTAGATTTAGAAATCCTTAATTTTTTCTTTGAAATAAAGATTTGATTTCCGTTTTTTCTCCTTTCCTCTCACAAGGGTGGTTGGCGTAGCTTCCAATTTGTTTATCGTTGTGAAAATGAGAATGAATAAAGGAATGAGATATTAAAGAGCGTGGTGTTAATAATTTGGGCATGGGCTAATATCACTTTGTATCTTAGTCTTATCAATTCCTTAATCCCTTCATTATAGCATTCCTTTTTTTATGGTCGAAATTTAACTATACTAATTCCTCTTACTTCACTCAATTAATATTTTAAGTGTCCCTTAATTAATTTCCCTTTGAACAATATTTTTAATTTAATTTATTTAATAGATTCTTATTATTAATTATGTTCCCATATTATGGCACTCTAAACTATAAGATGTTATAATCTCCCCTCCTTATTAGAATTTCGCCTTTGAAATTCAGATAGGTTAGGATAATGATTATTGTCATCAATTCAAACGTACACACAAATACAATTATTACACTAGTTCATTACTATTGTAGATTATCCATCATTAAATATAATGTATTTGTGCCACTACCAATGCATTATCATATCACAAAATATACCAGTATCACTACTAGTTTATACAATAAACAAATAAAGCACACTATTTAAAATACATATCTAAAACAATTCAGGATAGATATTTCTAATCTTATCCTTTAGCTCCCGTGTACAATCCACTGGTTTATAGATAAGTCTTTAATAGCCCTTGGTTCCACTACTGTACCAGGATTATAAACACATTTCCTCAAATGCGATATATGAAAAACATTATGCACACTCGTCAAACTACTTGGTAACTTGGCTTGATATGCGAGTTTATCAATCTCCAAATTACTAAAAATGTACCTACATACATAGGAGCTAATTTCCCCGCCCTCCAAATGCTCATCACCTCGCACATCAGTGAACCTTTCATGGATACATGATTTCATATAGCGAATGCTAGCTCCTTTTGTCTCTTATTGGCGTAACTCTTCTGCTTTGATTGCATAACTTTCATTCTAGTGCACGAATCAATTATATCTTCTCAGTAGCTTCTCTTACCAAGTCAAGTCTTAACATGAGTCTCTTCCATGTCTAACCAACATGCTGACTACTTAAAAAGTCTACCATAAAGCTCCTCAGATGGTGCTATTCCAATACTCGACTAGTAACTATTATTATAAGCAAACTCTACCAAATGCAAGTGATCTTCCTAAGGTCTTTCGAAATCTAGGACACTTACTCTTAGCAAATTCTCTAATACCGGATTCTTTCTTTTGACCATGCGTCTATGGGTGGTAATCGGTACTCAAGTTCAACATTTTGCCCAAAGTATTTTGCAAATATCTCCAGAACTCGCTGATGAATAATGAGACTGTATCACTAACTATGATGCTGGGAATTCTATGGAGTCTCACAATACTCTTAAAGTATATTTTTGCTAAGCTAATTATCATGCTTGCTACCTTAATTGGGATAAAATGGGATGTCTTATTTAATCTATCGACTATTACCTATATATTATCATTTCCCATTCTCAAACCCACAAAATCCACAAAAATTCAATTCTATTCCCGGGTCGCTACTTCCAGGGGTTAAGTAGTTCACTTAGCTTTTGATGCTTAACCGTTACTTGCTGACATGTGAAACATTTCTTCACACCTGTGCAGTTAAAGCGCTCCACAAGTTCAATGCGGCGGAGGTGAAAAAAGTCATAGTGGGGATACAGCGAGGATATAGCGGGATATAGCGGATGACTCTAAAATAGCATATAAAACTCATACTTAATGTTTTTACAAATATATTAATGGTAATTAAATGAAAAATTAACATTCAATTGAATTATATTTAATACATAAATAATTTTGAATAAAAACATGTGCGAATATACTGTAAATAAACGTAAAACTGTTATATAACATAATTGAATTTAGTAGAATATTAGAGTATTTTCATTTCTGAAAATATATTAAAAATTCAACTAAATAAATTAATTTCAGAATATTTAAAATGTACAAATGTCATTTTTCAATTCATTTCTTTTAAAGAAAATATAGCGGAATTAGCGAAATGTAGCGGGAATAACGGGATATAGCGGAAATAGCAGGGCTTAAAGCGGAAAGGCTATATTTGGGGCTATATCGAAAAATCGTAGCGATAGAAATCCGTTATGAGATATAGCAGGGTTATAGCGGGGTAGGAGCGGGGCATTAACTGCACAGCTTCACACATTCACTAACATCCCTCTTTGACCCTTAACTTATGTTGTCTCATGGTCTCTAAAACCAATCTAAGATGGGCTTCATGATCTCACTCATCTTAGGGTACACCAAAATATCAACAATGAAGACCACCATAAAACTATCTAACTTATCGTGAAAGATTCAGTTCATGAGGTCCACAAGAACTCATGAGCATTGGTCAATCCAAAAGGTATGAATAACGACTGATATGAACCTATCTCATTGTATATTCGGTCAAAAGAACACTATCCTTGACAACTCTCAATTGATAGAATCCTAATGCCAAATCAAGTTGTAAGAACACTCTTGTTCCACTCAACTTATCAAATAAGTCATCTATCCTCGGCAATGAATAGCAATTCTTCATTTTGAACTCATTCAACTTTTGATAATCAATGCACATTTGAAGTGATCCAACCGACTCCATTATAAATTCCACGAAGGCACCCATATTGAACTACTTGGTTTAATGAAACTTTTATGCTCAAGTTCCACTAGTCGCTTGTCCAATTCTTAAATCTCCTTCGATGGCATTCTCGGTGGTACACTAACAAGTTGTGCCATGGAATTTAATTGCTATTTTAAGAGGTAACCCCGTCACTAGTTTGTAAACATTTACAAATTCCTAAACCACTTGCACTCTTTTAATCTTATCTTTCTCTCTATTACACACGATGTTGCTCCATACCTCTCTTCTAACATTTCTACTATCACCATAATCCTTTCCCTACTTCTAAGGCTTCCCAAAGTGAAAACTCCATCGACACAACAAATTCCAATGTCACTACGTACTAACCAAACCATATCTTAGATTACTTGTAACCTACTAATTTACACACAAATGGGCCGCAAGAAAAAAATGATCACATGGTGTAAATTTTAAATTAGTTCACCTTAACACAAGTGTGGCATACCCACTAATCGGATTAACCACATGCAAAGCGGTACCTAGATAATTGACCTCTAAACCTAACCTATCCACCAAATCTCTCCAAATAAAAGAGCGTGTAGCACTAGTATTAAAAAGAACTCTAATTAAAATGTTAGAAATCAAAATCATACCTCCAAGCACTACACCGTTCCTATTTACCTTAGATGATGGTCCAACTGCTAGTGCTCTAAAGCATACACCTTCTCTGCTTTAAGTCTAGGCGATCCCTCTTCTTATCGCCTGGTTTTCCACAGTTGAAGCACTTGACTTTAATCACTCTTGCCAGTTTTGGACACTTCAATGCATAGTGACCCCATCAAGCAACAATTATAAAAAGTTACCCCAAACATATCTTTTCGCATTCCTCCTCCAAGAGCCTTTCCTTTTGCTATTGTCCTTTCTACCCTTTAGATATGGGGTAAACTTCTTCTTCTTATAAGTCTAAGCTTTCTATCCCACAAGCCTCCTTTTAGTGTACATGAGTGTAACAACCCGGGATTTGCATTACCAATTAATAAATAAAAGTTAGGATTTTTATTTATTTTAATGAAGCATAAAAGGATTTGGAATAACAAAAATTTATTTGAAAAAGGCTATTTTAATTAAATGGGAAATATGTGATTTTAAAATGAGGATAAAATGTTATTTTTGGAAAGTTAAATATTTTAGGAGAGATTTTAAAACGGGTTTGGATAAGAAAAATGAGTTTTATAAACATATATGAACACTTAGACTAATTTTTGGAAACATGTAAATAACTCTCTTCTTATTGGGTTACAAAACCTAACCCAATAACCCACCCTAAACCTCCTCTATAAATTATCTCAAACTCTCCAAACCTCATTCATTCATCCCTAATCAAACCCTAATCATTTCCTAAAGCTTTCTTAACAAAAATGGCCTCTATCTTCGTCTCCTTCTAGTTTTAGCTTATGCAAGTCATTCTATGCAAAGGTAATGCAAATACCCACCTCAAATTCGTTTTTATATCTTTTTAATTTCTGAAATTTAATTGGTAACACATGTTTTATGTGTTTTTTTTGATCTTATAGCCTTCTAATCATCTTTTGCTAACTTGGGTTGATGTTATAGTAGTCTTTGTTGCTTTTGTGAGAGGTATATTGCTAAAAACCTCTTCTAATATGTGTTTAATCATCTTTTGATTTCGGTAATCAGTTAGTAACACATGTTTTATTATGTAACATGTGAATAATAGCTCTTTGATCATCTTTGCTTTCATTTTGGGGTGTGCACATAAGGTGCTTGTAATATATGCTAGCTGAAATTATAATTAGTTTATTGCTGTTAGTAAATTAGGCATATCTCATTCATCTTAAATCGGAATTAAGATTTTCTTGAAGTTCTGGAAAGCTTATTCTGTAGCCTATAACTTTTATGTTTTGAGCTTTGCCTAATTTTATGGTTTGAATGGTCGAAATCACGTTTGTTTGTCGCTAACCTGACAACAAACTACAGGGTTGATAAAATAAAACCCTGAAATTGATTTGGCCATAAGTTACTTGTTTCTTATCCAAATCTAATAATTTTGGATGTTCTGGAAAGCTTAGATTTAGGGCTAAAACTTTCATGTTTTGAGTTTCATGAAATTTCGAAGTTAATTGAGTCAAAACTATGCATCCTTACTACTGTCCCGAGTGCACATTGACAGTGATATAGAATTTAAATCTGAGAATTGTTTTAGTCATAAAATTTTCATCTCCGATCGGAATTTGACGATCTTGGTCATTCCGGAAAGCTTAGAAACTAAGCTACAACTTTTATTTTATTCATTTTGTCAGAATTGGAAGTTTACTATGCCAAAATTGTGGTTTTTCATCTCTGGTCTGTTAGTGCATAACTATAGGCCTTAGTCTCTTTTCTCCCGTTGTTTTCAGTACAGAACCCCGACTTTGCGACGCTATTCCGGGCTCGTCCTTTGTCGGATTTCATCGATTTCAGTCTCGTTGGAAAGATGGAGTTCCGAACTCCATCTCTAGAAAGTTTGATTAGTATCCGAGTTCATTTGACTCTTCGAAATTGCTGTCGAAGAGGGACCCGGATCTCAGCCTGAAACAGTGTATTCACTGTTTCCGGGTCCGACTTTGGAGCGTCGGTGCGACTTCGTTTCAAGTTGGAATCGAGTAATTCTTTTTGCGTTCCGAAGTAGGAATGTCGGACTACGTTCCTACCAATTTTCATGCCATTCGGATTCAGTTTGCTGGTCCGAATAATTTTCCGAACTTGGGTTCGCGTCAGTTTTGGACTATTTTCCAACACTTAGAATATTTTCAGTGATTTTTCTGGTTTTATCGATTTCTTTGAGATTTGTCTCTGGATTTCGTACACCGGCATTATAAAAAGGTTTTAAAAGGATTTTTCACTCCGAAATGGCTTTCGAAATTATTATATAATATTATTTTAATTATTAAATTAATTACTCCATAATAGGAGAGTATTCAAAAACCATTTTAAAGTGATTTCAAAATCAATTATAAAACCATTTCGCACCATTATTTTCTATAATAAAAATCTCACACTCACTTTTTAGCACGTCGAGCGAAGTGGAAAGGTGCTTAAACGGTTAGGAAATCTCCGGCCTATGGGATCGTGTGTATTTTCTTTCCGGTTAATCCCCAACCTATTCGATTGATCGTTTTGACCTTTGGGTCTAGTTTACCGATGATACGAGGTGGACTTTTTATTGTTTGGAGTGTGAGCTTGCTATTGGTTAGTAAACCGTTTAGTGCGAACGTGGGGTATGAGACTCATTGTTAACACTTTACGGGTTCCTCTCCAAGAAGTTTGTGACACATTAGCCTCTGGGCGGCCAGTACTGGACCTCTGGGTCACCACGCCTCTGGGCAACCGTCTCTGGACACCTGTTCTATGGAGCAGTTTCTTTTTCGGCATGTGCCTCTGGGCCTTTATCCTTCTGGGAAGGATCTCGCCGTCTCGCGCGTTCCGTATCTGTGCGAGTGATCGATCACAACTCTACAGTACTTGGCAATAACGACTCCGGTCGGTGCACGTGCTATACTTGTATTATTTGATGATTTTTATATCCATTCGAGTACCGCCATTTGGTGTTGGTTCTATGGAACCATACGATGTAAGTGCGATTACCTTGTGGATTCACAGTGTCTCAGGACACTGCTTTTCAGTGTTTGATTTCATTGACTTTTCAGTATATCCCCATTGCTCTTTGGAGCATCGATCTTTGCTTGGGCATTGATTACAGACTATGGTCACACATGGATTAGTGCCTATGGGCAACTTTATATAGCTTTGGCTACGCCGATGATATGAGGCGATTTTATTTATTCAATACTTTGGTGCTGATATTCTCTTTGGAGATTTTTATTGTTGATTGATGATTAGGGACCGTCATTATATTCATATGTTCCAAAATACTCTTCTCTTAGGAAAAGTACTGTTTTGTTTATGTACCGCATTATTATATATCTCAGTTATTACTGATTGTTTAGCTAGCCTGACCCGAGTGTTTTTCGCTCGGGTCAGACCGAGTTGTTTCAGGTTAGGTCTCTGGACTTAGCTTCTGTGCTTCCGCTTGGACATTATAGATAGTGCTTTTATTTGTCCACTATTCCGCTACTCTGTTATTATTCAGACTTTGATATGTACATATTTTTTGACTCACATGTGTGAGCAGTGGCTTTGTACCCACTTATGATATTTGGATCTGTATTGACGATGTATTGTCCTGGGATTTTATATCTGTTATGTGATTCTATTCTGTGATGTTTTATCATTTTATTACTATGCTTATTCTGATAGATCTTTAGCCATTGTAATTTCGTTATAAATATTTATTGAATATGTCGAACCACTTGGAAAAAAATATAGACACCACCCTTTCGACGTATTCAGTAGATAGTTATAGCTTGATTACAAATGGTCGCTTCCACTATACTCTATTCTCCGCTTTAACAGACGGTATTACTCCTGTAATACTCTTTGTTACAGTGGGTCTCAGAGTGGGGCGTTACAATGAGCTCATATTGCTTTACCATATTTACCATTTCATTGAATGAAAATTCCAAATGGGCCATCATCCTATCACTCAGCCCTGGCCTCAGCCCCATAATAAACATCTCCACCTTCTTCCTCGATGTCCTTATAAGAACCCTTCCATAATTAGACAAATTGTTAAATTTTTTATATATCTTGGCATAGTCATACTATTATGTTTCGGCCCAACAAATGCTTGAAACATCCCTGACATCTCTGATCCAAGAATAATTTATTCATAAAACATTCCCTTAAAACTCTCCTAAGCCATTTCCGCCTCGAGAACATTAACCTTCACTCTCTCCGACCAAGTATTAGCTTAACCTTTAAACCATCTAGATACCAATTTCACCCTTTGAACTTTAGTAAGTTCCAAGTCTCCACAAATATAGTCATATATCCTCAACCAATCACTTTCTTTCTAAGTCAGCTTTGTCCAAACAAATATCTCCCCTCCCAAACTACAAAAATCCTGATTCAACTTAACAAAATTCTTCCTCGTAGCCTTCACCAGGCCTCCTAGTACATTCGGGGCTTGCAGTGGCACTTACCGCTGCATTAGGTTCATAATAAACTATAAAAATAAGGCATTCATATCTATTGCTCTGACTGCTGGGGTTATCATTTAAACCTTAGTTACCTTGTTTACTTTCAAGGTTGCCTTCCATTATTGGCAATTAGTCTACATAGTTGTAGTTCCTCTACTAGCCTTCATCCTAGCACCTCCTATCATCAAAATCCTGCTTTGAGTTCCCAATATTTCTTTCTAAGGAAGAAAGCGTTCATAAGAAATGAAAGTAAAGAGAGTGAGAACAATAGTAGAGGGATTGGTATATCCGGGTTAGGTATATTCTCCTGGGTGTCTACATCAAAATACAAGTATGTTATATATATATATATATATAGCATATACCCTTCCCAATGTATTCATTTTCTACTATCTAGTTCCTACCTAGGTTTCTGCTTATCTCTCTTTTACTTAAGTGTCCCTTAACCTAAGCTCTAATACCAAGTAGTATCATCCCCTATTTCGAGACCCAAAAATAAATGCTAAGATGATGTGGGCATCACCAAAATTATTTTCAAGCGCCAAAATGAGATTTTTTTTCCAACAACATTAAGTAAATAGAGCAGCTAAATAAATTTTGTTACATATAATTATCTTTACATTTTCATAATCCCACGTTTGTACCCATGTAGAGGTAAATATAGTAAAAACATAAACAACAGCGTTATGCCCGATATATGAAGATGTCGACATGAATATTTAACCAGTTATATACGCTGGTTTTACAATAATGAAATTTAGAAAGTAACTTTTATTCTCTACTAAGCCTCATATTTCGTTCTTTGGAGACTTTACTCGCCTTCCAAAAGCAACCTGTCTAAAATATAAACCCAACCTACTCGAGTGAGCCCAGTGATTTTATGGGGAAAACCATAACAAAAACATTGGTCGGGTATCACTATGGTGTCCTACACCATTACGTGATACTTAAACGTTTATTCACTGCTTATAAACTACACTCATCACTTGCTATTCTATATAACGAGTCCAAAGAATAATAGGAAAAATATTACAAATGCCCACTCCTTGTGCAGTAGGTATTGGTATCATAGGATTAATGCTTGTTTAGCTTATCCCCTATAGATATTGGCGAAACCAAATTGGAATGTTCACTCTTGGAATATCCATAGTATTTAGTCTAGTGCTACTACCAGTCTTGGTTTCAACTCCATCGGTATTTGTCTCCACTCTGGTTTATATATCCGTCGAGTTACTCATTCTTGGCTATCTATAAATGTGATTCATTAGTAACCCCCTAATAAATAGTTAACATAACCAGAATAGTAAATGGTTTGTGCATATCTACTTAGCTTATATATACACTTATAAAAACACATAGTAGCTCTCTTAATACGTCCTACTCCTAAATTACGATAAGATTTTACTTTGATACTAAATATAACAATCCACCATTTTTGATCCTCTAGTTAACGCTCGAATCGACATTTAAACCACGAAAGCTGAAAACTATGGATCATTGGGGTTATGATAAATTAAATATAAATGGGTAATAATCTACCTACATGATTTAGAACTCATAAAGGAAGGAACAATACATAATACAATATATCATATACTCAAACCAAAAAATAGTCTTACATCCAAAGGCATATGTTCGTACAATACCAATCCAACAATTCGCACACTATCCCATTTGATGTCAGATATCACTATATACAATATATAGATAAGTAATGTCTTCCTCATCCATGCCTTCAACGTCACTTACACCAGCACGTCTTCACACTCCATCAAACCATCGATAATACATACAAAGAAAAATATGGAGAGGGTTCAGATATACATCTGATTGAGTGAAATAAATCTACTTAACGTATAGTATAAATATAACATCGTTATTGTTTGACACATGTAAACATACCCCAAACTACATCACCAACATCCATAGAGTCATACCAATATAAATATTTGGTCGATTACTTAATTAAGGTCATGTCATAGTCATTTATACAACATATAACAATGACATGGTAAACTGTGCCCTTTACTCATTATTCGTTAACTTGATAGACACTACTTGTAGGCGCATCTGCCGAAGGTTGTATAAACATGCATATGAATGTCTTTACCTCTCACGATCCAAATACTGGACGTCCGACTCATGACACCAGGACAATGCCATAAGATAAACTAATGCTAAGAAATCATTCAACACGATCACCATATGCACATGTACATCCATACAACCAAAATCATATATGTCATATCATATTAAGGTCATACTATGCTAAACGTCTTTGAAATAATCTGAAGAAAATATACGAATGACCTAATACTTTTGCCCCAGTTCGATTTTTCTTTTTCTGGGTCATGGTTCATACTAGTCCAGACTCGACCTAAAAAACCGATAGCTTGAGGGTTATGCGATCGACCGCTTTATGGCTAGCGTTCAATTGCTAACTATGTATTTTTGAATACACAATAGCAGTTGTTCTGATTTCTTCTCTTCTTTATATTTTTTGATTTTGATCTCTTGTACTCCATTATTACATGTTATGCACCCCTACGCCCATCATTTTAACATCTTTTTATGCCACAAAATTAATCATGTTGTCAAATCACACACACATACATATGCACTAGTTTAAATGCATTTATATACGTGTTTGATTTTACCTTAGTTTCTTAATCGATAAATCATTATTTTGCCTTTGTTGATTTCAAAATTGATTGTAGTCAACATACCATATAGATTATATTATCATTTACATGTTAAATCTACTTTTACAAACTCCAATGTCATTAATTTAATCACAAAACTCTTCATTTCGTATTATATTTCAAATATATCATTTATATACATTTTCACATAATCATTGATTAATTATTATTTAATCAGTCATTCATCAATATTTATTTCATATTCACCCTTAGATTTAGAACAGAAACCATATTATATAAGTCTAATTGCATTACAGGTAAAATAAATGGATTCCACTCACATAGAAATGATCGAAGCCTTCGAATTGACAATGATTCACCCAATTCAATCGTCAGCCTAAAGTAGACAATCTTATAATCTCTTAAATTCAAATTTAGACAGATATCTATGAAAAACCCTCGTCTTTCTTGTCATTTCAATATAAAATTTGTTTGATTATGTGTAGAGATGAGAGATAAATGTTGTTTTTGAAGTTTGCTTTAGAGAGAGGATATCATGTAAGGAGAAGATGAATTTGAAAATGGGAAATAAATACGGTCATTTTTCTCTTATTTTAAAAATAGAGCGGGAACATCCATTTAAATACGATTTACTAGACTTCAAACCCATTTCAGCCCGCTTAAAATCAACACCGTAATCCGTTTGTATCTTCTTCATTCAAAATTGGATTAAACATTCTTGTAGTCGAAAACAATTAGAAAAATCCCATCTATGAAATAGTGTGACATGTGTTACCTAATTCTACCATTTGTAAAATAATAATTTTACCCCTACTAAACAAATTTACCAAAATTCCCTAAAAATAGTTAGCAAAATTTATGAATTATTGGCGAGTTTGGCTTGGGACTGGTAGACACTCCTTTGGTGAAAGCAAAAGGTTTACTATTGGTTTATGTCCCTCTATATACAACCATGTTGTAACATCCCCCTACTTGGAGGTCCAAAACTAACGACTACGGATGTCGCAACCATCCATAGTTATTAATCCTTGGCGACCAAATATGGTGACATTAGATACACTGATACACATAAACACAAGAATATGGGAAATTTTTTAAACAACAAAAAAATTCCACATTCCATTGCAAAATATTCCAAATTGATTACAGAATCCCAGTTCGTAGACCACGTTCAGATAACATATCATTATTACAAAATACGCCAAGAGCGACATATAAAGATGATCCCTTGGTTGATCAGAGTATATAAATAGGAAAGAAAACAAATTTTCCTTTACAAACAAAACACATAGCGGAAATAAAAGAACTCTAATAACAAGCTTGCCTCCTGCACGTCTGCGGAAGCTTTATTCATCTAAAAGAACACCTGGAAACCTTAACTCTCAACCTACTCAAAATCAATCGAGTACAAGAGAGTTTAAGGGGAAATAAAAACTTCGAGTCAGAAAAAAGCCTGACATGAATAATAATTTGCCACCTTAAACCATTTAGATATCTAGTGAGAGCATGCCGCTTAGCGGAATGGGTTTCCCCTCACTAGTATCCTAAAACATTTATAAAATCATATACTGTGCTCCTGCATCTACAATGGTTAAAACATGGTATTTCAAAAACATTATGATGATATGCAAAACAAGTAAATCAAATCTAGATTACCCATCCCCATTTATTCTAACTATTTGTCTAAATTATAGTTTCAAGGGTTACTATTAACCTGTTAAATGCTTATAGACTATCTGTCCACTTTCATAGTTTTTATGGGATCACTAAGAACCTATTGGAAACTCCAATATCTTTTTCTCTTATCCTAGTCTTCATGGGCTAACTAGGAACCTATTGACTGGCTGTTAATATCGTAATCCGGATATAGTTTTCATAGGCTAACTACAAAACCTACTGGCCCCTGCCAGTATTAAATCATAGTTTTCATGGGTTGACTATGAACCTATTGGCCCCTGCTAATATCATTATTTATATACAGTTTTCAAGGGCTTACTGTAAACCTATTGGCCCTTTCCAAGATCTTTACTTTTAAGATTTTAACATTTCTTAATTTATATTCACTACTGGGTCAACCTATCTGGTTATTCTGCCCTTCCCCAACATACATTTATGGGTTAATAAATATTTCCTTCATTCCATGGTGTTTCCTTTTTAAAAGTGAGAGTGAGAAATTTGTCTTGAAACTTTTAAACATCACTTTCGAAACCTCTAAGTGACCCCCTTCGAAATCCAAAACTTCTTTTCGAAACATAATAAACATACTTCTCGAAGCCTTTGATAAATATTCTCTTTCAAAACCAAATATACCTTTCGAAGGGGTCAAAACGCCCTTTAAACATAGTGTAACAACCTTAGCTTTAGTGATTGCCTGTAAGTATTAAATTATAATGGTAGTTATAATTTAATATTGAGAATTAATAATAATTTTGAGAATTTAAATTGTTTGTTTGAAATAAACAATGAATTTTGGGAATAAAAAGAGAAAATAACATTTTGGAACTTTATTATAGCGGTTTTAGTTAATAATAAGTGGAAAATGATTTTATCTAGATAAAATGAAATAATTTTATTAATTCTTGCCAATTACTTCTTTTAATAATTTTTAAAGGAAGTAATTGATTTTTAAAGGTTGTTTAGTTAATAAAAAGGTGAAATTTGGTTTAAAAATAAGTTTTGATTATAAAAATAAGGTTTGGATGATTTATTGCATTTTTCTATGCAAGAAAATAATTTTTATAAAATTATTGGAGATAAAAATGGTGATTTAAGCATTTATTTGTGTAAATTGGGTTATTTGTTTAAATAAGGGTTTTTATTAATAAAAATGTTTTAAAAATTAAAATAATCTTTTTATATGATGGAAAATATTTTATTTTATCATGCAAGTGTGTTTGTATGATTTATTATAGAGAAAACTTAAAGAATGTGTTGTTTTGTTTTAATAACATTAGTGTATGCATTTTATTTTAAGTGTTGAATAAATTAACCTAGGACAAATTAATTCTCTTTATTACTTGGGTCCAAAGCCCGTTAGCCAGCTAAAGTCATAAATAAGAAAGGAGGAAGTAACCTATACGTATTTTATTTTCTTCTTCCTCCTAAGAAATCAGAAAAGAAACCATCTCCACCATTTTCTTCAAACCAAGCTTTCAACCTTCAAATTAATTCAAGCAAACTGAGATTTTTATCAATCTAGAGTGAAAATTAAAAGGTAATCCTTTCCAAAACTCTTTTATCTCATAAAAATCTAAATTTTAGAAGTGATTGTCTGTTAACTGTAAGTTTTCATCTTGCATGTCTCTGTCCGAGGTTTTTACAAGATATTAAAGCCAATTCTCCTCAAAGCTTCAACCTTTCAGCTACAAATCCAGTATTTGCTCTTCAAAAGCAAGGTGAGTTGAATAGCTCACAATTCTAGCTGAAGCCAATGCTTCAAACTGCTCAAATCTGTGAAAAATTTTCTATGTAATTTTTTTTTACTTTCAATTTTGTTTCCGTGTCAAAACCTTCTCTGGTTGGTACTTTTCATGGTAATATCTTTTAATTCCGGCAACAAAATGTTGTTGGATTTTCTTCTGATGATAGTTCAGATGTAGTAGTGTATGCCTGTAAAATTTCATTGCAAAATATTATCGTTTGATAGCTGAAACATGCACATGAAAATCAATTCGAAGCAAGAATTCAACCTGGGAAAATTCCCGTGACCAAGGTCCACATGCATGTCGACCTTGGTGTCGACCAGGCACCTATCTAGGACGTTTGTGCGGTCGACCTAGGGGCTTGAATAATCGACCAACATGTCGACCTAATGAGCCCATTTTGCCTTGTGATTTTCTGTGCTTTGTGCTGCTTATTCAATCCCTTTTGCTTGTTCTCTTTGTTTGTTTGTGATATTTCTGATTGTATTTGAAGGCTATGATGCCTACCAATGAGCTAGTCAAGTTTTGGGGAATTTGAAATTCAAATTTGAATTGATTTTGAATTGAAATTGAATTGAATTTGAGTTCGATGATTTTCTTCGATTTCGAGCGGATTCTTCCAAACGATTTTGAAATATATTTTTTTAAATAATTTGGCATTTAAAATATTTTTTTTTTAGTTATAAAAATCTATTTATTCCCTATAATAAGGGAATTTCAAATATTGGTTCCAATAATCGTTTTCGAAAAATGGTTTTAAAAGCTTGTTTCCTGAAGTAAAATATTTTATATATAAAATACACGTTTTTGCACTATTCGAGCGAATGAGAAGGAGAATTAAATGGTTTGGTAAAACACGTGGTATGGGATATGTGCGTTTATCTTACCGGTTAATTCTCGACTTGTCTGTTCGATCGTTTTGACCTTCGGGTTTAGTTTACTGATGAGATGAGGTAAACTTTTTATTGCTTTGAGTGTGAAATTTACTAGTGGTTAGTAAACCGTTTAGTGCGAACATGTGGTATGGGACACACGTTAACACTGTTTGGGTTCCTATCCGAAAGTTTGTGAAACATTTGTCTAAGACACGTATTTACCGGTACTGGACCTTCGGGTCATTTGTCCTTTGGGACGTTTGTTTAAGAGATGTATTTATCCATTGAGACGTATTTGTCCTTCGAGATGTTTATCTAAGAGACGTATTTATTTGTCCTTCGGGATGTTGTCCTTTGGGACGTTTTTCTAACAGATGTGGCGCTTTATTTTGAGAGAATAGTACTTGGCGGGCTTCGGCCATAAGCACGTGCTATATCTTTGAGATGATTTCATTGATTTCCTTGTGATTTTCCGAGTGTATCACCTTTTTACATTATTGACCATTTGAGCGGTTCGAGATATTATATATGGCGATTACATCTAAGGAAATTGAACTCCATATCGAGTTCTATATTTGCGATTTGGGTTTGCCAACACTTGGCTTTTATTTGAGATTTATACTCTCCTATTTGGAGATATATGAGATTGCCATTTTTGGCGTATTTTGTGTTTGAGACTTCTCTATTTAGAGAATATTTTTGTGATTGCCATTTATGGCGAGTTTTGAGTTTGAGATTTGGGATTCTCCTATTTTGGAGATATGGTTCATAGAAACCATTTTAGTGGCTTTTGGGATTTCGCCGATGATATGAGGCATTTATTATACTTAGTGTTATTTGGGAGTTTACCTATTTCGAGGACATACACTTAGTGTAATTAACTTATTTGAAGTAGTGACATGCTTTTATTATTGTTTCTTCTCATTCGAGAGGATATCTTACCCTTTACCTCATGCTCATATTATCACTTATCCTTATAAACTGATTTGTTTAGCTAGACTGACCAGTGTATTTTATACTCGGGTCAGACCAAGTTGTTTCAGGTTAGATACCTACTTTTGGACTTTACTTGATGCTTCCGCCTTGGATATCGGCTTATCTCTTTTTGTAGTTTTATAGTCGTTTTGTATGACTCTGATATGTATTTATTGTTTTGACTCATGTGTATATTATGGTCATCATATCACTTATGATGTACTATTTGTATTGTATTGGGACGTATCAGTATATATTTATATATATCTGTTTGCTGTTCTATGATGTGTTATGCATTTGAGTTGTTGTATTTTGTTCTGATAGATCCTATAGCCACCTGTAGTTTTGTATTAAGCATTTATTGGATATGTCGATCCACTTGAGAAAGGAAATAAAAATATAGAGCACTAATCGACGTATTCAATAGATATTTAAGACAAGACTATAGATGGTCGCTCCTAACTAGCCATATTCTCCGCATTAGCAGACAGTATTACCCAGTAATACTCTTTGTTAATGTGGATCCCGGGGTGAGGCGTCACACATAGCTTCGAAACAAATCAAAGTATCCCTTTCAAAAACATTGGGTTTACTCTTTAAAAACATCATTTGGGTCAAAGTGGTTATATACGAAAGTATCTCCTTCGAAAGTAATTATAAAATTGTTCGGAGGAAAAATGGATGGTGCCGGAACCATCTAGTCGAAAGCATAATCCTTTTAAAACTTTGAAGGATAGAGTCGAAACCCCCTTTCGACTCCATTGCCTTCGAAACCCTTAACCCCTTTCGAAAGCATTCAGGAAAAAGGCTTAGTTTAAGTTAAAATAGAGGTAACCCTTCGACAACATAAATGGCTTCAATGCAGTCGAAAGGTAAATTAGCGGCATGGTCCCAACTTGGTCGAAACCAATCCTTTCGAAAGCTCTTATTTAAGGAAAAAGTACCCCTTCGAAAGCTAACCCCTTTACATAATATAACAACCTTCTTAAAGGCCATTTATAAAACCTTTTCGAAAGCATATGTTTTGACTATGTCGAAAGCTTTAAGTAAAGCAAGGCAAGAATTTAACTTTTGAAAACAAAGTAGGGTTTCGACCCCATCGAAAGCTTACCTTTTGACACCAAGCGCTTCCGTCTTCCTTCCAATCCACTACGTACCATCTAAGTGATACCTTGTGTATTTGTTTCGACTATATGAGTTTCGACTATGTAGGTTTCGACTGGGATAAAGCGGAATCAATGGCGTCGGAAGGTGCTACTATTTTAGGAGGAACACCTTTTCCTGAATTAAAGGATGAAATTTTGCAACTTTTAATAATTACTTTATAACTTCTTGCCTATTTGTAAACCATTGATTGGCTGCCATAAAAACTTTTTAAATACTTTATATTTAAAACTACCACACCTTCATCAGATCTAAATCATAAAATATAACATTTAAGCCTTCCTTATATCAAAACCAATTATTTTAGAAAAGTCCTTCTTTTTAAAATAATTTATTTTGTTTAGTAAATCAATTGGTAAAAATCCATAAAAATCATAGAAATTCAATTTCATCATGAAATCGAACATATTAAAATTTCAGACCCAATTTCTCCCTGAAATTCTCAAAATTGTAAACCCAATTATATCATATTTTCATTTAATAATTCATAATAAAATTTCCATAGCTTGGAAAATTCTGAAAATTAAATCCCATCTCCAAAATCATGTTTTTGCTTAACATAAAAAATTTCCATGGCATTTAAAAATCATAAATCCTTGGTTCTCCCTTAAAACCGAGCAAATTCATAGGTATATGAATTAAAATAATTCGAACATAACAAAATTCAAGCATATCATCATCCATGTCATTATAAGAACATTAATCATAAACTCGAAAACACATAATCATAAAATAAAATAGAGATGGTATAAAATTATTATTCACCTTAGATTTTGATAAGGAATTTGAGATTTGTTGTTGCTTAGTCCTTCCTAGTTTTGATCCATAGTTTAAGATTTTAATCTTCCTCTTTTTCTCCTTGTTAATGGCCTGCACTTAGGGTTTTTGTATTTATTTTTGATATGAGAAAAATGAACGTGAATGGACAATTACAAAAGGTTATAGCCGGGTAAAATAAAAAGGTTATTTTAGTAATATGCCCATGTGTAATTTAATTAGTTTACTAACCCAATTAAGCCCATTTACTTTATTATTAAACACGACCCTATATATAGTTTATTAAAATCTCAATCCCCTTATCATCAATACTCTATTTAATTTTATTTAATTAAATTTCTTGAATAATGTTATCAAAAATTAGGGATGTTACACATGTGCTCATCTATCTTTACCTTGATGCGCCTTTTGAGAAGATTGAAGATGTGGAAATCAGGTATGAAAGCTCTTGGACTAGCGCAAAGGAGGTTAAAATAATCATGAATGTTGAATGTAATATATGGTCTAGGAAGCGAAAGGGGGTAGGGCAAAAAGGAGAAATTTAACTTAAAGAAGAAGAGGGTAAAATTTATCTGCAAATGTTATGTATTGAAAGGACATATCAAGTGCGAATGTAGAGCTCTAAAGGATATAAGGAAGAGTTTCGACCATAATTAGCAGGGTCATATAAGGAAAGATCGTCCATCCTTAGTTTGGGAGGAGTTCAAAGCTTGCGTGTTGGATGTGATTCCTACCTCATCTCAGCAGGTGGGTAATGTAAAGGGCAAGAACAATGTTATGGAAGGTAAATTTCTATTATTTGAGTTACATGTACGTGTTATTTTTGGTACTAGAGCTTCACATTCATTTCTTGACTATTTTTTTTAAATAAGCTTGACTTATAATTAACATGATAGAAAATCCCTTAGTGGTCAATAATCTAGTCGATGGGTCGACTAGCCTCAGTTTGATTTGCTGAATCAACGAATAGTCAAAGGTAGTTTAGACTTAGTAGTTAATGTGTTTGATCTTTGTTTTTCTAGCTCTGGCTTAACATTGGGTATGGATTGAATGGGGGAACACAAATTAGATTTTGATTATGAAGGACATATTGTCACATTGAGGGATGGTAGTGTGAATAGACTCAATACACATTATGAGACTAAGGGCTCAATGATTATGAGCTACCTTTTGTAGTTGTTTTCTATTTACCTCCCCATCGAATGATCAAGTTCCATATTTATCTTGCTAAAGATGCAAAACCAATAGCTATGCCCATTAGGAAAATGGCACTTAAGGAATGACACGAGTTTGTAGTGCAAACCCAAGAGTTGTTGAAGAAATTTTCTATTTAGGAGACTACTTCTGGGGAGCACCAGTAGTATTTGCTATAAAGGCGGATGGAACTTTGGGATTATGTATTGACTATTAAGAGCCGAATAAGTTAACAAAAAAGAATTAGTATTTGTTACCATGTATAGATTACTTGTTCGATGAGCTCATGGGAGCTACGGTAGTCTCAGAGTTGGATATAGCCACGAGTTTCCATCAGCTTCAAGAATATAAGGAGAGCGTACCTCTAATGACATTTAGGACTATATAAGGGTTTTTAGAGTGGTTAGTTATGTCATTTGGGCTAACTAATGCACCGACCTACATTTTGTATCTTATGAATTGGATATTCGGGCATCAATTGAACAAGTTTATACTGCTGTCCATAAACAATATCATGTTTACTCTTAAGCTGAGGAGGAATACAAGACTCACTTGAGGAAGGTGTTGGAGACGTTGAGATGACACCAGTTATGGATAAAGTTTGCAAAATGTTACTTCATGTGGAAATAAAGGCACTTCTTAAGATATGTGGTGTCTGGTCATGGGATCTTAGTTGATCCTAGTTAAGTAGCGGTAGTACAAGACCGGAAGAAGCCGGAGAGCAAAACCGACATTCGTAGCTTTCTCAGATTAGATAGATATTATATGAATTTCATTAAGGACTTCTCTAAGATAGCTGCACCATTGACACAACTAAATAAAGATAAGCTATTCTCATGGGATGCAAGGTGAGAAGATTCTTTTACTAGAATGAAGGACCTATGCACATGTCTTAGTCATTTCCAATGGGATGAATGAGTTTACCATATATACAGATGCATGTGGTATCAACCTCAAAGTCATATTGATGTAAAAGGGGAAAGTTGTTACTTATGCAAATAGACAACTAAAACCACATAAGAAAAACTACCTAACACATACCTTTGAGTTAGCATAGCTTTGTTTGCTATCAAAACATTGACGCATTATTTGTTAGGAGAGAGATTTGAGTAGTATACCAATTATAAGTCTTTTAAGTATCTTTTCTCGCAAAAGGATCTGAACCTAAGAAGTAAAGACGGTTAGATTTCCTAGCCATTTACAACTTTGACATTTCCTATACTCCTTAAAAAGGTAAAGTATTAGCAGATACACTTAGTAGGAGACATGCTACTTTGGGTTCAAAGTTCTTAGAGTGGTTGATGTAGGAATTCATTGCTAGTCTTCGTTTTTGACCTAAATGCAAACTTAAACCTGAAATATTAGCAATCTTGGAAGTTTCACCACTCTTATTAATCAAATAGGTGCTCCTAGAATGAGATGTAAAGCTAGTGAAAATACTCAATGCATTAGAGGTAGGGGTACAGTCCGAACGTATAGGTAATACTATATAAATCATAGAAGTTGGCTTCACAGGACAACAGACTCTTTATCCTAAACATCGATGGACGTCTTGAAGAAGTATTCGAAGAATGGCATCACTCATGATAAAATGCAAACCCAAGTGGAATAAAATCTACAATGATGAAAAGCATACATTTTATTAGGAAGGTATTAAGAGAGATATATTAGAGTTCATTGCCTAATGTTAGATTTTCCAATGCATTAAAATTAAGCAGAAGAAGCCCGATGTCCTTTTGCTTTCTTTTGAAGTTCCTAGGGGGAAGTGGGAGAAAATATCAATCGCATTCTTTGATGGAAGCCAAAGGGGTAATGAGTGCATACGAGATATATTAGACCGCTCCATGAAGACTGCTCATTTCATTCCTTTGAGGACTACCAAACCAGCTGGAGGATTGGCGAAGATGTATGAGAAAGAGATATTTTGACTTCATGATATTTATAAGAATTTGTGAGCAAAAGAGATCCCTTATTCACAAGTGTGTTTGGAAGAGTTTGTAGCGATAGTTAGGCGTAGAGCTTAACTTGAGTTACCATCCACAGGTTGATGGTCAAACATAAAAGGTAAGCCGCGTACTTAGGGTTTCATTATGGGTTTGCATTCTTGGTTTTGGTGGCTCGTGATAGGATCATCAAACATTAATAGAGTTCATGGATAACAACATTTATTAGGCTTATAGCAAAATGGCACCTTTTGAAGCCATATATGGACGACCATGCCGATCAGCATCCTATTGGTAAGAATCGACTGACCAGTTGATTTTAGGGCATGAGATGATACAAAAGACTACTGAGAAGATTTACCTTGTTGTAAGGGAGTGAAAGAGGCTCAAGACCGTCATAAAAGTTATGTTGATAGGAGGTGCACTAATTTAGAGTTCTCTATCAAAGATTTGGTATTTGTTAAGGCGTCACCATTAAATAATGTGCTTAGATTTTGTAAGTTTGTAAAGTTGGCACCACGATTTGTTGGAACATTTCTGATTATTGAGAGGATTAGAAAGATGGCGTATAAGATTGATTTTCCTGTGAAGATGGCTGGTGTGCACAATGTCTTCCATACACCTTAAATATGGAAATGTGTGCATGATTCTGGTGTTATCATCGTACAAAATCTGCTTGATAATGTAGAAGGTTAATCGAAAGTAGCTCAATCATAAAAGCCTATTTATATAGATGGATATACTATGAAGCAGCTTAAAGGGAGAAGTGTCAAGCAAATCCAAGTTCAGTGGAGTAGTAATGCGGGTAATAGTACTTGGGAGCAGGAAGACACCTTGAGTCTTCGAATCTTGAACTTTTCACTGGTATGTTTTATTGGTTATGTTTGATTGATGCTTTTATATGGTAGCTTTATACAATTTATTTACTTGGTTTATATGTTTGCTATGCTTGCTATTATTGGTTACTAGTTATAGTTATGGAGGCTAGTTGATTATTATGTTTACTAGCTTAGTTTATTTATGTTTTCCATCGTAGAATTTTGGGGAAACATTTCATTTAAGAGCGAAGAATGTAATGACCAATAAATTTACACTTAGAAATTAAAGTAGTTAATTTAATAATTAAACTGGTAACTGAATAAAATGGGGTCAAAATGGAATTTATTAAATAATTTATGGCCTGAACTTACTATCTTGCATAGCAAGGTTTTTTCTGCTATACGTACTATAGACTTGTGATGTTTGGAGTTACACACACAGAGAGTTTTGTACCAAAATGAGACAGATTTTTAGTAATTAAATAATTTCAACCCGACCCGTTTGACTAGTTTAGGCCAACCACTATTTGATACAAGAAATAACTTTTCAAATCACTGACTACATTTCTATAACTCCTCCTTCATTAACCTAACTTCTCCATAAAGAAATCCATCTCAGGTCAGGATAAATTCCTAAAAATCCAAGTATATTAATATTAAATCAAATTTAGTCAAGAGCAACACATCTATAAGCAGAAATCAAGTTTTTGGAGAGACCTATTTTAGGAATATTGGATCTAGCTCAAATTAGGACATGTTTAGGCATTCATATTGCTTACAAGGAGGATCTTGGTGAGTAGGTGACTATTTCTAATATTATTTTGGCAATATTTGTGTATATGTATATTTATGTGAACTTGCCTTAGGGATATTGCTAGGTTTACACCCTAAATGGACTACATATTCATTATATGTTAGGTTATGATAAGATGTCACCCAAAACCCCTATGCGTATAATCGGATTCAATAATTGTGTAGTGTTATTTTATTTAATATGCTAGGCTTATGGAATGCATATATGGATATCTAGGCTTGATTTGAATGTTATATAAGGATGAGCGTTTGAATATTTGTATTGTTGTTTGTGTTGTATATTTGTTTATTTGGATTTGATGCTATTTTGTGAGAGTTTTCTTAAGGAATTAGGTAATTCAGATAGCATCTTGAAGGTGTTTAACAAAATGACTAAAAGTAATGGAAATCAATAGTGCAGAGTGTATAATGTGTAGTAAGGTTGGAGTTGTTGAAACGAATGTGCAAGTGTGTGCAAAAACGTCATAGGAAGAATGGATTGTTATAGAGCAAAACAATGCAAGGCTGACATGTCAAAGGTATGGTTCGGTACCAATCCATTATGGATTGGTATCAGTCGATCCATATTTCTTAGATAAGCATGGCGATGCATGTAATGAAAAGTAGCATGGACCGGTGGTGGTATGGATTGGTATTTAGGAAACTCTATGACAGACTCGGGGCAGACTTAGTGTAACACCCTTAATTTCTAATATCATTATTCAGGAGATTTAATTAGATAAATTAAAAATAATAATATAAATATTAGAGTGATAAGGGGATTGAGATTTGAAAAATTAACTAGAGGTCGTGCTTAATTAAAAATAATGAATGAGTTTATGGAAATGGTTCATTAGATAACTAATAAGAGAATAAAACAAGGGCTTAATGGGTAATTGTTGCACCATAATCCCATTACCCTTCAAAATCTCGTTTCCTTTATTTTGCATGTTCATTTTTCAAAACACAAAAACGTAAACTGAAGAGAACTCAAGCTGGCCATTACCTAGGGAAGAAAAGGGGGAAATCAAATTAAAGTTAAACAATCAAGCAAGGGAATTAATCAAAGATCAAATATCAAGTTCCTTATTCAAATCAAGGTGAATAATAATCAAAATCATCTCTATTTTAGTTTTTATGATCATTTGTTTTCGGGTTTAAGTTTAAATCCTTTAAGATGATTTTTGATGATGATATGCTTGGATTTCATGATATGTTATATTCAAACAAGTTTGTTTGATAAATGTTATATATGGTTTTAAGGCTACAATTGTTTATATTGTGTTTTAAATGCCACGAGGAATTTATATGATATGTAAACATTATTTTGGAGATGGATTTTAATTTTTATAATTTTCCAAGCTATGGAAAATTTATTATGAATTTTCAAAGGAAAATATGAACAATTGGGTTTAGAGATTAATTTCGGCTAATTTTGAAGAATTTGGGTCTAAACTTTATATACGGTAGATAACATATTAAAAGTGAATTTCTATGATTTTTTTGGATTTTTCCTAAGTAATTTGCTATGGAAAATTTAATTATTTTAAGTGGAGGACTTAAATGTTTTAATTTTTATGCTTAAGGAAGGGCTTATTTGCTAAATTATTTTATTTGGATCTGAAATTAATGCGGCAGTTTTATTTTGGAAAGAATTTGAAAAGTTTATGGCAGCCAATAAACTATTTACAAATAGGCAAGTTAGTTAAAAAGCAATTACTTAAAAAAGGCATTACAACAGTCTTTACACAAAAATTATGTTTCGCCTCTTTCAAACGCTACCTTTCGACTCTATACCTCCACATCAACCAAGTTGAAACCAACCAAGTCGAAATCAATACACAAGGTATCAATAAGTTGGTACGTAGTGGATTGGAGAAAGTCGAAAGGTATGGAGTCGAACCCTAGCTTTCGAAGTGGTCGAAGCCTTCGTTTTACTATCCAAAGAAATGCGCTCGCCTTATTTCCAAATGAATGCTTTCGAAAGTGTTTAGCTATAACTTTTGAAGAAGTCAATGCTTTTTTGTTTCGAAAAGATAGCTTTCAAATGATTTGCCTTGTTTTTAAATCAAAGCTTTCGAAAGGGTAGCTTGAACCCAGTCAAAACCATGCTGTCGATCTTATACCTTTCGAATGGCTTGAAGTTATCAATGTTTTCGAATGGTAGCTTTTTTTTATAAGTATAATAAGCCACTTCCTAAAGCTTTCATGATGATTTAACGGTTTCAAAGGCAATGGCTTCAAAAGGGGTTTCGAAACTATTCTTCTTTATCTTTTACTCAAAAGATTTAAGCTTTCGAAAGGATGGTTCCAAAGCCATTAGTTTTTCCCCAATCACTTTTATTTGAAAGTTAATGATTTCAAAAGGGGTACTTTCGTTTATTCACTTTGACCTAAAAGATATTTTGAAGGATAAACCCAGTGGTTTCGAAAGGAGTACTTTCAAATGGTTTTGAAGCTATGCTTCTAAGAGTTATTAAGTCATGCTTTAATACTTTCGAAAGGCATGTTTTGATGGTTTCGAAAGAGTTGATTTAAAGTGTTTCGAAAGGCATATGCTTAGTGTTTTGAAAAAAATAATTGAATGCTTTCGAAGGAGGTTATCCAATGGTTTCGAAAGTAAAGGTTTAAGATTTTGAAAGCCTTAGTTTTCAAAACAAAGAATCCAATCTCATTTTTAAAGGAAAACCCATGGCAAAATAAATCAATATTGCAATGGCTTTCAAGTATGAGTTTTTGAAGAAGCTTTCCTTGATAAAGTAATAGGTTAAAGGGATTAGCCATGTTTCATATGAAAATGATTTCAATGATATTAAACAAGAGATGTTGATGTTATTATGTTATTTTGTTTGCTTCTTCTAATACACACATTCACTATAAAATAGACCCAAAATTGTATTTTTGGGAGAAAAGGCAGCATAACTAGTTAGGTGGACCAAGTAGTGAATATAAATTAAGTTAACTCCTGAATGAGTAGAATTGTATGCAGGAGGTCAGGAAGACTAGAATATATGATGCCTAAATACTGATTAAAGAAGTTGCCAGATAGACGTGTTCATAGTAAACCCATGAAAACTATGTTTAGAAAGAGTTATTGGTAGGGGCCAATAGGTTTATAGTGAACCCATGAATACTATATCTGGATTAAGTTATTGATAGAAGTCGATAGGTTCATAGTCAACCCATGAATACTATGATAAGAGGAAAGTTATTGGAGATACCAATAGGTTCAGGGAGAACCCATGAATAATGAAGTTATTGGCAGGGGCCAATAGGCTCCTGGTGATCCCATGAAAACTATGAGACCGGGCAGGGAGTCCATAAGCTTTAAACAAGTTATTAGTCAGCCCATGAAAACTAATAGGTTAATAGAGACCCTAGAAACTATAACTATGATAGATAGTCAAATGAACGAGGAGGGGAAATCCTGAATGATTTACTTGTTTGCATATCATCATAATATTTTAAATTGATTATGTTTTTAACCATTGTGGATGTAGAAGCACGGTATATGGTTATTATAAGTTTATGATAAGATACTAGTGAGAAGAATACCAGTTCCGCCAAGCGACGTGGTCTTAGTAGATATCTAAATGGTTTGAGATGGTTGGTTATTATTCATACCAGGCTTTATGTCTAACTCGAAGTTTATGTTTCCCCTTAAACTCTCGGGTGCTCAACTAACTTTGAGTAGTTTGAGAGTTGAGGTTTTAGGTAACTCTTTAGTCGAATAAGCTTCCAGAGACGTGCATGAGGCAAGTTAGCTAGTAGGAGTTCTTTTTTTTAAATTCTGCTATGTTTTGATGTAAAGGTGAAGTTGTTTAATTGCCTAGTTATATACTCTGATCATCCAAGGGGGCATCTTCATATGTTGCTCTTGGCATATGTTGTAATAATTATAATTTCTCTGAATGTGGTTCTGGAATATGAGATTATGTAATGAATTTGAAATGGAATGTTAAAGTCGTTTAATGATTTTAAATTTTTTCCATATCCATGTGTTTCTGTTATATCAATGTATCTAACATTACCGTATTTGGTCACCGAGGATTAATAACTATGGATGACTGCTGCATCCATAGCCATTAGTTTTGGGCCTCCAAGTGGGTTATGTTACAATTTGGTATCAGAGCATAGGTTTACGAAAACTTAAAAGAAATTTAGACCTAAAATATTTTTCAAAACATAATCCAATGGATTAAAAAATAAAATTGGGGTTTGGGTTAACGCTATACTGATGTACTTGTATTTGATATATATATATATATATATATATATAAGTATGTTCGCCCTTCTCTCTTAGACTGTTCTTCTGTATCTTACTAAGGCTCGTATGCAGATTTACGAGAAAGGAATATATGGAGGCAGGAAACAGAAGAGTAAATCTCGATGGAGGAAGCACCACAACAAATGGAAATGTTCGACCCACCAGGAGGAACCCAAGTCGATAGGTTAATGCTAATCAAAATGCAGATGCCAATGTAGGTGTTGGAAGTCCACCAGTGGATATGGGGATGATGTATCAGTTCTTCTTCAATCTGATGCAAGTTGGAGCAGCTGCTAGAGTTGCTAGGAATGTTGGAGGAGCTAATCCTGTGGCTCCAATTGGGAATAATTATGCTAAGTTGACCAGAGATTACACCAGTCTTGGTGGGATTGTGGGAACGGAGGATGCCATAGTGGTCGAGAATTGGCTGTTGCATTGTGAGAGTATCTTTGTTAGCTTGGGTTTGAATGATGAGCAAAAGTGGAGACTAGCCACTAGGCAGTTGGAAGGAGCAGCGCTTCATTGGTGGAATAGTGTTACTGCCAAAGTTCCTGAGGAAGAGTTAACTTTGGCAGAATTTCGAAGGAGATTCGAGCAGAGGTTTTTATCCGAAGTTTTGTAAGTTAGCATTGTTGAGAAAGTTTATGGATTTGGTGCATGAAGAGATGTCAGTAATTGAGTATGCTAGTAATTTTGATGAGTTGTCCCGATATGGGCACGCTACTATAGACACCGTCATCAGGAGGAATTAGAAGTTCATTCAGGGATTAAGACCCGAGATTGCTAGGGCAACCCTGCCACATCTCCGTGATCCTTGTAATATAGTTGTGGAGATGGAAATCCGACATGAGGAAATTCTTGCTATTTGTGGGAATGAAAAGCCAGTTGAAACCCATGGTTCTTAGGGGAAAAAGATGAAGTTTTTTAAGAAGAAGGGAACCAAGAAGGGAGAGACTGCCAAGAAGGCAAAGGATGATTTAGTTTATTTCAAGTGTGATAAGAAAGGTCATTATGCTCATGAATGCCGGTCAGGCAAGGGAAAGAAGGCTGTAGAAAAGAAGGGCATGAAGTTCTTTAATTGTGACAAGTTGGGCATTATAAGAATCATTGCCCAAAACCAGTCAAGGCGGACAAGGGAATAGTTTTTGCTGTTCGTCCATCATTTGCTAGGTCAACTGCTACCGAGAAGGGAAAGACTATGACAGAAGGTACACTTTTGATTCAGAGTATACCAGTTAGAGTTCTATTTGATACCGGTGCATCGCATTCATTTATATCTGAGTGTTTGGTTGATAGGTTATGCTTAGGACCAACATACCTTAATACTTCCTTAAGGATTGCGAATCCGATAGGAGGGTATGCAACTCTGGGGATGAGATGTGACTAGTTAGAACTTGATTTGTTAGGTCATAAGTTTGCATGTAGTCTATATGTTTTTGATTTCGTAGATTTCGGGATCATTTTGGGTATGGATTGATTGGGTAAATTTAAGGCTAGGATATTTTTCCAGGATAGGGAAATATCGTTGAGACACTCTAATAGTCATAACCGAATCATATTCTTAGTGGAGAATTCTGACAGAAGTGCTTGTGCTTTGTTGAGAGCTATGAAAGTAGAAGAAGAGTTAAGTCAGGTTCGGATAGCAAGAGATTTTGCAGACGTTTTTGAGCGAGCTACAAGACTACCAACGAAACGAGCTGTTGAGTTTCAGATAGATCTTATGCCAGGAGCTGAACTTGTAAGTAGACCACCTAGCAGGATGACACCGACTGAGATGAAGGAATTGAAGGTGCAACCAGTGGATCAAGAAGGGAGAAATTTTATTAGACCAAGCAGTTCGCCTTGGGGAGCGGCTGCGGTGTTCATGAAGAAACCGGATGGGTCGTTAAGGATTTGTATCGACTATCGTAAGTTGAATGAGAAGACGATTAAGAATATGTATCCTTTGCCAAGAATTGATGATCTATTTGATCAGTTGTGTGGAGACAAAGTATTTACCCAACTGGATTTGACAACAGGTTTCCATTAGTTAAGAGTGGCAGAGGACAGATTCCATTGACAATGTTTCGAACTAGGTATGGTTCATATGAGTGGTTAGTAATGCCATTCGGGTTAACGAATGCACCAGCTTTCTTCACGAATTTGATGAACCGAGTTTTCTGAGAGTACTTGGATATGTTCATGTTGGTGTTTATAGATGACATAATAGTATACTCTAAGGATGAAAGAGAGCATGAAGATCATCTTAGATTAGTGTTTGAGACGTTGAGGCAGCATCAGCTGAAAGCGAAGTTTTCCAAGTGTAATTTTTTGAAGAAAGAGGTTAAGTTTCTTGGTCATATGGTTTCAGAGAAATGCTTATCAGTCGATCCAGATAAGGTCGATGTTGTTAATAATTAGAAAAGGCCAGAGGCAGTGACTGAGATTAAAAGTTTTCTTGGACTTGCTGGCTATTACCGGAGATTCATCAAGGATTTCTCGCAGATAGTAGCACCTTTGACTAAGTTAACCAGGAAGGATGTGAAGTTTTTTTGGTTTGACAAATGTGTGGAAGCATTCCTTAAGTTAAAGCATTTGTTGACCAAAGCACCTATGTTAGTAGTGCCAAACGAAAACCAAGGGTTGGTGGTGTATACTGATGCATGTGGGACTGGATTAGGGGCTGTGATGATGCAGAAGGATAAAGTTATCGCCTACGCTTCATGACAGCTTAGACCGCATGTAGTAAGATATCCTACTCATGATTTGGAGTTGACTACGGTGATTTTGTATTGAAGATTTGGAGACATTATCTCTTAGGGGAGAGATTTGAGCTATGCACAGATCATAAGTCCTTAAGGTATTTATTCTCTTAGAAGGAGTTGAATATGAGACAGCAAAGGTGGTTGGAGTTTATAGCAACTTATGATTTTGGTATAGAGTATACACCTAGGAAAGGAAATAAGGTAGTAGATGCTCTTAGTAGAAGACGTCAAAATGTAGTGTTGGCTACGTTAGTAGAATGGAAAGATTTAGAAGCTTTGACTACTTGTAGTTTGCAGTTAAGATCGACTACTAGTTCTAGTCAGAGCACCGCCATGTTGTCATGTTTTGAAGTTCGACCAGTGTTGATCGAAAGGATTGCTTCAAAGCAGAAAGAGGATCCAGTATTAGCCAAGAGGATTAGAAGGCTTGAGGTGGTGTAACGACCCGTATATTTGATAATTAAAAATATTAAATTAAATAAGATTTTGGAATTTAATATTGTCAGAAATTAAAATTTATGACTTATTAATGAAAAAAATTGTTAGAATATATAGCTTAATCTTAAATGGATTCTAAAACAACAACTAAAGTGAAGTGTAAGGATAGTAAAGCATATTAGAATATAATTTAAAAGTATTGATTTGAATATAATTAATAGCTGTTTGAATTTAAATTCCATCTATTATAATAAATGTTAATAAGAATGGATAAACTATATTCTTAGTATGTTAGCATACAATAAGAATCAATTATTTAGTAGGTAAATTTATTAACCTTTGTTGTAAACAATAAATCTATAAATGTGTTTGAATTACTAAGTTGTAACAATTGATTATTTCTCACCTAATTATTTAATTCATTTTGAAATAAATTTGGTAACCAATGTGAAATTACTGTAATTTAAACTTTCAAATTAAAGGAAAGAGAACATTAATTATAATTAATGGATGTAATAATAGAAACATATGTTTGAATTAAAATAAAAAAGGAATTTGAGGAAATAAAATGAAACATATGTTTTAATTGAAAAGGGAATTTGATGTAATATAAAGAACATGCAAATCAAAATAAAAGAAATTATTTGGAATTTAGATTATAATGAAAGGATTTTATTACTATTGGGATTAAATATTGGAATTAAATTAGTAATTATTAATCTTGGGTTTAACATGGAAAAACTGGATTTTAAAAGATTATTAATTCCTGTTTAATCAAGAATGATAAAAGGAAACTTTTAATTTAGAATTTAAAAGTTATTAAATCGGTTTATATTCAAATGCCAAATGTTATCTTTGAAATGTAATTATTCAAATTGAATCAAATGTGTAATAGTAACAAAATCGAGTTAGTAATGAAAATCGTGGTTTGTAATAACTTATTTGTAAAGTAGAAATATTGTATTTGTCCATAACTTTGAATTTATAAATTATTCGAATGTAATTTAATTTAATCGTATACGAACGATAAAACATTAACTTTCGTATACGATGGAATTAGGCCTCGAAACTAGTTCCATTGTGTTCAGAAGGCCTTTTTACATATAGTTTGCTTATCAGCACATCTTGATTTGAGTTTGGGCTGTTTTGGACCTTATGGTATGAATAGGCACGCAAATCGAGAATAAATATTATTAAAATATACGTAAAACCGTAATTTTCATGGCCGCCACCTTCTGCGGTCGAAACTACTCCACCTTCTTCCTCCTTGATCTCTCTCATCTCTCAACGAATCTCAATGACTCCTAAATGAAAGTTGTGCTCGACGAGATCTAAAATCTTTTCGGTTGGATCAAGCTAATTGCATCTGGATTTGCCAGAATCTAGGATCAATGTCGTCGCGTTCATGGTTCGATTGTGGACGAAGCGGAACACCGGGGGTGGAGGGACGCTCGGTGTTGGGGTTTCAAGTGACGGCGGTCACGATGGTGGTCTCCAATAATGGAGTGGAGGCCTAGCGGCGGCGGCAGCGAAGGTTGAACGACGACTATGGGTTTCAGCATGAATGAGAGGGTTTGAGAGAGGTTAAGTAAATTACAATTTTGCCTCTGATTATTTAATTTAATTTAATGATTTAAGACTTCTAACGTGAATAACTTTTGCATACGAACTCGGATTCGCACGTGGTTTCTTCCATTGGAATCGTATTGAAATTCCAGACAATATGAAACTAGTTTGGTTGAATTTGAAGATTGTTAAGATTTTAGGCTTTTAATGGATTTTTAATGGGCTATAAACCAAAGTTGAGTGATTTAACCGACTCAATCAATACTAAATCTTCTTATGTTAGTTGAACTAAATTTATGAAGTGATAATAATTTTATTGGTTGATGTTTCATAGTTTAAATTGACATTTAAATTAATTTGGTTTTTATATTGAATTAAATTGACATTTAAATTAATATTGAGTTTAATTGCTAGTTAAACACCAACAATTGATAACTAGTAACTGTTGTGATATATTGGTTGATTTGGATGTTGATTGCAATTGGACGTCTATTGATTGATATGTTGGATGAATGGTTGTTATTTGGACATATTCCTGTTATTACCCTATTTATTATTTGATATCTTATAAATTGTCACTTATAAAAAATTGAAATGAACTAAGAAATAGGTTGAAATGATATACACCTATGTCAATTAGTTATGGGTTGAAATGATGTACATATCCATCCATGTATTTAAATTGAAATGAATAATCACTTGGCCATAGATATACGGACACCGGATTTGGTTAAATTAAATGGTTTTAAAATCTTGAATTTTTGTTTGTTTAAATTATAATTTTTTAAAGAAAATAAAATTTTGATTTATATGAACTAAATTATTTTCTAAATGTGAGTTTGAAATGTTGAAATTTTAACAGTTTAAATGAAATTGTTTAAAGCATTTAATTTGAATTCTTATGTTGAATTTGAGAAATGACTTAAATTTATTGAAAGTGAATTATTTTAAAGGTTTAAAGTTTAATTTAAACTTTGAATTTAGTGTAATTAAAGTGATTTAAAGTGTATTTCAAAGTTTTTGGATGTGAAATGGATTTAAACTAATTGTTTAGAAATGAGAATTTGAATTGAAACTTTCGATCTTTGAATAAATCATTTAAATCGAATTTGAAGTAAAATTGGAAATCGTTGCATTGAGGTTGATTTAAATTGAATTTTGAATATGAAGTTTACTTGAATTGGAAGTGTCGAAAAATTGAATTCATTATGTTTGGAATTTGAACCTTGTTGTGAAAGGAAGAAACAGTTTTAATATAAATTATCTTAATATATAAATTATTTTTCAACCTATTTTAATCGTTCAAACTATTTTCAATATTAAAACTATTTTATATTCAAAACTATTTCCAATCTTTACACTATTTTAATTATTCCAAACTATTTTTCAATTATTAAAACCATTTTAATTATCCAAACTAATCTCAAATTCAAACTATTTTAATTATTTCAAACCATTTTCAATAGTTAAACTATTTTAAAGGGGATTTATTTAGATTTAAATCATTGATTTAAATACGAATGTTTTGATATGAAGGTATAACCTATTTTGAAATCGAAATGATTTTGAAGTGAATCTGATATTTTGATATGAGGTATGATTCGTTCTTGAAATTTAAAAGAACCAACCAGTGTGAAAATGATATTTGGTTTTTAAAGAGACCGGGGCCGAATATTGGCATACTCTCTGTCAATACCGGAACCACTTTAACAACTATGTACGCGGTTGATGTTATCCAAAATGTAGAGGTTGAATTGGCGATGTTGGCTGGATTTGAAGAAAGAGAACGATGATGGATAGACCCTGACACTTGTGTCAATTTGAAATGACTGAAACAGGACAACTTGCTTAACCAATGAGTCTAGCTACCTCTAGTGACATCTATTCTTCGTATTACTATATTGATTTTGACTTGATCAGTGCACCTTGATTTGATTATGGGATGGATGTTTGCGGTGGGCCGTTAAGGGTTACCCCCCAGTCAGGCGACTCGAATTGGTAGTATCATACCTTGGGCATTGCCTCACGTGCCTTGTCATACTTTTATCCTTATACGCAAGCACTACGACTTTGTTTTAGTATTGTCTTATCACGGTGCCTCCTTGGCTATTGACGTTACTGGTGATTCTACTAAGGCTAACTGTAGGACAATGCTTAAAAATGTGTTAAGGGGGATCAATGTAAAGCCTTAACGCTATTTTAATACTTTACTTTACTAATAGACCTTACATATATAGTGTACGCTAATATATATAGTTAGTTTGATGGAACCTTAGGAGATGGAAAATCCCGTAACATCTCTTAAGTTATTGCACTCATGTTGTACACTTGATAAGAGATGGAAAATCCCGTAAACATCTCTGAAGCTATTACACCTACATTTTACTTGTTATCGATTTAACTTACATAAGAACTTTTAGTTCTGACTCGAGTGTTTTGTCTTTTCATTACGCTCGGGTCAGCCTAAGTATTTCAGTGTTGAAGATATTATTCCTTGAAGATGAAAATGGAGCTTGCTATACCGTATTTACTGTTATTATTCCGCTGCATTATTTGGTATGTTTGCTGATTATACTTTCATTTTGTTCTAAAAATTGTGTAATCAAATGTATATTATAAAATAGCTTCATGAACTGCTTATTTGATTATTATATTTGGTCATTCCGCTGCGAGATTCTGTATTTTGTTTTCATTTTTTTCTCTTATTTTCTTATTAAATCACATTGATAATCTGCCCTTTTAAATGGTTTGAGTTAGACATGGGTGGTTTATTGTCGATTTAAACCGTCCAAAAAAGGTGGGTTGTCATAGTTGGTATCAGGGCCAGATTTAGGGATACCTTAGCTTGTTGGGTTAGCTCATTAGAGATAGGGTTAGTAATACCCTAGAATGAGTTTGAGTGTATACACACACACACACACACAAGAGAGAGAGCGTATTTGTTAGTGCTATAAAATGGTTTTGTATTGGGTTAATTTGTTCTATTGAGTATTTTGAATTCCAGTCAGTACATAAGATGCTATGGCATCGATAGAGATTTCTAAACACTTGAATAGGGCAAACCGACACAATATTCTTTTCGAATTGGTAAATGAAATAATTTTATCTAAAATTATATTTTATCCGTAAAAGGATAGATTTATCATAAATTGATATTGTTATTTTTGTTGTGTTGTTTGTTAGGAAATGATAATGTTCGATTATTATCATTTATTATTGGTTAGTCAATGTTCTTAAAACTATTGACTATTATATGTTATAAGAAAATGAAATTTGTAAATATGGTTTATAAATTATGATTTACAAATAAAATGAATTAAATTGAAAATTTGAGAACTTAACTTTCGGTGCTTGAAATTGGTTTTTCAAAAATTTTGGAAAAATAATATTACTATTATTTGGAAGTATTAAATAGAAATATTTTCAAAAGGTACATGAAAGAAATGTTTTCAAAAGAATTTTAAGAAGGAAATAAGTTCTGTACTCCCCTCTTATGTCGTTAGAAAATAATTTCAGTGATGACCGTGGCATCATCGACGTTCATTTTCGAGTTTTAAATAGGAAGACCACCATAGTAGCTTTGCTACACATTTTTTTTGATAAACAAATTTTGATTTAAATCCATTAAGTATGATTTGATATACAAAAGAGATAAGTATATATTATTTCAAGATGATTTCAAATGAAACACGGTATTTTGTTCTTATGTTTTCTGTTAACTAGTGATTTTTAATTATTGTAATGAAATGGAATTTTCAACGATTTTAAAGGGTTAGAAACTTCCAAATTGAAATCTGAAACTAAAATCTAAGTGTTAATGAAACTATAAAAAAAATTGAAGTTTTGTAACTTGTAAACTATAAGATAATGGAATATCGTACAAGTAAAAACTTAAGTAATAACAAAATGTTCAAAATGGAATTATATCCGTATAAATAGAGAATTAAGAGTTACAAGAAATATTAAAAACTTAAGTTGATTTTTTGGAATGCTTAATAATTAAATTGAATAGTAGAAAGAGAATACTATTTAAGTAAATGATTATAAACTTAAGAAAATGTTGAAATGATTCAGAAATAGATTTAATATTAAATGACACTATATATGAAGGAATAAATGTAAATTAAAATGTAGAGAAACTTAAGCATGAAATGATTCATCAATGAATATTAATATTAAATGGACATCAAGTTATATAAGTAGATAAATGTGAATTAAAATGTAAAGAAACATATGTAATACTTTAAGAATTTATTCATTGATGGAAAATAATTTAGGTAAGTAAATGAATGTAAATTAACAAAAGATGACCTTGGAACGAATGAGGATTAAAATAAATGAAAAGTGAATAATGTGTAAAAAGAAACTATAGTATAAAATAAGTAAGTTGTGCGTAGATCATTTTATTCGTATAACAGTTTTGATTCAGATTCGAATACATGATTTGTAGTAATTAACACCAGTTCGAATTAGGATTTTTCATTCGATTCTTGATGGCGAACGCTTTATATGGATTTTTGATATGATTTGAAGTTTTCTATCATAGATTATGGCTATGTAAGGAGAATAGAAATTTCTAATCAAGAATCGGATCAGAGTCCGCACTAGAGCAGTTGAGTTAACAATACTAGTTCGAAAGTGAAATTTGTGTATTCAAGCAAGCGGTCAGAATTGATATTGTGTGCAAATGATATAGGTGCATCGTAAAAATCTAAATAACATTTAAATTCTATGTTGTTTGGCTTATGGAAAATTTAGGAAATGATACTTCAAATCTTTTGTGGTTGTATGAATAATCTATTAAATAATTACCTAAGGCTGTTGAGCGTAAAGTACATTTGGTAGTTTATTTATCATCCTTGTATGATGAAAAGTTTCTAAGCCTAGAAAAACCATTTGTTTTTGGTTGTTATGGATGTGTGATGGATTTTTTTGTTGCATATAATGGTCGTACTCTTTTGTTTGAGTATGATTATTATATATGTTGTGTTGCTTGTGCTATTGATTGACACAACTAATATATTGTTCTTTTTATAAAATTTTAACTCTTTTGGATTATATAAGTAAGATACAGGTTTATGGAAGCAGTACCAGTTGCTTTTGGTTTCATAAATAGAGTTTTGTTTGCCTGACAAATAGGTACGTTTTCAGATTATGGATTTTTGTAGCGGTATTTTATTGTTTTTGCATGGTTTGGGACGCTTTATTATTAAAATAAAATATATACATGTAATTATTGATATTATTATTTATTTGGACCTAGCCGCGCAGAGGGGATGCTGCCGAAATTTTTCGTAAATTTTGGACTTATAAAAAAATTTCATAGAAGTTGAGTTATTTTCAAATTTTTATTAAACTTAAATATGTAAGTTTAATTGTTTATAAATCGACTATTTTATTAAACAATTTCATCACTTGGTTCTTTCTTTTTCCTTTTCGGGGACGAAAAGTTTTGAGTGGGGGAGATTGTAATGACCCATATTTTTTATAATTAAAAATATTAAATTAAATAAGATTTTGGAAATTAATATTGTCAGGAATTAAAACTTATGATTTATTAATGAAAAAAATTGTTAGAATATATAACTTGATTTTAATGGATTCTAAAACAACAATTACAGTGAAGTGTAAGGATAGTAATGCATATTAGAATATAATTTAATGGTATTGATTTGAATATAATTAATAGCCTTCTGAATGTAAATTCCATTGATTGTAATAAATGTTAATAAAAATGGGTAAAAAATATTCTTAATGTGTTAGCATACAATAAGAATCAGTTATTTAGTACGTAAATTTATTAACCTTTGTTGTAAACAATAAATCTATAAATGTGTTCGAATTACTAAGCTGTAACAATTGTTTTATTTCTCACTTTATTATTTAATCCATTTTGAAATAAATTTGGTAACCAATGAGAAATTAATGTAATTGAAACCATTCAAATTAAAGGAAAGAGAACGTTAATTATAATTAATGGATGTAATAATAGAAACATATGTTTGAATTAAAATAAAAGAGGAAGTTGGGGAAATAAAAGGAAACATATGTTTTAATTGAAAAGGGAATTTGATGTAATATAAAGAACATGCAATTCAAAATAAAAAAATTATTCGGAATTTAAATTATAATGAAAAGATTTTATTACTATTGGGATTAAATATTGGAATTAATTTAGTAGTCAATAATCTTGGGTTTAACATGGAAAAATTGGATTTTAAAGGTTATTAATTCCTGTTTAATCAAGAATGATAAAAGGAAACTTTTAATTTAGAATTTAAAAGTGATTAAATCGGTTTATATTCAAATATAAAATGTTATCTCTGAAATGTAATTATTCAAATTGATTCAAATGTGTAATAAAATCGAGTTATTTATGAACATTATGGTTTATAATAACGTAATTTTAAAGTAGAAATATTGTATTTGTCCATAACTGTGAATTGATAAATTACTTGAATATAATTTAATTTAATTTTAACGAACGATAAAACGTTAACTTTCGTATACGATGGAATTAGGCCTCGAAATTAGTTCCATTGTGTTCATAAGGCCTTTTTACATATAGTTTGCCTGTCATCACACCTCGATTGGAGTTCGTGTTGTTTTGGACCTTACGCTATAAATAGGCACGCAAATCGAGAATAAATATTATCAAAAAATATGTAAAACCCTAATTTTCATGGCCGCCAACTTCTACGGCCGAAATTTCTCCACCTTCTTTCTCCTTGATCCCTCTCATCTCTCAACAAACCGCAACAACTCCTAAATGAAAGTTTTAGTGCTCGATGAGATCTACAGTCTATACGGTTGGATTGAGCTAATTACATTCTGATTCACTGGAATCTGTGATCAAAGTTAGCGAGTTCATGGTTCGATCGTGGACGAGGCGGAGCACCGTTGGTGGCGGGACGCTCGGCTTGGGGATTTCATGGGACGACGATTTTCCATATAAAATTTAGACATAAATGTTTGATTTTGTTGATAGTTGGACAAGGTAACTTAAAATATTACATCCAAAATTAAACTATAGGGTAAATTGTGGATTTAATTAACTCAATTCTACCTGTGAAACTCAAAAGCCTTGTCTCCTAGCCTTATATCTTGAGGTTAACCCTTTCAATGAGTGGATCACAATTCTTATCTTTTAAAATCGAACTGGATGATGAATGCCGGGGTACCTTACTGAATGTTTCTTTTGTGTAATATTCAACATAGTAGAAATTTCAGCAATATTAGTGACTCCACCCTCAAAGAAAATGTTTGAATTCTCATTGTTTATTTCTAGACCAATGATTACACCCATTAAGCTAAAACTTTCTTTAAAGCCTCCGTGGATTAACCATTAGCTTGAGTAAAAATGAGAATGTCATCAACATAAATCAAATGTGTCAACATATTACCATGCGTTTTAATCGGGGATAACTGATTATTACTTACTTTATCTTCCGTTAAAAGAGTAAAAAAACTCTATTTATAACATGAAAAGCATCGGTGATATGGGATCCCCCTGCCTAAGTCCATTAGAACTCTGGAAAAAGCTGTTAGGGTAGCCTTGATGCATAACAAAAAAACTTAGGGAATTAATCAGTTCATTAATTAGTTTTATCCACTTATTTGGAAGGTCAACATTTCTTAATATATGAAGGACAAAGTTCCTATAATTTCATGAGCAAATAAAATTCCATCACCAATATTCCTCTCCTTAATAAATGCACAGTGATTTTCCAAGATTAAGTGGTCCATAAAAATAATTAATTGATTGCAAAGAATTTTATATAGTGTGTTACAGTAAGCAATTAGCCTAAATTCGTGAATTTCTTTAGCATGAAGGCTTTTGGAAATTAAATGTAAAAAGAATGATTCTATTCTTTTAAAAATTTACCTTTGCTAAAAATATCATTCATCACTTAGCAAATCGGTTCTTTTATCATATCCCAATGAATTTTGTAAACTTAGAGTTAAATTCGTTCGTGCCAGGCAAAGAATTTTCACTTATATTTCATAAAGCAGTTTTAACTTCATTAATTTCAGTGTCATCGGTAAGGAAATTTAACCCATATTCAGTAATTTTGTTCTTACAAAGCACCAGAAGGAAATATAATGCATAGTTCTATTAAAAAGAGTATTATAAAACTCCACTGCATAAAAATTCTGCATCATTCCTTTTTTGGTTATTCCATTACCTGATTAGCAACAATTAAATCATTAGCACAAAAATTATTATTGTCTTGAATAACATTTAAAGAATTATCAATATTGGGGAAAGAATTCAAATGCCCTTACTCGGTTAATAAGTTGTCCAGTAATGAATTACGACACTGAAGAATTCCGATTAAGCTATATGTGACTTTGTTTTCTGCTGAATTGAATTGATGTCTCCCTTTTTAACGGTTCAAGTGATAGGATTCAGTTTAGTAGACGCCTTAGTGCCCCTTTCTTGCGCCTATCTGAGGACTCAGACCTCTTCTGACTATATAGAGCAACTTATATTTTCTTCTTCCCCTTGATTTCTGCCATCAGTTCTCTCTTGATAGAGAGAAGATCCTCAATCACTTGCCCAATGTTCTTGTAGCCTTATTCAGATCCTCTTCTTCCATCCCTTTTCTGAATCCTCCACCCAAGGTTAGCGAGTTCTCTATTAGTGTAGTGCATATAGCCTTGTCCATGTTGCTTCCATCTTACAAGGTTTGATTTTCCTCATTTTCTAGATTTAGCTTAACCTCTTCTGCCTTTCCTGTACCCATCTCTATATCTTTTGTTTTTGGAACTCAAGTCTTTATTAGTAGGCATTGATTTTTAATACAACCAAAATAATTATAATTATCATAATGAGGTGTAAGGTTTTCGAATATTATTTCCTATGTAAAAATGGCTTCCACAGAATTAGAAAGCCCTAATTTGGCCTCAACATTTACCAAAACTCTAGCAGACGAAATATGACATTTGTTTATAGTTGCATCATCCATTCTAACGGTAATACCAATTGGACTATGCGAAGCACTTATTGCTTTGACACCCTACAGCCAAAAACTAAGGTCGGGAAGATGAACCTAAATAGGCATTGAGATAAGGAAATCTCTATCTATACTCATAGAAGGAGTGATAATAATTAGATTTTTGTCAAAAAACCAAGGACCTCCTTCCAATACATTATTACAATCTTTGTCTAAACCAAATCTACCTTCAAAGAAACCATTTTTTCTTGTTTGCATTGTGAATTCTTTCTAAGTTTTCCATACTCTCTTTGAGTATGCTTCAAAAGGTTTAAAGCATGGTCGAATTCCTAGTATGTAAAGCTATACACGGTTTTTCCAACCTCCCTTAGCCTCTTTAACTGCTTCCTAAGAGATACACCCAATAATTCTCCCATTCACGGCCGCGGTTTCTACAAATTCTAAGTTGGATTGTAGATTAGCCTCCTCCCTACAACTTTTAACTTCATCATAGTATGAGAACTTTTTTGCCTCTTTGTGAATCGTAAACTTACTTTCTTTTGATGTTGTCTCTTTTTTAGTACCCTTTACTCCTCTCTGAGGCTGCTACAATGGTTTGCTGCTCTAAGCCTTATCCATCTCTTTCCTACCCCTTTTTTGACCCTTTTCCTACCCTCCTCCACATCCTCTTTTTACTATAGCTTATAATACCCAATAAAGTAGAAGAAATATAAGTATAAATACGAAAAACTCTAGAAGAGAAAGAATAAATGAAGAAAGAAAAGAGAGAATTTGTGATCTAGGGTTTTACCCTAGGTCGCTAGCCTCCATGATTAAAAGAGTTTTTATTTAATTAGGGGTGTTTTAATTATTATATATTTTGTTGTTTATTTGGCCAAAATAAAGTTTGAAATTTATTTTGCTAATTATTTATGATCTTATGCTCACACACACACACAACTTAATGCATAATTTTATGGAAGTTTGTTTATATTATATACATATACATACATACATACATATATATATATATATATAAATGTTTTTTTATTTATAAAGTTAAAATTAAACACTATGTATATAATAGTATGTTAAATCTAATTATCTTTTCTATACACACACAAATACATGCTCTTTTGATCATTTTATGCAAGTTACAATTGGTGTAATATCAAATCTCATATTCGCTTATTTTAGGCAATAATAGATAATGTACACATAAGTTACAATATATGATTTGAATCTGACTTTAATTAGGAGTTTACAATAGAGGAAGATGGATGGACTTTCCTTTTTCTTTTAGATACAAATTAGATATTTTCTTAACCAATAATTTTTTTTGAAATCTACTTCATTGATAGTTCTTTCATTACTATATATCTAAATTTAATTTAATTAGTAATATATGTATGTTACATGTATACATGTCTAAACCATATATATATATATATGTATGTATGTATATAGTATTGTATATATCTGTATATAAACAATATACATATATTATAGTATATTTAAACACATGCACATAATCATAAACACACACACTTCGATTATTATTCCTGATATTCATATTAAGTTATTATACGCATATGTAAATATAACATATATATATATACACAATAGATATAAATCCCAATATCTATATGTATGTGTGTGTATATAGTTATGCACTTTTTTCACATCATTATACTATCATGTCATGTTATGAATATATAAGATATATTAAAGGTAAACATTGAATAAAACCAATTAGTGCGAATAATCTATTAAGGTAAAATATTTCAAATAAAATATGATTTAATTTAAATAGATAGATTTTGTCTAATGCTAGTTAATAGACTTCGTAGGCCCACTAAGGTCTGAATAGGTAAAACTTTTGAAATATACATATTTCACCACTAGGAAATGGACCGGGTTCCAATACAATGTATTTAGACTTACTGTGTACCATTGATCTAAAATTTCTAAACTATACTTCCATTACAATCAATCATATGATATCACGATCATGTTACACCATCTGGGGTATTGAGCTACATGAAGTTAAACACTACTCCAGAGAGGATTTTGTCTCCTTTATTATAGAGGGCCGGTATCACCGTAATTGGCAGATAACTTAAAGTCAAAATTTTTGGCCATAGTAAAACGATTAATTGGTAGATGTTATCAAATTGAACCAAGAGCTTTATAATGGGATTACGTAATTAATTACGAATATTATTAGTATTTTTGACAATTGACCAAACACTAGATATCTTACCATTATATATCGAAAAGAAAATGTATAGAAAATATCGTTGCTTAGGGTGCAGCTTAATAAAGATTAGAATTTTTTTGCTTGAATGATCTATAAGAAATTGACCTCATGCCCAAGACAATACTTCAATAATATCTTTACAGGCTATAATATTTTAAATGATTTAAATGTTACTGAGAACTGAGTTCACACCAGGAAGTCAATACAACAATGTTGTAGCAATTTTCTTATTTCAACTTATTTAAATTAAATTATAAGTGTTGTAAATTAATGGAAAAAAATAATATAAATGTTTAACTAAGTTTTAATGACTTTTCTAATTATTTAATTTAGGCCTAAAAATTAATTAACATAATATATAATTGTTATATATTAATTTAAGTAAATATATGAGGAAATAAATATTTAATTAATGAATATATGATGTTAATTAGGATCAACGTCATGGAATTAAATCTCTAAGAGGAGGCCATACAAAAGGGGATTAGGGTGAAAGTGACTACTGTGTGGCTAGTTATCACTTAGGAGTGCGTAATATGGAATATATTATAATCTAAATGCGGAAACAGATAATAATAATAAAGCAAATAAGAATATGCACACCGGGAGTTTTTATACTGGTTCGAACTTCCCGTTCTACATCCAGTCCCAGACTTCCTTTTGGAATTTCAACTCAATAACCCCTCACTTAACCCGGAGGAATAGGTATACAACACCTGAGCAGCCGAACATGATTTTTCCGCCTCTAACAGCCGAAAGAGGACTTTTACCGCTTGAACAACCGAACAGGACTTTTACTGGTATAAGAAAATAGTTGACAATTGTGTTCTGAATAACACTGATATGTCTTTAAGTATACATCCTTCCTATAATCAAATCCTCAAGTATATATTGTGTGTGAAGATATGAACGGAAGATATTGCTTAGAATCAAAGAATATATTGATTAGTTCAGAGATTCAAGCAATATAAAATTATGATTGCTTTTAGAATGCAGGGATAGAGAGTAGAGAGTATAGTCAGAAAGCAAAATGAAATTCGGTGGTTTGGAAAATGATTTTGATGTGTTTATATAGTAGACAAACAGCTACAACTATTCACGAAGAGTTTTGATCAAAAGATGCAGCCATATCTCTTCAATTTGGATCGTAACTCTTCGCAAATGGAAGTGTCTCTTCAGAAAAAATAGCTGTTAGAATCGTTCAGTCGACTGAGAAAAATCGACCAGTCAACTGAATATTCAAAGACTGTGTAAAACAGAGTATGGCTGTGCAACTGAACAGGTTTAGTCGACTGGTCGTTTTCGGTAAGTCGACTGAATTTGAAAATATAAACGTGTATACATATGTGCACAAGTTCAATAGGTTGTTTATAGATATTCAGTCGACTTGTCGATTTTGTTCAGTCGACTGAATTCTGTTGATAATAAAAAATCACCATAGCTCATTTGGTTAAAGCACTTGCCTTCTAAACTAGTGACCCGGGTTCGAGCCTCCGCTCCATGCATTTTTTGAAAACTTGATTTTGATTAAAATATGCATGCAAGTTTATTTGAATGTGAATGATGATTCTTGAGGAAAGATTTTAACAAAGCACTAAACTAGACTCTATATACATATTTGATGACTCTTGTTAAAATATATAACTATATGAACCATACTTTGAGTCGTTGAGTCCGGATGTTGTTGTAGTCGTAGATTCGTGAATTGTTATGTCTTGTCAGCAATCAAAACCTATGATCCAACATTATCCCCCTTTTTGATGATGATAACTCCATTTGCTATGGACGAATCTTCGACAAGCTTTGTTGACTTATCTCTCCCCTTGAATATATTCCTATAATTGTGCTATAGAATTCTCCCCCTAAATCTATGCTATATATTCCTGTAAATAATTAATCTTTTCTCCCCCTTAATCTGTGCTAGCATTGTTTATTCCTGCAAATAGTGTTAGAGCAATATCTTTCTCCCTCTTTGTCATCAACAAAAAGGAGAGTTTATATGATGACATAAATTATATTCTACATAAGTGTTAACATAGAACAATATAAAACAAAATAACTACTACTTATAATGTAAGGTATCAAAAAAAATCAAACATTTAAAGCATGCGATACCCAAGGTTCTTATACTTTCCTAATTTTTAGGAAACCATACCCATTTGGGTGTGGTTGAACCTTTAAAAATATAATTTTTATTATTAACTACCATATCAAAATAATCATCAATGTATTTTTCTCTATTTTTCCAATTAATAGGAACCCAAATACTTAGATAATTTTTATTCATATTTCCCATCAATGATTTTGTACTTCTATAGAAATTATAAGCATTATTGGTCATAACAGTATTTGAATTTCTATAAAAATTGGATTTAGACTTTACTCGAAATTTAGTGCTAGCACTGACATTTTTACTATACATGAAAGCGTATCTAGTGCTATTTCTACTATTAGTTTTATTATATCCTAAACCACTTTTATCATGTAAAGGTCTAGAACTGGATAAAATCATGTTTAAATCGTTTTGACCTTTATTAAATTTTGTGACTTCGGTGTTAAGTTTATCAAATTTAGCTTTAAAGTCACAATTATTATTTTCAAAAGAAATATTACTGTTTTTCACAATTTGCTTGTTTAATTCAGAATTCTCCCTTTTTAACGCACAGTTCTCATTTTCAAGAAGAAATGTTCGAGATTCTGAATAATCTAAAGATGATTGTAATAAATCATTTTGTCTTTTCAAATCCGTAATTTCTTTTGAAAAAATTTCTTTTTCTTTTTCAAACATAGTATTTTGTTCATCTCGAAAATCTTTAAGAGCCTCAAATATATTTTTTAAAACACCATGTTGGTTTTCTAAATCTAATTTCTCATTTTTCAATTTCTCATTTTCAATTTTGATCGATTTCATCTTTTCTAAAATAATAAAATTATGCTTTGATATTTTATCGCATACACTAACTAATTCTTTATTACCATTTACTGAATATTGTAAATCATAAAGTACCTTTTTGTAGTCCTCACTGGTGGCTTTGACAGGGATTTTGCCTGTTGTATTTCGATTGGATCGTTTTCTGGCCATTATTCTATGATGTTGTGACGATCGATAGAATTCTAGGCTCTGATACCAAATGAAAGTGTCTCTTCGGAAAAAATAGCTGTTAGAATTGTTCAGTCGACTGAGAAAAATCGACCAGTCAACTGAATATTCAAAGACTGTGTAAAACAGAGTATGGCTGTGCAACTGAACAGGTTTAGTCGATTGGTCATTTTTGGTCAGTCGACTGAATTTGAAAATATAAACGTGTATACATATGTGCACAAGTTCAATAGGTTGTTTATAGATATTCAATCGACTGGTCGATTTTGTTTAGTCGACTGAATTCTATTGATAATAAAAATCACCATAGCTCATTTGGTTATAACACTTGCCTTCTAAACTAGTGACCCGGGTTCGAGCCCCGCTCCATGCATTTTTTGAAAACTTGATTTTGATTTGAATGTGAATGATGATTCTTGAGGAAATATTTTAACAAAACACTAAACTAGACTCTATATACATATTTGATGACACTTGTTAAAATATATAACTATATGAACCATACTTTGAGTCGTTGAGTCTGGATGTTGTCGTAGTCGTAGATTCGTGAATTGTTGTGTCTTGTCAGCAATCAAAACCTATGATCCAACATAGGGGTTTTAATACTTCTATTTTACCAAGATTAGATATAGAGTAAAGAGAGAATGAAACGATGAAGATATATGTGATATCTAGTGTTTATAAATACACCATCTTTTCTTATTCAATACATCAAAAAATAAAATCCATTCCCTAGATAAAACTAGTTGGAGCCTGCAGTTGGGATAAGAAACCAAACTTCCACAGGAAATGTTAATAACACGTGTCAATGACCGATCGAATGTAGAGCAATATTTGATTAAAATTTAAATACATGTTTATATATGTTTATCTATTATTATTTTTGGCCTAAGCATATATAAATATATATATACATATATATATGAACATATGTATATATATATAAATTTTACATCCAAACATATATGAAAAATAACATTTTTTCTATACATTAACCACTAGCCGATATATATTATACATATGTAGTATAAGATTACATATACGTATATACACACACACATATATAAATATATTATTATAATTTATAATAAATTGAAGTTTTAATCTTATATTTGGCATAAAAAGTCTACTTTAAACAAATATTATATATATATATTAAAATGTTAACATAATTCAAATTTAAGATTTGAAATTCAAAGTATTCATATTTATTGCTTAAAGATATACATATATACACACACATACACATACATATATATTTAATATTAAAATTAAAAAATATTTACAATAGTTGTGAGCCTTTTGGAAAAAACACTTTTTTTATAAATATTATAAGGCCATGAACCTTTTCATATAAAAAAATTATATATGCATATTTTAATAATCTCATGAGACTTTCATTAAATATAAATAAAATTTATGTATATGTATATTTTAAAAATGGACAGTTTGACACACGTCCCTAATAAGTTTCAAAATACACAAAAATCCCAGTAAAAAAAGTTTGTAAATTAGGTCCCTAGAATTAATTTACCGAATAATGACATACACTTATGCAATTATTCAGTAAATAATTGCAAACATTTATGCAATTATATCAAAAAATTACAGACATTTCCACAATTATTCATTGAAAAATTATGGAAATTACTGCAATTATTCACCAAAAATTTGCATAAATTTATACAACTTTTGGATATACTTGCATAAATTTCTGCAATTATTCAATGAATAATTGCATAACTATATGCAATTACTTAGTAACTTAATTCTAGGGACCTAATTTACATACCTTTTTTTACTGGGGTTTTTGTGTATTTTGAAACTTATTAGGGACCTGAGCCTAATATTCACTTTTAAAAAAGCTATGTACATTAAATAAAATATTATTTATTTTAAAAGGCTGAAATTAAATTATATAGGTTAATATAGCCCTATAAATGTGTACACATTAAGAAGATATTATATTAAATAAATCCATTATATACTCAATTTATATAATGTGATCATAAATCTCGATGATCGTAAATAATCTATTTTATATATTTCATGTGTCTCTTAGATTAGTTTATTCACATCATTTGTTGTTACAGATATTATGAACATGAATCTATAATATATAAAATAAAATAAATAAAATCCAAAACTAAAACTAAAATTAAGTTATAATATATTTTAATAAACAAAATATATAAACTAAAATTAAAACTGAATTAATTTCAAAATATTCCCTTTTACCAAATATACATTAAATATGATTTTGTGCAAATGAATTATGTACCAAAACACAAAATAATTGTCCAATGCAAAATTAATAATAGGATTTTTTTAAATGTCTTCCTTACCCCATTGCCAATGCACTTGATCCAACATGATATCAATGACCGCATTATGTTAACGTGAACAACCAACCAACATGCATGGTAGTTACTTGAAAAATCCAACTATACGGGTGTCTAAGGTAAGGGTATTTAACTAAGGAGAAGGTTACTCTAATTTAAGAATTTTATTATGAAGGAAAAACCTCCCTTCTTCTTGCTCTTACCTTGCTCATAGTATAGGTCTATTTCAAAGGAATGCCCTCAATGGAACGTCCAAAATTGTTTTATACCCTATGTTGATTCAAATATGCATATTTTAATACTACAAATTTAAGTATAAAATAGTATTAAATTTTAAAAATAAAATTCTTACAAAAGTCATAAAATGCAAATTATTAATAGTTTTATATTTTATATCAAATGCTATGTACATTAATTTAAAGGTTTAATTGATAAAGAATGACATATGGATGTATGTATATAAATCTACAAATTATAAATGTTATAAAAAAATTACAAGTATATACATCACACGTGTATCAAGTGAGGTTAAATGAATTACAACTCGTATTGACTTAGGGGACTATACATAAATGTTGATTAAATGGAACTAACAAAGTTATTTTTAGGGGAAAAATACACTAACTAGCATGATATATAAAAACATGTTAAAAAATGTTAGGATAACCACAGACCTACGAAAACCTCTAGCATCTAGTTGTCAATGAGCCTAAAGCTAAACTTGATAAAAATTCAATATCCGAAGAATTATCAGCATACAAGTCATGGTCAATAGATTTTGAATTGTCTTAATGTTACATACTGTCTACTATAAGCATCAAGCTCCAAAGACTATTAGAAAATATGGGTGTTTATCTATATTTAAGCATCTACAAAAGTTGTATGGTGAACATCTTGCACCGCAAGGTACAAAATCTCATGGAAATTGTTTAATTTGAAAATTAGCAAGGTAACTCCCATCTAAGGTCACATACTTAATATGATTTGTTACATAGTGAGATTAGCTAAGTGGGTAAGGACTCTTGATTAAGAATTACAGGCTGACTTGATTCTTGGATCACTAACTCTAGTTGATCTATTCATATTGAACTTCAGTAAGCACCCATTATTGTGTACTATCATGGATTTCCTTAATATGTTAAGGATTGCCAAAAGTACATTCACAAAGGAACCTAGTGCAGCACTCCAAATCAAGGGCACATATTCTTTGAATAATTTTTAAGGAGAAAATTTTGGTTGAAGAGCAGCAAGTGTAAAGCTAAGGCCAAAGAAGAGAAGGGTGAATGTCACCATTGCTCTAAAAAGGGACAATAAAAGAGGAACTATCCAGATTATTTAAAGATGTTCAAAGCGAAGGAATCTGATTCTTCTCCTAAATATATTTTCCTTATAGAAAAATGTTTATCCATAAATGTTTCTTCTTAGGTTTCAGATAATGAATCTGGAAGTCATATCTATAATTTGTTATAGGGACTTGGGAGCATGAAGCTCCTAACAAGTGGGCTATAGATTTCCAAGCTTAAAATCGAGCTACTATAGCTTCCATGGCAATAAGAGATTATTGTGACGACCGCCCATGACCCCTGCACCGAATCTAGAGATAGTGCGCTGTAAAGTGTGCCAGGCGACCATGGACGATTGTCAAGGTAAATTAAAAACAACAGAATCTATCGTATTACTCACAGCGCATGGACAAAATACAATAGAACATATGTATATTGAAGCTTTACAGAACAAATGATATCATATAAAAACTCCATATTAGTTGAATACAAGCATCCAAATAGTCAATACATCAAGCCTCACTACATATCTCTCAGAGAATACAGAACAGCGGAATATCCAGTACATATAATAAGAAGATAATATGCAACCCTCCATCTCGTCTTCGATATCAGCACCGTGAGAAGAGAACAACACCTGCCACCTGCTACCTAGTCTTCCCGTCCCAAAATGGACGAACAGCCCAAGGCAATAAGAATTAAAACATAAAGCCTTGAGTCAGACAACAGTCTTAGTGAGCAGCAAATTAACTAACAACATACCAAAAGAACATAAAGGAAAAGGAATAGGAATACAACCCTCCCACTCCAACCTCATTCTACAGTGATAGCCCCCAGACACACACTAAGCAGAAGCAAACATAGCAGAGCATACAATTTAAAGTAAAGCTACTATCACTCGAGTCAAGGGCGATGTTTTCCAAGTACCAAGGCCTAAATCAGATAAGCACCCAGAAAATACCGCTCTTGAGTCCGAATGACGATACAACCAAACATCCATGACTCCGGCTATCACTGTTATCATTGCTTCGATATCACCGTTAATTGAATGACCGGCACATTCTTTCAGCCGTCCGTCAAGGGCTAATGGAAACCCCGGTTCTAGACATAACTCCCGCACGTCGTCGCAACCCGTGCCTAGGACTTTCGAATCTGCCCAGAGTACTCGACCATCAACAGTTAGTCGTTGGGACTATCGAATCTGCCCAAACGTACTCTTGCTTAGAGCATGCTAGAACCTTCAACAACGATGCTATCCAAGCCTCCTAGTCATCCTCCTCGATGACTATTCTCATATCCATTCATTATCCTCAACTCGAATCATATCCCCGAGTTATCAACATGCTTGGAATGATCCCGTCTGGATTAGACCAAGTCTTCATCACATGATTGCCTCGCTTCATCACATCCTCGCAAAGCCTCATCTCAACATTACATCATCAAATCTATGCATAAGAGCTTCATCATCCCGCTACATATGCCACTAGCAGCTTTCCCAATTCAAGAGCCTTTCCCTTAGCTTTTGAATCGTCTTCGGTCTAAATCAAACCATCAATCATCTAATTCATAACAATCAATCAAACCAAACATTAATCCAAACAATCAAGCATTCAAATAAGATCTAAGTAGACAATTATCACTATAATGGCATTTTCGTAATTAAAGAGTTGAAAGTCCAATAAGCATGAAAACATGAATTATATCTTCATAAACTTGATGAATGAACTTGCATAGGTTAACATGTGATAAAATGGATGTAACATCATCATGAACAATGAATCTATATGGATCTACACTTAGGATGAAGAAAATGCATGGAAATCACTATTTTAACACTAAATCGAGCCAACAATCCGATATACTCCTTTGGATCCGTGTGAGAGATAATCACCACTCACCAAATCACCTAAACAAACCCAAATCAACACGCTTCAGATCTGGACAGCGAAGGATCAAGCTTGATCTATCACGAATCCGCTTCAAACGAAGAAATCTCTCTTGAAAAGATGAAGATCTTCAATCTAAGCTCTTGAATCTTCAATCTTGATCTTCGATTTGGATGGATGGAAGCACTAGATTAGAGTGGAGAAAAGAAGTGAAGAAGTGTAGAAGTCGAGCTCTCAAAATGGCAGCACTTCGTCGCTTCAAAATCCGGATCCCAAAAATGAAGAGAAGCTCTCCTATTTATAGCAGAAAATACCCTAAGTAGTAACTCGGCTATCTCCTAAGTCATCTCCGACCTAAGCCCCTCCGACCTAAGCCTCTCCGACCTAACAAATATGTGTGCCTCAACTCCTACGACCTAACACTTCTGCGCATACGACCTAACTATTAAGTCGACCTACGACTTAACCACTAACTCCTAAGTCATCTACGACTTAACACAGATTGCGACCTAACACTTAGACGAAACCCAGCGACCTAACACTTAGACGAAACCCAGCGACCTAACACTTAGACGAAACCCAGCGACCTAACACTTAGACGAAACCCAGCGACCTAACACTTTTACGACCTAACACTCAAGCAAATACGCGACCTAAGACTTAGCCAACCCCTCCGACTTAACCCCCTTAGGTCATCCAACGACTTTACTATTAAGTCGTTAACTAACTTATTTCTTAGGTCGGTCAATCCCATAGGTCGCTCACTCTACTAAGTCGCTAACCAGCTACCCCAGCTCCCCTAGGTCGTTGCCGACCTAACTATTCTAACCCGGTAACCACTAGGTCGCTAACTCCACTAGGTCTGCCTACCCTTGAGTCGCCATATCCTTAAGTCGGTCAGTTCTTTAGGTCATTAACTCGCCCTGCCGACCTAACACTTAACTAAATCCTAGGTTGCATAATTCTATAGGTCGCTCCAACTAACCCACGACCTAACACTAACTCACCGAATTCCTTAACTCGGTCACGACTTAGCTCTTAGGTCGTTCACGACCTAGGACTTAGACAAATCTGCCTCAAAATCTGAAATGACTTGAAAATGCTAAAATCCCAGATTTTGACGAACTTGTCGATCCGTAAAAAAAATACGGGTCGTTACATTCTCTCCCCCTTAGGAATTTCGCCCCCGAAATTCCAAGTAATCAAAAACTATTCTGTACGCCTACCATCCATAGCAATCAACAAATCATGCATCCAATTCTAACTTAGCGTACAGAATTCTAGAATTAGAACAAGTTACAATATCGCGAGATGACACGACACCTTAGGGCCATACCTTGAAGAGTTCAGGATGAGCTGCCTTCATCCTCTCTTCCACCTCCCACGTACAGTCGTTATCATCATCACTCCATTGTATCTTGAGCAACTTAACTACCTTCCTCCTAAGCTGTTTCATGTCGGTTTCCACAACACGAAGCGGCTTACGAGGTCTTCTATCGACCGGATCAACTTCGAAGTCTTCACAGCTATCAGCAGAAACCACTGTATTCGAGTCGTGCACATACTTCCGTAGATATGATACATGAAAAACATTGTGCACACTCAACATCTTCTCTGGTAACTCCAGTCTGTAGGCGAGCTTTCCAATTCGCTCGATGATCGGGAATGGTACAACAAATCTCGGAGTCAGTTTTCCTTTCTTCCCAAATCGAATAACATTCTTCAGTGGAGAAATCTTCACAAAAACCATATCTCCTACGTCGAATTCCAAATCCTTACGACGCTTATTAGCATAACTCTTCTGACGGTCTTGGGCTGCCTTCATTCGTTGCCGAATGATCTCTATACAATCTGAAGTCTGGCGAATCATCTCTGGCCCAAGCATCAGCTTCTCTCCTGTCTCTATCCAACATGTCAGAGAGTTACACGGTCTTCCGTATAATGCCTCATACGGTGCCATACCAATACTTGACTGGTAACTGTTGTTGTATGCAAACTCCACCAAATGAAGGTGATCTTCCCATGATCCTCCGAAGTCCAAAACACAAGCTCTGAGGAGATCTTCCAAAACTCGGTTGACTCTCTCGGTCTGACCATCTGTTTGAGGGTGATAAGCTGTACTCAAACACAACTCGGTTCCCAAAACTTCCTGGAAGCTCTTCCAAAATCCACTAGTGAACAATGGATCTCGATCGCTCACTATACTCTTCGGAATACCATGGAATCGAACTATCCACTTAACATACAACTCAGCCAACTTTGATGCAGTCCTAGTCGATCGAACAGGAATAAATCTTGCGCTCTTAGTCAGACGATCCACAATGACCCAAATCCCTTCATTTCCCGTTCTGGTTCTAGGCAATCCATCGACACTTGTTCCCACTTCCATGTAGGAACTTCTAATGGCTGAAGCAATCCACTTGGCTTCTTCTGTTCAGCCTTTATCAACTGGCAGTTCATACACTTGGAAATAAAATTTCCAACATCCTTCTTCATACCTTCCCAGTAGTAGGTTCTCTTCATATCCCGGTACATCTTATTTCCACCTGGATGAATTGTCAACTTCGAGTGATGACTTTCCTTCAGAACTTCACTCCTCAATTCATCTATATCGGGAACAACTAGACGTCCTTGCTTTCGAAGCCAACCCTCTCGATCGACCTCAAATCCTTTATCCTTTTCTGGATCCAATCCAGATTCCAAATCACGGATAATCTTGACAAGCTTATCATCTCGCTTTTGACTCTCGCCAATCCTTTCCACAAGAGTCGGTCTTATTGATAAGTTTGCCAACATCTCAGGTTCCAATTCACATCTAGGCCTGAAGTCAAATCCAGCTAAATACTCGAGACTCTTCCATTCTGAAAACATGGCTCCCAATCCTGCATGTCTCCGACTTAACGCATCTGCCACTGCGTTACCCTTTCCCGGAGTATAAGCTATACCAAAATCATATGATGCTAAAAACTCTAGCCAACGTTGCTGCCGAAGATTCAAATCCTTTTGGGAGAAAAGATACTTCAACGACTTATGATCTGTAAACAACTCGAATCGAACTCCCAATAGATAATGTCTCCACATCTTCAGAGCAAATACAATCGCCGCTAACTCCAAATCATGAGTTGGGTAATTCCTTTCATGCGGCTTCAGTTGTCGACTGTCATACGCAACAACTTTATCCTTCTGCATCAGCACTGCTCTAAGTCCAGTACCACATGCGTCGGTGTAAACCACCATCTCTTCATTCCCACTTGGAATAGTCAAAACAGGAGCACTCGTCAATCTCTCTTTCAGGATTCCGAAAGCTTGCTCACACTTATCATCCCAACTGAACACTTGGTTCTTTTTCGTCAATCCTGTTAACGGTGCAGCTACCTTGGAGAAGTCTTTGATAAACCGTCGATAATATCCTGCTAATCCAAGAAAACTTCTCACATCAGATGCATTCTTAGGTCTAATCCAATCCTGGATTGCTGCCACCTTAGCGGGGTTAACCGCTATTCCACTTCCAGAAATCACATGGCCTAAGAACCTCACTTCACTCTTCCAGAAGTGACACTTCGAAAACTTAGCCTTCAGCTGATGTTTCCGCAAGATTTCCAAAACAATACGCAAGTGTGTCTTGTGCTCTTCCTCCGTTCTGGAATAAATCGGAATATCATCCACGAACACAAGTACGAACTTGTTCAACTGATCTCTGAACACTCTATTCATAAGATCCACAAAATATGCTGGCGCGTTAGTCAATCCAAACGACATTACCAGCCACTCAAAGAAACCGGATGGTGTCCTAAAAGCAGTCTTCGGCACACTATCCTTAGCTACTCTCAACTGGTGAAATCCCGTTGCCAAATCCATCTGAGAAAACACCTTGGCTTCGTGAAGCTGATCAAACAAGTCATCTATTCTCGGCAATGGATACTTGTTCTTCTTAGTCACCTTATTCAGCTCACGATAATCCACACACAATCTCAACGACCCATCTGCCTTGGTTGCAAACACAACTGGTGCACCCCACTCGGACACACTACGCCGAATGAATCCTTTCTGTAAAAGGTCATCAACTTGCACCCTCAACTCTTGCTGTTCCCTAGGCGCCATCCGCCTAAGAGGCATCACAACAGGTCTGGCTCCTTCAACTAGATCTATACGAAACTCGATCTCTCTATGTGGCGGCAACCCTTTGACTTCGTCAAAGACATCCTCGAATCCATTTGCGATTGGCACTAAAGACAGTCCATCCCGTGGAACAACTAGCGAATACATGAAGCTCATGAAGACGCCTTCCTCATGCTTACATCGTATCACAATCTTTCGCCCCTCCACATTCTCGACTGTCACCTCCAGCCTCTCACAATCAACCTTAGCCGCATACTTCCTAAGCCAGTCCATACCCAAAATAATTCCGAACCCCGCAAAGTTCAGAACAAAGCAATCACAAACAAAAGAGCAACCATGACTCGATACAACTAGACCACGGCATAACATACACAAACAAGACGAACCCCCAACTGGATTGGTCACAACCAATGGCCTATCAACAATATCCGGTTCCAAACCTAACCGGCCTACGAGTTCATTACAAACAAACGAATGCGACGCTCCAGTATCAAACAGAACTCTAACTGGAACACCACATAGGAAAAGAGTACCTTGAACAACCACACTCTTTCCTTTCTCTTCAGCAGTAGGAGCTTTCGAAGACGACGGAACAGCTCCCAAAGCATAAGCTTGCACAATCTGCTTGTCCTTCCTCGGTTCTGGACAATTCTTCCTGATGTGCCCTGGCTTGTCACAGTTGTGACACTTCATCGGTGCCTTCGGATTCTTACAATCCTTAGAGAAATGGCCCTTCTGCTGACAATTGTAGCAAGTCACCTCGCCTTTCGGCTTCTTCTGGCCATCCTTACCCTTCTGCTGCTGCTGCTTCCTCTTCTGGTTTCCACCCTGCTGTGGTTTAGACTCTCCCTTGGTAACAGCAACAACATGTCCTTCCTTAGGAAACAGACTCTCATGCCTAAGAGCTTTCTCCACAAGCTTCTCAAATGAATCGTCCAAATGATCCACCAACTGTCTCCCAAGATAACTGTCCAAGCCTGTCACAAACTTCTCATTCTTCTGATAAGCAGACTCAATATACGACCGGGCATACTTGGACAAAGCTTCGAACTCAGAAACATACTCCAGAACTGATCTTCCACCTTGCTTGAGCTCCACAAACCTCTTGAACAGAACAGACTTCTGAGCTGTAGAAATGAACTTAGCTTCAAATCTAGCTTGGAATTGCTCCCAAGTAATCTCTTCCTCCGCGGTATCGATGGTAATAGAGTTCCACCAATCAGAAGCTCTCCCTTGAAGCTGCCTTGATGCCAACTTCCTCTTAGTTGCATCATCAATTCCCAAATCACCAAAGATCCTTCTACAAGCATCGATCCATCTCTGGACTTCAATAGTTGATTCTGTTCCCAAGAAAACCTTCCCTCCAAGAGCAGTATAATCCTTGCACAACTTAGCAAAATCCGCTGGTTTCAGAGTTTGGACTTGAACTCCAACATCAACTGCCGCCCCCGGAACTGGTATCCTTCTCATGATCGAAGTCATCATAGCTTCGAACATGGCTGCATAATCAGCAGTCTCTTCAGTAGCACGGCCTTCCCTAGCAGCTGGTCTCCCTCTTCGACTCATTCCCAATATCTATAAAAAGGAATGATTAGAACATCTAGAGAAACAACTGCATAAAGGACTCAAACTCTACTAAGCTACTATATTATATATAGTATTCATCCATAAAAATACAATTACGTCTCTCATACGTAGTTATGACAGCGAGCGTTGGGTAAAATCGATTAACCAATGCTCTGATACCAAATGTGACGACCGCCCATGACCCCTGCACCGAATCTAGAGATAGTGCGCTGTAAAGTGTGCCAGGTGACCATGGACGATTGTCAAGGTAAATTAAAAACAACAGAATCTATCGTATTACTCACAGCGCATGGACAAAATACAATAGAACATATGTATATTGAAGCTTTACAGAACAAATGATATCATATAAAAACTCCATATTAGTTGAATACAAGCATCCAAATAGTCAATACATCAAGCCTCACTACATATCTCTCAGAGAATACAGAACAACGGAATATCCAGTACATATAATAAGAAGATAATATGCAACCCTCCATCTCGTCTTCGATATCAGCACCGTGAGAAGAGAACAGCACCTGCCACCTGCTACCTAGTCTGCCCGTCCTAAAATGGACGAACAGCCCAAGGCAATAAGAATTAAAACATAAAGCCTTGAGTCAGACAACAGTCTTAGTGAGCAGCAAATTAACTAACAACATACCAAAAGAACATAAAGGAAAAGGAATAGGAATACAACCCTCCCACTCCAACCTCATTCTACAGTGATAGCCCCCAGACACACACTAAGCAGAAGCAAACATAGCAGAGCATACAATTTAAAGTAAAGCTACTATCACTCGAGTCAAGGGCGATGTTTTCCAAGTACCAAGGCCTAAATCAGATAAGCACCCAGAAAATACCGCTCTTGAGTCCGAATGACGATACAACCAAACATCCATGACTCCGGCTATCACTGTTATCATTGCTTCGATATAACCGTTAATTGAATGACCGGCACATTCTTTCAGCCGTCCGTCAAGGGCTAATGGAAACCCCGGTTCTAGACATAACTCCCGCACGTCGTCGCAACCCGTGCCTAGGACTTTCGAATCTGCCCAGAGTACTCGACCATCAACAGTTAGTCGTTGGGACTATCGAATCTGCCCAAACGTACTCTTGCTTAGAGCATGCTAGAACCTTCAACAACGATGCTATCCAAGCCTCCTAGTCATCCTCCTCGACGACTATTCTCATATCCATTCATTATCCTCAACTCGAATCATATCCCCGAGTTATCAACATGCTTGGAATGATCCCGTCTGGATTAGACCAAGTCTTCATCACATGATTGCCTCGCTTCATCACATCCTCGCAAAGCCTCATCTCAACATTACATCATCAAATCTATGCATAAGAGCTTCATCATCCCGCTACATATGCCACTAGCAGCTTTCCCAATTCAAGAGCCTTTCCCTTAGCTTTTGAATCGTCTTCGGTCTAAATCAAACCATCAATCATCTAATTCATAACAATCAATCAAACCAAACATTAATCCAAACAATCAAGCATTCAAATAAGATCTAAGTAGACAATTATCACTATAATGGCATTTTCGTAATTAAAGAGTTGAAAGTCCAATAAGCATGAAAACATGAATTATATCTTCATAAACTTGATGAATGAACTTGCATAGGTTAACATGTGATAAAATGGATGTAACATCATCATGAACAATGAATCTATATGGATCTACACTTAGGATGAAGAAAATGCATGGAAATCACTATTTTAACACCAAATCGAGCCAACAATCCGATATACTCCTTTGGATCCGTGTGAGAGATAATCACCACTCACCAAATCACCTAAACAAACCCAAATCAACACGCTTCAGATCTGGACAGCGAAGGATCAAGCTTGATCTATCACGAATCCGCTTCAAACGAAGAAATCTCTCTTGAAAAGATGAAGATCTTCAATCTAAGCTCTTGAATCTTCAATCTTGATCTTCGATTTGGATGGATGGAAGCACTAGATTAGAGTGGAGAAAAGAAGTGAAGAAGTGTAGAAGTCGAGCTCTCAAAATGGCAGCACTTCGTCGCTTCAAAATCCGGATCCCAAAAATGAAGAGAAGCTCTCCTATTTATAGCAGAAAATACCCTAAGTCGTAACTCGGCTATCTCCTAAGTCGTCTCCGACCTAAGCCCCTCCGACCTAAGCCTCTCCGACCTAACAGATATGCGCGCCTCAACTCCTACGACCTAACACTTCTGCGCGTACGACCTAACTATTAAGTCGACCTACGACTTAACCACTAACTCCTAAGTCATCTACGACTTAACACAGATTGCGACCTAACACTTAGACGAAACCCAGCGACCTAACACTTAGACGAAACCCAGCGACCTAACACTTAGACGAAACCCAGCGACCTAACACTTTTACGACCTAACACTCAAGCCAATACGCGACCTAAGACTTAGCCAACCCCTCCGACTTAACCCCCTTAGGTCATCCAACGACTTAACTATTAAGTCGTTAACTAACTTATTTCTTAGGTCGGTCAATCCCATAGGTCGCTCACTCTACTAAGTCACTAACCAGCTACCCCAGCTCCCCTAGGTCGTTGCCGACCTAACTATTCTAACCCGGTAACCACTAGGTCGCTAACTCCACTAGGTCTGCCTACCCTTGAGTCGCCATATCCTTAAGTCGGTCAGTTCTTTAGGTCGTTAACTCGCCCTGCCGACCTAACACTTAACTAAATCCTAGGTTGCATAATTCTATAGGTCGCTCCAACAAACCCACGACCTAACACTAACTCACCGAATTCCTTAACTCGGTCACGACTTAGCTCTTAGGTCGTTCACGACCTAGGACTTAGACAAATCTGCCTCAAAATCTGAAATGACTTGAAAATGCTAAAATCCCAGATTTTGACGAACTTGTCGATCCGTAAAAAAAATACGGGTCGTTACAATTATGATATAAAGCTTGATGATGGACACGATTTAGTTTATATGATTATTGTTTTGTACCCAATGTTATTAGTGAAATAATTACTATTTCTCTTTTAATTGAAAATGGTTATTGTTTTATTTTTATGACAATATTATGAATATCTATTACAATAATAAAACTCTTTACTTTAATACTCTTAAATATTGCATACATATGCTTAACTATAATCATGTGTTTGTAGTTGAAAATAATAATGCATTTAAAATAAATGGTAACTACTTATGGCACTATAAACTAGGCTATATAAGCGTAAATGAATAAAAAGGTAAAAACCAAGGTTTTCTACTATGTTTTAATAGATGTAAACAATGCCTTAAAGGAATAATAGCCAAGCACCCTTCTAGTGGGAGAACTGAATGAGTAAATACACTCTTCGAATAAGTACATACAGATTGTAACAACTCGCATATTTTACGATTCGTATATTTGAATGTTTAATTTATATATAGCATCGTTAGTTGGATTTAAGTCCGAGAACGTCACTATTTCGTAAAAGAATAGTCGAATTAGTGAAAAGACAATGTGGATCGTGCTAGAGGGAAGTGTCTATTTGAAAATTCAGTCAAATAGAAATTCAGGCGTCTGAAATGAACGATTCAGACGTATGAAATTGCTTTAATTCAACTAGAAAGAAAATAGGCTAAAATTGCCATTTTCAGACGTCTGAATATTGCAGTAGTCAATATTTTTATTTCCAGATTCAGACGTCTGGTTTGGAAATTTCAGACGTCTGAATGTAGACTGAAATTGAGATTCAACAATTTGGACTCGAGACCACTTCCATTGAGTCCAAAATGGTGTTTGCGACCTTTTTGAGTATAAATATCGATATGTTTTGAGTTGGGTAAAATTTTGAGGTTTTCAATTAGGGCTTTGGGTTTGGATTTCAACCCATCAACCTTCTAGTAACCTAACCCTTCATCCAACTGCTCTTCACTCACTCTATTATTTCCTAACACTTCAAGCTTTAGTAAAAATGGGGGAAGAGATTGGAAACTAAAATCCTAAGCCCTAGTTTCCTTTGCAAATTCAAGTTCTAGCTCCAAAATCAAAGAGAAGCTTAGGTAAGCATCCTCTTCATCTTCTCCATCTCAATTCCTCTTCCATTTCAGAAATTTCCTAAACCCTAACTTAGGAAATGTCTTTCTTATGAGCTTAGATTGAAGGTTCTTGGGTTAAAATTGAAGAGTGGTTGTTCTTGCCTTGCTTTATAGTTTCTCACTTGTGTTTTTGAGAAAAAGGTGAGTTTTTGGAACTCACATCTATGTTTATACCTTTGATAGTTGTTGGGTATGAATTCCTAACATCTATTTCTTCTCCATTTGCCTTTGAATTGAATTGGTTTGATGAATATTCCAATTTTTGGTGTTTTGAAATCAAAATCTAAAATCCTTATATGGATGTCTGGACATGTTGGTCGGAGTGTATTGGTGAGGCTATAAGGTTGGGTAGTCGTTTGGCGTAAACCCTTAGTGATCGTCACTCATCCGATCGTTTCCGATAAGATTTGGCCATCATTGGCCTAGGCAAAATATTGCCTGGAGCTTCAGGTTCAGACGTCTGAAATATCAAAGTCAGACGTTTGAATCTGCTTGTCTCGGCCCAATTTTCCTAATTTGTGTGGGTTTCCAATTTTAATCGATTCGTGATGATCTGATTCGTTGTTATCATTTATATCGACTTTAATGACTCCATTTTCGGGATTTTCTGGAATATGCATTTTGATGGATTCGGTATCGATTTATATGGATTTGATTCACATCTTCGTATGTGAATTTTTGGTGATTGATTGTTTCTACAATCATTTCTGTGATTTGTCACTTTAAAATACAAAGGTTTCTATACTAGTAGTAAATATTCAAACTCTTTCACAAAGATGATTTCAACTATATTTCTAATACAAAACTTGTTTATAAAACCGTTTTCAAATCTATTAGTATATACAAACCTTTACCTCACTCGTATGAGAAATCTAATTAAACGACTTATTAAAACAAGTGGTATGAAACGCTTGCGTTTACTTCGTCGGTTAATTTTTGGACTTGTTCGATTGAAAATCTTGTGATAATTTTCGAGTGGAAATCTACAATTTGTTCGTAAATATTTAAGTTAAGCTAGTGGTTATGGGATATGAAGCTAAACTCTTATATTTACTTGCTTAGTGTGATTCACACTTCTTATTGATCAATGGTGATCATTTTGTGATTTAGACTAGCGATGTGCGATGTCTATTTGTTTGTGTAGAGACTAAAAACCCCGTTTGTGGAACTTCGGTTCAATTTGGTGGGGTAGCGACCCATGGTCTTCGGGCCATTTGTGGAGCCTCGGCTCAAAATTGATGGTTAGCGACCATGGAATAGCGTTCCGTTTGTGATACACGTGTTGGTGAGTTTTCATGCTCCCGTTTGTGATAGGCCTCCCCCGTTGTGATTTCTGGATTTCTAATTGATGATTTCTAGAATTTTGTGTTTCACCAATTTTGATGATAGGCATTGATGGGTTCTATCAATATTTGTGTTTTGGTGAATAATTTAAAGAATGTGATTCTTTTTGGTGTTTTGAGATGATTTGAGGTATTGTATGATTTTTGTTGTTATTTGATGTATACTTGTCACAGTACGGCATTATTGTTATCATACATTTTTGTCATATCTCTTATCCTATCTCATTTTATCTGATATATATAGCTAGACTGATCCGTTTATTATTTTCTTCTTAAATGATACTCGGGTCAGACAGAGGTATTTCAGGTGCTCCTGCTTGACTTCTTATCAGGGATTATCATCTGATTTTTGGCTAACTACTTTAGATTAGTAGTTTTTGTTAATATACATTTGAGATATAGACTCCTTGATGTATAATTATTCTTTTGTCTAGCACTTGTATCTATTCTTTTGTGATGTAGTGGATCTTGTTTGACCACTACTTTGATGTACACTTTTATGTGTTATATTCATATCTGATTCCGCCTTTGTGATATGAATATCTGTGACTGATTTGTGTTATGTTTATTTCTAAATTTGTTTCCGAAGGCCTCATAGCCACTATGTGGTAGCTTTGAGTATGTATTTGATATGTCGGATTTCCTCTTGAAATGAAATGTAAGTTATATTATCTGACATATCGGTACTCGCACAAAGCAATTACACAGATGGTCGCTCCTCAACAGCCTTATTCTTCATGCTAGTCGACGGCATTACCCCATAGTGTCCTTGGCTAGCGTGTGTATAGAGTTGGGGCATCACAGCTTGGTATCAGAGCCAAACTTTGGAACAATGTAGAATAATCTAGCAAGGATCATTGTCCTAAGTCTTTCTTAGGGTCCGTGCCATAGGATTTAATTCGAGTCTTCGTACCGTTCTATCCTATATTCTTTATGATGCCTTGTTTTATCAATCAAATTTGTTTGATATTCATTTTGAGAATAACCTTTTTCCTCTTTTCTTTCTTTCTCAAAGAAGAGAAATGGTTAGACCAGGCCGTCCCAGTGCCGGTCAATCCATCGCTACTCCTCAGGATGGAGTATTTATGTCTGCTCAGCAACTTCTAGATCTTGTGAAAAATGTTCAAGCTATCAGACCCATTCCAGAGCCCACTCATCCTAAATCTGGGTTTGCACGCTTGTGCAATGATTACACCAACTTGGGTGGAAAGCCTTTCAAGGGTCTCGAAAGCGTTATAGAAGTCCAAGCTTGGCTTAGAACATGCGATCGCATCTTTTCTCGCATGAATCTTATTGATCTACATCGAGTCCAAGTGGCTTCTAGTATGCTCCAAGAAAGAGCATTAGATTGGTATGAGCTTTTGATCTCTGAAATTCTTGAAGCAGATCTTACTTGGGAGCAATTCCGGGAAAGGTTCGAGTTAAAGTTTGTACCGGAAGCTGAAAAAGTATCTTTAGCTTGACGCTTCATTGACCTTGTTCAAGGTGAATCTTCTGTGACGGATTACGTCGCATCTTTCGAATCTCTATCTAAATATGGGGTCGAGTATATTAATACCCGAATGAAGAAAAATCAGAGATTTTTCTATGGCTTGAATAAGAACCTCAAGAAGCCATTACTTCTGAAACTGGAAGTTTCTTTTGATCAGCTTGTTGATATCGCTCTTCAACTCGAAGAGGCCGATAAAGAAAGTGATGTTGAAGTCAAACAAAAGATCAACAAGAAGAGGCCTTTTAAATTCAAGCCTAATCCCAACAAGAAAGGGAAGCAAGCAACTTCGGTAGCAAAGACTCCTACCTCTAGTCGTGGAGAATGTTACAATTGTGGTTCTAAGGACCACTATGCGAACAAGTGTCCGAAGTCTCTTACTTGTCGCTATTGCAAAAGTTTGGGTCATACTATATCTTCATGTCTCAAACTTCAAAGCAAGAAGGAAGGCAAGCTAAATGTTGTACAAGCCCCTTCTAACACTTCTCATGGTCAAGGTATTTCTCACTCTATCCTTGATGGCATTATTATATTTCGTGAATTTCTTATTCGAGTTCTTTTTGATACGGGTGCATCTCACTCTTTTATATCAAAAGAACTTGTTGATGCTTTGTCTTTGAATGTTATTGGCTTGATGACTTCATTGAGAATTGCGAATCCGGTTGGTGGATCCGCAACACTCGGTTTATTGTGTAAAGATGTCGTGATTATTTTATGTGGTTACTCTTTCCGTGCCGATTTGCATGTTATGCGTTACTTAGGCTTTGGAATGATTTTGGGAATGGATTGGCTTAACCGTTATGAAACCCATATCCTATGTTCTGAACGGACTATATATCTTCGGCATCCTCAATCTGTTAAGCAGATTTCTCTTGTTCTGAAAGATTCAGATTCCAATTCGAAAGCATCCTTGTATTCCCTAAATCCTCATGATGACGATAATGATGAAGAGGAAGATGTTATTTCTCTCATTTACATTGTTTGTGAATTTCCCGACATATTTGAGCCAGTTTTAGGATTACCACCTAAGCGAGCAATTGAGTTCAGAATTAATCTAATCCCTGGAGCTCTACCTATCACTCATCCTCCTTATCGTATGTCCAATAAGGAAAATGAAGATATGCGTAATCAATTATCCGAATTGGAAGGAAAACAATTTATTCGTTCTAGTTCCTCTCCATGGGGAGCTTCGGCTATTTTTGTGAAGAAATCTGATGGTACACTTAGGCTTTGCGTTGACTACCGCAAACTTAATGATCTCACCATCAAGAATAAATATCCCTTACCGCGGATTGATGATTTATTTGATCAACTTAGTGGTGCTAGAGTCTTTTCACAATTAGACTTGGCAACCAGTTTTCATCAGCTCCGTATTGCAGAGGATAGTATTCCTTTGACATCGTTCCGTACTCGTTATGGATCTTTTGAATTGCTTGTTATGCCATTTGGTTTAATGAATCCTCCAGCTTATTTCGTTGACCTTATGAATCTAGTTTTCAAAGACTTCCTCGATCGATTTGTTCTCATCTTTATAGATGATATTCTTGTTTATTCTAAAACCGAGGAAGAGCATGAAAAACATCTTCGGATTGTGTTGGAAACTCTTAGGAGCAATCAATTGAAAGCAAAATTTTCTAAGTGCCACTTTTGGCAATCTCGTGTGAAATTTTTGGGTCATATTATTTCTGAATCCAGAATTTCCGTTGATCCTTCAAAGATTGAAGCGATCCAAAATTGAAAGAGACTGGAGAGTGTGACGGAAATTCGTAGCTTTCTCGGATTGGCGGGTTATTACCGTCGTTTCATAAAAGACTTTTCTAAAATTCCATACCTCATACTAGTTTGACAAAGAAAGGAGTTAAGTACATTTGGTCAAACAAATGTGAAGCTTCATTTCAAAAATTAAAAGAACTCCTTTCCGATGCTCCTATTCTTGTGATTCCTGAAGGGAACCAAGACTTCATTGTTTATACCGATGCTAGTCGTGTTGGTTTGGGAGCCGTTCTCATGCAAAGGGAACATGTTATCGCTTATGCTTCTAGGCAATTAGAGCCTGCCGAGACTAGATATGCTACTCATGATTTAGAGCTTGCATCTATTGTTTTCGCCCTTAGAATTTGGCGTCATTACCTTTTGGGAGAGAAATTTGTTCTCTACACCGATCATAAATTTTTGGAGTATTTATTTTCTCAAAAGGAACTTAATTTGCGTCAACAACGTTGGCTCGAGTTCCTTGCATCTTATGATCTTGATATTCTTTATACTCCCGGAAAGGGGAATCTTGTTGCCGATGCCCTTAGTTGTAAGCAACAAGCAGTTGTTTCCATGATGATATCCGAATGGAATGATCTCGCGACTTTATCCACTTGTGAGATTCGAGATCGTGAATCCAATTCATATTCATCTCTTGTTTTGTGTAGCCTTGAGGCTCATCCTTCTCTTTTAGACCGCATTCTTGAAGCTTAAAAGCATGATCCCAAATTGGTTCTTCTTAGCCAAAGTTGTAGGGATAAAATTGATATTGAAGGTTTGAAAGACTTTGATATTGATGTTCGTGGCGGTATTCGAAAATTTGGTAGACTTATTGTGCCAAATATTATTGATCTTCAAAAAGACATTTTAGAAGATTCTCATCGTTCTAAATTTACCATTCATCCCGATAGTAGTAAAATGTACGCGGATATGAAGCGACTTTATTATTGGGATAGAAAGAATTCTAATATTGCTAACTTTATTAAGCGTTACATGACTTGCCAACTTGTGAAGGCCGAACATCAAAGGCTCGGTGGGTTATTGCAACCTTTGGAAATTCCAATATGGAAGTGGGATCAAATTTCCATGGACTTTATTGACGGTCTTCCTCGTTCTCATTCGGGCCATGATAGCCTATGGGTGATAGTAGATAGACTTACAATATCCGCCCATTTTCTTCCCGTTCGGTCCAATCAGACCGTACCTATTTTGGCTAAACTCTTTGTCAAGGAAATTGTTAGATTGCATGGAGTTCCTACTTCTATTGTTAGCGATCGTGATCCATTGTTTACTAGTGGATTTTAGAAAGGTCTTCAAAAAGCTTCGGGAAGGAAGCTTAATTTTAGCATCGCTTATCATCCTCAGTCCGATGGACAAACCGAGCGTGTGAATCAAACTCTTGATGATCTCCTTCGTGCATGTGTTCTTGATTTGGTGGAAGTTGGGAGGATCATATCTCTCTTGTTTAGTTTTCCTACAATAATAGCTTCCAATCTAGTATTGGTATGGCACCTTTCGAGGCACTTTACGGAAGGCCATGCCGATCTCCTTCATGTTGGCTTGAAGCCGGTTAGAAACTGGTTTTAGGTCTAGATTTTATTCGTGATGCCACAGAAAAAATTGACCTTATTCGTCATAGGATGAAAGAAGCTCAAAGTAGACAAAAATCCTATGCCGATAACCGAAGAAGGAAATTAGAATTTTCTGTGGGAGATTTGGTGTTTATTCGTGTTTCATCTATGAAGGGTGTTGTGCATTTCAGTCGATCGGGAAAATTAGCACCTCGATATATTGGTCCATTTCCCATCACCGAACGCATTGGTTTCGTGGCTTATCGCCTTTTATTACCGGCTTAATTTTCGGCTATTCATGACGTACTCCACGTCTCTCAATTACAGAAATGCCTTCGAGATTCTGATTCTATTCTTGAGCCCGGTGTTATTGAAGAAATTGAAGTTTCTCCTAATTTGACTTATGAGCAACATCCTTTCCGTATCATTGCTTCAGAGGTTAAACGCCTTCGAAATAAAGATGTTCCTCTTGTGAAAGTTCAGTGGTCCTCAAATCCTAAGGATTGCTCTTGGGAATCTAGAGAATTCATCGAGCGAACACATCCGGACTTACTCTCTCGTGCTCTTTCAGGTGAACTTCTTATTTCAAATTTCTTCTCTTTGTGTGGATATGCTTTTATGGTTGTTACTCTTTATTTTCTTCTTAATTATTGCGAGGACGCAATTTCTTTAAGGAGGGGAGTCTGTAACAACCCGCATATTTACGATTCGCATATTTGAATGTTTAATTTAAATATAGCATCGTTAGTTGGATTTAAGTTAGAGAATGTCACTATTTCGTAAAAGAACAGTCGAATTAGTGAATGTGGATCGTGCTAAGTGGAAGTGTCTATTTGAAAATTCAGTCAAATAGAAATTCAGACGTCCGAAATGAACGATTCAGACATCTGAAATTGCTCGAATTTAACCAGAAAGAAAATAGGCTAAAATTGCCATTTTCAGACGTCTGATATGAACGATTCAGACGTCTGAATATTGTACTAGACAATATATATTTTTCCAGATTCAGATGTCTGAATGTAGACTGAAATTGAGATTCAACAATTTGGACTCGAGACTACTTCCATTGAGTCCAAAATTGTGTTTGCGGCCTTTTTGAGTATAAACATCGATATGTTTTGAGTTGGGTAAAATTTTGAGGTTTTCAATTAGGGCTTTGGGTTTGGGTTTCAGCCCATCAACCTTCTAATAACCTAACCCTTCATCCAACTCCTCTTCACTCACTCTATTATTTCCTAACACTTCAAGCTTTAGTAAAAATAGGGAAAGAGATTGGAAACTAAAATCCTAAGCCCTAGTTTCCTTTGCAAATTCAAGTTCTAGCTCCAAAATCAAAGAGAAGCTTAGGTAAGCATCCTCTTCATCATCTCCATCTCAATTCCTCTTCCATTTCAGAAATTTCCTAAACCCTAACTTAGGAAATGTCTTTCTTATGAGCTTATATTGAAGCTTCTTGGGTTAAAATTGAAGAGTGGTTGTTCTTGCCTTGCTTTATAGCTTCTCACTTGTGTTTTTAAGAAAAAGGTGAGTTTTTGGAACTCACATCTATGTCTATACCTTTGATAGTTGTTGGGTATGAATTCCTAACATCTATTTCTTCTCCATTTGCCTTTGAATTGAATTGGTTTGATGAATATTCCAATTATTGGTGTTTTGAAATCAAAATCTATGAAAATCCTTATATGGATGTCTGGACATGTTGGTCGAAGTGTATTGGTGAGTCTATAAGGTTGGGTAGTCGTTTGGCGTAAACCCCTAGCGATTGTCACTCATCCGATCATTTTCGATATTTGCCTAGGCAAAATATTGCCTGGAGCTTCAGGTTCAGACGTCTGAAATATCAAAGTCAGACGTCTGAATCTACTTGTCTCGGCCCAATTTGCCTAATTTGTGTGGGTTTCCAATTTTAATCGATTCGTGATGATCCGATTTGTTGTTATCATTTATATCGACTTTGATGACTCCTTTTTCGGGATTTTCGGGAATATGCATTTTGATGGATTCGATATCGATTTATATGGATTTGATTCATGTCTTCGTATGTGAATTTTTGGTGATTGATTGTTTCTACAATCGTTTCTGTGATTTGTCACTTTAAAATACAAAGGTTTTTATACTAGTAGTAAATATTCAAACTCTTTCACAAAGATGATTTCAACTCTATTTCTAATACAAAACATGTTTATAAAACCGTTTTCCAATCTATTAGTATATACAAACCTTTACCTCACTCATATGAGAAATCTAATTAAACGGCTTAGTAAAACAAGTGGTATGAAATGCTTGCAATTACTTCGTCGGTTAATTTTTGGACTTGTTCGATTGAAAATCTTGTGACAATTTTCGAGTGGAAATCTACAATTTGTTCGTAAATATTTAAGTTAAGCTAGTGGTTATGGGACAGGAAGCTAAACTCTTATATTTACTTGCTTAGTGTGATTCACACATCTTATTGATCAATGGTGATCATTTTGTGATTTAGACTAGCGATGTGCGATGTCTATTTGTTTGTGTGGGGACTAAAAACCCCGTTTATGGAACTTCGGTTCAATTTGGTGGGGTAGCGACCCATGGTCTTCGGGTCATTTGTGGAGCCTCGACTCAAAATTGATGGTTAGCGACCATGGAATAGCGTTTCGTTTGTGATACACGTGTTGGTGAGTTTTCATGCTCCCGTTTGTGATAGGCCTCCCCTCTTTGTGATTTCTGGATTTCTAATTGATGATTTATAGGATTTTGTGTTTCACCAATTTTGATGATATGCATCGATGGGTTCTATCAATATTTGTGTTTTGGTGAATAATTTAAAGAATGTGATTCTTTTTTGTGTTTTGAGATGATTTGAGATATTGTATGATTTTTGTTGTTATTTGATGTATACTTGTCACAGTATGGCATTATTGTTATCATACGTTTTTGTCATATCTCTTATCCTATCTCATTTTATCTGATATATAGCTAGAATGATCCGTTTATTATTTTCTTCTTAAATAATACTCGGGTCAGAGCGACGTATTTCAGGTGCTCCTGCTTAACTTCTTATCAGGGATTATCATATGATTTTTAGCTAACTACTTTAGATTAGTAGTTTTTGTTATTATACATTTGAGATATAGACTCCTTGATGTATAATTATTCTTTTGTCTAGCACTTGTATCTATTCTTTTGTGATGTAGTGGATCTTATTTGACCACTACTTTGATGTACACTTTTATGTGTTATATTCATATCTGATTTCGCCTTTGTGATATAAATATCTGTGACTGATTTGTGTTATGTTTATTTCTATATTTGTTTCCGAAGGCCTCATAGCCACTGTGTGGTAGCTTTGAGTTCGTATTTGATATGTCAGATTTCCTCTTGAAATGAAATGTAAGTTATATTATCTGACATATCGGTACTCGCACAAAGCAATTACACAGATGGTTGCTCCTCAACTTATTAGTGTTGTATTTGATATGTCGGATTTCCTCTTGAAATGAAATGTAAGTTATATACATTTGAGTGTATATATATGAGAGCTCGTACTTGTTAGTGTTATAAAATATTTATATTTGCTTATATGTTGAGTTGTTTATGAATTCTAGTTGGTGTGTGGGAGCCATGTTATCGATAGGAGTTTCCAAACACTTAAACGAGGCAAGTTGACATAATATTGTTTTAAAATAGGGTAAATGAAATAATTTTACCTCCATTATATTTTATATATAATGTGACGCCCCACCTCAATACCCATGCTAGCCAAGAACACTACGATGTAGTGCTGTCAACTAGCACGGAGAATAAGGCTGTTGAGGAGCGACCCTCCATGTAATTGCTTATCACACGGAGGCTATAAAATAATCTTCGGAAACAAACATAGAAATAAACATAACACAAATCAGTCACAGACATCCATATCACAAAGGCGGAAGAAGATATGAGTATATAACTAACACATGAAAGTGTACATCAGAGTAGTGGTCAAAAAGATCCACAATAATACAAAAGAATAGAAACACGTGCTATACCAAAAGAATACAACTATGAGTCCATATCTCAAGTGTATACAACAAAAAACTGCTAAACTAAATAGTTAGCCAAAAGTCAGAGTAGCAAATCCCGGGAGGAAGTCAAGCAGAAGCACCTTTAACATCTCGGTCTGACCCGAGTATTATTTAAGAAAATAATAAACGGATCAGTCTAGCTATAAATATCAGATGACATGATATAAAATAAAAGATATGGCATAAACATAAAATATCCATACTGACATACTACTATAAGTATGCAAATGATGATCAACAGGAGATCAACCGATGAGAAATGATCAATATCACAAGAATCTTCTCAAAGATCCAAAGAGGGCATCATACCCTAAACTTGTTCTCATAACAAGTCAATGACATAAAAAATCCATAAATCAAAGCAAGAAATCCAAAAATCATAAAAATAGAGAAAGAGGCCTATCACATGATGGTCCGAAGACCATGGGGAGCTACCCCATATGTGTGAGTCGGAATCACACAGATTGAGGTCTAGACTAACCAAAAAGCAAAAAGGTATGTGTGAGTGGAATCACACAAGTGGTGTCTAGTCTAACCTCGCAAACAAAAAGGTATGTGTGAATGAAATCACACAAGTGGTGTCTAGACTAACCTCGCAGGCAAATAGATATGTGTGAGTCGGAATCACGCCAATGAGGACTAGTCTAACCTTGCAAACAAAGAGACATCGCACAATTGCTAGTCTAAATCATAAGAATGATCGTCATGATCAACGAGAAGTGTCAATCACACCAAGCTAGTAAATATATGAGTTTAGCTTCATGTCCCATAACCACTTGCTTAACTTAAATATTTACGAACAAGCTGTAAATCTTCACTAGGAAATTGTCACAAAAAGGGTTCAATCGAACAAGTCCAAGAGCTAACCGACGAAGTGAACGCAAGCGTTTCATACCACTCGTTTTACTAAGTCGTTTAAGTCGATTTCTCATTCGAGTGAAGTAAAGGCTTGTATATACTAGTAGATTGGAAATCGGTTTGAGAAAACGAACTTCTGATATTTAAAATAGTGTTGAAATCGCTTTGATGAAAGAGTTTTGATATTTACTACTAGTATTGAAACCTTCATATATCTTTAAAGTGACAAGTCATAAATCGATTGTTGAAACAATCTATCACAAAAATTCACATTCGAAGATGTGAACAAAATCCAAGGAAATCAACTCAAAATGCATCAAAGTGGAAGTTCTGTTGAATGCTTTTCAGATAAGATTGCCTATGCAGAGGTGTACGGGGTTCGACCTGCCCGGTCAGGTCGCGGGGGTCCAGGGGGCAGCGCCCCCGGCGGGGTGCGGGGCAGCGCCCCATCAAAACGGTACGACCTAGCGAAGACAAGCGGCCACGAGAAGCCAAACGACCTAAGTGGGAAATAGGTCAAACGACCTAAGTGTTAACTCGCGAGCGACCTATAAGAGTGCGCGACCTAACTGGTACGCGACCTAAGGTTCCAGCGACCTAAGGTGGAGGGGTCGAGCGACCTAAGGAAGGTTGCGACCTAACGTGATACAGAGGCGCGCGACCTAACTGGGTACGCGACCTAAGGTTCCAGCGACCTAAGGTGGAGGGGTCGAGCGACCTAAGGAAGGTTGCGACCTAACGTGATACAGAGGCGCGCGACCTAACTGGGTTTGCGACCTAAAGGGGTACACGACTTAAAGGATTCACGACCTAAAGGGGTACGCGACCTAAAGCTCGCGACCTAAAACTCGCGACCTAAAACTCGCGACCTAAGGACACGCGACCTAAAAGTCGCGACCTAAGACTCGCGACCTAAAAGTGGTGAATGACCTAACTGCAAACGACTTAAGGAGTTAACTCGTGAACGACCTAAGCCTTTAACTCGTGAATGACCTAAGCCTTTAACTCGTGAACGACCTAAGCCTTTAACTCGTGAACGACCTAAGCCTTTAACTCGTGAACGACCTAAGCCTTTAACTCGTGAACGACCTAAGCCTTTAACTCATGAACGACCTAACACTGCGTGACTTTCAACACGAACGAGCTACAGTTTTGGGCGACCTATGGAGGCAGAACGACCTAAGTGCAGTTTTTCACCAAAAACACTAAAATTTTGGTTTTTTCGCCAATCCAATCCAAACCAAATGCAAATGTGCATGCTAAAATGATAGGGAACCATTCCCAACAGTCCAAGATAGATATAGACGAGAGTGTGAGATAAAAATCTCACCTTTTCATGAATTTGATGAAGATGGAGCTTAAAATCAATGCAAGAAACAACCACAAGCTTGAATCTACTATCTTCTACTTGAATTTGGAGTTGAATCTCGGATTTGAAATAGAATTTGAGTTTGGAGTTTTAATTTCTCTTTCCCACCACCATTTTTGACAAAGCTTGAAGTGTTTTATCAAGTGAGGAAGGGGGTTGGGCTGAATTAAGAAGGTGCAGTCCCAACCAAAGTCACAAGCGGGAAAAGTGACGAAAATTTCACTATCTCCAAACATATCGAAGTTTATACTTAAAAAGATCGCAAACGTCATTTTGAACTCAATGGAGGTGGTCTCGAGTCCTAATTTGACCGTATGCAAAAAGTAGCTTTTCGGACTAACATCCGACTAACGATAAAATATTTAAATATAAAATCGACAAAAATGCGGGTTCTTACATATAAAATGATAATCTTCATAACCCCGTATGATTATCAATGAATATTGTTTGTTAGGAGATGATAATATTTAATTAGCATGGGTTATTGGTTGAATTAAACTAGAACCGAATACTTTGAAAACTGTACTTCACGAAGCGTTTGATAATTAAATTGAATTGAAATCTAATTATAATAATAATTGTTTGCAATAACAAAGATGCAAATTAACGAAATATTCTCATAATAAGATAATGGAATTGTATAAGTATATTTATAATATTGCTTATAAATAGAAAGGATTTAAAAGCTGAGAATTTTAGAATTTAAATTCCGTTGCTTTCAAAATTGTTTTCAAAGCCTTGAAATTAATAATAATTTTATTTGAAAGTGATTTCACTAGAAATATATTTTCAAAAAGATTTTTGAAAGAAATAAAAGCATTGAGCTTGCTTTAGTTGCTGGCAAATAATTCTAGGGATGACTGCAGCATAGCCAGTATTCATTTTTGAGTTTCTGAGTGAGAATTGCTGCCAAAAGAATTTATTTTCAGTTAAAATAAGTTTTGATTGTGAAAAAATTCCAAGTATGATTTGATAAATATATGAAAATAGTTTCTGAACTTATAAATTGAAAATAGTATAGATAAGAAATATGTTTATAGCTTATGAATTTGAACAGGAATGAAGACCAAATTTTAAAAAATACGGTTTAACATTTTGGTTAAGCAAACAAAAGAAAATTTGAATTTGAGATATGAAATAAAATAATTGACCTAAGAAATGTTAAATAAATTGAGTTACTGAAAAGAAGTAAATAAAATGAAGTTTAACTCAAGAAAGCTTAAATGAAAGTGAATTGTATTTGAAATGAATTAGATAAAATAATGAAATGAAATTTTAAGTGAATAAGTTTATATAACTTATAGATTTGAGAAATATTAAGCTAAAAACGAATTTTAAATTTTTTGAATGTGAATTATATGAAAATAGAAAATTAACCTAAATAAAGTTAAATAAACCGAGTAAATGAAATAAAGTTTAACTTGATAAAGATTAAATGAATTGAATTGGATTTGAATGGAACTAGATGAATTAGTAAAGTGAATTAATTCCACTTAAGCTATAAAATGAATTAATAGAATGAATAACAACTTGAGTTATAAAATGAAATGCAATTTGGGTGAGAAAGAAATTGAATGAGAATAAATGGGTGTAAGAAAAATTTATGTGAGTAAGTGAATTTGATTTAAATTGGATGTAAATAAATTGACTACAAAGGGAACGAGTTTTAATAAATTGAATGTTAACTAATTGAATATGAAATAAGTGAATGTTAAATAAAGAAATGTTGATACACTTAAGTATAAGTGGTAAGAAATACTTTAAGTTTAAATAATGAAATGAATTATATTATGAAAGTTAACTTAAGAAAAGTTGAATGAAATTGATTGCGATAAAAGAGAAAATTTTATTAATATGATTTTGAGCTATAATATAAAATTACTTAAGTAAAGTAAATAATATGAATTAATGAAATGAACCGATGAAGTGAAACAATGAATTAATATGAACTTAAGTTATGATAATAAACATGAGTTGCACTTTATAAAATGTTTATAATAAACTTAAATGGTTTTATGAAATGATTTATAAATGATATTAGTATTAAAGAGAATATACTAAGTGGTAACGAAATAAAATTTAATTTGAATAAGATTAAATGAAATGATTTTATAAAATTCTTCATAAATGATTTGATATAAAAGATGTGTTAAACAAAAAAATGAAATAATTGAAATCTGAATATATTGAATGTAAATGAAATATGTGAACATATTGAAAGTAAATCAATTAAATGTTAATAAAAAATGGATATTAATAAGAAATGAAGTGTATAAATAAACTATGGACATTGGATAATGTAAATTCACATAATTATGAATTAATTGGATGAATATTATTTGTTGGATGGTTTCTTTTGTCGTAAATCATTATTATTACTGCTTTTGATTGCATATGATTGGTTTGTTGTGTACTCGTGCTCATGTTTATGGTTTGTTTATGTGGATTTGATTTGCTTTTGCTTGCTTAATATGAGCGAACTCGCTAGTATCATTATTAATAAGGTACATATCTCGGGTTACATAATGCACTTTTCTATTTTTTCCCTACGGGATGCCTCATCATTGAGATGAGATGTATATTTGTGATATATATTTGTATTGAATTTTTTTTACGATCGAGCCGCGCAAAGGAGACGCTGTCAAAATTTTCCGTAAATTGGGATGTTAGAAATTTTTTTGAGATTTTAAAATTTTATAACTTGCTTTTATAAATAAGTTGTAATTTCCGTAAGCCGATAAGAGTGGCGTAGTGGAAGCGTGGTAATGGTTTCCTAATAGGATTTTATGTTTTGTATGTCAATTATTTTGAATAAAATATGTCAAATGTTAAATTCCTTACTTAACCCCTTTTCGAGGACGAAAAGTTTTGAGTGAGGGAGAATGTAACGACCCGTATTTTTAACTATTTTAAATTATTAAATTTAATATGATTAGTTAACAAAAATGGTTAGAAATAAAAATTTAATGATTTATTAATGTAATTTTCTGGATATGAACTTAGATAAAATTTGAATAACAAATTCAATAAGATAAGAGATGATAACTTATATTAGGAGGTAAATTAAATAATATTGAATTGTAAATAATGAATGTTAAATTACTGTAAAATGGAAGTGGTTGTTATATTATTTGAATCCGTTTTAAAAGTTAAATTCTATAAGTTAAATAACTTATATTTAAAATATGGTGATTTATTAGATATTAAATTGTTTAAATTAATATTGAAAATTATTTAAATAATTGAATCCCGAATTTAATATGAATGAAAATGATGTTGAAAGTTGATTTAAATTTTATTTAAACAAGAACAAAGATTGTTAACTTCTAAAATTGAATTTAAAGTGATTAAATTTATTTTAGAAATTTCTTGTTTTAATTAACGCGTAAAAATAGTCTTTTTGGGCACTATCTCGATTTTCGACGAAACCAGTTTCATCGGATCCGTAATAGTGAATTATTATAGGATTTTAAGTTTCGTAGCGATCAGACTTATCGTTTGACTGTGCGAGCTTGAAACACGTAGAAATTAATTAAAGAAATTTAATTAAAATAATTTGATTTGAAATGCCATCTTCTGATAGGATGGAATTGGCTTCCGATATATGTTCCATTGTGTTCAGAATGGAGGTATAACATATAGAAAGTCGGGCAGCACGCCTTATATGGAACTCGAGAATTTTGGACGTTTAAAGGTAAGATATTTTCTAATTATATATTTACCTTCATCCAACATTTTTTACGCCCGCATATGTCTTTGTCTCCCATCAGTACATCCTCCCGCTGATTCGATTTTACATCAGAAAAAAAAGTAAATGCAGTCGCGAACGAAGGAACCACGGTGGCATGGGAAGATGAGTTGAGCAGCGCATGTGTGGGTGGCAGGCGTGGCTGTTGGCAAGGGCGGAGGCGTTGGAGGCGTTGTTTCTAGGGTTTGGTCATGATTTATAGACATATGCGGTTGGTGGTTTGGCAGCAGCAACTTTGACTAGAGGACGCATCGGCGGCGGTGCTGGCTGAGGATGGCGATTCGTTGGCAATCGCGTTTTTTTTTTAAAATATACGAAGCATCGCCACCTGGAAGTGGAGATGAGCGCGTGTGTTCCTGGGGCAAGCTCGATCATGAGAGAGAGGTTAGGTTTAGTTTATTTGTTAATTAGTTTGTTAATTATATTTTAGTTATGTCATTATACTAATTAAATCGTAACATTCTCATATGAGGTCTGATTCGAGCGAAAAGAGTTGCATTGGATCGTATCGAAGCAATTTACGACATGGAATTGAATTGGAATTTTTTTAAAGATGAAAATTTTCAGTTTCAAATAAAGATGAGTGTTTTAAACGCTCACGAAGTACTAAAATATTTTTATGTTAGTTAAATTGAAATAGTGAAGTAATTTAATTCTATTGACTGGTTTTTGGTAATTTAATTGACATATGAATTTAACTGTTAGGAATTTGTAATTGACATTTAAATTGAAATTGGAATTAAATTTCTAGTTAAACACTCGATGTTGATAACTAATTAATTATTGTGATATTTTGACTGTTTGGATGTTGATTGTGATGGATGCCTATTGGATGATATTTTGGATGATTAGATGTTTATTTATTATATATATATATATTATCACCCTGTAGATTATTTGACATTATACAAACTACTATTTGAACTATTTCAAATAAATTAAGAAATAGGTTGAAATGATATATACCTATGACATTTATTTGGATTGAAATGATATATATCCATCCCTAAAATTAAAGTGAAATAACTGATCACTTGGCTATAGGATAGAAAATTATATACGGACACCGGATTGATTAAATTAAATGATTTTAAATTCTTAAATTGAATTTATTCAAAGGATTTTATTTTATTAAATTAAAATTGAATTGAAATATGGGAATTTGATTATTTTCAAACTCGAGCTTGAAATGTTGAAATTAAAAATTATAAACAGAAGTGTTTTAAAAATTTAATTTGGAAGTTGGAGTTATAATTAAAATATGATTTAAATTATGGAAATTGATTTGTTTAAAAGGTTTGAACTTTTATTCAAACTTTGAAATAAATCCAAGTAAAAGTAATTTAAATGGATATTTCAAATTTGAACTATGAATTTATTTATTTTAAAGATTTGAAACTTAAATTGAACATTGAAGTTAAATTGATTTAAGTGATTTAAATCAGTATTTTAAAATCGAACTCGAAATTGACATAAACTAAAATGGTTGAAAATTTAAATTGAATTAAATTTTAAACCATTCGAATCGAATCAATGGAAATTGAAATTGATTTAAATTGAAATCAAAATTGAGTCGATTTGAATTGAATTGAGATTGAAGATGATTTGAATTGAAAGATTTGGAATTGAATTAGTTAGACTTTGAAATTATTTTCAATTAAATTATTTTAATATAAACTGTTTAAAATTCATCTTTTTAAATTTCCAAATTGTTTAAATGTTGAAATTATTTAATATATAATCTATTTTAATATCTAAACTATTTAAACCATTTTAACTTTTTAAACTATTTAAAACTATTCAAACTATTTTCTAAAAATTCAAACCAATCAAATTGAGAATTGTTTGTATTTAAATTATAGATCTAAATGCGAATTGGGTTAAACTGAAGTTATAACCTAAATTGAAATAGGAAACGATTTTGGAAGTAAAATTGAGAAATTTGAATGAAATGATATTTTCAAGTGAAATTGACGTATTTGACGTAAATATGATATTTTAAAGCGAATATAATATTTTGATATCAAGTATGAATCGTTTTCAAAATGTAAAAGTTCCAACCGGTGTGTAGAACGACGTGTAACACCTCGAATTTTTATAAATTAAATAATCTAATAATGACGAATAGTAAAAATAAACATTTTTGTAATTGTCGGAATATGGCCTCGAAACTTATACCATTGTGTTCGTGGTGATTTTCTTCCATATATAACTAATCAAAATCCGAGTCAATACGAAAAAGTTATGAGAGAAACGAAAATGCAGGAAATAATCGAAAATAGAAAAGAAAAATAAAATAAAACGTATATGGCTCGACCTATAGGTCGACCCAGAATTCCCCAGGTCGACCGCCAGGTCAACTTGAAGGAAGCACAGGTCGACCCTAGGGTCGAACCGCATTGCTACCTGGATGTTATTTCGTCCAGGAACGAGCCGAGCCAGGTGAAATCGATTTATACGCAATTTGAGCCATACGTTGATGCATCTGATAGCTCCAAACGACCTTGTGACGTGGTGGCTTTAGATTCAATCTAGGAATCCAATGGTCCGAGATCCCCAAACTCCACTATAAATAGAATTCTAGGCCTAGTTATTTTCTCACAATCAGATTTTCTCCCAATTAGGTTCATTGCCTGAGGTTGGACCCTAGGAATAAAATATTTCTAGGGAGAAGATCTTCTCAATAAAAATATTAGACACCTTAGAAGGGGATCCAGGAAGACCATGCAGCTAAGCTAAGCACAAATAGAGCTAAGGACGACATGTGAGTGGGTTTAAATTATATGTCTTTTATGTTTATGATATATCAACGTCAGATTCCCTTTAATATTTAATTTCAACATGTATTTCAGTAAATTAGTTCTGTTGAAAACTGTAAATTGTATAAGAAAACTTATATTTAATTATTATATGGAAAACGAAGTTAGTACCCTAATTAAACATGAATAATATTAGGCTTGACAGTTAAGGAATGACATAAGCCTAAAAGTAAGAAATTTACAATTATTCACAGTTATTTACTATTATTTACATCTATTTTAAAGTTGAAATTTAGCCTGTAAATATTAACTTCTTTTTATTCCTTTCTACGCGAATAAAATAGTTAAAGAGAAGAATTCGCAAATACGGATTAAAATAGAAAAATACTAAATTTATAGAAATTAGATGTAAAGTAAGAAAAACTTAAATTAAGAGAGAAAAATAGAAATTTATTGTAAAATGGGGAAAGTAAATATAAAGGGAGAAAATTTAATAACTTGATTGGGAAGTTAGTGATAGATTAGTTGGTTGGCTTAAAGAAGAGAATACATTTCCATGGTTTAATATTAAAAAGACAACGATAAACGTAATTGCAAGAATAAAAGAAAGAAAAAGGGAATTAGTTTAAAATAGAGACTCTACTATATTTTGCACTACCCAAAAAGTAAAGAAATAGCAAAAGAAATATCTTGCAATTACAGATTATTGTCTATAGCATTTCTTTTAGTATTAAATATGGAAATGGATTTTTAGCACAGTTTTTAAAACCAGCCTAGTAGAATAGAACTAATTCCTAGAACATAATAAAATAAAGCGAAGAATTAAAGGAAGTAAAGAAGAAATAAATTTAATTATTAGATAAGACTAGAAGCAATGTAACTAGATCTGCATTTATTGTGTAGATAGTAGAATAAGAGCAAAGTAGTTATTATGATAAGTAAATTTGAGACAATCGGACGTAGTCCAAAGCTAAGATTGTCATATAAAATAAGAGAATTAAATAAAATTCAATATCATAATAAAAAAAGATAGACTAGAACAGAGAAGAGACACTTGTAATTATATTTATAATATATAGTTATAAAATAATACAAAAGTGATTATTACAAGTAAAATTATAACATAGGTTATAATTAAGAAGAAAGAATAGAAAAGGTTTATTTTAAGACTTAGATTAGGTTAATAAGAAAAAAGAGCAGAAATAACAGAAGAGGCCTATTTAAAAACGTACACTAAGTTAATGAGCAAACATAGAAATAGGGCCTATACCAATAGCATTCCCTTTAAGCCAGGAACTGATTATCTCACAATAGTTAGATGAGGCTGGGACAAGCTTATGCTGATTAGGGTAACTAAGTAGCCAACGAGATGAGAAAAGTAAACTAAACGAATAGTAAAAGATTAGACGTAGGGTTTAATAAAATAGTAAGATGCGTTTGGAGCAGCCCAAAGGATGAAGAGCCTAACGAAGCAGTTCATCACATATTTCAACGCAGAAGGAGCACGTCCAGCTTAGATATTTTGGGCTGAAGGAAGTACGAAACTTCAACGGGACGTGAGGGTACTCTAGGATGGCCCTCTGGGGTAGGCGTAACGAAGCAGTCCCCCAGAGGCATGTCTGTAGGTGTTCCATCAAGAGAGTATGCCTTGACTGCTTTTTGCATGGTAGGACCATTGTAGGCAGTCAAAAGGGGTTGATGTTTGGAGTAGGATATTCGTATGACACCGTACTTGACTTGGGAGTGGGTTTTAGTGGGCAGGACCCAAAATGATAGTCGCATGCGGATATCGAGCCAGCATCAAACCAAGAAGCGAGATCGGGAAAGACTAAAGTTAAACTAAAAGGCCAATGATTCTTTCACTATCGAAACGTTGTATGAGGAGCATAGCCAATTGGATGTTTAGATTATTTACAATAGCGCACATCCACTTAACACTTTAGAGGTCTTTCGATTAGTTGAGGGGTGGCTGTGTGGGGCCATAACCACGATTAGAAAAGAGATAGACCAAGTAGAGCATCTGTATTGTAGGCCTAACAAGGCAGTCCTTTACAGACTTAGAAAATCCCCGACCGAGTTACGTACAAGGTAGACCTTGTTTAGCGGGATTCAGGAAGTGGACAGAACAATTACGTATAGTCCTCAAGGTACGCACTAGGTGGTAAATTGTGGATGTACGAACATTAGTATAAGCTAGTGTAGATGCAATTTTACGTTTTCATAACAGACGATGGAACATCTGTATTATAGGCCTTATGAGGTAGTCCTTTACAGATGTAGTAAAAACACGCCCTAGCAGCGAGACAATGGAGTCCTTTTCGAGGAGGATATGGAAGGTCCTAAGGGTAGTACCTAGGACCGATACGGTCATTGGGCATATAGCTACATATATATTAGTTATTAGGTTTTGATCTACTAGGGAGTAGATGAGTACGATTCACACATAAGGGCGAGAGTATTATAAACCCAATAAACCTAATATAACAGAAAATGGAAGAAAAATGGTATATTTTGAACTAAACTTAGAAGTATATGATTTGTCCATTCATCAGAACTTTAGTTCTGACCCCCTCTACATTACATCCTACGAGTTATGTAGATGGCAGAGACTTTCCAGCTTTGAGACACTTGTTTAGAAAGTGTTATTATTTTGGTGAGTATTTACTTACTATTATACTTTAGTCAGTTCCCTGTGAGGTATTTATTTGAGCTCTAATATATTTATCTTTGCCTATTTTAAGGATACCAGAAACCCAACTCAGCCTTCAGTGGGCTTGGATTCTAGCATTTTTGCGAAAAATCCGGACCCACTGGAATTCGGGTTGTTACATTTGGTATCAGAGCCTAGGTTTATGATTCCTAGGTAGATAGTGAGTGAACGTATTTGTATTTTTGAATAAAATATAAATATATTACGTACTAAAATCCAAATAGTCCCCAATTATAGATTTTAACATATGGAAAGTTTTTAGAAGTATATTTGTGCATAGTTTGCTAGCTGGGTTTGGGATGACCCAAGTATGTTGAGTCCTATGTTATTACCAATTTATAGCGTACAAATAAGCGATGTTTTGAGAGAAGACTGGTATCCATATGTTATAGGAAGTAGGGAAATTCCCTAGGGATAGTATGGGGAGTGTTTTTATTTTGGAAGGAGTAAGAGGTTTTAGTAAGAAGAAAATCCACTTTATATCTAGCCTAATAAAATGAAACTTTTGGAATTGAAAAGTTGAAAAAAATATAATTGTTAATATATTTGAGGAAGTAAATATTGGGTTTTTTGAAAAAAAATAAGAGGTATGAAATTTAAATTATTTTTTATATGATGTAAATTTTGTTAAAAGTGAAATTCTTTTTGTAGAATAATAGAGCATGTATAGCTCGCTAGCTTCTTTGTAGGTAAACAAAGGTTTTAAAATATAAAAACCTAGAGTGTGTTAAGTATCGAAAACATAGGTTACAACATTTATTGTTGTAATAAGGGAAACATAGACTATGACACTATTGATATAGTAGGTGACTCCCAAAGGAAATGTTTTTACATAGCAGATGAGATTTGTTAATATTTATTTTAATTGAATCCATGTATTAGTATTTTTGGGTTGTAGTAACGGTGTTTTACGCAACATCTGTTTTGACCCAAGTGAGTTTTGTAGATAATTTCTAAAGTTGTTTGTACGTACACTTATTATTTAAATAAGTATATGAAAATATTTTCTAGTTATGAAAATATTAAAGCAATTTTGAAAAATGAGTTCTTTTGAAAAATACGTTAAATTAATGAATTTAGTAGGAAATATCTTATGTAAGTGAATATAGAGTAAACATACTTTAATATATTGGAATGAAATGAATAATGATATAATTTTCTATGAATCACAAATAAAAATGTTTTGTGCAAGTTATAAGGAATACGTGAAAGAGATGTACAAGGTATGGAAAGCACCATATTTTGTATAGCCTATTTCGGTAAAATATAAAATAAATTCCTTATAATTTCACATAAACATGAAATCCTCCTTTAAAGGATTCATAGAAGGTTTTAACGTTAATGGTTTCTCATAAGAGAAAGTAATTCCTATACATTAAGGTATAAAACCGTTAAGTATAGTAAGTTAGAAACTCCTCCTAGGCATGGTTTTAAATCTCCTATATATCGCCCGAGATCTCCTCCGAGATCTCCTTTTCACACTTAAATGAGACGAGACATCAAATCTCCTCCATATCTCCCTCGATACTCATCTCGTCCGAGATATTCAAATCTCACCCGAAATATGGATCAAAATCTCAATCCGAGATCTCACTCGAAATTATACATTTTTCTTATTTTACATAATTTTTTTTATTTTCATATTGATTCAAAAGAAACTACTCAATCCAATTATAATTTACCAACTTCTTGAACATATTCTTTACTTTTTATCTTAATGAGTCATAGCGAAAGGTTTCACTTCTTTATTATATTCAAATAAAAGGATATTATTCAATCATTACCAAATCAATTAAGTTAATCAAGCTACTACTCTTTTAAAAATATTCCCTTTTCCATGTAAATCATGTTACCCTTTTATTTTTACTAAGAAAGTTATAACCATTAAATAAATTTTTGACACAACATTTTTAGACACATAAGTACATCCGAGATATTCCCGAGATGCATTATATGACCCGAGATGTATATCCGAGATGTACACCCGATATGGACTCATCTCGTCCGAGATCTCCCCCGATACGAGATAACTTGTGTAAAAATTCCGAGACAAAACGTTACCGAAATCCGATATTTAAAACCTTGCTCCTAGGTTAAGTAATTGGAAGAGTAGGAAAGTTAAGGAATCTTTGATAAAATAATTGTTCTTATCTACTCCAATTTTAGTAAATTTGAAAATCTATGAAAAGAAGATATTTTGAAAACATGTGAGGACATTTTTTGTTGAAGTCAGGAAAAAAATGTTTTAAGAATAAGCAAGACATGTTTAAAAGAAAATTGGTCTGGTGAAAAAGTAAATAAGTTTTTGGAAAGATAAAAATTTTAAGTAACCAAGTACAATTGAATTTAACAGAAAACTTCACAATAACACTTTCAAAGGCAAGAATTTTGGGATTTGATATTTCAAAAATTTATAAGCTTTAATTTTTGAAGTGAAATGATAAATACCAAACCAAACCAGACTTTTAAATACAGAGTAGATAAGAGTCATTTCCTAGGTGTAACGAGAAAAGTGTAAGGCTATAGCAGTAATTACTCCTAGTAGTAATAATAAAAGTTCTCGTAAGGTATATAGGACACTAGTGAAAACCTAGGAATGTTGCTTCATGTGTGTAGACTATAGAAGAATAGTAAAGTGATATTAGTAAGACAGTAAGACACACATGGTTGGGAAAAGTAGACCTTAGTTGGGGAAAAATGAAAAGTAAAGAGAAAATTTCTCCAAGCTTAGTTGCCTTATTAAATAGAGACTGCATAGATTGAAACCCTTATCCATTCCAGTAAATAAGACTTGGTTATTCCTTTTTGAGCATGGAATAGAAGAGGTGAATAGATCATGAGTAACACAACGTAAGTTAGTAAGAAGTAATAGGCGGCATAAGGAGCATATGAGTTACTTGGATTCCTAAAGTAGGACCTTTCTTTGTCAAAGTGGACATGGTCCTAGAACTCCTTGCCCTACATGATAGCTGTGTCTAGTTGCTATATTAAAAGAAGAGTAAAAGCAGATAAAAGGGCAACTAAAAGAAAAACAGGAAGATCTAAAGAAAGCAATGGAGACGTCAATAGAAATAAATGAGAATGGCAAAATAAAAATACGCCTTTCCCATAAATTAAGCATAGGAAAAAGTTTGAAGAGAAAAAATTTTCTTATTTAAACCATGCTTGGGAAATAAAATAGAGATTTTATAGGATAGCGGCACAAGTTCCAAGTATGGAGAGAAGGGTATGCAAAAGTAAAACGGAGAAATGTGAAGTTTTTTCATTTTCTACCTCCTTTCTGACATAAGAAATCGAGTTCGGAAAATTAGATTTTTATGAAATTTGAATATTAAAAGTTGTGTGGTAGGATTTGGATGAAAAATCCATTGAACTACACCCCTATTCAGTAGGGATGTGGGAAAAATTGGATGAAAAACTTTTTGAGCTTTCAAAAGATTGCATTTATATAGAAATTGCAAGTATATTTAGGATGTGTGCATCATGTTTTAAAAATAAATTTTTAAAGAAGAAAAGTATTCATATAGGAGGTACCGCTTAGAAATTCATGTACATGCATATATTTTGTATTGAACAACACTTTTGCACAAAAACATGAATGGACGCAAAATTGGATGTACATAAAACGGTTGTGATTGATGCGAGAAATTACATTATTTTACCCCTGTCGAATTTCGAGGACGAAATTTCCTAATGGGTGGGAGAATGTAACACCCCGCATTTTTATAGTTAAATAATCTAATAACGTAGTGAAAATAAACATTTTTGTAATTGTCGGAATATGGCCTCGAAACGTATATCATTGTGTTCATGGCGATTTTCTGATCAATTTCCATATATAACTTGTCAAAAGTCAATACGAAGAAGTTATGAGAGAAACAAAAAAGCAGGAACTAATCGAAAGTAAACAAGAAAAAAAACCTATATGGGTCGACCCATAGGTTGACCTAGAACTCCCTAGGTCGACCGCCAGGTCGACCCGAAGTAAGCACAGGTCGAACCTAAAGTCGACCCGTGTTGCTACCTGGACGTAATTTCATGCAGGTATGAGCCGAGCCAAGTAAAATCGATTTTTACGTAATCTAAGCCATACGTTGATGCATCTGATGGCTCCAAATGACCTTGTGATGTGGTGGCTTCTGATTCAATCTAAAAATCCAACGGTCTGAGATCCCCAAACTCCACTATAAATAGAACCCTAGGCCAAGCTATTTTATCACAATCAGATTTTCTCCCAATTGGGTTCATTGCCTGAGGCTGGACCCTAAAAAGAAAATATATCTAGGGAGAAAATTTTCTCAGTAAAAATATTAGACACCTTATAAGGGGATCTGGAAAGACCATGGAGCCAAGCTAAGCACAAGCAGAGCTAAGGAGGACATGTGAGTGGGTTTAAATTATATATCTTTTACGTTTATGATATATCATCGTTAGATTCCCTTTGATATTTAATTTCAGCATTTATTTCAGTAAATTAGTTCTGTTGAAAACTATAAATTTATAAGAAATCTTATATTTAATTATTTTACGGAAAACATGTATAATAATCCAATTAAACATGAATAATATAAGGCTTGACAGTTAGAGAAAGGCATAAGCCTAAAAGTAAGAAATTTACAGTTATTCACAGTTATTTGCTGTTATTTACATCTATTTTAAAGTTGAAATTTAGCCTGTAAATGTTAACTTCTTTTTATTCCTTTCTACGCAAATAAAATAGTTAAACAGAAGAATTTGAAAATACGGATTAACATAGAAAATTACTAGATTTACATAAATTAGATGTAAAGTAAGAAAAACTTATATAAGGAGAGTAAAATTAGAAATTTAATGTAAAATGGGGAAAGAAAAAAAGGGAGAAAATTTAATAACTTAATTAGGAAGTTAGTGATAGATTAGTTAGTTGGTTTAAAGAAGAGAATACATTTCCATGGTTTAATATTTAAAAGACAACGATAAACGTTATTGCAAGAATAAAAGTAAGAAAAAGGGAATTAGTGTAAAATAAAGACTCTAATGTATTTTGTACTACCTAAAAAGTAAAGAAATAACAAAAGAAATATCTTGCAATTACAGATTATTGTCTATAGCATTTCTTTTAGTATTTAGTATTAAATATGGAAATGGATTTTTAGCACAGTTTTTGTAACCAACCAAATAGAATAGAATTACTTCCTAGAATATAAGAAAATAAAGCGAAGAATTAAAGAAAGTAAAGAAGAAATCAAGTTAATTATTAGATAAGACTAGAAGCAATGTAACTAGATCTGCATTTACTATGTAGATAGTAGAATAAGAGCGAAGCAATTATTATGATAAGTAAATTTGAGACAATCGGACGTAGTCTCAAGCTAAGATTGTCATATAAAATAAGAGAATTAAAGAAAATTCAATATCATAATAAAAAGACATACTAGAATAGAGAAGAGACACTTGTAATTATATTTATAATATATAGATTATAAAAGAATACAGAAGTGACAATTACAAGTAAAATTATAATATAGGTTATAATTAAGCAGAAAGAACCGAAAAAGCTTATTTTAAGAGATAGATTAAGTTAATAAGCAAGTAGAGCGGAAATAGCAGATAAGGCTTATTTAAAAACGTGCACTAAGTTAATAAGCAAACATAGAAGCAGGGCCTATACCAACAGCATTCCCTTTCAGTCAGGAACTGATTGTCTCACAATAGTTATGTGGGGCTGGGACAAGCTTATGCTGATTAGGTTAAATAAGTAGCCAATAGGATAAGAAAAGTAAACTAAACGCATAGTAAAAGATTAGACGTAGGGTCTAATAAAATAGTAAGATGCATTTGGAGCAGCCCAAAAGATGAAGAGCCTAACGAAGTAGTTCATCATAGATTTCAGCGCAGAAGGAGCACGTCCAACTTAGATATTTTGGGCTGAAGGAAGTACGAAACTTCAACGGGACATGAGGGTACTCTAGGATGGCCCTTTGGGGTAGGCGTAACAAAGCAGTCCACCGGAGGCAGGTATGTAGGTGTTCCATCAAGAGAGTATGCCTTGACTGCTTTTTGCATGGTAGGACCATTGTAGGCAGTCAAAAGGGGTTGATGTTTGGAGTAGGATATTCGTATGACACCGTACTTGACTTACGAGTAGGTTTTAGTGGGCAGGACCTAAAATGATAGTCGCATGCAGATATCAGGCCAGCATTAAACCAAAAAGCGAGATCGGGAAAGACTAGAGTTAAACCAAAAGGCCAATGATTCTTTCACTATCGAGACATTGGATGAGGGGCGCAGCCAATTGGATGTTTAGATTGTTTGCCGTAGGGCATAACCACTTAGCTCTTTAGAGGTCTTTCAGTTAGTTGAGGGGTGGCTGCGTGGGGCCACAGCCACGATATGAAAAGAGACAGACTAAGTAGAACATATGTATTGTAGGCCTAACAAGGCAGTCCTTTACAGACTTAGAAAATCCCCGACTAAGTTCCGTACAAGGTAGACCTTGTTTAGCGGGTTCAGGGAGTAGACAGAACGATTACGTATAGTCCTCAAGGTACGCACTAGGTGGTACATTGTGGATGTCCAAGCATTAGTATAGGCTAGTGTGGACACAATTTTACGTTTTCATAGCAGACCAAGGAACATCTATATTGTAGGACTTACGAGGCAGTCCTTTACAGATGTATTCACAGCACGCCCTAGCAGCAAGACGATGGAGTGCTTTTCGAGGAGGATTCGGAAGGTACTAAGGGTAGTACCTAGGACCGATACGATCATTGGGTATATAGCTACATATATATTAGTTATTAGGTTTTGATTTACTAGGGAGTAGATCAGTACGATTTACGCATTGGGTGAGAGTATTGTAAACCCAATAAACCTAATATTACAGAAAATGGAAGTAAAACGGTATATGTCGAATTCAACCTGAAAGTATATGGTTTTTCCATTCACTAGAATTTTAGTTCTGACCCCCTCCTCATAACATCCTACAAGTTAGGTAGATGGCAGAGACTTTCCAGCTTTGAGACACTCGTTTAGAAAGTGTTATTATTTTGGTGCGTATTTACTTACTATTATATTTTAGTCAGTTCCGCTGTGAGATATTTATCCAAGCTCTGATATATTTGTCTTGCCTATTTGCAGGATACCAGAAACCCAACTCAGGCTTCAGTGGGCTTGGGTTCTAGCATTTTTGTGAAAAATACGGACCCATTAGAATTTGGGTTGTTACACGACGTTTGGTTGTTAAAGAGACCAGGGCCTTTTATTGGCATACTCTTTGTCAATATTGGAACCACTTTAAAAAGTATGTACGTGGACGAGACTCCGGAATGAAGTGGATGGATTTGGCATACATTGCTGGATTTGAAGAAAGAGAACGATGATGGATAGATCCTCGCACTTGTGCTAATTTGAAATGACTAAAACAGGACGGCTTGACAGGGCCAATGAGGCTAGCTACCTCTAGCGGACATCTGTTCTTCAATTTTCTTCTTGGACTTGGTCCATACTATTACTTTTGATGTTGGTTTCGATTGGTGCACCTTGATCTGGGATAACCTCCCTTTGACACGATATGGGATGGATGGACGTAGTGGGCGATTGTGTCTATGATGCGTTACCACTAGCCTACGACCCAAACTGGTAGTATCCTACCTTAATCATTGCCTCACGTGCCTTGCCACACTTTTATCCTTATACGAGACCACTACAAGTTTGATTTAGTGTTGTCGTATCACGGCGCATCCCTATCTCCCGACGTGCTACTGGGGCGTTATATGCAAACTATGCAAAAATGCTTCAAAACGCATTAAGGGGGATTAATGTAAAGCCTTAACGCTAAGAAACATATTTATTTTACTGATTAGACATTACATATATTGCATATTCTACTATATATAAATATTTTGACGGATCCTTAGGACATGGAAAATCCTGTAACATCTCTTGAGTTATTGCACACTCGTTATACACTGGATAGGAGATGTGAAACACTGTAAACATCTCTGGCGCTATTACACTCCTGTTATATGTGATATTGATTTGACTTATATAAGGATATTTTAGTCCTGACTCGAGTGTTTTGTCTTTTCATTACGTTCGGGTCAGTCCTGAGTTTTCAGCGCATTGAAGACCATTTTCTAAAGGATGAAGACGAAGATTTGGTATATTATATTACTAGTATTATATCCCTGCATCATGTGTTCTACTGCAATATTCTATTGTTCTGTTGTATATATAACTCTGATAGATGTTGTAAGATTTTAATCAAATATATAGTATAAACAGCTTCATGAACTGTTTATTTGATTATTATATTTTGTCATTCCGTTGCGAGATTCTATGTTTGTTTTCTCCTTTTATTATTTTTGTTAATTAACCCCATTGATTATCTGTGTTTCAAATTGTTTGAGTTGGACATGTGTGGATTATTATCGATTTAAACCTTCCGAAATGCAGGTCGTCACAATTGCTTTTTAACTAACCTACCTATTTGTAAGTAGTTAATTAGTTGCCATAAACTTTTCAAATTCTTTCAAAAATAAAACTACCACATCAATTTTAGATCTAAATAAAATAATTTAGCAAATAAGCCCTTCCTTAAGCATAACAATTAAAACATTTAAGTCCTCGACTTAAAATAATTAAATTTTCCATAGCAAATTACATAGGAAAAATCCCCAAAAATCATAGAAATTCACTTTTAATATGTTATCTAACATATATAAATTTCGGACCCAAATTCGTCATAATATAGCCGAAATTAATTTCTAAACCCAACTGTTTATATTTTCCTCTGAAAATTCATACTAAATTTTCTATAGCTTGGAAAATTATAAAAAATAAAACCCACCTCCAAAATAATGTTTTACATAACATATAAATTCCTCATGGCATTTAAAACACAATATAAATGATTTTATCCTTAAAACTGTATATAACATTTATCAAAAAAACTTATTTGCATACAACATATCATGAAATCCAAGTATATAATCATCAAAAATCATATTAATGGATTTAAATTTAAACCCGAAATCAAATGATTAAAAAAATGGAGATGGTTTTGAATATTATTCACCTTGATTAGGATAAGGAACTTGAGATTTCATCTTTGATTAATTCCCCTTGCTTGATTGCTTAACTTTAATTTGATTTCCCCCTTTTCTTCCCCGGGTAATGGACGACTTGAGCTCTCTTTCGTTTATGTTTTTGTGTTTTGAAAAATGAATGTGCAAAATAAAGGAAAGGAGATTTTTAACGGTAATGGGATTATGGTGCGGCAATTACTCATTAAGCCCCTGTTTTATTCTCTTATTAGTTATCTAATAAACCATTTCCATAAACTCGTTCATTATTTTTAATTAAGCACGACCTCTAGTTAAGTTTTCAAATCTTAATCCCCTTATCAGCCTAATATTTACATTATTCTATTTAATTTATCCAATTAAATCTCCTGAATAATGGTATTAAAAATTAGAGGTGTTACAGGTTCCTCTCCTTAAAAAATTTTGTCCTCAAAATTAAGTAAGGACTAAATACTAAACATAACAATCATCTGTAACAGTTCATAACTATCATACTAGCCTACCTGACTAGCAAAAGTCTACATAAAGCAAATATAGAACATAACCTCACAACAGATCAGGATAAGTATCTCTAATCCTGTCTTCTATCTCTCAAGTACAGTTCTTCTTGTTGTCGCTCCACTGAACTTTCACCAACTTTACTGTCTTGTTCCTTAACCTTTTCTCATCTCTCGCTACAACCTGAACCGGTTGTTCAACAAAAGTCAAATTCGGTTCTACTATCAACTCATCCAACTCAGTTGGAGGAATAGTACTCTCAGGATCATGCACATACTTGCAAAGGTGAGACACATGAAATACATTATGGACACCTGACATACTGCTCGACAACTCTACTCTTTATGCGAGCTTCTGATCCTCTCTATAACTAGGAACAGTCCAGCATATCTCAGTGCCAGTTTCCCTGACTTTCCAAATTTCACCACTACCTTCATCGATGATACCTTAATGAAAATCTTATCTCCAACTGAGGATTCTAGGTCTTTACGCCTCTTATCTATGTAACTCTTCTATCTGAACTAAGCATCCTTCATCCTTTCTCGGATTAACTCAATCTTCTTTGTCGCCTCTCTAACTAGATCTGGACCTAAGATTATTCTATCTCTAGATTCCAACCAACATACTAGTGATTTGCATGGCCTTCCATACAAAGCTTCAAAAGGCGCCATTCCTATACTAGTCTTATAACTATTATTATAGGAAAACTCCACTACGTCTAGGTAATCTTCCCAAGATCCACCAAAATCTAGCGCACAAGCTCTTAACAAATCTTCGATTACCTTATTGACTCTCTCTGTCTGTCCATCTGTTTGAGGGTGGTACGCAGTATTCATCTTAAGCTTGGTACCCAATACGTCCCATAGACTCTTTCAGAAATTGCTAGTAAACAAAGCATCTCGATCACTGACTATACTACTAGGAATTTCATGTAGTTTGACTATGTTCTTCACGAACAACTTAGCTAAAACAGGTGCTATTCTGGTTGACTTAACTGGAATGAAATGGACACTCTTGGTCAACATATCCACTATGACCCATATACTTTCATTTCCTCTATTTGACCTTGGCATCCTTTCTATAAAATCAATGGATATCGAATCCCATTTTCAAACTCGTATCTATAAAGGTTGAAGCAACCCAGTTGACTTTTGATGTCCGGCCTTCACTTGTTGATAGTTTGCACACTGCCTAACCCAAAAGCCAACATATAACATCCCCCTACTTGGAGGCCCAAAACTAACGGCTACGGTTGCTGCAGTCATTCATAGTTATTAATCCTCGACGACCAAATACGGCGATATTAGATACATTGATACACAGAAACATAAGAATACGGAAAAAAACTTAAACAGTAAACAAATTCCACATTCCATTTCAATACCAAATTGGTTACATAATCCCAGTTCATAGACCACGTTCAGATAACATATAATTATTACAAAATACACCAAGAGCGATATATGAAGATGCCTCGTTGGTTGACTAGAGTATATAAATAGGAAAGAAAACAATTTATCCTTACAAACAACACACACAACAGAAATAAAAGAACTCTAATAACAAGCTTGCCTCCCGCACATCCTCGGAAGCTTTATTCGTTTAAAAGAACACCTGAAAACCTTAACTCTCAACCTACTCAAAATCAATTGAGTACCCAAGAGTTTAAGTGAAAACAAAAACTTCGGGTAAGACATAAAGCCTGGTATGAATAATAATTTACCATCTCAAACCATTAAGATATATAGTGAGACCGCGCCGCTTAGCGAAATGGGTTTTCCCCTCTCTAGTATTCAAAAACTTTTATAAAACCATATACTTTGCTCCTGCATCCACAATGGTTAAAACATAGTATTCCAAAAACATTATGATGATATGCAAAACAAGAAAATCAAATATGGATTACCCATCCCCATTCATTCTTTCTATCTGTCTTAATTATAATTTCTAGGGTTATTATTAACCTGTTGAATGTTTATGGACCATCTGTCCAATTTCATAGTTTTCATGGGATTACTAAGAACCTATTGGTAACTCCAATATCTTTTCTTTTATCCTAGTTTCATGGGCTAACTAGGAACCTATTGACCAACTATCAATATCAAATCTAGATATAGTTTTCATGGGCAAACTACAAACCTACTAGCCCCTGCTAGTATCAAATCATAGTTTTCATGGGCTGACTATGAATCTATTGGCCCCTGCCAATATCTTTCCCTTTACACAGTTTTCATGGGCTTATTGTGAACCAATTGGCACCTACCAATATCTTTAATTAGCTTTTATCATTTCATAAGTTATATTCACTACTGGGTCAACCTAGCTGGTTATTCTGCCCTTCCAAAGTACCATTATGGGTTAATTACAATGTGAATAAATACAAGAAGAGATAATACTTTAAAAATCTTTATTTATGCCATAGTATTTCCTTTTAAAATGAGAATTGGTTATTTGTTTTGAAAATTTAAAACATCACTTTTGAAACCACTGGATGACCTCCTTCGAAAGCATAGAAAACCTCTTTTCAAAACTCTAAGTATATACCTTTCGAAGCACTATAAATTAATCCTTTCGAAACCAAAGATACCTTTCAATGGTACCAAAAACATACTTTAAAACATAGCATCATAATCAATAAAAGTACCCTTTCGAAAGCATTGGGTTTACTCCTTAAAAACATTCTTTAGGTCAAATTTATTATATACGAAAGTATCCCTTTCGAAACCAATTATAAAATTGTTCTGGGGAAAAGTTGATGGTGTCGGAACCATCTAGTCGAAAGCAACAATCTTTTAAATTAAAACATTGAAGGATAAAGTCGAAACCCCCTTTCGACTCCATTTCCTTCGAAACCCTTAACCCCTTTTGAAAGCATTTAGGAAGTGGCTTAACTTAGGTTAAAATAGAGATAACCTTTCAAAGGCATTGATGGCTTCAATACACTCGAAAGGAGAATAGCGGCTGGGTTTCGACTAGGTTAGAACCAATCCTATCGAAAGTCCTTATTAAAGAGAAAGGTATCCTTTCAGAAGTTATTTATAAAAACCCGTTCGAAAGCTTTAAGTAAAACAAGGCGGGAAGCTGATTTTTGAAAACAAACTGAGGTTTCGACTCAATAGGGTATCGACTTGGTCGAAAGCCCCTTCAAAAACAAGGCAGGCCTTATCTTATAAAAATGAACCTTGGTTTCGACCCTGACGAAAACACTGCTTTTGACACCCTACCTTCCGTTACTTACTAATTCACTTCGTACCAATACCCATGATACCATGTGCATTGGTTTCGACGGGATGGTATCGATTGAGATGGTGCGGAGGTAAAGGAATCGAAAGGTGCCTCCGAAATAGGCGGAACCACCTTTTTCTGAAACACTGATTTATAGCTAAATATGGCAATTACTTTATAACTAACTCGCCTGTTGTAATTCCTTGATTGGTTACTTTAAAACTTTTCAAATGCTTTATCATTAAACACCGCATTTATCAGATATAAATGAATTCAAACGTTAAGCCTTACCATTTAAAAATCCAGTATTTGCAGATAAGTCCTTCTCTTGAAATAACTTATTTTCCTCTGTAAATCAATTAGGAAAAATCCACAAAAATCATAAAAATTAAATTTTATCATGCAATCAAATATATTAAAATTTCAGGCACAATTTCTTCCTGAAATACTCGAAATAAATTTTAAACCCAAACATATCATATTTTTCTTTAGAAATTCATAATAAATTTTCTACAGCTTGGAAAATTCTGAAATCAAAACCCATCTCCAAAATCATGTTTTCCTTAACATAAAAATTTTCCACGGCATTCGAAAATCATAAACCTTGGTTTTCCCTTAAAGCCGAGCAAATTCATAGGTAAATGAATTAAAATAATTCGAACATAACATATTTCAAGCATATCATCATCCATATCATTATAAAAACAAATTTAATCATAAATCCGAAAACACATAATCATAGAATAAAATAGAGACGGTATAAAATTATTATTCACCTTAGATTTGATAAGGAATTTGAGATTTGTTGTTGCTTAATCCTCCTTAGCTTTGATCCTTAGTTTAAGATTGTAATCCTTTTCTTTTCCTCCTTTTTAATGGCCGGTTCTTAGGGTTTTTGCATTTATTTTTTATTTGAGAAAAATGAACGTGAATGTACAATTACAAAAGGTCATAATTGCGTCAAAAGAAAATGTTATTTTACTAATATCCCCATATGTAATTTTAATTAGTTTAATGACCCAATTAAAGCCAATTACTTAATTGATAAGCACGACTATATATATGGTTTATTCAAATCGCAATCCCTTTATCATCATATTCTATTTAATTTATCTAATTAAATTTCCGGAATAATGTTACCAAAATTAGGGATGTTACAGGCTTCCCCCTTAAAGAATTTCGTCCTCAAAATTCAGTAAGGACAAAAGACAAAACATTTCAATCATTCATAACAACTCCTACCAACTATAATAGTCTAACTGACTAGCAACTATCTATATAAATCTAATATAGACATACCCTCAAAGCAGAACAGGATAAGTATCTCTAATCATGTCCTCTGTCTCCCAAGTATAGTCCTTCTCTTTATCGCTCCACTAAACTTTCACCAACCCGACTGTCTTATTCCTTAATATTTTCTCATCTCTAGCTACATTCCAAACTGGTTGTCTAACAAAAGTCAAATTAGGCTCTACTACTAAGTCTTCCAACCCTGTCGGTGGAATAGTAGTATCTGGATCATGCACATACTTGCGAGGAAGAGATACATGAAATACATTATGGACACCTGCCATACTGCTTGGTAACTCTACTTTGTATGCGAGCTTTCCAATTCTCTCTGTAATTTGGAATGGACCTACATATCTTGGGGCTAACTTCCCCGACTTTCCAAATTGTACCACATTCTTCATTGGTGATACCTTAATGAAAACCTTATCTCCAACTAAGAATTCTAAGCCCTTACGACCCTTATATGTCATAACTCTTCCGTCTTGACTGAGCTTCCTTCATCCTTCCTCAGATTAACTCAATCTTTTCTGACGCCACTCTAACCAAATCTGGACCTAAGATTAATCTATCTCCAGTCTCCAACCAACATTCTAGTGATTTGCATGGTCTTTTGTACAAAGCTTTAAATGGCAACATTTCTATACTTGTCTGATAATCGTTATTATAGGAAAACTCAACCAAATGTAGGTGATCCTCCTAAGAACCACCAAATTCCAATACTCAAGCTCTCAGTAGATCCTCGAGTACTTTGTTGACTCTCTTTATCTTCCCATCTGTCTGAGGGTGATACGCGGTACTCATGTTAAGCTTTGTACCCATCACTTCCTGTAGACTTTTCTAGAATTAACTAGTGAACAAAGCATCTCTGTCACTAACTATACTACTGGGAACTCCATGCAGTCTAACCATGTTTTTTATGAACAACTTAGCTAAAACAGGTGTCGTCCTAGTTGACTTAACTGGAATGAAATTGGCACTCTTGGTCAATTTGTCCACTATAACCCATATACTTTCATTTCCTCTATTTGTCCTTGGTAACTTGTCTATAAAATCCATGGATATCTAATCCCATTTTCAAACTGGAATCTCTAAAGGCTGAAGCAACCCACTCGGTTTCTGATGTTCGGCTTTCACTTGTTGATAACTTCCACACTACCTAACCCACAAGCC